>OX451388.1:15850524-16539924 GCA_949629135.1 Eremobia ochroleuca | reverse complement strand
CGTGTCGCGGGTTCGTTTCCCGCACGAAACAAGTATGTATTTATAAGTCCTACAAATAGTTGTTCCGGATCTGGCTGTTTGTGTATGTGAGCTTAAATTAATGTTTGTAAACGCACCCACTAATACAGGAGAAATTCCTAGTGTAGGGCAACGTTTTTTTTTTTTTTGTTTTTTTTTAATAAAAGCTCCTCCTATATTGCAGACCTAGTAAGGCAAGTAAGTTTTAAAGGTTATGCATTTCAAGCGTAGAGACTATCCACTCGTCCTGCTGTACTCTGGAACCCAAGTCCTCACTGCATGACAACTCTTGTTTGTCACTATATATTTTTAGCAAATAAACGTTTCATTGATTCATGTACCCCCGAAGATATTACATATTTATTCCTGTGGACTCCATGTTCGAGTCCAACATAGTTGGGAAATAGAATTGTCACGGTTCTACTACGAAAGAACGAACAAAACGTGACAATTGGCTGAATGCACAAACCGTGCGAAGCCAAAAGGAAAAAGAGATTACCCTGTTCTGGGAATCTTAACACGTTCACTATCCAGCCAAAATGTCAAAATTAAATCTCACGTCCAATTTACATTTTCGTTCCTATGTTCTGAGGTACTTGCCTTTATACCACTACTATTACGATAATACCAGTATGTTTATTTTACGTCCACGAAGTAAGAACCCATTACGTATGAAAAGTGCAGTCACATGTATGGCACTGACGTCTCGTTCCAACCCAAAATGACCCACATGTGGATGACCCACATTGAAGTCAACGTGTTTAATTAATTTAGGTTATTGTTTATTCTAAAAATTTAAGTTCAAGCATTTTCTGTTTCAATCTTCAGTTTGACACTTTTCTTTTCAGAGGCTAGAAACATAATCCTAACCACCGCCTGCCACCACTTACGAGTTCACCTCGCGCGTCGCGACGAACTTTCACAATGCGCACGAAATGATTGGAGAGTTAGTAGCTCTACTGTGGAAGAAATACGACCCGACCAGCCTATAGAAGATGATGAACTGGACCCAGATGTGGATGTGCTGTGTCTGAACACCTTGGATGTACTGGTGGAGACTGTGCTGCATCTTATTGGAGGGAACTCGCCTGTGCTTGTAAGTACTTGTTCTATTTATAAAGATCAACTCAACTCAGCTTTTCGCAGTCCAGTGCTGGACATGGCCTCTCCCAGGCTGCGCCACAACACCCTACACAACACCCAAATTCAAACTTTCAACGTATCTCCCCAAATTCCAGTCATAACACATTTCATTTAACCAAAAAAAAAAGTTAGTAGTTAAATAATAAAAAAAGTTATAATAATATTGTCTTCCTTTTCTTCCTAAGGGTTCTATGGTAGCCGGTCTCCTTGCGTGATGGAACTACTAAAGCCTGTGCACTACCAGCGACTGTGGAGCCACCTAGCGCCGCACCCACATGATCGGAAACCTTTGAAGGACTTCCTGATGCGAGCCTCTTAGTGTTCAGACATCTTATTGAACAGGACGTAAGTATGGTGCCAATGCTATTTCTTCTGAAGGCTATGAAGCCTTATGTTCAAACTATGTGCAATGAAGGTGTACATTTTAATTGTGGCTTCCAAACGTCGTCCCCGTTGACGTCACAAACGTACTGAACATCTTGCTTCTAATCTAAACTTACGAATATCCGAACAATAATTGTTGACAGCGTAAAACAAAAGAATGCCGTGCCGTGCTTTTCTATAATTTAAATACATGCGAGATCAATATTATGTCTACGACCTCTGGGTTATGCTGTGTATGTGTTTAGTTGGTAGCCTTATTAAATAACTTATACAGCATTATTTTTAGTATATTGCAAACTGAATACAGTTTGTTCAGAATAAGTAACTGAATAGATTTCAATCATTTTTACACCATGTTATATTTTGTCCCAAAAATATTTAAAAAAGTTTACAAGTTGGATACCGAGCGACACTAAGTACATATCCGCAATCATACGCGCACAACTCAGGTCACAGCCGGTCGGCCGGTGGCACGTGTTAAGTGTTAACCAACTTTTTGTATGGACATCCTGGTAACATAACAAGCTTATAACTTTGTGATTTTTCATGATACAGTTTGCAATTTTGTACATAGATTCTTTACATAAAAATAGATACGTGTTTAACTAGACACGTGTTTCGGGTTTCGCATATACTAAAAATAATGTTGTATACTTTACCAATCAGTATTTATACGCCAGCATTTTACTCATTACTACGCAACCACAGTTTTTGATGGTCTAGCATGGACAGTATCTTAAAAGTTTTATGTATTTCGTCAGGTTTTTCCAGCAGACTGGATGGTGCTTCGAGTGCAAAGCTGTAAAGTTTTGCTCTCTTCGCTACAAGATCTCGCTCAACCGTTACTTGAAAGGTTCTTAGGAGATGAGCCGCCTCAGTTTGATTCAACAGGTAAGATGGGCATTCTATGTAGGGTCGTCAAGTTAAATGTTCGCGGTTACCCATACCGATGTGTTTCATGCCATCATCCGCAAAAAACGGCCTCACTCCTGAGCAGAATAAGAGGCAGTCGCAATAGGATCGTGAGGGCTGTGGCGACTTATACCTCCTCCGCCATAATAAGGTAATTTGTGTGAAGACTTGTTCCTTAGTTTCTGGTCTTCGCTTTCATTCGTCTTTAGTTGTAAATTACTAACGTATTTTAAGTGCAGAACTGTTTTGTTGATCTCATAGTTGTCGAAAATAAAATGTTTTATTATTGTTATTATTAATTTATTAAAAAACTACACTCTGGCACTAGAGGGCTATGGTCAATATCGGAATCGCTTGCATACAGCATTACGTTCATCCCATTAAAACACCCACTACAGCAAACACTATGAAGTTTACGCTCACACCAGAGGGGCAATTCTCGTAATTTTAAGAACAGTCTAATGTCAGTCTCAATCTGACATAAATACCTCTAATTTCCCATATACACATATATGACAAGTTTTTGACATTGTTTGCCGCCTGGATTATTTTGATCGTTTTTTAATAACGGGAATTGGCCTTCTGGAGGTAGTACAAGAAACATTAGATTTTGCAACCTAACCTAACCCTGCAGGGATAAAGGCGTGATGTCACATGCTATTTTTTTTGTTTTTTGTAAGTATGTATTCCAAGGGCACACACACGGCAAGGGCAAGGGTACACATGTTTTACTTGCCCTGAAAAACTACGGTTTATTCGCCTTGCGTAGGCACGGCCGTCAGTGATGTATGGATCACTATGGAAGCTTGTTGACGAACACGTTTTTTCTACGGTGCGGTTAATACGCCGTACCATAAAGAAACCGTGTCGTGTACAAACGGTCTTAATCTCTGACGAAATACACATATTTTGTTCCTCCCCAGCTATGGTCCGGCTACATGGAGCTGGGCGTGGCGCTGGTGACGTCGACAGCGCTGCAGCCGGAGCGCTGGTCGGGACGCGGGCCCGACCGCCCGCGCATGCGCGCCGCAGCCGGCATGCGGGTACTGGCCACCTGGAACATGTTGGGTGAGATATTACTAACTTAAAATAATAATATCCTCAAGATAGCTAATCGCAACAAAGACGAGCCAATCGTGCAGGTATGTATTGTGCACAAACACTGGTGCACTCTTATCGTCATCGTCCTTACTGCATTAATTTATACAACATTAGTTTTAGTAATAGGTCTTTACCTATGAAATTGCCGTTTTGTATGAAAAAATTGAAACGATTTTTTTTCATATATTTTTTATTTGTATTAATCGAAGTAATCACCCATGCAATCAATGCATCTTTGCCAACGCAGTGGCAGTTTATTGATGCCCTTCTTAAAGAAATCAGCTGGACGGGAGGCAACAAATTCTTCAAAGGCATTTTGTACTGCCTCTCGGGTATTGAATTTTTTTCCCGCCAAGAAGTTATCCAAATTCTGGAAAAAGTAGTAGTCTGTAGGCGCAAGGTCTGGTGAGTAGGGCGGATGACGGAGAGCTTCCAACCCCAGTTCTTGCAACTTGGAGACCGTCTGCTGTGCAGTATGAGGTCACGCGTTGTCGTGCAGGAGCAGCGGAGACGAGCGATTGACCAATGCTGGTTGGAGATGTGCCAGCTTCTCCATCATTGTGTTCAGTTCTTCACAGTACACATCTGCAGTAATGCTCACCCCGTTTGGTAAGAAGCTGTGATGAATCACGCCGGCGCTAGACCACCAAACAGTGACCATCACTTTTCTAGGGGTAAGTTTTCGTTTAGGGCATTGTTTAGGTGCTGAACCAGGATCCAACCAACTTGCTGAGCGCTTGCGGTTATCAAACAGAATCCATTTTTCATCGCAGATAATAATGCGGTTGAAAATTCCTTCATTTGTGTGTCTGTTGAGCAGTGCAAGACACGTCTCGACGCGTACTTCGCGCTGGCGATCATTGAGTTCGTGGGGCACCCATTTGTCAAGCTTTTTTACCTTGCCAATTTGACGCAAATGGACCAATATTGTTTTGACGCTAACGTCGAAAGCTGCTTCTAATTCAGCCGTAGATTGTGTATCATCAGCTTCCACAATCGCCTTTAATTCGTCACTGTCGACCAGTCTTCGGACGACCGCGAGGTTCATTTTTCAGGTCGAAATTTCCAGAATGGAAGTGAGCAAACCAATAACAGGTGGTGCGTTGGTTTGTAGTGTTAGCTCCGTAAACGTCGTTGATGTTGCGTGCCGCTTGTGCCGCGTTGCTGCCACGACGGTACTCATATTTCATAATTACTCGAATTTTTAACGTATCCATGATGACGAAAAAGATTGAAATGCGATGAAAATGTAACACTAATTAATAAACAAATGACTACTTTTGGAAACAAAATTCCATGTTTTTAAAATAAAATTAATTTGAAATTAGGATTCTTAGCCAAACAAAAATTATTTTGATTTGAAATGGCCAGTACTGCAGAACGGCAATTTCATAGGTAAAGACCTAATATATGCGAAACCCGAAACACGTTTCTAGTATTTTTATGTAAAGAATCTATGTATAAAAATTTCAAAACTGTATCATGGAAAATTAAACAGTTACAAGCATGTTATGTTACCTGCTTGTCCGTACAAAAATATTGTTACCACTTACCACGCGCCGCCGGCCGACCGGCCGTGACCTGTGTTGTGCGCATATGATTGCGGATATGTACTTAATGTCGCTCGGTGTCCAACTTGTAACCTTTTTTAAATATTTTTGGGACAAAATATAACAAGGTGCAAAAATGATTGAAATCGATTCAGTTACTTATTCTAAACAAACTATATTCAGGTTTGCAATATACTAAAAATAATGTTGTATAAGTGATCATCTTTTGAACATCATCAATTCAGCCTGCAAGTTTAAAACAATATGTATGAGAATGATTTACCATTAAACATTGTACACCTTCATAACAGGTCCCGCTCAACTGCACTTGGTACCAGGAGCAGTAGGCGCTCTTCTCGAAATAACTCTCGTCAACGAATTACGTCGGGCCGCTTTAGGCGCTTTAGTAGCGTTGATGGCAGCTGAACGAGCCCACACAGGCGAGGCGAGGCGAACGGAAGCAGCATTAGTGGACAAACTTGACTCGCTCGTCGCTGATAATAAGGCTGACGATCATTATAGAAGACTGTTTGATACTGTGTAAGTAACTTTAAATTAAATATACCTAGTTTATGGCACAGTAACCAATCCAAAAGGAATAACTAACGTAAGCAAGTTGCGTCGGGCCGCTTTAGATGCTCTAGTAGCTTTGATGGCAGCTGAACGAGCCCATTCTGGTGAGGCGAGGCTAACGGAGGCAGCATTAGTGGACAAACTTGACTCGCTCGTCGCTGATAATAAGACTGACTATCATTATAGAAGACGGTTTGATACTGTGAAAGTAATTGTTAATTCAGACCTGTTACCCTTTGATTTTCGGATGGAAATGCCCCTGAATCCATCCATTTTGAGAATTGGGCCTTCTGCGCCTAAACCATCAAAACAACAATTTCTGAAACGCTCTTCAGTACATATAAATTCATATTTTGAGACATCCGTATTATTTTAATTCATTATAAAACTATTCTTCTAATCATACTTGTATTGTCCACGCTACTCAGGGAACATTTGAGCTCAGTGTAAGTACCGCAACCGTTAATTATGACGTCGCATTATAAAAATAACTCATCATTATTTTGAGTGCGACTACAATACAATCTAGCTAAACACGTTTTTATTTATATTAATTACTCTTTAATTACTTTGACACAGCTACTCAAATCATTCACTGTCAGTTGTTCAGTGAACTTGTTTGATAACACACAAACAAAATGTTAGCTTGTTTCTCTACGTATTTTGTGAAGAATATTCTTATTGAATGTTACAATTGAGTATCTACCAATATTATAGTATAGTTCACGATTTATTGCGCAAGTTGCCTTGTGACAGTTTACGACAATTGTATGCCAACATAGTTTCGGCAAAACGACTTCTGCGAATGCATTGATCCGGACGGGCCTTCGTTTTCCTCATTCAAATCCTGAATCCCGATGGTTAATGCTACTATTGTCCCATGAACCACGATGGTTATTTATGGGTAATTGTTTACCTGTTTTGTAGTTTTCGATGACAGTGAAAGTATTAACAGACATCATGTGAAACTGAGACAGTCAACTTGTGCAATGAATATTCCCAAATACAGTCCTACTCACAGCTATTTTACCTCTGAGATAAACCTTATGATGAAGAGAATAAAGGTCACTGTGATGCAAAATCAGAGGTAAAATAACTGCGAACGGACAGTACACTGCTACGGGGATGTTTTGGCGCTCGAATGACGTTGTCAGGGGGGTGTTGTTGGTAAACATTTGTGCAATAGTTTTATGAAATGTATTGAAAATACATTTATAAAGATTTATTTTATAAAGATTCTTGTACAGCTATAGTAGGTAATAGTCAACAACTTCTTCGTCTTCCGTATAATCTTCAGTTCTTCATATTTTCCTTATAATACCTCAGGTTAATGGAACGAGTTTCAACGGAAGGATGGCGGGAAGCCGGTGCGGCGTTCGTAGCGTGTGTGACCCGCTTGTTGGAAAGATTGCTGGACTATCGCGCTGTGATGCAGGGAGCCGAGCACAGAGACAAGAGGATGGCTGCTACTGTTAATTTATTGGTGAGTGTGCTCATCATACAATATCGGTTACATGCAGGATGTGATGAAAAGGTCCAAAATCATGATGTGTACCATAGGTTCGCTTTGTGCAATGGTTTGGTTTTTTTGCCTGTAAAAAAAAAATAATGTTGTTAAAACTCGTAGTAAATAGAATCCATGATTCCACTGTGTAAATCGATTATGATCGTCGTCAACATGTACAGACGCCAGCACATCAAGCTACCCGAAACTGTCAGATTTTCCCTATCAACTTTGAACCTTATACTTTAGAGCTAAAGTTGAAAATCTATTAAAGAAATCTGACAGATTGTAGTAGCTTGATGTGCTGGCGTCAAAACTAGCAGACTTACAACGTGCGTATCGCACTTAGGGCTGATTTTGCCGAAGTCAGATATCTTTTATTCGTGGAATAAAATTGACGTCTGGCAGTTCTAGTATGGAAAAAGTGTAAAAAATTCAAAATTTATTCTTAGGATAAGACTTATTCTAACCCCCTTACCAATAAACGTTGTATAGCGTCTGTATACTTACACAATGATTTGTTTTCTTCTTTCGAAAGTCAAATTACTGACAACTGAAAGAGAGAAATCGGTTTGTCACACTATTCATCTGATATAATACGTAAAGGGGCTAGTATACAAGTTTGGTGGAATGCGCCTTTAGTGGCATTAATGCTTTAAAAGGCACTGAAATCATGTAACTATCAAATCATTATCAAAGTTTTGTCGACTCTTATTGTTTTTCTCTTTTATATTTCAGAACTTCTATAAGAATGAGATCGATCGTAAGGAGATGTACTTGCGCTACGTGTATAAGCTGCATGATCTTCACATCGCGTCCGATAACTTTGTTGAAGCTGGTTGTACTTTACTGGTAAGCTGTATACAAATAGTAAATTTGGAAGTAACTTTCTTAAAAGTCCTTTTTTGACAAAACTTTATTTATAAGCCCTATTTATAAAAACTACCTACCGCCCTTTCCTTTGGTCTTGTTTTGTGAAAACAATATAATAATAACGATGACTAGCTAGCGAAACGTGGTTGTAACCTCTGAAAACATGTTCGGGAAAAGGCGTAATCTGTTTATGTATTTCATAATGGTCCATAATTCTCTTTGCATTTTCAGTTGTATGCAGAAACTTTGAGTTGGGAGAGCGATCAGATAGGCGTGGACCCAGAACATCCGGAGATGCCCGAGTGGAAACGAAAGGAAGCGCTGTACAACCAAGTGCTACAATATTTCAACCGCGGAAAGGTACCTAAACAATTTTTTTATAATGACTGGGACTGACAAATGACTGCCTAAAATTGCGGTTGGATTGTGTTTTTATCGAGCATTCATGATTGCGTTGGAGAAAGTGGCCAGGGATTATATCCCGAGCTATCATAATAAAACTCGGGACACACCTTGCCAATGGCATGTTCTTATTTTGAGTGAAATCGGTCTAAAATTTTAAGACATTTTAAGACATAAAATGAACAGGTGATAAGTTCGATATCCAAAGTGATGAATCACATACCCAATTATACAACACCAGATATAGAGTATTTAAATACGCTATGTTGTGGGCTTGTGGCTAAGTAATAACAGCCACACGAGTCGATCGATCAGGTTAAGCTAAGCTTGCCGCGGTTGGTCTGTGGATGGGCGACCATCTTCACATACCAAGATCCTTAGTGCCTCGGAAAGCACGTTAAGTCGTTGGTCCCTGCTGTCATAAAAATACTGGTATCTAGCTGCATCCGTTTTGACAGGAAGCCGACCCCAACATAGTCTGGAAAAGGCTAGGTAGATGATAATGTTGTGACCGAAACTCATTAAATATAATTTTGTTCCAGTGTTGGGAAAAAGGCCTGCCACTGCTCCGAGAGCTGGCAACATTATACGAAGTAAAGCTATGCGACTACCCTCGTCTATCAAACTGTTTACGAACACACGCCACGTTCTTAGATTCTGTGATGGAACAACTGAGACCAGAGCCCGAGTACTTCAGGGTTGGATTCTATGGGAAAGGATGTCCCCTGTTTGTGAGGGTAAGAAATACTACTGTGATATTTCTTAAGATAAACACCTGAAATCGAACATGTCCTTTTGGTTCAGTACTTTACAAAACACTAGTCTTGCTTGAGTTTAACCCTTTACCGCATAGGAAACTATATATGGTTTGACATGTTTACAGTTTATTTACTCTAAAAAAATAAAAAAAAAACTAGCGTATAAATCCTATTGTTTGTTTTTCATATCATTAGCAATAATAAAACAACTATTTTGTCTATCATCACATACCACTTGGACATAAAAAAAAATAATCAAAAAAATAAAAAACACACTATAATTAATTCTGAAGCTTTAATAAAGACATTACATAAAAAAAAAAAAAAAAAATGTCACTTATTTAATATATCATGCAGTAAAGGGTTAATTGACAAACTTGGATGCAGCTTATGCTCCACAAGTCCACATAGATCTTAGAGGAGCGCCGAGTAGAGAAGTGTTGATGGCATTGAATACCCTTTATTATTAGTTGTATAAAATGGCAAATTGGATGAACATTAATGCTGACATCAAACATCTTTTCCAGGGTCTTGGATCATGCGAGCTAATTATAAAATTTTGATGTCAGAAATGACTTATGATGTTCTTAGTAATTCCAGTTCCCAGTAGCGTAAAACGTATCTGACGTTTTTTTCATGCCTTTGAAATGGCCACTTCTTTTGGTTCTAAGTTTTGCTTAACATATTTTGTTTATATGTTCACAGAACAAACAATTCGTTTACCGCGGTCATGACTACGAGCGTATCGGTGCATTTACTCAAAGGCTGCAAGCGGAGTACGTCGCCGCGCACATACTGATGCGCAATACGCCGCCAGACGACTCAATCATCGCCAACGATGGCCAATGTGAGTGTACACAGTGGTCTAGCATGTTATGAAATGAAAGTTTATTCTGTAAATAGAATATCGGAATTTCACACGTCATATTAAAAAAAAAAAAAAGCTAGATGAGGGTCGGTGTTTCCTATCTGACTACTCTGAGAAGAAAGGCCGAAACATACTCAGAGGCCACATACAGTCTTTTTTAAAGTCCAGAAATAATCTTGATCAGATCATGTGAAGACCAGGTAGATTAATGTGTGAAATGGTCCTTTGAGTAAAGTGCCACGCGGAACTGAGTCGACCAGTTCAGTCTGTGCAAGCATTTGTCAGTTATCATGTAGCTCAACTCAAAACATTCACACTGGAATGAGTCCACTCATGGGTATATCGGTCACTCAATGGTCCTAGTTTATCATAAATGGTCCTAGTTTATCATTTGTGACTTCAAGTGAGAGCTATGTAAACAGAACCCAGCATTGCATAAATATGTAAGCGGTCACGCCCTTTATACCTGGAGGCTTTTATTTAGATAGTAAGTTTTTGTTTACATTTTCAATTTTGATATATTATTTTTTTGCTTGAGTTCATATAGTTTTTCTTGTGTTTGTTGGTATATTGGCGTGGCTAGCTGACATATACCAAATAATTTAATTTAGTGTTCTGTGTCTTGTAAATTACTTTGCATACCTTGTATTGTATTCATTCAAATATTTTCTAACTGAACAGACAGCTGTGCTACTGGGGAGTTTGTTGCGCCACTTCTTCTTCCCAGTGAAAGCACTAGGAAGTGGTACAAGGGCGGGCGTTTTGGGGGGGACTGTGTTTTGTAATTTTGACGTTCGAAAAGTGCTGATTCTCAGCCTAGTTCGAATGAATGACTATTGATTTTGATTTCGAATGAAGTCATCGAAAGGCTCAATCACTCTTTTCTTGATAGGGGAGAGTTTGAGTACGGACTTTATCCCAGAGGTCGTCATCGCGGGTGTCTTTCTCTTTGCGGATTTCTTTCTGTGCATCTTTAAGGGATTTATGATGTTGAGTGAGGTCGGATGTGTATTTAAAATCATAATAATTTATTTTTAACATCGTTGCTGCAACGAAGTTAAAGGCTTCGCCATAAAGCTGGTAGAGGGCCTTCATGTTCTTATACACAAAAATAATATTTATTGAAACGTGGTTTTCATGGAAATTTATGCTTCATTACAAAAATTGTACAAAATATTTACAGACATACAAATCTGCAACGTAAAACCAGTCGCTTCCCGTCGTCAATGGCCATCAGGAACTCCTGATCAAGTGAAGCGTTTCTACGCGTGCAATGACGTCGACACGTTCCTCTGTGACCGACCACTGCAGAAGCCGCCTATTGATAAGGATAACGAGTTCAAGGTAAACTAGTCTTCTTACTTGGTGCTATGAAAACTAAAGTTGGGTCGGTCCCAGACATGAGAACTGCCGTGCGATTCTGTGACCATCTCACCATGAAAGTGAGGGTGAAGTGAGCTGTCATTCGCTAGGGATTAACACTATGCTCACTTCACTTATTATTTCACGGTGAGATTTTTACAGAATCGACCGGTAGCTCATGCCGTGGTATTTTATTTTCCAATTAAGTAGCAAGGTGGCAGCAGGACCTACTGCCCAGAGTACTTAGTTTACTTTGTTGTGGTCAGTCAGAGGCTATTTCATGCGTATTGGTGCCGATTACCACGTTCACAAACTAAACTAAATTTAAGTTCAGTGCATCTTTTTTCTTTCTATTTCATTTAGAAAAGGACAGAAGATGAATATTACTTTAGTCCTGTTAAATTAGTCAGCGCCTGACGTAAATTGACGTATTTTTAGTCGCCAATTTTTTGATCACGTCTAAACTTGTCTATGGAGTATCTTAATTTGACGGGACTAAACTAATATTTATCTTGACCTTTTCTTAATTAAATAGAAAGAAAAGTATGTATTTAACTTAAATTTAGTTTAGTTTGTGAACGAGGGAATCGGCGCCATTATCTGATTTTAACCTATACTCAATTTCGTGTTCATATTGTGCAATACATCCATGAGAAATAGTGCGCAGATGATTGAATCCTCATTTTTTTTTTTTTTTTTCATTTATATTTAATTTTCAGAGCCTCTGGATCGAAAGGACGACATTAGTAACTGAAGTCGCGTTACCAGGCATTTTGAGATGGTCTGAAGTTATTTCAAGATCTGTAGAAGAAATACCACCGGTTGAAGTGAGTGTTATACCTACTTCTTGAATATTTAATCTTCTTAAATACTGCATACAGATTCACATAAGATATGCTCTTGGACAGTACATATGATAAATGCTTCATCATCTGCCCAGCCTTTACCCAACTATGTTGGGGTCGGCTTCCAGTCTAACCGGATGCAGCTGAATACCAGTATTTTACAAGGAGGGACTGCCTATCTGACCTCCACAACCCAGTTACTGGGTAATACGATACCCACCCCTTGGTAAGACTGCTTGTCAGATTTTCGGGCTTCTGACTACCCGTAACGAATGTCAAAGATCCACAAATGACAGCCGGGACCAACGGCTTAACGTGCTTTCCGAGCCACGGAGGGGTCTCGGTATGTAAAGATCCCATCCACAGGCCAACCGCAGCAAGCGTAGCTTAACCTGATCGATCGACCCGTGCGGCTGTTATTATTTAGGCACGGGCTCGTCGTATAAATGCTTGATCACGTAAATTAGAACGCATTAAATAAAACTAAACTCTTGTTCGATTTTCTAAATCCCCTAGTTGGCTCTACCCTAGTTTCTATACGTTCATAGGATGCTGCATTTCATATGCCACTAAATTTTAACCAACCCATATTTACACAATCGACTTCCCTACCAGTACGCCTGCGAAACAATGGAAGCGACAGAGCGAGAACTCCGCAGCCTGATCTCGCAGTACACAGCCGACCCGACGCTGAACATCAACCCGTTCTCCATGCGGCTGCAGGGAACTATCGACGCGAACGTACAGGGAGGCATCACGAAGTATGAACAGGCTTTCATGACGGCAGAGTTCGCGAGAAATGCCAGTCCTAGGGAAGCGGCGGCTGCTGCTAAGGTATGCCTAACCAATTACGCGTCCCTCTCCCCGCGAAAACCCTCGTGAATTGTTCCAGATGTGTTCAGAACATTTTTTTCGACGGGCAGCCCTGGCCACTTAAACTCTGCTTGTAAACGAAAAGTCTCTATGAACTGATAGTACACTAATGACTGTTTCCTCAAGTAGACACACCAGGGTACAGACGCCAGCACATCAAGGTACTACAATCGGCCAAATTTCTTTAGTAGATTTTCAACTTTATCGCTAAAGCATAAGGTTCAAAATTGATTGGCAAAATTTGACAGTTTTGGATAGCTTGTTGTGCTGGCGTCTGTACATTACACAGCTTGTTTTGTAACTTTAAATTACTTATATAAAATGGGATTTCTGAAAATTGTAGGAAGGTCGTGTCGTTTCGCTCCAACGTTTCATGACCGCGACTGACGACCGAAAATTGGCATGTATCCTTCTGTAGCGCCATCTGTGATCGTTGGTCAGATCTTTAGTTAAGCAACGATTCGTGCAGAATTCGCTAGAACCTAGTGCTGACAAATTGTTTTGCAGTTTGGTAGATGTTATATTACAGTAAAACTCTGTAACATTATGGATTAAATAAATAAAAAAAACAACGATCGACAAGCTGTGGACGTCGCCAATTTTCCACTGACGTCATCAATTCTACAACTTAGGGAACAACTGATTTTTTTTTTGCGATTTCAGGTTTGGTCTCATAGTAAAAGTTGTTCGTAATGATGAGTATAACGACCTTTTAAGAGCTTGTGTGTTAATTCTGGGATATATTGTATATTCTATGGTTTTGTTACATACTTCGTTGCTCAATAAACGTTTCTTTTTTCAGTTGAGAAGGCTAGTGTCTTCGCAGCTCGCTGTGGTTGACGCTTGCTTGTCCCTACATGGAAGGCTGGCGCCGGAAGATGTAAAGCCGTTGCACAGGTTATTTTATTTCAATTGATTATATTTCCAAGGACAACTAATAAAAGAAAAAAAAAAGTAATTGTATTCAACATGGATTTTATGAAATAAAGTTTTTTTTTTTTTTTTTTCAGGCGGCTCGTAGAACGATTCAATCAATTGCGACAAAACTTAGGACCGGGATTGGCTCGTGCACGAAGACAACTATCAGAAAGTATTGTCAAGTAAGTATATTCTTCTGTTTTATTATTATCTTCATTATATTATCTACAAAATCAGAAAGTAATCCACAAGATTATATCGCAAAAACTTAACGTTTTTATGCACATTTTCAGCACACCATTACCGCCAGTCCCAGCGTTGGATAAACGATCTCAAAGCATTCAACAAAGTGATAATTACTACGACGATGGACATCTCTATGATAAACCAGTAAGCGAGGTCAACTATTCGATACTGCTGCCGATTCTCTGGTTCACAAACCAAGCTAAATTTAAGTTCAATGCATCTTTTTCTTTCTATTTCATTAAGAAAAGGACAGAAGATAAATATTAGTTTAGTCCTGTCAAATTAAGATAATCCATGGACAAGTTTAGACGTGATCAAAAAAATGGCTACTAAAAATACGTCAATTTACGTCAGGCGTTGACTAATTTGACAGGACTAAACTAATATTTATCTTCTATCCTTTGCTTAATGAAATAGAAAGAAAAAGATGCACTGAACTTAAATTTAGTTCAGTTTGTGAACGACAGAATCGGCACCACTATACAAAATAAGAAACACAACAATCGACCAAGTTAAAAGTTTTGCTAAGCTGTTATATCGTGTTTTCCATAAAACGTGATATAACAGCTTGGCATTTTTTTAAACTGATTATTATTCTCGGCTATGTTAGTGAGTTATTCCATGTTTCATAAATGAAGAACAAAATTATTTTTAAGTCACGAAGCACCGAACTGTAGATAGTAACGTCATCTTTTTTCGCCTGGCGCTCTAAATGGCTGCATTTTCCAATACTGGTCGTTCTGATAGGCTCCTTTCACGTAACTCAGTTTTTTATTTTATTTTTTATCATTTCTTGTAGTGACCAAAAGCCCCTGAAGGAGGATGGCGAGGTTGCATGTACAATGGGACCCACTGTTAGGAGTATCGTGCAGTACGGAAACTTATAACTAGTTGTAGAACTATATAAAACTAGCAAAAAAGCAAATGGGCAGTGAGTCGTAGAGGCTGGGAGAAAAAAGATATGCAATGTAAAAGATTATAACCTAAAACGAATCTAATAGTGCTTATTTAATAATATAATACAATATCTTGTTTATGTATTATGTAGTTTCAAAAGGTGATCAAACAGGATAGAAATATTTACCAACACTACCATCGTGTTTCTGTATCAGTCTCTCTGGCCAAATATAGGTACTTACCTACTCAAAATAAAAAATACGTCTGGGAGCTAGGAACTAGAAAATAGTGACTTGCTCAAAACGAGATATGAAAACGAAATTAATACTGTAAGCATAAAGTCGTCAAGAATCCACAAAATCGCATAATAATAATAGATATCCCACGTTAGCCGTTGAAAACAAACAATGGATTAACACTAATTGGTTTTGACACTGACAGCCAACTCCTATTGACAGCATAACGTTCCATTCTGATTTATCACAAATAATCGTAATAATTATAATATTGTATGTACATTTTTGTATATAAAACATGAATGCATTTTTTATATTAACTTTTGTATGTTTTTCTTATTTATTTTAAAAGTTTTGTTTAAAAAAAAAAATTGACAAGCGTAAACATTACAAATGTAAGAACATAAATCATGTAAGGATTAGGTTGGAATGTAATACGAAACACGGTGCGTTTAATTACTGCCTGATGACTTATTTTTATGTAAATAAAAATCTTTTCTAACTTTTAATTCCCATCATCTAGTGACTCAATATTTTTTATATAATCCTATTACAAACTCTTAATTATAGTAAATATGAACTTGCAAGTGAACGTCACTTGGTTAATTTATAAATAATGTGGGTCCAATCTCGCCATCCTCCTTTATAATAGATATAAAAAAAAAATCTTGTATTTATTTACGAACAATAACAAACAATAATAACAGCCGCACGGGTCAATCGATCAGGTTATGCTACGGTTGCCGCGGTTGGTCCGTGGATGGGTGACCATCTTCACATACCAAGACCTTTCCGTGCCTCGGTAAAGCACGTTAAGCCGTTGGTCCCGGCTGTCATTCATGGATCTTTGACAGTCGTTACGGGTCGTCAGTAGCCCGAAAGTCTGACAACCAGTCCTACAAAGGAGTATCGTATTACCCAGTAATTGGGTTGTGGAGGTCAGATAGGCAGTCGCTCCATGTAAAATACTGGTATTCAGCTGTATCCAGTTAGACTGGAAGCCGACCCTAACATAGTTGGGAAAAGGTTAGGCAGATGATTACGTAGTATAATAGTAGCACCGTCCACTATCCTTAAACTTATTTATTTAATTTATTTATTTTCCCTCTTACATCTATCACTAACCTACTGCGATAGTGTACTTATTTAACTCTTCTCCTAACTTATTATTTTGACATTAATTAAAATGTACCAACAGCTATCAATGGAGGACGCAATGGAGCAGCAAAGCATCATGTCAAGTAGTCTACCAGTCAGTGACAACCGTGACTGTGTAGAAGATAACTCTATGATCAAGTCCGCGCCGCCACTACCTATTCGACCTAAGTCTGGAGATCCGAGGAGTCCTACACGACCGCCTCTAGAGAAATACCGGTATGTGTAGAGTTTTTGAAATAGTTTCATTGAAGTTGTCCCTTTATTGCACAGTAAAGACTGCTGCCGTATACTGCAGAACTATATACATATATCGCACCTACGGTGCAATAACGTCACTTATGCAAATGATGTAATATTTCAGGAGAAGCGTTTAAAAATTCGCCATCCTATTATAATGTTCTTCTTCCTCTTCTTGACTAAAGAAATTAACTGGTAATAAACTACAACTTTGAACTTCATATTAAAGTTAAAGCGAACATCTCACAATTTTGTAATAAAATAATATAAACGTTTAAAATTGACAACCCTCCCAAATGGCATAAGTGACGTTATTGCACCGTAGGTGTGATATATTTTATTTTATTTTTACTACTTTAAGAAAGCTTACAGACTAATACACGTAAATGGTAACGAAATAGTAAACAACTGACAATAGCTAATTACAAGCTTCCACATATATATTGCAATATTATAAAAATATAAAAAAAGACTAAAGAAAAACAAAAAGGCATGGAAAATAGGTAGCGATAAACCACAAACATTCACCCATTGAAATATAATAATAATGATATGTGTATAATAATGCTTGCTTGTGTATAATAATGCTTGTAATAATATGTAAATACATATACAAGGTGTAACTTAAACAACGCACAACATCTTAAGGGGTCATTGTACTCATCATTATGAACAACTTTTACTATGGGACCAAACCTGAAATCGCGAAAAAAAAATCAGCTGTTCCCTACATTTATGTTCGCATAACTCGTCAAAATGTAGGGAACAGCTGATTTTTTTTTCGCGATTTCCGGTTTGGTCTCATAGTAAAAGTTGTTCATAATGATGAGTACAATGACCCCTTAAGAGGTTGTGCGTTATTTAAGTTACACCTTGTAATAGTGCTTGCTCAAGATTTTCTTGATTCTTAACACACTCGTACAAAATAAATCAATTTCTAAATGCGATGGCAGGTTGTTGAATAATATTGTGGTGTAATTGTGGTGGTTGTTGAACTGCGTATACAAAAAGCGTTATGCCTATGATTTTTCATTGTAAATGGTACTTGTAATAATGGTCGTAATCTTAGGGTATTTTAATACAATCCACTAATACAATGAAAGTTCATATGGTGCCAGTATCATAACGATAAAAGTATGCAAACCTTGCCATACTATTGACACGATCTCCCTGCTGCCGAAAAGACAACACGCTCAACGGAAAAATAGATGTTCGGAACAGAATCGCCATTCAACACTTTTCTTATTTTCAGTGATTCGATCGACTGTGAATTAGTGGAACAATGTCGACACAGCCGCGCTTCATGGAGTGAACCCGGTGACGCACCACCATTGCCGCCCAGAGTTTCTGGTAAGTTTCCTTTTTATAATATAGATAATAAATTCGGATTAGCCACCGTACATACTAAGACCGTAAGACGGTCTTATATAACACCGTAAATATGTACGGTGAGTGTAAAACACTTCTTTAAGGGGTGCACTCATCTTCATTATATCACTCGAAAATGGTCCGCTGTTGGACATAGGCTTTTCTAAAGATTGTCACATTACGACCTTCACCGGATCGTCGGACAATACTATGGAGAAACATCATACGAAACTTCCTTTTAGAAGCTGCAACTAAAACTTCATGATATATGCCGTTGTGAAAAGCTCCTGATTCTAACGCAGATATGTCGCACTGAACACAACTGATGATGATGATAAGCTTCCTAATAGTACATAATGCCTTTTCACAGGAGAAAAGCGCTCCTGGATCGAAGCCCCGCCTGCGATTCCACGTCGTGGTACACGTTCTATAGATACTCCTGATGACGCTCGAGATTCCGGCGTTAGTGTCGATCATGCGTATGGCAACGCTGAAGACCACGCTCATCTGCACAAAGGTACGTACTATCTGATGATTATTGAAGGGGGGCCATTCAAGTATTACGTAAGCAGATTTTTTTGCAATTATTAACCCTAATTTTTTTACTCCTTCCAACTTATTTTTTCTTGCCCATAATTCTCCATATTGGGTTACTTACGCAACTGAACAGTTAGCAACTCACGAGTATTCGGTCTTGTTAAAATTAATGCGTTTATTTTGAGTCACTATCATAATAAAATTATCTTACACTTTTGGCGTCATGACAAAGACATTTTACACTGGCAACCCGAAAGTCCAATTCATTACTGCATTGGAGTACCTCGAATGAGTAAATACTACAACACTCACATCTCTTTCAGATCTCGACCTAACAGTAGACTCGCTGCGCTACGAGGAAATAATCTCAATGATGTCAGAACCACTGCGAGTGGACGAAGGAGAGAAACCTCCCCCTATCCCGCCGAAAGGACTCGGACATCTCAGCTCCTTTGATTCAGGGCACCATGAGAATGGAGAATCACATTGTTAAGAAGTAAGGAAAAGATGAAGATTTAAACCTGGTTTCTGATTGGCTATTCATTATTACTTTACGGCAAATAGCATGAGAATTGATTGGATTGTTTGATATGATTTTGTTAACCAACTGCTAACTTGATTTGTTAGCACTTCTGCTTGAATAGACTTTTAGAAAACTGGGGGTTGGATTACTATATGAGTGTTTAAAGTTAGTCTGCTAGCGCAAAAATGGCTTACCCCCTCATCCTGAAGTACAATAACCCTTCGCAGCCGGAAAATGGATCCACGCGAGACACAATGGCTTTTCAATTGTTTTTATAATTACAGCATTCAACTGGTTAATACTATTTACAAAACTGCACGTGTCATTTTAATGTGAACCTTCTGTCGTTGACATACAAGTCACACGATCTTGCAATGAGTATAAAAAAGAAAATCAATATGGGTTACGCCAGTTTTGCTCCGACAGTGCTAAATATATAAATCAACAACAAAGCTGTGTATAAAAATAAAATCAAACGTATGAAATGTAGTTGTTGTAAATGCGTTTAAAAATGCAATGTCCGTACTTTAGATTTGAAGAATATTTATGTGTTTACTATATCTACATCTATCAGCTAAAATGAGATGCAGTAGATATTAGTAAACCGGTCAAAATGGCTGAAACAGGCTTTCTTTTGCACCAGTGTATCTTTATGGGCTCAACCGGAATAGTGACAGGCAATGTTTAATAAGAAAAACAAGCGAATATAAGATTTAAGTTGGAAAAGAAATAAGACTGGCAAAACAGGCCAAAAGAAATTGTGGTGCAAAAGAAAATGACGTTTCTATATTTTTGAACATTAAGTAAATTAATTATAAACTTTTCCGTCATAAAAATAAAAACTAATTTGAAATTAATTGATTAAATGAATAAAATGTATGTGCGTTATTCAACTCGAATTGCTGTGTCGTAATCATCAAATGACGCCGTTAAAAGTTTCGTAGCAAAGAGTTGCACGAAATTCCATTGCTTATTCTTATTCAAAAGGCGTAACACAGCGAAATACTATGGTATATTTCATTATTTTAATAAAATATATATTAGGTATGCATATCATTCCTCGAATGGAATAAAATTATTAGATTTAATTTTATGTGATGAATAAAATTTTATTTTTTTGTTTTGGCACAGGAAGCTTTTAGTTTTTATATGTCGGGGCCATATAACAGTGATATAATATTAATTTACCTACATATAAAACTTGATAAAGTTAAAAATAGATAAATCAGTTTTTTGATCTTTATAATATGTTGAATGTTGTTTTCTATTATAAAGTAAGAAAACAAAAGTAAAAGTGATTGAAAAAATCATAGTTATCTTTATTTTTTCTATAACAACTTTCTTTTTGCAATCAGATAGTTTTAAAATAAAGAAATCAATATTTTTTTACCTAACTATTGTTATGTCTTAATTTTTTTAAAATGTCTTATGCATTTTTGTGTCTTATATTTTTTTATTTGTGATTATATTCGACAAGATTCCTATAAAAAGTATTAATTTGGCATCGTTTTTATAAATTGACGGTTAGCAGATTAATCGTAAGTAAAACATTATAAATTTATTTGTATTATTTTTGTATGAATTTTATTTAAGCTATTTCTACAGCATTACTGTAGTCAGTAACGTTATTATAAACAGTATTGCTTTTGCATAATATAATGTATCATCAACAAATATTTGACAAGTAATTTTGGGCTTTATAGCCATGGTTTAGAGATTATATTTACGCAAACATATTTGAATGCTTTTGTAGTTAAAGTATATCTATCATTTTAGTCCGTATTCCTTTGCTCAATATATAATTAATTTTAGTCCGTTTTTTATGTGGAATTATATTATAAAATTTAGAGAAGAGTGTTTTCTACAGTGTCGTCGCGACGTCGTTCACATAAGCTAATTGTATGTATATGTCGCAGTAAGATGGTTGAAGCTGTGAAATAGTTATATCCCTAGGGATATAATATTATAAACCGTAATATAGTTATATATGAAAGAGGTTCACAATTGTCTTACTATGAATATGACTATGATACGAGCAAGATCTAGTAATATATCTATATACCTAGGGATATAACCATATCACGGCTTCAACCATCTTACTGCGACATAATTATACGCAGATTATTATGAATTTATAATATTTTGAAATACCCAAAGATTATGTACGCCTAATATGATGCCCGTCGTAAAATAAAAATATAGCTGCAATTCTCCCTAATCTAATGGCGCAATTTTGATTTAGTCTTTTTATATCGTATTTTGATGAATTTTAATACAATTTTCGTAAGCTATTTTTACATATTAAAGATTTTATAACATCTACTTTTCTTCTTATGAATTATAAATTAATCATGAAATCTTTTTACATTTTTACCTCATTGACTTTTCGTATTTAATGATACAATATTATAACGCTTTAAATATTTTGATCTCTCGATTTCTAAATTTGAAAATAAATGCCAGAAATTCAAATGCATCACCCGATTTATAATAGATTGTAACTTTGTAATTTTTTGTATGAACAATGCCGAGTATGGTCACTTGCTATTTTTACAATTTAAACTGTTTGCAGAACGCTGTTTACAGTAGTGTAAATCATTTCCATTTGGAAAAAAATGAGAATCAAATAATTTTTGTTATTACACTAAAATAAACACCGTTTATTTGTCTCATAACTTTTTCAAGTGCCTGCACCTTCTACAACATATAAAAAAATGTAATATTTTAATGACAAAAGCAATGCAATATTAATACCAAATAATATAAGTACACGGTGTCAAACTACTAATTCCAATTTCTACTCCAAACTAACAAGTATTTCATACAAGTCTTTCCGATAATCAAGTGATATTTTTCATACGTTTACGCGTTAGATTTTTTAACTATAGCTCTTAAGTTCTAGTTGTTAAGGTTTATATTTCCAACGAACAATTTCATAAACTCTTTACATCTGTTAATGTGTTTACTCGTGTGTAATCGTAACTTGTACTGTTCCACATTTTATATTTTACTATTATGTGTATTATCTAGTTTTTATGACTGTATAACTATTGTAAACTTGATAAGTTTTCGATAGCCATCAACGTTACGCCATCTTAGAAATAATCTGGACAAAAATTAAGATAAGAGCGAGATGTATAATTTCCATAAAAAATGAATTATTTCTTTCTCTCAGTTACGGAAACAACCTAATTAAACAATAACAATGAATATTTTTAATATCATTATCATCATTGGCAGGTTTATTCCAGCTGCAGTAAAATAACACTTCTTACTGTCATTTCGAAAGATTATGTTGCCAAACTATCTCTACTAGTGATATGAATGGAGCGCAATTGACCAATTTTGATTTAACCCTAAACAATTAAATATTATTTTTATTGATCGGATAAAAATACGTTAGTTTAATTCATATACAACGTGTCCCTGAATGAACGCACAACCTCTTAGGCCTCGGTCTCGCAGTCAGCGATGGCGGAGCGGGGCGGCGGCGGGGCGGACAGCGGCGCGGCAACGCAGACGCGGTCTCGAAGCCAGCGGGTAGATGGCGCGGCGCTAGAGCGGTGTAGTGTTGTATTATGAGAACTGTGTGTCTATGTTGGCGAACGAAATGTCTAAACAGCGACGACAACTTTTGAAACGTCGGTCGTTAAAAAGCAAAAAATAAAATGCACAACATTTTGTCAATGCAGACGCGCGGGCACCGCTAGACTCGTGTGCATCGCTCGTACGCCGCTCCCCGCGGCCGCTGCCTTCGAGGCCAGTTCCATATAAATCTACGCATTGAAACGCGCCGCTCCCGGCGTCGCCGCCGCCGCCGCCCCGCGCCCGCTGTCTTCGTGTCCGTAGCCTTAAGAGGTCATTGTACAGACGCCAGCACATCAAGCTACTCGAAACTCAATTTTTTTTTTTTGTTATTTTTTCTCTGGCGATAAAGTTGAGAATCTATTAAAGAAATTTGACAGATTGTAGTAGCTTAATGTGCTGGCGTCTGTACTTATCATTATGAACAACTTTTACTATTGTACCAAACATGAAATCGCAAAAAAAATCAGCTGGTCCCTATATTTATGTTCGCATAACTCGTTAAAATGTAAAGAACAGGTGATTTTTTTCGCGATTTAAGTATGTTCCCTCAGTTAAAGTTGTTCATAATGATGAGTACAATGATCCCTTAAGAGGTTGTGCGTGAATTCTGGGACATGCTGTATATGATAGTTATTAATAATAGTACTAGTTCGCATCAAAATTGTGCTCGAATAGTGAACTGGCACAGACATTGTTCAAACTATGCAATCTCAATTAAGTGGGCTATATAGCCGTAATTTATTACTTTTTTAGTGCATCCAGGTACCCTAGACTAAGAACTAGACCTGGACCCAACTTTTAGATATCTAGTCTGAGAAAAGCCTATTTAATTGAGTTTATATGTTGTAATACTCATAGTTTGTTAATTTTGTAAATATGGTTTTACCAACTTACTTTCAGAGGCTTGTCACGTCCTGAAAAACACAAGCTACTGCTACTACTATCCTCTTTTATAAAATTAATTGAACATTGATGGATTTTGAATTGAATGTTAATTGAATTTCGTTAAAAAGGGGCAACACATAAGCTGTCATTTTACTGCAGCTAGGTCCTTGTATACACAAGAAATGCTCTCACTATCCACAAGTTAGAAAGTTGTCATTATTCTGACCGCAATTACCCAGTTGGTCTGAAGACGTGTAAATTAAATATGCATGAAATTAGTAAAGTGATTGTCCGTAATGTAACCTACACAACGGGTTTGCCATGTTGATGGCTATTGAAAAATATACCTACAGCACAAACTACATACGAATATAAACAGTGTTTGTTCTTATAAATAAAAATAACGTCTCGAGTTAATTTTATACATTTTTATATTATACACGTAACGTTTTGTTTCACCACCCCGAAATATTTGACTACTCACTTTCACTTTTATATCATATTATTCCATTTAAAATATTCCGGTTGGTGAAACAAAACATTTTGATGTTTCTATTAATTAATTATTGTACTACAAGTATTGAGTTACCTAAGCTGAATGATTTTCGACTGATATTCTACTAGTTACTGCATGGTTATGTGTGATTATTGTATTCCTTTATGTTAATGTTACATACATATTTCTCAGTAGTTTAGTCCATTCGTATTTAAAAACTAATTTTAGTGTAATTAATTATTATAATCGTACCAAAAATTTCTTCAGCTATTTTTATAAATAATTTAATATTACATACGCATTGGTATTTATTACGTTTTAATATTGTATTTAACGATTGTACTGTTTGTGAATTGGTAAATATATCGAATACATTGAATAGTGTTAGGTGGATAGCTCGCCAAATGAAATTATTCAGTACAAAGCGTAGTTGAGTTTGAGGCGCGCTCACTAGTGATGAAACGTAGCTATTTATCATCAATTTATATTGTAAATGGGCGAAATAAATATTTAGTTGGATGCATGAATATATTGTGTTTTATTTTTAATGTTGCCTTTTTATGCTCAAGAAGCTTGTGACGGTATCAGGTTATTGCAAAGCAGCAGTGGTGGTCCAGTGGTAACGGCGGCGACTTACCGAGTTGTAGGTTGTAGGTTCGAATCTAGAGAGGTGTTTTACTTTGTCTAAATTATTTCATCACCATTGCTCTCAAAACGGTGAAGGAAAACATCGTGAGGAGACCGACGTGCCCTAGAACCAAAAATTCGAAGACATGTGACATCTACCAACCTACACTGGGGCCGCGTGGTGGATTACAGCCCACTCCTTAGAGAGAGGAGGCCTGTGTCCGAGCAGTGGGAACATTATAGACTGATTATGCAAAAGCAACAATTATTAGTCCAACATTCCAAACCACACGAACTTATAAATTCACAGTCATACGAAAAGCAGCAAACAAATATCGATCAATCAAAGACAACAATTAACCATAATATAGTTCATAAATAATGAGCTTATAATCCTGATTTGATAACTAATTAAGTCCTAACAAAACCGAAAGTGGGCCGCGGCATGCCGCCGGCTAACGCGTTGTCATGCGAAACGATTATTGTATTTACCGATTGAATTTCTAAATAATAAGCGCTCTTAGGCCAGTAATTGAAGGTAGTCAGTTCGAACGTCGCGTAGCCCCGCCTAGAAGCATGGAGGTAACTGGCTAGCGACCGCAGACGTATCCGAAGATATGTATCGGTTGTGACAGTGTCAATGTATGAACAGTTTTGTTTCGGAGAAAGAGTTTACAGATAGGTGTCGAATACAGTTAGATTCAGGCGTGTCCTGTCTAAGTTTTTCTTGGAGCTTTTAGCTTCATTACAATTTTATTTTGACGAACATAGTCGTAAAAATATCACGTCGTGTTACTGGTCGTCAGAAGCCCGAAATTCTGACAACCAGTCTTACCTAGGGTATCGTATTAACCAGTAACTGACCTTCACAACCCAGTGGAGGTCAGATAGGAAGTCGCTTCATGTAAAATACTGTAAGTTCACCTAAAAAGCTAGGCAGATGATGAGTCAATCTTACCTGATAGTGTTCTACATGTATTTGCCACACAATAGGTCTATCTCATCTTCCGGCCCTTTTACTAAGTTATTTGGGGTCGGCGCAGCACGGTTTCTTCGTCCATTCTCTGTCAACCGTCACGATATCATTCACTCCCTTTTCATTCAGTCTTATTTCATGTTGCTCCAAAAGCGTTTAATTTTCTTAGCCTTACGTATGAAGTTTACCTGAGTTGCTTTTTCAGAAATTCTTTCCCAGGCCTTCTGACTACCTCGGTGTCTACGCTACATCTGTTGTTTCGCGGTTTCCATTCCTACACAGTCGTCTGCTGAAATGGACAACATGACTTGAAAAAGCTTAAAAAAATCGTACGTAGATAGGCAAGTAGGTACAGCATTTTGTTCTAATTTATTGCCTAGCGCTCAATTGGCGTCGTAGGCATTGACTTATATTCCGCCAAAATCTGCGATTGCCAAGTAATTTGCTTTACTGATCAATTCTTAGAAACACCTTAACTTGGCACCAGGATGTGTCGCATTCCAGTACAGGAGCCAAGTTGGTGTAGACTTCGATCGAGAGATAATTTCATTCAAGGAATAATTTTCAATTTTTGACAGTTCTTCCATACAAAATCTGTCAGACGTCAATTTTATTCCACATAGGTATATAATTTTATCTGTCGATTGAAAAATGTGCCCTTAGACAAATGTAAGTACCAAAAGTATGTGATGAAAGTGTAAACAAACCCTATTCAGGTTGAATTCTTACTAGCGTTTAAAAAAGCAGGGAAAATTTCCGTTTCTTTCCATTTCCGTTGTTTTTTTCAATATTTCATTCTCGGAACTAGCACGTAAATTAATAAAACTGTTTGTACATATGGCGGAGTTAAAACATAGAATATCCTAAGTTAAATATAGTAAGTATGGATTTGGAAAATAAAAGTGAAAAGTTTCCCGTTTCCTTCATATTTATCGGTTGTATTGAAAAAATAAAAAAAATAAAAAACGTGAAATATACACTGGCAAATTTTCTTGAAACTTTCGAATGAAACAATGAAAAAAAAAAAACAACGGAATTGGATCAATAATTGTCAAATGAAATACATATTTACGGACATTTAAAATTAGAATTCCTGGTTTAAGGATTCAAATAATCAAAATCAATACACACAATTTGTAAGTGGCACTACAAATTGGCATCCACAAGTACGTTTCCAACTGATCCATTTGTTTACATTTTCATCAGATACTTTTGGAATAGACCCTAAATATATTCAGTTTTTACTATCTGCTCACATTTCATGAAATTCATCTAACTATAACTCTATTGAATTACTATTTCATTCGTAGAGTTCTATGAGCGTAGGTAGAGGGTTGTATTGATGATTGATATAATTCTGTAACTATACTTAGGACCTACTTGTTACAGTCGCGAATCAAATTTGGTTCAACATACAACTTGGACGTCCCAGTCTACCTAAATCGATATCTGAGCGACAACATACTCAACTAACTATTTATATGACTATTTATACCTCTTTTTCTTAGTGGGGAAATCCTCATGGATACCCTCCATCTGGGGAGAACGGAGTGTTATACAGGGTGAAATTGAAAACATGCGACAAATCGAAATGGGAGATTGTACTCATCATTGTGAACAACTTTTACTATGAGATAAAACCTGAAATCGCGAAAAAAAAATCAGCTGTTCCCTACATATATGGTCGCATAACTCGTCAAAATGTAGGGAACAGCTGATTTTTTTTTCGCAATTTCAGTTTTGGTCCCATGGTAAAAGTTGTTCATAATGATGAGTACAATCTCCCATTTCGATTTGTCGCATGTTTTCAATTTCAACCTGTATAGGACTAAAAAAACCCACTGTTCTGTCTACTATCATAAGTCGGTGGCCCGGTAGATACTTGTATAATACCCATATTTATACCTACTCTCTAAACTAATCTGTTATCTTAAGACACATCACCACCTCACTAATACCACGTACAGCCGACGCGATAACTTCTCAATATCACCGCCCACTCTTGCCCTTAATGGACGCGCGCTATATTTGACAATATTCGACACTTTAATGAGGGGGAAGACGTCTTAAGACACTCATTGAGAGCTCACGGCATGTTGCGAATACGTAGATACCTTCGTTGATGCAAGGCTCTTGTGAAATGAGCTCATTGTGCTGCGATACCGGTAATAAAGGTAATAAATTGTGCGGTTACGCATGTGCTTACAAACTTATTGTAAGTTGCTAGGTAATTTTATGCAAGCTGGTTCTTTTTGTCTGGGTATGAGATGAAATGTGTTGTAAGTTAGTAGGATACAGTTTTAATTGCAAGGCGTGTAAATCTAGTAGTTTGTATAACGTTGGCATAGACCTTTTTCTTCTATTTAAGCTCTGCATGTCTATTCTGTAAAAATCTCAACGTGAAAATTTGCGTGGAGTAAGTTGTCAGTGTCATCCCACTGATGCTAGGGATTGACCAAGCAAACATTTACAATCACAATCGAGATTTTAATAATATTTTATGCTAATTCTAATCATAATTTTGTATAATTTCAAAACTAGTATTTTATTTGTTGAAACATTACTATTTGTGTGATTTTAAAATAAAATAGCAAAACAGAAACTTAGAATATCAACTTTGTTTTTACTTTTTTCTTTTTTTTTTCTAGATTAAAACCCCACAAAATAGTATTATGTTTTGACAATTGACGGCACGGTTGGCGCAGTGGTTAAGCGATTGACTGCTGCGCTGCGTGTCGCGGGTTCGATTCCCGCACGGAACAAATATTTGTATGACCTACATGTATTTGTTCCGAGTCTGGGTGTTTTTCTATCTATAATATGTATGTATTTACAAAAAAAAAAAAAATTGTATATAAGTAGTTTATCAGCCATCTTGTTACCATAACACAAGCATTAGGTTGCTTAGCTTGGGACAAATGGTGCTGTGTGAAATGTCCAGGGATTTATTTATTTATTTATTTATTTAATTAAAATACTAGCTTTGAAATTGTATAAAATGATCAACAGAATTAGCATACAAATATTATTAAAATCACGATTATGATTGTAACTGTCTGCTTGGTCAATCCCTAGCATCAGCTGGAATGACACTGACAGCTCACTCCACGCTCACTTCACCCCCAATTTTTACACGGTGAGATGATTACAGAATCGCACTTTCTCATCCGGGCTACAGGCTGTCTGCGGGCCGGAACTGACCATTAGGCCGCGTGTCCACGGCAAGAAAAATCGCCGGGTCTATGCAAGAATTCGTGTCGTTTCTACACACGACTAGTGTCCACTGCGTCGGCGCTGCACAAGACAAAAATCTTGTCTGCGCCAGACACGACGCGATCTGTAGGGGGCGGGGGGCGGTGTGTACAGTGCACATGAGAACGTTTGAGCGTGTGGACCTGTGTTGTTTACTACAGTTTGTTTACGTTTTTATAAAATGCTTGATTCACTTATAACTTTAATAGAGGGTCGACCCATGTTGTGGGATAAAACTTTGGACATTTATAAAGACAAACGGCGTACGTTCGAAGCATGGAGAGAAATTAGATTTTGATTTTACAAGGGAATCTCCACAAAAAGAATATGAAACGCACTAATCCATCTGTTACAATTTAATAATAATAAAACTACTTTAAAAATATTAAGATAATATTTTGTTTGCTTACCTCAAAGTAACAGCCAATCTGATGTACAGGGGAATACTTTCACGCATTTTATTAGCGTGTTCATACTATATTTTTTCTTGTCTGCAACAGACACGACATTCTTTCTTGCACAGACCCGACAAAATTCTTCTCATGTATGTACATGAATATTTTCATCTTGTCTGTAGCCGACACGAAAAACTTCTTGCCGTGAACACGCGGCCTTACACTGTTTGTCCACTGCCACCGTCAAGGGGACGTCGAAGAACGAGGTTATTCGAACCGAACCTGACGACCGTTGGTTTTTGACGTCCAACGTTCGGCGGTGGTGTGCGGTGGACACGCGGCCATAGTAAATATACTATGTATCGCTATTTCGGCGCCCTGATCTCGTTCTTATTGACGTCCCGACGACGGTACCGGTGGAGAAACGGCTTTAGGCTTATGATGATCTTCTCGTAGTACAGTTTCGTTAAACCTATAACCGTGGCATTTAAACGGAGAACGAGTAGGGGACGATGGGGGAATTGCGGACGCGGGGTAAATACGGACCAACATATATCTACTCTATCCCTGCCGCCCGCGTCCCGCCGCCGCGATCACGCGTTACGTTCCGCCATCTTTAGTGCCCACCAAACATTCCCGACAGATGGCTGCGCACACGTTTAAAGGTAATTGGAATTTTACATTTTTTGTGATTTTGATGTACTTTTTGGTATTAACTATTTTGAGTGTTATTCAAAAAGAATAAGTGTCAGTAAAAAAGTCATATTTTCTGTCGATTGCGATTTTAATGACGAGTAAATTGTACAACCGTTTGCCTTGATAAATATTGTTAATCTAAAAATTTTGTTGTTGTACTTTTTCTAACTCGTTTGGGTCAATTGCGGACAAATGGCCTGGGGTAAATACGGACGTCCGTAACTACCCCATTATCTATCAAAACCTATAGCAATATTTCTATATTCAAGATGACTCGAATATATATTAAGAAAAAAGGACCAGCTTACACCATTGAAACTTTATAAAGAGCTGTGCAAGAAATTAAAGAGAAAAAGACTCCTTTTCGACAGGCGGCAGAGAAGTATGGCATTCCCAGAGTGACCCTTTCTGATCAAGTGAAAAACGCCTGTGTTAGTACCATGCCAAAAAGAGGAAAGAAGACAGTTTTTAATGAATCTCAAGAAAACGAACTAGTCGAATTCATTGTAAAATCTTGCAAAGCCTTCTTTGGGGAAACAATGGTGGTATTATAATTGTATGGCGAGACACCCCAATATATCATTTCAAATGTAATCGGACCTCGTCCGTAACTACCCCATGTTGTCCGCAATTAACCCAGCACTGGTCCGTATTTACCCCAAGAGCTAAGGGTAAATACGGACATGTATGTTTTTGTTTTTTATTAAAATTTAATAAATGCTGATTGATCTCATATAATAATTAATGTTGATTTGATAGGTAAACAACTATAGTTTAATAATTAATAAAGACAGACTGATTATTATTAATAGTTTGAGTATTATTTGTGACTCCGCTTAAACGTCCGCAATTCCCCCACCGTCCCCTAATATGATGACGCTTCAGTCTATGTAGGTAAGTCAGCGCAGATTCTATTCTCTCAATTTGTCTGTGTGCCTGTTACCTATTCTGCTACGGCTACACTGTCGGAATTAGGCAAACTTTTAACATTTCGCGCGTTCTCTTTCACACACAGCTCGACGTCTCGCTGTATAACAGAGCGTGCGAAGTGTAGTTCGCTTTATCGCGGCAATGTGGCCGTAGTATTGTAACTGCATACAATATTTTTTTGCAGTCTGATTATTATTTATAAGTGGACCTACCAGTAGCCACTGATGAATGCTGCTGACTAGTCATCTCCTTAATATCATTCCTCATCCCTCAGAAATAAATAGGAACCTATTCTTAGAAAAGAACCCCCGCTGAATACATCAATAAAATTGTCATAACACACGATTAAAATTAAAACCTAAAAAACTGAAATTCAATTAACCATTATGCAGTTAAATAAAAAGGGAATATCATTAGAATTTTAATGCTCATGTCAATTGTCCATTACATTAATTGCGACATAAATTGCTTAAATGTATTAAAATTTATGTATGGACGAACGGGTAAGTGAATAAACGGAGTCATAGAGACACCTGCTTTTTTGCACCAATTAATAATGATTACACATTTATGCCAATAATATCTGCAAGCTGATACGAAGGCGATATTTGAATCAGATATGAGGTATGGTCGACCTCATAATTACCTTACCGCCTTTGACAACAATTTCCAGTAAATTCTTAGCGTGTCGATGGCATAACAACACGAAAAAAAAATTTTTTTTTTCTTTATATTTTCATACAAGATACTCTTTACAGAATATATACGCTAACAGACAAAATATGGAAATAATCTTTGGCATCAAAGAGTTCGTCCCGCATCGCTGTCAACAGGAAGAAATATATTTAGATTTTTTTAATAAGTTCCAGCAAATTCTTGTCTAATATCATCACTAAGATTAAAACTATAGCTGAACAAGGATCTTTTTGTGCGTGGCGAACATTAAAACATCTTGCTTTATCAATACATTTCACAAAACAATTGCACAAATGTTTCCCAATAGCGAACCCCCCTCCCTTCCCCTATCAACGTTATTTGAGCGCCAAGAAATCCTTGTAGCAGAGTGCTTATTTAAATGTCACACAGACAAAAATACCTTGTCGTTTTATGACGTGCAAGTGGCATTCAACCTTAGGGTGGCAGAGCACTTACGAGGTCGAATATACCTACCAAGATACCTACAATATGGTGTAAAGTGCTGTATTAACAACTAGACATGCCAACTATTAGTCTTATTAAGTACAGCGGTAAGTTAATTATACACTTGATAAGTAACGTAGGGAAGTTTTTGTCTTATAGGTTGTGGTAAAATGGGCCTTTCATGCTGCATTAATTGCATTATGTAGCGGTCTATTATTGCATTAATAGGGATGTTTAATAATATCTGTGTCTTATACCTACGATTGTGTCGACTAGGGGGTCAGTCGGAGCAAACCATGGGTCATGGGGTCTTCATTGTTATGATAATATTCGTTATTTTGCAGTTATTAAACTACTCAGAACGCATTCAAACCTATAAACGAAAACCTCTAAGGTCTAATTAAAAACTGCGAAATTTTCAAGCCAAAGAAAATGAAGAAAAATTGACATCGTGTTAATGACATCTGAAACATTTTGTTCGATAAAATTCTTTGATTTTATTTGATAATCCGTGGATAATCCATTGATTCTTTAAGAATAACCCACCATGGCAGTCGCATTACCCATGGAATCCAACCCGGAAACCATGAATAAGTATTTGCAGCAGTTGGGTGTATCTGAAAAATGGCGCATGGTTGACGTGATCGGTTTAGAAGAAGACGCCTTGAGCTGGGTCCCGCGACCTGTGCTGGCCGTAGTCCTGCTCTTCCCGCTTTCCGACGCCTATGAACAACATCGCTGCGATCAGGAGAAAGACCTGCAAACCAAAGGTCTACAGTCTCCGAAAGATGTGTTCCACCTGAAGCAAGTTCTTAGCAACGTCTGCGGAACCATAGCCTTAGTGCACAGCATCGCAAACAACACGCAGCGCATTGAACTCAAAGACGGCCTATTGAAGAGTTACCTAGACGAAGCTAAGAACCTCGATGCGTCTGCTAAGGGAGTGCTGTTGGAGAACTCTGCCGCTATTCTAAACGCCTATAGAGAGATAGTGCGCACGGGAAATGAACAAGGCGGCGAGGCTGAGGAAGCTGTCAACAATCATTTCGTAACTTTCATCCACAAGGACGGCCAGCTGTTTGAATTGGATGGACGCAAATCCTATCCTATAAACCACGGCACTACCACTGCGGACAGTCTCCTTGAAGACGCGGTGAAGGTCTGCCGCCAATTTATCGCCAGGGACCCGGATAACATCGGTTTCAATGTCGTAGCCCTTGTGCCTACGAAGTAATATTTCCCATTTATTTGTTTTTGCATTTAAATTCATTTATTTAAATAAATATTAATTACATTGTCAGACGGTCATTTAAGAACACGTAGAGTTAATGTGAGTCATATTTTTTTTGCTACAAGTATCATCGCTAATGAAATAATCGCATAGCAGTGACGTGACGGGGCTGCGCAGCGGGTACACGCGATCCTTCAATATGGCACTACGAAAAATGGCGTTCATTAATTCTCTTCATTAGCGAATACCGGCACATTTAGTTAGCGCACACCGCTGCACGGACGTCGATTCAAGTCTTTAATTCATAATTAATCTTACAGTATTTAACAAATCGCCACTCGGTGTTCGAAACGGTGCGTTCGTCTCAATTAAGATATCCGCGCGCACTGCCAACACGGCTCCCGCATTCCTCCTTAAAATTCTCTATCTTCGGAAACTAATTAAAAATTCGCCTCGCCTCCGTGGTTCGGTGTTCAATCGGGACGATATAACTTCATTTAAAAACGAGCAATCTTGTCGAAGATAAGGGCTGGCGAGAAAACAACGAAGAGCAGCGCTCGCCACACGCGGCAGCGACGCGGTCAGACAAAAAGAGAAACCAAAGAAAGAACTCCAAACTTTTAAATGGAACGCGAGAGAATTCACCGCGTTAACTATGTCGATACTGGGAAGGACGCGACATCGGTAAGTCACGTCACCGAATAAATGACGCCGGCACTGAAATAAATATATAAATATTGTGTAAATAAACAAAATAATACGACGGGGACCCGAAATGCTTTAAATATTCAAATGAAGCGAGCCGAGGTGAAATACGAAGGTGCGCTCGCTCGAGTTGAGCCCAATTAAATCGGTGCCACTGAGGTAGAAATTAAAAACAAAAGGAAGATGATGGGGGTCCGGCGCGCATTTTTCTCATGAGTATTATTAGCGCGATGTCAACCCACAAAAAATGGAGTTAGAGGGTTGTCGTGGCCGCGATCATTATCGACTACAACCCGCGTTTTGTATTGTTTTGATAAGTGTTATGCTCTTGTGCTCCGACGTTTTGTTGACATTTTATATTCACCATACACATGTGATTGATATGCTCGCATTTAAATTAATTATACTGACTTTCAAACTGCATTCTTTTGCTGTTGGTGTTATGTAAAGTTTTACACAGAATGCTCCTTACATTCTCTTAAATACAGCCAGTCGATTCTGTAAAAATCTCACCGTGAAATCATAGGTGAAGTGAGCTTGAAGTGGGCAGTCAATAGTGTTAATCCCTAGCATTAGTCTAACGAATCTCACTTCACCTAAGTTCTCACGGTGAGATTTGTATACATAGAATAGCACTACTGATTTCATTTTTGAACTGGCTCTCCGCTTATTTCAATATCTATTTATAAGCTGCCTTATAACAAGTTCACATGTCCCATTGTGCACAAAATAGTGCGTCAATCAACTGACAAGTGCGCATGAGTTGAATTAATGGGTGAAAAACAAAACCTTAAACAGTGTTGGATACAGTCATTAGTCATGAGTTGCCTGGCGAGAACAGATTTAATATTTGCCTATAAATCAATTATGGACGTGTCGAGTCGCTAAGCACTTAACGCTTTATTACTGTACTGCTTTCTTAAACAGCTATGATAAATTACATACGTGTGTTCTCTTTAGAGTTAGTTTTGTGCACCTATATATGAATTTAGGTGCATATGAAGTGAACTGAATGAAAAAGTAGATACCAGAACAATTCTACTTTTGAAAAATTCTTTTGGATGCGTTCTAAAAAAGTTGCAAGTTTTAACTTCTTACCAATATACAAGGTAGAGGCGACAATAAATTAAGCTACGTATATCTAATGAAAATTCAATCAAATATATCCAATAGTTTAGACACTATAGCTATTCAAAGATTGGCAAAACCCATAGTCGGCCCAACACTGCTATTTAGTTTGTTAATATATTTATACAGTGTGTCCGGACATGGACTAGCGATATTCTAAATACTTAAATATAAGCTATTTTAAAGTACTATTACACTATAGGCTTGGGTCCAATACACTTCCCCGCTATGTGGCAGCCATTTTGTTTTTTTTGTTGAAATATGCTCTATGCGAGTACAAAAAAAATCATATATCTCAAAGTTTTAGTCATACTGAGATAAAAATAGGCTTATTCGGAAGGCAATAATATTGTCTACCGTCTGCATTACAAAGCAATGTGTTCACAATTCCATAACTTTTGAAAAAAAATGTGAAAGTCGAAAAAAAAATCAAAAAATTATGCAATTCAACCAATAATGGTTAATTACTACAAAAACAACCCCGAGAACTTTTTTATTTTTTATACTAGATCGACAGTTTTTGAGCTACGCTACAATGCAACATAAAATTCACAACTGTATGTTTAATACTTTAAGAGTTATTGTTGTTTGAACATAGCGTATGCGCAAGCACAAAACGTCTTTGTTAACCGCCAGAGTGTCATTTATGGCATTCACTGTATTCCATCTGAGAGCAGGCGAGAAATACTGTTCGTTACTACCGTGAGTAAGCGAGATAGAACGTATTAGTCCACTACCTGAAACAAAATCAGTTTTAAGGACAAATTATTAGTTGGGTTAGTTTAGTTGTCCCTCGCCCTGCGTTGTGATCGCTATCGCTACTTTCACTTACCGTCCGTGCTGTTTACGTGCTGCGTTAGTGTTTTGTATTTAAAAGTGTGATAAAGTATGGCACAGCGTCAATATTCATCGCAACATATTGCTGACATACACTTTGTGTATGGCTTTTGCAATGGAAGTGCAAATTTGGCTGTACAAGAATATCGACGAAGGTACCCTAACAGGCCTACACCGAGTCGCCAAACTTTTATCGACGTGCATTCAAGATTAGCGGAAAGAGGTATTCAAAGAGCTGTTAATGAACGCAATCGCTTGGTATCGCCCGAAGATGAAGAAGAAGTGCTTAGACTAATAACCAATGATCCTAGACTAAGCGTTAGACGGATTTCAGTGCAACTTCGAATGTCTAAGTGGCATGTATGGAGAATTTTGAAAAGAGAAGGGTTACACCCTTATCATTTTCGACGGGTTCAAGACGTGATCGAACCAGATTTTGCTGCGAGATCTGTGTTGAAGTGTATGTATGCTCCCTAATAGTGCATAACGTAGTAAGTACGCTCCTTTAGAATATAAGTGTAAGTTTAAGCTATGTAAGCACTTTACTTTAATGCGCATTATAGAATATATTCCTTTTTACCATTGATTAAAGTACATTCGATAGAGTTGGTTGTCTGATTTAAAAGACCTTAGGACCCCCAACATTTCATGGCGACCTTGCCTTAGGGTCTGCCAAGGGGCAGACTAAGCAAAGTTTTTGTTGCGCAGCGATTTTCAAAATGTGTAACTCCAAGGTAGAAAAGGACGAGGTATTCCTCAATCAAAATGCTGCTGGCGGAAACAATGACGCCCTTCTGAAGGACATTGGAGGCCACATGGAGCGGCTGAGCACGATCACTATCATTATTCTCGCTGTCATAACTCTCCTGGTAATTTTCTTTTTCCTGAAATACTACCGCAGCTGCCATCGTCAATGGATACAAGAAGAAATCGGATTCAACGCAATTCAGCGCATAAGGGCATCCCTACGTGGACGAGTGGAAGGTACACCTGCTAACTAATTAATCCAGCATCAAAATCAGTTTCAAGTGAATTCTATAAATAAATCAGTGATGCCAATTCGTTTTATAACGCAAAAACTTAAACGACGTAAAATAGTGCACGAAGACTCAGTAAATATGATACCTCGCGGCTAAAACTGCAACGTGTGGAATTCTTGTGTGTCGTTTCGTAGTAATTATGTTAACATGATTCTTTTGTTTGTTCAATAAGGAAATAATTGACATGATAATTTTAAGTTCTATTTTATTATGATTAATACTTTGTTAGAAAAATATAATATACTGGTAGATATTAGAAAATACTTAATTAAGAAAGGACAAACTAGGTATAAAGGTCAAGTTGTTGAGACGAAGTTAGGTGAGGCAAAAAGTATTTTTGACCAATGTGGAAAAATATTGTTAGTTTTAGAAAAAGGCAGTGACACGAAATTAGTTGGATCGGCATTGGATATTTTTCAGAAAATTAGGATAACTTTTGACGAAATAAATAGGTTATGTGTTCTCCCCGAAATAATTTCTGACATAATGGAGTTTGACCTTAAAGTGGCATGTAGTTTGCTTCCAGCAATGGACGGTGTTGAAGGGACAACTAAACGCTTGATAGATTCGATCGAGATGTATGCAGATATGCTGGATGAGAAAGGTAAGACACTACTTATTACATTTGTCCTTAAAAGTAGATTGTCCGAAAGTGCCAAGTTACGCATTACAGGGAATTATAAGACCATTCAAGATCTAATTAAAGATTTGAGATGCCATCTATTAACCCAGAAATCCTTTACGGCCCTACAGACACGTTTGCAAAATATACAACAAGGTTCAAGTAGTATCGAGGAGTTTGCCACAGAAATTGAAAAGTTGTTTACTGAACTTACTATATCTCAGGCAGATGGTAATTCTAGTGCATTTGGCGTGTTAAAACCTTTGAATGAAAAGCTTGCCATAAAACGGTTTTCAGAAGGACTACGCAGCTCAAAATTGGGAACTGTCATCTCAGCTAGAAACTATAGCAGCCTGAAAGATGCAATCCAAGCTGCCAAAGATGAAGATACAGAATGCCAGTCATCGCCGGGTAATGTATTGCATGCATCTAGATATGGACGAGGTTTTAATAATATGAGGCGACACGGTAATCGTCATTTCAATAATAATCGTGGTCAATACAGTAACAGTTACAGTCGCGGCCAATATGGTAATTACAATAATCCAAGATATACATGGTGTGGTAATTACAGAGGTAATAGGTATAATAACGGAAATAAGCATAACTATCGTGTATCATCAAATTATAATAGGGGTCCAAGAAGTACTAGGGGTTCAAGATATTTCAGAAATAATAACCGTAATGTATGTTTAGCAGAACAGAATCAAAACAATAAGCCACGCATAAATGACAACGCAGATAAAAAAGAATCAGAACACCAGTTTTTTCGATCTTAAACATTGCGTTTTATCAAATTTAGGCAATGCAAAATATGTAGTTTTTTACGTTAAAAATATTAAATATGTATGGCTAGTTGATACAGGTGCCTCTTTGTCAATTATTAAAAGTGAAGCGTTACCAAGAAACGTTACCATTCGAAAAGATAACACTTTGATAAATGGAATCGGTGGACAAACTCGTTCTCGAGGTTTATTGGATTTAAGTTTGGAGTATAACAGTGAAGTATTTCAGCACTCGTTTATGATTTTTGAGTCGATACCATTAAAAGCAGACGGAATTATAGGGTTAGATTTCTTAAAAAAGTATCAAGCAAATATTAACTTAAATGCGAATATTCTAACATTGAATTATGATGGGAAAGATTGTGATTTTAATCTCGTGGATGAACGTGTAATGAGATATGATAGCCTGATTATTCCAGCTCGATCAGAGTAAATTCATTTTATATACGTAGGAGAAAATGAAAATGATGATGTCATTGTCTGTGGACATGAGCTAGCGAAAGATGTGTATCTGGCTAATACGATAGCCACAGTAAAGAATAACAGGATTCCTATAAAGATTCTTAACGTTACTGAAAAGGAAATAACTTTACCAAGCTTTGTTCCTAGTATACAATCCTTGAGTGATTACAATATTTGTCAGTTTAGTAATAATACTATCAACGTTTCTAGGATTGAAAAACTGTTATCTCAACTCAAATTAGATTATTTAAATGAAGAAGAGAGAAAATCTATTGAAGCGATTTGCGCAAAATATTCGGATAATTTTTACATAGACGGAGATAAATTAACTACTACAAAAATTTATGAGCAATCCATTATCATAAAACAAAATTCAACTCCTGTATATGTTAAGCCATATAGGTTACCGCAAGCGTTGAAACCAGAGATAGCTAAACAGATTAATAAAATGATAGAAGATGATATAATAGAAGAATCAAACAGTGAATGGTCAAGTCCGATTCTATTAGTACCAAAAAAGAGTAAAGAAGGATCAGATAAAAAATGGCGATTAGTAGTAGACTACAGAAAATTAAACGAGACGGTTTGTGATGATAAATTCCCTTTACCTAACATCAATGAAATATTAGATTCACTTTCTGGAGCAGTATATTTCACTCACCTTGACCTTCACCAAGGCTATTATCAAGTGACCTTAGAACCTAACAGTCGTAAATTAACTGCTTTTACTACCAATACAGGTCAATATCAAATGAAACGTTTACCTATGGGTCTCAAGATAAGTCCGAGCGCATTTAGCCGTATGATGTCAGTAGCAATGTCTGGTTTGACTTACGATAAATGCTTAGTATATCAGGATGATCTTATTGTATTTGGCAGGAATTTGCAAATTCATAATCAAAACTTAATAAATGTAATGGAAAGATTAAGAAAAGTAAATTTAAAATTAAATCCCCAAAAATGCGAATTCCTAAAGAAAGAAATTCTTTATCTAGGTCACGTTGTATCAGAGAAAGGTGTTTTACCAGATCCTGAAAAAACAACCATATTGCAAAATTATCCTATACCCAAAACGGCAGATGAAGTTAAGCGTTTCGTAGCTTTTTGCAATTATTACCGTAAATTTATACAACATTTTTCACACATAGCTATGCCATTAAATAAATTATGTAGAAAAAGGGAACCCTTCATTTGGACTGATGATTGTCAACATGCCTTTGAGTATCTAAAAAATGCATTGATTTCATCACCTATTCTACAATATCCGGATTTCACAGAAAATAATGAATTCATATTACAAACAGATGCTTCAGACACAGCAGTTGGTGCCGTGCTGTGCAATAAAGATCTCAGACCTATAGCGTATGCAAGTAGACCTTTGAATAAAGCGGAAAAGAATTACCCTACAATACAGAAAGAGCTTTTAGCAATCGTGTGGTCTGTGAAATATTTTAGACCGTATTTATATGGAAGAGAATTCACAATAATGACTGATCACAAACCATTAATTTATCTTTTTGGCATGAGAGATCCATCCAATAGGCTTCTTAAATTCCGTTTGACATTAGAAGAATATAAATTTAAAATTGTTTATGTAAGAGGAAAAGAAAATGTAGTCGCAGATGCTTTGTCTAGAATATGTATAACATCAGACGAACTTAAGAGCATGCAAGCGCAAGTGGTTGCTGTTATGACTAGGGCACAAAAGCGAAAGATTGATGAAGAGTTAAGTAAAAATAAGGATGAAGTTGAGAAGGCGGATCTTAATAAATCTCCAGAATATTGGTCTGGCCAGCCAAGGGTTGTGGATATATTAAGAAAACCGTGCGACTCAGTCGAAATGAGTTTTATTGAAAGTAGCGATTTAAATAGACTAAGAGACGATGATATGATAACTGATGTCTGTTTCGTATTTATAGCTAAAAGAAAGATTATTTACATAAATCTTGATTTCAAGGCACATTTTACGCGAGCCGAATTTGTGCAGAAATTAAGTTTATTTTGTAACAAGTTACATATTGAAGAAGTGTGCATGATTAAAAATAAAGATAATATAGATTTTATTAAAAACATATGTGATGAGATATCAAAGTTAGAAAATTGGTCCGGACCGCGAATATGTATATTACGAGGAGTAAAAAGAATAACTGATGACAAAGAAAAAATTATAATTATGAATGACTTTCATTTACTGCCATCCAGTGGTCATGCTGGAGTGCGCAGAATGGTAAATACTATTAAGAAGAGATATTACTGGCCGAGTATAGAAAAGGATGTACAAACATTTGTAAAAAAGTGTACGAAGTGTCAGAAGTCAAAGTATATCCGATACATAAAAGAACCGATGGTAATTACAACTACGGCTTCCTCGGCTTTTCAAAAGATTTATCTAGATGTAGTGGGTCCTTTAGATAGAGACATAGATGGGAACTGTTACATACTGACCATTCAGTGCGAGTTATCTAAATTTGTTCAGGCAATACCATTAAAAAATAAAGAAACCGTGTCCATAGCTAATGCACTTGTAAGACATTTTATTTTAATATTTGGAATTCCAGAAACAATAGCTACAGATCGAGGAACAGAGTTTATCTCCGCAACTATGGAACAGGTTTGTAAACTTCTTGATATTAAAAAATTATCTTCAACTGCATATCATCACCAATCGATAGGAGCTCTTGAAAATACTCACAAAGGTTTGGGTGCATTTTTAAGGATCCAATGTGAAAACCATACAGATACATGGAGCTATTGGTTGCCGTATTGGTGTTTTAGTTTCAACAATACTGTCCATTCAGAAACAAAATACATGCCTTACGAGTTAGTTTTTGGTAAACTTTGTAGAATACCAAGTCGAATTAATGAGCCTGTAGAACCATTGTATAATAGTGATAATTATCCATTGCAGTTAAAATATCGTTTACAGTTAGCCCATGCCGACGCAAAAAAGAATTTATTGTGTAATAAACACAAACGCAAGGAATTGTATGATAAATCAGTAAATTCAATAGTATATCAGGAAAATGATTTAATTTTAATAAAAAATGAAACAGGTCGTAAACTAGATGCTATTTTTGAAGGTCCATTTAGAGTAAAAGAAGATTTAGGTTGTAACGTTAGAATATATAAAAATAATAAGATAGAATTAGTACATAAAAATAGGACAAGGCCATACTTCCAATAAAAAAATTAATATTGTATTGTTTCGGTATAGTACTCGAATAGTTAAGTCTATTTTTAGTTAACATAGGTTAGAATATAAGGTACCTATACTCGTAATAGTTAAATACATTGCAATGTTGTAAGTAACACATAATTATTATGTTATAAATGTAATTTTAGTTTGTTGAGTAGACAAGTATAATGTACAGTTATTAGTAGAGTTGTTTTGAGCCTACATATAAAAAAAAAAAAAACTCAATTATTCGATTTTTTTTTTTCTTCGCCCCCGGAGGTGAAGTGTATGTATGCTCCCTAATAGTGCATAACGTAGTAAGTACGCTCCTTTAGAATATAAGTGTAAGTTTAAGCTATGTAAGCACTTTACTTTAATGCGCATTATAGAATATATTCCTTTTTACCATTGATTAAAGTACATTCGATAGAGTTGGTTGTCTGATTTAAAAGACCTTAGGACCCCCAACATTTCAGTGTTTTGTTCGTGGATAAATAGAAATTTGAGACAGAACCGTAATTTTTTACAAAGAATACTGTGGACTGATGAAGCCAAATTTACAAGAGCTGGGATTACAAACCACAGAAACGACCATCTCTGGTGCTCCGCAAATCCAAGGGCGGTGCGCCCAAGCTCATTTCAACATGAATTCTCAGTAAATGTGTGGGCCGGCATAATCAACGATAGGCTGATAGGGCCATTGGAATTGCCACCTACATTAAACGGCGCTAGATTTTTAGAATTCTTACAGACACAGTTTGCGGACAGCCTCATGGACCTACCTCTATCATACCGTCGGCGTATGTGGTTCCAGCTCGATGGTGCACCCGCGCATTTTTCTCGAGCAGTGAGAGAATATTTAAATAATAATCTACAGCCGTGGATCGGTCGTGGTGGTGTAGTAGCGTGGCCGCCTCGCTCACCCGATTTGACACCCTTGGATTATTTTTTGTGGGGTCATATGAAACAAAAAGTATACGCTACAGTTCCAAATACCAGGGAAGAACTCGTCGCAAAAATTATGGCAGCCGCCGAAGAAATTAGATCCGATTTGGATTTAATTAGGCGCTCATCAACCCAGGTGGCACAGAGAGCCGTAGTGTGTCTACAAGCTGGAGGTGGCCACTTTGAGCAACTGCTTTAGATATTTTAATCTTCATTTAATATTGGAAAAAACATTAAATAAAATTCAATATGAATGTTATGTTTTTTTAATGATTTCCTGTTTAGGGTTCCGACAAAGGCCTTTTGTGCTTGCGCATACGCTATGTTCATACAACAATAACTCTTAAAGTATTAGACATACAGTTGTGAATTTTATGTTGTATTGTAGCTTAGCTCAAAAACTGTCGATCTAGTATAAAAAATAAAAAAGCTCTCGGGGTTGTTTTTGTAGTAATTAACAATTATTGGTTGAATTGCATAATTTTTTGTTTTTTTTTTCGACTTTCACATTTTTTTTCAAAAGTTATGGAATTGTGAACATATTGCTTTGTAGTGCAGACGGTAGACAATATTATTGCCTTTCGAATAAGCCTATTTTTATCTCAGTATGACTAAAACTTTGAGATATATGATTTTTTTTGTACTCGCATAGAGCATACTTCAACAAAAAAAACAAAATGGCTGCCACATAGCGGGGAAGTATATTGGACCTAAGCCTATAGTGTAATTGTACTTTAAAATAGCTTATATTTAAGTATTTAGAATATCGCTAGTCCATGTCCGGACACACTGTATACAACGTGTAACGTTAAATGCGCAAAACCTCTTAAGGGGTCATTGTACTCATCATTATGAACAACTTTTACTATGGGACCAAACCTGAAATCGCAAAAAAAAAAATCAGCTGTTCCCTACATTTATGTTCGCATAACTCGTCAAAATGTAGGGAACAGCTGATTTTTTTTCGCGATTTCCGGTTTGGTCCCATAGTAAAAGTTGTTCATAATGATGAGTACAATGACCCCTTAAGAGGTTTTGCGCATTTAACGTTACACGTTGTATATTTTTTTCAAGTTATGTCATTATCTGCCAAGCCTTTTCCCAACTACGTTGGGGTCGGCTTCCAGTCTAACCGGATGCAGCTGAATACCAGTATTTTACATGGAGCGACTGCCTATCTGACCTCCACAACCCAGTTACTGTGTAATACGATACCCCTTGGTAAGACTGGTTGTCAGACTTTCGGGCTACTGAAGACCCGTAACGACAGTCAAAGATCCACGAATGACAGCCGGGACCAACGACTGAACGTGCTTTCCGAGGCACGGAGGGGTCTTGGTATGTGAAGATGGTCACCCATCCACGGACCAACCGCGGCAAGCGTAGCTTAACCTGATCGATCGACCCGTGCGGCTTTACTTAGCCACAAGCCCCTCCTTCTCCCTTCAAGTTATATGTTAGGATTTATTTGATAGTTTCAAAATACTCATACCTATGCATTAATATTGTCAGTGTTCCCATTTACTGTCGTATGGTGTTCTGTATATTGTATGAGCATTAAGGGCCTAAATGCTTACCTCTACATAAAATGGTAAGAAATGTGAGAGAAGGTGTAAAATGTGCTTAAAATATAGGCACACCATAACTTAGGAAGGTACCTTCTCATAAACGAGAAACATTCTCAGGTAAAATAATTAATCTGTATGATATCCAGTTATGGGCAATTAAAAGTTCAACCCTTGGAACTACGGGGAATAGCTAGGTATTGGAGATAGAAGTAAGACGTTATTATATCAAAGTTTTCAATATTTCCAAAGCGATCTGATGCATTTAGATGCACTTGTATCTATTCGTATGTATATTTGTTGTTCCCATTCCATTTTATAGTTCAGATTCATTAACACTCGTCGCGACCTCCGCGCCTCTCGCACGATTTATCCAAACAAAATACATTTATTTTAGACAATGAGGATCTAAGTGCTTATTGGGAGAGCAATCTACCACGGAACCGATCCTGACTTCACTCAAAATGCTTGATTATTATACATTGCTGAGTTTATGCTGGGGATTGTTCAAAAGGTGCTTTTGAAGCGTTAATGTAGCGTGAAGTTTCGATCGGTTTGTGAACGATATTATAAGTGATAGTTATTTAGGTGCAGGTTCTCTCCAGGGGTCCCGTCGAGGCCTACCGACGCTCATCACTATTCAATAAGCTCCATTTATTGAAATTACATAATTTGTGTGTGAATAATGACGATTGTGATGAATCTTCGTGGGCGATACGAGGGACTTGAAGCCGATTAACTTTTGACCGCTACACGATATTAATAAGCTGTTGGTTCGACACTCGCTCCGCTTAATGACATGAACATGGAGTGCGCCATAAGCTGTGCCTTCACCCTGATTTCTGACGTCGTTTATTTGAATGGCTCGTGCTGTATGGGAAGCTTTTGAGCTGGAAGGAATGTTGTTGGTTGATAGATTTGGCATGTGGAGAGCAAGAGAAAAGATGATTTTAGTAGGTAGGTGTGTATATCTATATCAACTAATACACATTATATTAAAAACCGTACGAAAAATACGCGCTTTGACGTGGAGTTACGGACACTAGACCTTATTACCCATTGGTTACGGGCTAATTTACTTTTCTAATGAGTTTATAATGTAGGTAAAAACCTATAGGATTATAAAATATTAAATAAAATTATGTTCTTGGAATCTCTCTTTGAAATTACTTGTAAAACGTATTTAACATTATTTTCTGTGATTGAGAAAATATACGAAGACAAATGCTCTTGGCAAGCATTTAAAAGTAAGTACACCGAAAGTACAAACAGACATAAACTTGTTATTTTCCCATCACAATATTTATTTACTATCCCTAGTTGTAGGACATTGCAGAAACATTCGCTACGTACATTATAGTGGCTTATGAATAAAACAAATTTCTCGTCTATTTTACAAAACGCAAGAATGCGACAACCCATTGCTTGATTTCGACATTTTGGTAAATAACGACTGTATTTATTGCTTGACTATTGTTGATTGTTGTAAACGCCACCCCATTCACCTTTGTGAAGAATCTTCAGCTTCTGTAGAAATAACTCTACGTACTTAACTTGTGAAGATGGCATTTAACAAGACGTACCTACCTAAAACAGAACTTTGATGTAAGTGTCAGGTATAAACAGCATAAATATCATAATGGTACGGTCATATTTAAAGAAGTGGTACAGACTATCAAACTGAACAACTTTCTCCATGACATCAACATCGTAATCGTGAACGAAATATCAACTGTCCCATACAAAACTTCAATACCTAGGTACTCAACCCAATTGTATGGGACGTACCAATGCTCTAATGTTTTTATTGAGTGCCCGTAGTTCTGACGAAGTGACAGGTGGGTTTTCACGGCGCTCCAAAGTCTATTTTGAAAGTTTGGACTTCCTGCCCGTACGCCGCATTTTGCAAAATCGCGTACCTTCCTCCCTGAGGATGTCCATCATTAATTCGAGCTCTTGGTCAACGTCATTTGGATTTCCACGGCAGTGAATTGGTTCTCCAGGTCTGACTGGAACGCTTCAGATCCTAGCATAGTTTGGAATATATTTGCACGGAGCCTAGACTTCATCAAACGAGTTTGCTCGACCTTAAAGTTAATATTCAGAGAGCCTCGAACAATTCTGTGATCACTGCCTAATACAGGCAGTGATCACAGACTTGTTCGATCCTGTTGATCACCGAGACATCTCTGAATATATGCTTTGTATCGGTTATGATGAAGTCTATCTCATTTTTATCATAGTGTCGGGACTTCGCCACGTCCATTTCCTTTGGGGCTGTTTCTTAAAGAAGTCATTCATCAAGAAAAGCCCCTCCTTCTCAAGGAAGTTGAAAGGATTTGCCCACTATGGTTTCTGGTACTGAACTCGTAGGATCCTACTACCGATTCGTTGCAATTCTGTACTCCCACCTTAGCGTTAAAATCTCCCATGAGAACTTTGTAGTGGGCCTTAGTGGTGGAATGCAAGGCCTTGGAAATGTCTCGAACATTTCCCCCACTTCGTCATCCAAGTTTGCCGAAGTCGGTGCGTAAACCTGAACAACCTTGAGGGTATACCTCTCGGTTAGCTTCATTACCCTGTTCAACACACTGGAGACTGCCACATCATTGTCACAAAGGGATTTATTTACCAGGAACCCGACTCCGTAGTTGGTCTCCCTCTCGTAAGGTGGCCCGATTCAACGGTTATTGTGTCCTCCCCCTCTCTTCGAACTTCACTCAACCCAAGGCTGTGCCACTTTATTTTCCCGAGTTCTTCTTCGAGCTGCACTAGGTATTCGTCGAGCCGTAACGTGCGTCCGTTATACGTCGCCAAGGTCGGTTTGGCGGCCATTCGTAGCCCGGGGATTCTTCGCGCCCCAAAATCAGGAATAGCAAGGCGGCCGGGAACTGAGGGCCGTGGTTGTTTCTGGCTTGCCATTGGAGGGTATGCCCATAATATCCACGCTGGCCATGCGGGCTGCAGATTCCAGGTTGCAGCTTCTCGTACTAGGGACGCTGCTGCCCGTCACCAATCTGCGCCATTTAGCTGCGAAATTACATATTAGGTGAATCAAATATAAACAGGACTTTTTTTATTACTGGTCGCTGAGTGAAGTGACGCGCTTGGTGCTGTTGTATGTGTTAGGGGGGATCATCTAGGGGAGGGGGTTATACTGCTCCGGCTCACTTTAGTTTATTGCGCGCCAGTAGCATCATGTATGAGCAGGAGGTATATAAGTTCGTTGAGCAACGACTTATCATAATTTTTTTTACACGGGAGGGCATATAACCTTCCGAAATTTTGCATCAATTGACTCTACAGTTCGATAAGAATGTACGCTTTCAAGAACTCAAGTGTAGGAATGGCACAAAAAAAAATTCAAGTGGAGGACGCCGTTTTCACACTGTCCAGATAGTGGAATCATTTGTGTGCAATTGGCTAAAGGCACGACCGACTACATTCTTCGATACTGGCATCAAGAAACATCCCCTTCGCTGGGAAAAATGTGTTAATAGAAGGGGAGATTATGTAGAAAAATAAAATATATTCCTTTTTTTTACGAGTATAATAATACGTGCGCATTTTTTTTACTTAAGTCCGGTTTATATTTGATCCACCCACGTAGTTATATCACCATTTGTGGGTTGTCAGAGCCTCGTTTGTTGTTCAGCGGGATGCACCACGAGCAGGTGAGGTTGATTTGGGGCAATGAGATGGTAAGTGTGCCCCCCCCTTACACCCATGCCCCCTTACACCCCTCACACCTTTTGGATATTTATGCTGTATATTATTGCAGTCGTAAGTGGTTACCTAGATAAATATTAAGGGCTATTTTCCATCATTCAGTTTTTGCAAGACGTAGTTTTGGCAACTCCCACCCATATGCAGGACGTTGTACGTTGTGTATGTATGCGTTGATTTGTACTGGTTAACCCTTTACAAAGTTGTGGACGTGTGAACCAACTAGTGCTGGCTGGGATAACAATACTGGACCCCAAGTCTATTTAAACTCGTTCTCAAACTAGAACCGAAAGAGTAGAGTGCTTGCATAACGTAATGGAAAAATGAATGACTTTTTTTTGCGTAAAATGTTTTGTTTGTTGCACGGTCAAATTCCACGGCAGGTTTTAAGCACCTTTACTACAGAGTAAAGGTGCTTAAAACATGCCGCCTTTTGAAGTTTCTTTTTTTTTCTTAAATATATTATGACTACAGGTCATAATATATTTTATAAACTTAAAAAGAGAGCTTTTCTGAACAGTGAGAACCACATAACCACACAACAACCAGCAGACAGCCAAAGCTAATAGAAACACAGATCTAAGAACAGCTAATCAATATTCACTTCTAGGTCGTACTTAGTTATTGTAAACTAAGTACGAAGAAAAACAATTATTTTCTTCACCCGCCATTGTAATGCTAAGCGGAAGCTCTAAGACACTACGCACGTACAAGTCCAGTTATTATTTAGACGGGCTGAATACCTGTGCGGCGTGCCTTCATGTCCAGCTTACTATGCAAAAACTAGATCTCCATTATTAATAGCCAATAAATTATGACGTTTAAAGATCAGAGTCTCCGCTAATACATTTTCCATATTTTCATGGTAATAGCGGAATTTAAAACATGGGCTTTTGCTGTTTATGGTGATGCAGAGTTAACAATCATGTGAGGGAAATTGATCATCTACATAAAAAAGTTTCCGACTGTAAACTTGAAAAACTGGTGGATGAATATTTTGAGATGATTCTCACGTCATTCAAAAAATATATTTAGAAATTCATTCATAAAGGTCAAGTGGAAATGCGATTCGAAAATTCGGAAAATGCGGAGAATTTCTCATCCGCAGGGGAAAAGCGGAAATCTTGACAACAATCGGAAGAGACTAGGTAAACAAAAGATTAAATCGAATGCAAAATGAGATCATTTTGTCGAAACGTATCTTTTTAGCTGACACCTGTGCTGGCCAACAGGAGTTATTCTTCATTACGCCATTCCTGAGTTCTCAGAACCGAGACACCCACATCCAACCACTTTACCAAATCAAACCATTATTTATATTTTTTCATCCGGATTTTCGGATAAACGACCGAAACGCCAACATCCAGCGACATATACGTAGAAAGCTGGATGATACCTACAAATGCGCCCGCGCAGCCATGCCGAGCGTTTACGACTTCCGAGAATCGACCGAAGGTACCCGACGCTATACGAAATACGGTAAATCGTCTAAATTAAGTAGATGTGACCACTCCGATCCGTATTTATTAATATGAGGTATGTATTAATTTGGATATTAGTTTTGTTGCAGCGGTCTTTATTTTTAATTATCATGATGTAAATTGAAAAGTATCGTGTGTTAATTGGTGATCCTCGGTAGTCGATTGATAAGGATATCGCACATTAGGAGATAAAATCCATGTATTATATTTTTTTGTAAAGGCTTCTGTTTTTCTCCGAGCTTTGGATGGACTTTGGGAAGAGAGGTGAAACATTTTTTGTTGTTTACCTGAAAATGTATTACAGTCCTTCAATAATGTATAATATAATCGGCTGTTATGGTGGTTCCAAGTCCACTGAGAAAAAAGGGAACCATTGCCAAAACTTTAAAAACATCATGTTTCATTTTCAATCTAAGTTCAAAGACAAAAACGTATTGCTTTAAAAAAATGGGAAAAGTCTCGAATACTACTAATTATTGTCATGATTACGAAGTGAGTGTGTCACAGCGGCTGAAAATATGGCTTCAGCGCTACGGGTCCGGGAGCAGAGATGGCCCAGGGTTACGAGTTGTAGGTTCGAACCAAGACAATCGCTTTACTTTGAGTAAATTACTCGTATTTCATCACCACTTCTCATCACTTTTCTAATTCCTAATTTAAAAAAATCGAAGATATGTGACATCTTTCAACTCGCACTGCGTCGCGTGGTGAATTACGGCCGGCTGCCTACCTCTCACAGAGAGGAGTCCTGTGTCCCAACAGTTGGAACATTATAAGCTTATTATGCTACGGGTCCTACAGATCGTTTTTCCGGGTCTACCCACCCACACTATGAACCCACTGTGAAGGGGAAATTCCTGTAAGTTACCTACAACTCTTTATCAAATATCTTGTATTGTAGGTAATTGACTATTGTGCTTGGCATGTCCTCCATGCACATTATTTCATATGCACAAGAGCGCTGCTTTGTACGTCAAGTAAGTACACAGTTAATAAGTTCCATTCCAGTGTTGTTAATCTGAGGAGGATGATGGATAGGGATTGACCACGATATATATCTGTGCGTTAAACAACAAGAATGTCTAGACAAGTTATTTCATCTATTTTTACACCGAGTTCAGTCGTTACGCAGTTTTGTATCAATCACGGGACAGCTCGTTTCTCGCATTGTTTATTTTGAAAAACCTTTTCAGTAACAAGGAAAGGAGTTAAGACGGTTCAGATTTCGGCAAATCATAATTTTGCATTCAATTATCCTTTCGAATATGGACTTTACATTCGGTAGTCAACAAAGGGCATAAAACAATTGTAGATTCAAATTCGGCAGTGGCCGCCCGCGGCGCGCTTACTCCCTCAATGATTACCCGAATGAATTCCATTAAACAAACGCAGCGTTTTACTGCTGCGACATTAAGTCGACAGTACTCGTAAACTCACCAGTTGATTGATAAATTCTCTTCAGTAACTGCCGGAGCGTCGCCCGCGTTATGATTGCTACCGAACGACATTAAAATCGTTGCGTCCGCGTGTAATGTACCAACATAGTTATAATATGAAGTAGACCACTTAAACTGGCAATATCAGTAAGTTGCGAACGTTATGAACCCTCATGGTTTCCGAGGGAATAAGTATTACGTTCACTTAAATTCATTACCTTACGGTTTTTTCGTAAAAACGTTCGTTGTCCATTAGGTGTCCAAAACTTTCTGACCACTTGTACTACGTGTGAGATTAACAACACTGCACGAACATTTTTTACGTAATATGGGCAATAATTTTTATTTTATTGACTCGGACAATGAAAGTGACGAAGGAGAATGAAATACGTTTATGTCTCTATAAAATATTCGACACTTACTGTGTATATAAATTATTGACAATATTTTAATTTCAGATTGCTGTTTAAATTATTCTATATAACCCATTCTTCGGAGTCAACATTTGTATCAAATAATTTGCTAACTTTTTTTTGTAAGTTCAAATGGTAATTCAAGTAGCACAATTTTTTGTCAAGCTCTTTTGAATATGTCAAATGAAATATGACTCACATAATAGGTGTCATAAATCTCGTAATATTGTCACATTGACTGTATCTCTCCTATTAGATATTTGTTGTTCTGTCAGATATTTTAGGATAACTGTATCCGTTTCTTGGAACCGTAGATACCTATGTACAGTCGTGTCCGGTTAATTGGTAAAGTGGTGGGTTAGAGTGGGGAGTGGGTAGATTAATGAGCGGCTACCGCTTGCTTATCGCGCAGCATCTCGCGCATGACTGATCATCTGTCGTGCCCCTGCGCCTCTATGGGTTTAGTGATGGACAAAACACTGCCTCTTGACTTTTTCTATCGATCATTTTCATTTTATTCATAAATATTCAAATAATACTATTGTTTGTTAAAACTGAGGGTAAACTTTATTTAATGCCAAGTTAAAGCTAGCGGTACAACACGCAACACAGCCAGACATAACAATTAAAATACTGCAAACCAGCCAGCTAGTCCTTCCCGCATAAAATAACAATTTCGCTATTTACGATAAAATTAAATGAAACCTTATTGGTCCATAACATCGATAATGGCATTCGTAAGGCAGCGCGGCCTGCCTTACGGCCGTGATATGACGGTGACCGCGTAGTTTCCGAGAAGTACTGGTACCTTACGACCGCCGAGCCACATTCGACTGGGCTTTTTTCTTTCCACCTTTTATCGGACGCATTGAAATATTTTTGTGGAGATCAAACGACGTTTAGATACGTAGGTACATTAGGATTAATGTTGGACATCAGTTGCTCTCGTGTGTAGGTACTGTTACCGAGAACTTGGAATCGGATGTTGGGTCATTGGGTGTATGTAGGATTGTTCTCGCACGATTTTTAGATAGAATGCCCATTGTGTTGAGGTATTGTTGGTTAGTAAATTTAATATGGCTTCGGGAATGTTAGTTATTTTAAAACAGGTCCCATGTCCCATCACCCCGTGGCCCGTGGGAGAAAAGTTCTGAGCTGGCTACATTTGGAACGTCATTTGTTATTTATTTACTTAGTTAATATAAAAAAGTCACAGGCAACGCTTACAATTTCAAATCTAAAGACTAAGCCCACTTTATAAGAAAGTTAGAACATGAAATATGAATGGAAACAATCTTGTGTTTTATCATAAAAGCACTTTGTTGCACGGTGTAATTGTTTTTACTCTCAAAACTATATCGTTTGTAAACTTTATGAACAGGGCAGTCGGTAAACAACTAACCCACAGCCCACAACAGTAATTTTTAAAATTATAGCACGAAACAAAACACTTGTGCCAAAGTTGCGTGATTAGTAGCCATATTTCTTGAAAAGAAAATATATCTTCACGTTTTGTATTGTGGACAGCGCATAAGTACAAAAAAATACTTTAAATGATACCGATATCATTTTCAACTTCAACCATAACAAATCTGTCAACCGAAATCATTTTCAAATAAAAACAGTTAAGTAATTACACATGATTATTGTCTTCGAATTTTGTTTTATGATATAAAAACGTCCCAAAATCATTCAGAAGCACTCATACGTATAAATTAATCGTTAATTTAAATACAAAGACTAATTTAATAAGTGACCCGACTCCCAAATGTTAAAGCGTTTAAAAAAAGAAGGATGGCAGCAAAGGAGGACGCCCAAGTCGGTGTCAGGAGAGATGTGACTTTTTTATATTCTAAATAAATTGGGAGTCATTTTTTAAGTTTTTTTTTTTTTCTTTTTGTTTGTTATTGAGTACAATGGGTGGACAAGACGGTCTGTTAGGTAACATTTTTAACATCATTATAAGTGAAAAGCTGTGAGTGATGGTCGCTGGGCGCTTGTTACTGATCGACTGGTCTTCCAGGAAGTTTGTTTTAACTATTGTTTGTGTGAGAAGTTATGCGCACTTGATAAATAGTTTTGATAGGGCCCTAAATGCTCATGCCTAAATTAATATTGCCTTTATTCATTTTATTTTCTTTATCATTCTACTAGCTGCGATCCGCGGTTTCACCCGTGTCGATCCCGTAGGAATATCGAGATAAAAAGTATTCTATGTGTTAATCTCGGTTATAAACTATCTGTGTACGAAATTTCATCAAAATCCGTTCAGCCGTTTGAGCGTGAAGAAGTAACAAACATACAAACACACTCACTCACAAACTTTCGCCTTTATAATACAATGTTAGTGTGATTTTCCCATGAGAAATAAAAGGGGTTACTCAAGTGCTGTGCAGACCCTTAAAATATCATTTTAAGTATCATCACTCTTTGAATTTTCCTCTCTATCTATTTTCGTTAGAAGTTTTCCGGTCAGATATATATGTATCATAAAAAATAGTTGAAAATTTATTGGACAAATAGTGAATTTTTCCCAATCTCACTCAGAAAATTTTCTGTAGATCTCACTTGCACTCACTTTACAGTGACGAGCACAGTAATTTTTCTAAGAATTTTCTCTCCGTATATAATTACATTTTCCCTCAACCGGGGTTTAGAAAAATTCTTATCTACAAACTACTTAGAGCTATTATGAGTATTATTTATAAGAAACCGTCGATTATTACAATAGGTAATTAAGATGCACCCTAATTGCGTACCACACAATCAATAACAATCTGAATCATTTTGAAGGATATTACTAATCCATTGCTTTATATGTTCGAAAAAGTTGTCTGCTCAACAACGTAAATAACGCAATGAATGTTGTTGAACTGTCAAAATAAAACCATTGCTACTGATAGTGCGTTACGCAGTTACACCGCTGCAATGATACTAGTGATAGTTATAAGGGAGAAATAAATATGTAAATCAATTTTGAACTGTGCTAACGGTTTCTTATGCTATCTTTTGCTAGCTGATGTTTTTCCTACCCTCCCCATCAAAGGATTTTGTTTCCAACAAATATAATAAAAACAAAATCCAACAATCAAACTTTACCATAAAACTATGATAAAAATCTTCGCCTCACTTCCGCTCGGAATTCGAAGCAAAAAATTACTTTTTTCAAATCTGACATTCTTGAATATGTTGGTACCGTGGGATTGTCTGGGTGCTCCCCTGGGGGCCGGGGACTTCGGTAGCGCCACCGGAGCACCCCGCCGCTTCGCCACTTACAAAACCAATATTTAATTATGATAAGTTATAATGATTATAAATTAATTTTAGGAGTCTGGGCTGGTTAGGATTATGGATTCATTAAACATAATGTGTGTTCACGCGTTTTAGTGGGTTAAGTTTATGGGCTAGTCGTAAATGTCAGAATGAGAAGGGGTTTGATACCTGCTCAAGGTATAGGTATTCGTAGGACTCGTCAAGCTAGCTGTCGCTAGAATGGTTTTACAAAAAAATTCTTGGGAGAAAACTCTTAGAAGCCTCTTTGTGTTATAAAAGAAAAAAGCTTTGACGAGTGACAATACTTCAAGTTCTTATCCTGTCTTGCTGCCAAACTTGCGCTCCCCACAGCTGTATTTTAGTTTCCTCATAGCTAGTCCGAACACAAGAAATAAACGAAAAAAATACTTCCTTCTCGAGCAACACCAATGGTCGGTGACTGTTGATTGCTTAAACTGATCCAACGTAGGTAAATTGGATTAGTTTTAGCAATCAACAGATATCAAGATAGAATCTGAAACCTGTAAAAGTAAAAAATCGGTTAGATACTTGGTTTAGGACCGGGTAAGCAAATTTTATTATAAAGCCAATAAATTAAGGACTTACAACCATACTAAGTTTTAAACTTTGACTGCGTGGAAACGGAATAATATCTACACAGACAGAATATAAGGCTATATTGAAGATAACTGAAAGCATAAATACGATGCTATTACAATAATCCCTAGTAAAAAAAAAAAAACAATAAGCATGACATTTGCCGAGGACACCAAAATGAATCACATCCAAAAACATTAATGATACGACAGAAAATAAATAAATCATTTGTATAAACAATGTTTAACAGGTCAATGTTAGAGATTGTAATAAAATATCATTGAAAAGTTAGAACATTCCCGTGCTCTCACAAAATGGACTCTATTGCAAAGCTATTGAGAGGACTTTGAAAAACGTAACTCGTCCACAAGAGTTGGTGTTCATATCTCAAACAAAACATGCAAAGTATTTCTTTAACGATCTCTTATTTTTTATACGGAATCTTCGAATTCTAACCTCTAGTTACTGACTCTAACAGATCATGAGATAGGCGATGTTTAACTTTTTTTGGTCACATAAAACTAACATAACCCTCTATGATATTTAAGTATCGACAGACACATCTGGGACGTTCGGCTCGGAACACAGCCGCTGCTCGATAAGAGATGATATAGTAATGGCCGAGATAGCTGGGCCGCTACCGAATCTGATACGACACGGTAGCGAGCCGAACACTCACTCATACCATACGCCATTTAGTTTATTGAATTCCATTCTAATGACCGATCGACATCTCGGCCAGGCTCGGTATTTAACTCACACATAAAAAGTATACGACCGTCCGCGACAAAGCTAACACTACACGCTAATTTTATTACGCGGCGATCGTTCAGACGTTCCGCTGAAGGGCTAATCCGAAAGCCATCAATACACTGTTATCTAGAACGGCGTCTGTAAACCAAGTATACGATCCATAAATGAGTCGACAAGTGCCGGCGCTCAAGCCCTAACCGCGCGTACCGATACCCACGAGGAAGAAACTGCCAATATTTATAATACTAAACATAAAATACCACAATAAAACGAAATGCGTCGACGCGCAAAACTTTATGCTAATCGCCACTAAAAATATAATAAAACTGTGACCCGCGGCGCGTTCTCGACGTGCCGTTATTAAGCCGAGGTGCTGTTCTTAACCATATAATGTATGCCAACAAAACTCCTAAAATCTGTCATCGTGAGTTAAACGACACATAAATCGTGGAGAATTTGACACCGCATGAGCGAGTCCTATTGATTTATCGCTTTCCTTTAACATGAAACATGATACGCGAATAGAATGCATTAAACGCTTAGATGTCTGCCCCCCGAGATTTGGTAACAAGCGTTCTTTAAATTAATATTGTAATGTATGATGCATTTGTTACATGAGGGCGCAGGCGTAGTCGCGGCCATCGGCGGCTAATCACGAACACAGGTAGCGTATCACCATCATCTCGCTCGCGACTTACGATCCATTCCGGTTATTAATGAACCCGAACCATTTTCGAATTTCGCCGCCGCCCGGACAGACTATTGACAGCTGTTTATTTATCAATGTCTACTTGACTCGGGCTGAGGCATCATCCGTTGCAAATATTTGAATTAGTATTCAATGAGCACTCGCTTCGCTTTCACAACTTTGACTTGGAGCAGCGTAGCGACCTATTATTGTTCATAGAAGTGTACAATAAGAAAATCAAACAGAATCCCGCTGGTTTCTTTGCTCGTATCGGTCGCAGCCAGTTTTTCCTCGAGGAGCTGCCGATAACATTAACATTTCATAACAAACCTGTCGGCAACTGCGGGAATCGCGTTTATTATTGCGTAGACATCATGCTAATTGTCTTCTAAAAACTAAGCTTCGCCGGAAAAGCTATCCGCCCGTATCCAGGGGTTCGCCGTGCCGCCGTATTACGATTAATTGATGCTAATTAATAAATTAATTAACCATGTTAATACTACGCTTGAGAGATTCCAGTTTTTCATGTGCCACGTTCGTATATTTGTCCGAGCTGCATTTGTATTGCCAACCGCAACATTCTACCTTTTTGTTAGAGGTTCTCGATATGGCATGATCTCGTTATGTGACCATGTTCATATTTCGATATTAATTTATTGAAATCAATTATGAGCTTCGAGATGAACCACGCTCCTAATTAGGACTATGTTATGACAGTCATTCATATAATAATTATTGAATCGGGGCGGCATTTGATCATAATTTATGTCATATTTTCTCATTTGTTTTCGCAGTAATTAAAGGAGATCCCAACTTTTGCGATGTTTTGTATCGATTTCTTGTGAGTTACCGACGTTAAGATAAGCAAAAATGATCTGCGGAACGTTTTCTTGTTGCGATTTCTACGTCCGGAAAAATATCATTACGTGTCTTAACAGCGTTTCAAGTTTTTTTTATTTGTCGTACGCGTGGATATGAAGGTATAATATCATATAATACGGCAGGTACTTAGAGCGGCCAGTGGAAAAACTGGAAAAACTGGAAAAACATAGTGGCACGTGCGTGGCTCCATTGATGTTCGCCGCCGTTGAGTATGTTGTCACGTATAGGACACTTGACTGAGATTTCGTCTTCGAAATGCATTCAGTTTCAAGAACACGACACAGCCGTTTCTTCCTAAATCTAGATTTGGAAATTGCAGTACGTGATTCAGCGAGCGCGACTGCCGACGCCGCGTGGGCGTACCACTATTTTGATACCGTCTTTGTCTTCTCGGAATTTTAGTTTGAATCTAATATGATAAGCAAGTTGTACAAAGAAAAGTTAACAATACTACCATGTATTCTCGTTACGACCGACGAAAATACAGCTTGTGTGCCATCGTAAAAAATGCTCGAACCTCGAGATATTAGAACAAATCATAATAAAAGTGCAGCGAAAACAAATTTTGTTGGCTCGCAAGAATTTACAAGAGTTGGGCTCGCAAGCGGCGAGCACGCGTCCGAAGCGAACATAAATACGAACTCCTCGGCCACATAATATAACGAGTATAGGAGGCCAATTTAACAGACTTATTGTCTCCGTGCGGGTACAATGCGAGACACGGAGGGAGACGCAAAACGAGCACGACGCCGGGGACCCCGAGCCTGCCGATACAAAACAATGGTATTTAATCAACGATGATAAATGCTGTATTCAAGCACGTTTTTTAACAATACTGCCGTATTGTTTTGGCGGGAGCTTACCGTTGAATACGGAGATAAGTTGCCGCTGAGAGTGGCTTAGCTGACAAATTGGAATAAAAGGAATATTTATTCGTGTTGGAAATCGTGGGGCCTTGACGTGGGGAGCTTGCGATTCCTTGATGTATTCACGTATTCTGCAGACACGAGGCAGACACGACACTGACCTCTTATAAGATGTTCACCATAATACAATTTAACATATATTATACTGACATATTATGGAAGTTTACATGCAGTTGTCATAAAAGATAAATATGTTATATTTAATTCCATATCTACTTCCCTTACGTATGCAGTACCGATCTCAACCAATTTCTTCTCATCAGCTTACATAGTAACCGTCTTTGGGATGCTAGGATAAAGGAATGTAGTCTTCAATTGTTTGCTTATATCCAACATAGTGCACAATTCCGTCTATGTACATAGCGAGTGGTTCTTTCTGTCACTATTTATGATAGTGGTGTGTTACAGAGGCATATAGTCAGCAATGCGTTGATTATCGACCCAGTCATGTAGTGACAAATATATATTTTCCTGGTGTATTTTATAAAAATATATCAGCGTGCAAAATACACATACCAAGACATATTTCGTAATTCCTCGCAACACCACAAACTGCACTTCCAACACTTCCAATCCCAATATTACGCCATAAAAGATATATTAGCATTGCGTACGTTGAGTTTTGTATAAATCACATGCATTTTGTTGAAATAACGCTGGGAATACGATTGGCATCTGGTCTGCGAGAGGCATCGTAAATTTGTGAGGTTAAACAGCAGGACGCCGTATTGAGGCCGAAGGACGAAGCATAGAGCAATGATTTATAAGTACCAGACCTGGTCAAGCATGACGCACCTGATGTATTTGTTCGAACGTCGACACATGGCAATGACGATTGTTCTTTATGAATTATGAAAGCGCTGCAGATATTGGAAATTGAAATGTTGTAGCTATTTGCAAATGTTGGGCTTGGTTTTTCAATATTAGTGCTCGTAGCTTTCAATAAATGGTTGTCATGTTCTATCAGATTACTTTCAAGTTTAATTTTAATATTTATGTACTTACTGGACTATGATGGACCTTATAGCCTATGTGAACGTCTCCCTGTCGCAATCTGCTTTTCTGTAATTTTACCCAAAAACTTATTTTCACTGCAATTGGCCCGATTGGAAATTCAACCAATGTCCCGAAGTTGAAATTCAAAATTCAAAAATATCTATTTGCATATATGGAACAAACAACATTTAGATGTTGTACAAAAGTACATGTATAGTAAGAAATTTCTTCATTTTGCTCAGTTTTGTTTGGTGATGAGAATAATATTAGCACTTTAAAGGATTAAGAGCTCGTCGTAGCGTGTAAGGATATTATCACCTCTTTCGTATAATAGGTGGGTATTTTATTATCAGTAGGTTTATTTTTATTTAATTTAATATTTGAATTGTTTCTTTTTTATCTTTTCTTTACGGACGCTTTTAACGTTCTGCATCATTTTCACATGCGTAATGTTAACATGAACGATGTAACCAATATTTTGTAACCATATTATTTTATTTAAAAGAGTGAATGGGCCACTAGCTTCATCTTTCTGACTGGCCGTCCCCTTGACAATTCAGTTCAAAAGTGCCTGTAATTGGTTTATTTGAAATAAATGCTTCGAGTTCTTTTTGAGTTTAGGTTCTATCGATGAGTCCTCTTAGCCAATAGGAGGAACACAACTATCGAACTATTCAACGATCTTCACACACAAAATTTCATTTAATCACATACATAAAATTTTCTTTCAGATAGAATTTATTTAAATCACATTTCATCAAAACCTTCCGCAAGGAACGGGAACAAACAAAAATTCGATTCAAAATGAAATGTGATTTACAAGATATGGATCTAAACGTCTCAAAAATGGCACTAACGGTGTTCGCAAATCTGATGACATTCCGTAACAATCAACAAAAACAATTATGTCATAGACATCGTTTTGTGTTGTGTGTGTCCCGAAGGAGAGCGGTCCGCGTGGCATAACCCGTGGCCAAATTTTTATGCAATTTATTCATATTGTCGTCTTGTGGCCTGGCCTTTACGCTACACGTTTAAGCTTGTGTTTGATGGAAATTAAAAATAACATATTATTTCTGTCCGTAATAAAATTTTGTTGTTTTAAGTTAGATGTTAGTCTTATTTTTGAGCATTTTCCTCAGTGGACCTATATTTTACTATCCTGCTGAAAATTTATAGCCAGTTATAGATAGTTGTATTTTTTTTTCTGCCACCTGCTCATGTAGTGAAATATTTGGTCCTTATTACACCTTTGGAATGCAACGAAAAGTACCAACTTATGTAGTAAATAAGTTTTTTGTTCAATTCTATGTGACCTTATGTAGGTAGTTAGGTTGGCTCTTGCTGTTGTAGATTAATGCCCGATTTTCCTATAGTCAGATAACTTTAAACTAAAGAATAAATAAGGGGGTTTGGCATATTTTCTATATAAAAAAAAAACTTTCATACATCATTCAATACGATTGCGGTTTGAGCCCTTTTTGTTCCGGGTTGATGTCACGGTTTGTGCCTCATAGATCTACCTGCACAGTAGCCAACTTGTACCCTTGAATGTAACCATAATTATAGGCTTTTTGCCAGGCCCGTAGATATTTATAACGGCATTTATCATAACCACAGCTTTTTGTAAGAATCTTATGATATTCTATTGTTCCAGCAGAGAGGCTCCCGTGTATGAATTGTAGCGCGAACGAATATGAAAAAGGGATAAAACAAAACAAAACCTGATACAATAGGCTTTAGTATCAGAGCTGAGAGGATCTTTGTCAAATTTTTATATCCTTCGATATCAGGGTTGCTGTGTCAGAGATTTGGAATTTGATGGTGATTATTGTAGATTTCTATCGAATTTATTTAATAACTTTGTTTTTGGTAGGTTTTTACACAAAAAAAAGAAATCGTATTTCTTTTTTTGTGTGCAAAGAATAATTTCATCACAAATTTTTATCGATGACAACTGCAAACTTCCAGACTTTCCTCTTCAGAAAAAGTTTTCCCCATCACAAAACGAAATGTTCTTCTTTGATTTAGATGGTTATCCTGTCCATACCCTGCAGAGATCATCATCAGAACTCTGAGAAGATGATTTTAATATCTATTTAATGTCTGGGTTTTTATTATGTTTTGCGGGTCCCTCTTTTTCATTAAAGTTTTTTTGAAAGGAAATAGTCCCCATACCCGAAATTAAATCCCTAAACATTAAGTTCCCATTCTTAGGAGTATCGACTGTGGCAACACTAACAGCCATCAGTGTTGCAATAAATACGTCTGGCGGTGACAGGCAAAAAGGCGGGAATGCGCGGGCGGCAAGCGCGCCCGGCGGTCTCCGCGCATGCGTAACTATGCCGTGACGCTTTTTGGCCAAATTCATATTTAGAAGCACGAGTCTTGTTTCTATTTTGTGTATTAACAAATCGTTTTAGTGCCATTGTGTTGGCAATATTAGTATGATTTCTGTCTGTTAGTCAAATTTATAGATTTCTACATCATACAACAACATCCATCTAGCGAATAGAATAGAATGGCATAGGGCTCTTTATTCATGCATAATCTGCCTACAATATTCCCACTGCTGAGACACAGGCACTCTTCTCTGTGACAGGGAGTGGGCCGTAATACACCACGAGGGCCCAGTGCGGGTTGGTGTATGCCATATGGTTCCAAATTTTTGGTTCTAGGGCATGGCGGTTTCCTCACGATGTTTTCCTGTATCGTTTTAAGCAGTGTTGATGAAATAATTTACACAAAGTATAGTGCCTGCCAAAAGAAGGTGGCTGGGGTAGACTGGATGCGGAAGGCGGAGGACAGGGTGTTGTGGCGCAGTCTGGGAGAGTTCTATGTCCAGCAGTGGACTGCGATAGGCTGAGTTGATTGATTGATTGAAACTGCCTGCCTGGGTTTGAACCTATGGCCTTCAACTCATAAGTCACGGCCGTTACCACTGGCTCTATTAATTACAATATAATATAATGATAATGTATTTTTTTTAATCGTCTGTTCCAGATGAATCCACCAGCGAGAACTAAGTACTTGATCAGTGAAATAATGTACCTTTTTATCTGAACCACGGAGCATCAACGTTGAGTAAATCAATCGAATGCAGAACATTTTCCATTTTGGTTTAGTTTACAACTTTTTCAGGAATGCTAACAATAATAGCTATCGCTGAAAATTGTTGCATGTCTCTAATATACAATAAAACCACCTTTAGGAAAACTGTCGTTCTTGCTAACTGTCTCAGGTGACATGAACTGGTACCTAAACTGACTTCATATTGTCTAAATCTAGCAGCGGCTACAATTTCGCAACTCACAGATTGCAAGTCAGCACAGCATTTGCGTGCTAGGCTTGCCCGAACGTGCAACATTCCCCGCGGCCGCCGCTATCAGATGTGCGGGCGCACGTGACGGAATCCCGCCCCCCTCGACCCCTCCCCCTCCTCGTCTTCCCAGAAACAGAGCATCTGAAAGCATTCGAGAGCAGCCGACGTGTCTCCACGTCTAAGTACAAGTCTAACGCTACTCCGGAATGGGGCGTGCGTGAGTCGTTTCGAGTCCAGCTTTATCTCGCCTAGATGACTGTGCTCTGGCATTTTTACGACCCGTTCCGTGAATAAGCTAATAAGGATATCAAATGTACCTGTTGGGTTACATGTCTGACCATGTAGGGATAAGAATTTCAAGTAAATAGTCTATCCACAAAGATAAACAAAGACGACGTTTTGTTCAAGTCGTGAACATAGGTCTTGCGGATTGGAAGCTCAAACTGCGTGCACCGAGTGGAATACGTCGTCGAAATGAACGCTAAAATTACACGTTCTTAGAAATCGGTATGTCGACAAAGGCAGCAGGGTGCAGGGCGCGGGGCGGTCAGTCGGCGGCACAGACACACGCTGGATGCCTCTCTTTGAATAATTCGCGTTGTTGTTCGGCGCCGGTGTTAGCAATTGTCGCGCGGCTGTTTTACGATAGCATCGCACCGCCGCGAGTCGGCGCCGCTGATCTAGATCGCGGCGTCCGCTCACCAAAGACGTGCACTCGACGGATAAAGTCGTCACACACGACGTTCGCACCCGCGCCAGGTATGCCTTTGAAAAACGCAGCGCAATCGCAAACTATTCAGCGTGCGCTCGTGATGGCATCCTAGCAACACTGTCGATGGCTTAATTTACTGCGTACCGTATTTGTTTTAAGCTTTGAGAGCTGTAAAGTATGTTAGATTTATAATCACTGGCAGTGTCTGTAAGAGCGCGTTTGAACGTTGCGCTTCATAGGCGTGTGCTATCTGGTATCGCGTTTAGGAGCGATAACAGGTGCCATCCTATCTTATGTTAAGGGAAAAAGATAATCACTGAGTGAAAATACGAAGTTCTAATATTATTAAGAATTTTATGTAAATGCTAAGTACATTAAACTTTTGGTAAACAAGGGTCAACCCTTGTAAACTATTTTACTAGATACATTACGTGAACTCCTCTCGTAGACGTGGGACGTAGTTACGCTATCCGTAGCACTAAGGCTACTGTCAGTAAAATACTATTTCAACATCACAACCAACTATTTTGTCACTTTATTGAACTCGAACACCAACTAAGGCAGATTCAAAGAATCAACCGCGCAGACATGACCGCACCACCAATTTTTTCGCTCCCAAATATTAATAACCACTAAACAGATTATCGGCATAGCATCAACTCCATTACAAACTTTTTCTCACACGGTTGGCATCACTAATTCATACCATCCTCTCACGTACGGTCTACAACATTTTATCCGTGTAACGACAGCATTCAAACCTTTGTCCTAAAATTATTCACAAATAGCACGACGAGCCGTAAGAAATCCAATTGTTTTCGCCGGAATGCTATTACACTGTTTCTTTTGGCCCAGGATTCGTCACCAGTCGTGTCGAATATGGCACAGCATGGTCCATGTTGGCACATTCCTGCTTTTTCTACAATATTAAGCCGAGTGGCCGTTATGGACTTGCACACATAACCGAGGTGTGTATTGTAATTTTATCGCTGCACGTATTTGTTGATAGGTAATTGGTTGAATCGCTTCGATATTAATGTTTTTGGTTCACGGTTTGGTGTTCTCGTTATGAAGTTGTTCTTAATCAGAGTATTATAAATAATGCTAATTTAGGTCGTCGATCTTAGTATGTTGCTGACTTTCTTCTAACAACTGTATATTAGGATCATTATGAAAATGAAAACTTAGTGAAAAACATGGCTTTAAATTTTCAAATCCTGGAGCTTTTGCTCATAGAGGCTTAAGAGCAAAATCGTTTTACTTAATTTACTGGTTTCAGTCATAACAAGTAATCTGTTCGAGCAAGTAGGTAGCTAGTAGTTTTAGTTCACAAAATCGTTCCGTAATTAAAAATTCAATGTTCAAAATCAAGTCGCAATGTGATCTCGGCGACAATCAATGTCAAAAATGTAAGGAAATTACGGGTATTTTTGACAGATTGACACGGAGATCAGATGCGAACGTTCTTAAAATTACGAGAATTGCCCCTCAGAACTTACAACACAGTACATATTTACTTAGCTCAGTACGACTCTGTCGACTGTTATCGATCACAACCGTCTCTAAACTCCCCAAATATTTGACTCCTCTAAAAAAAGTGGTTAAGCTCTCGTTCCCAAATTATAGTGTTCAAACATTTTAATACAACGCTAAGAAATGCGCGTAAAACTTTATAAAATGGTGGGCCATAATATATGTACCGGTGCCTTCTGGCGGTCATTACTTAAGCCCGGGCTTGTTATTAAATTCGGCCTTATTTATTTATTTATGAGCATGTTTATTGTATGCGACGTGGCCCACCATTCCTGGGCTGTGACTCTCACCGGAGGTTGGTGAAAATTTCTTTTCTGTAGAATGGGACACCGCCACGAAAGCTTACTTGGTGGTATGTCTCCTTTATATTATGTATTTAAAGATGCAAAAGAAAAGAAAGTACCTTTTGGTAAAGTACGGTAAAGAAAATACGTTCGAGCAGAATCGTATATAACGGTATAGAATTAAACCATCTTCCAGAAAACACTATATGACTATAACTTACCGCTGGCATAATGTAAGTGGCTTTTGGTTACTGTTCATGACATTATCTAAACAGTAACCAAAACGCACATTACCAAAGCTTATAAGATTGACACTGCCACCCAAAAATAACACCATTGTCATTTCCCAAAAACAAATAACACGCACGACCAACAAAAGTGACGATTATAGCGCCTAGCGACTCGAGAACTTTAATCCAAACTTAATTACAGATGAGCGGTGATCACATGAAATATCGATTTGGGAGGAATATTCAAAGGATCGGTACAGGTGCCGCGTCACGCCCCCCCCTCAGGCCCACACACTTATGTACGTGTCGGTTCCAAAGATACCTTCAGTACTCTTTCATTAATTTATTATCACCAAACGAAAAAGCATTTCACACAGAAATATAATAAAACAGGTGAGATGTTAAAAAAATATCACTGCAAACTTCCTAACTATATGCAACGGACGTAGAAGTAAGAAAGTCTTTTCCCTATCTCTCAGATTTATCTCTAAAACCTACTCGGCTTTCTCGGATCGTTTGCAAGGAACATTAGCGAGGCTGGCGCGTCGTCGGCAGATGCATCGCGCACGAATCGAGTTTCCCAATAATTTCATAGTGAACGAGCCTCGATCGAAGAGCTTCAGTATCTGAGGATCCATCTCTCGCCGACGGCCCCGCAGCCAGCTATGTACGGCCCTTATTAAATGCAAAATATTGCAGCTTTACATAACCGAGATCTCGTTAATATTGCATTAACAATATTTTATAAGACGCCGTGTTTTCGCCTCGGCTTTGTACGTGATATGTTAGTAACGATGTGTAGAACATAAGGGTTCAATGATTTTGTATTCGTTTTGTTCGATGTGCTTGGTTCTTGGGTCAAAGCTATGTCGTTGTTTAAACCTAACTCGTTATTGTATTTTTCAGAAGAAATTTATTCACAAGCGCATACGATCTTCGACATACCTAATATCAGTTTTTATGAACATATCTACTATACTTTTCTTCTTACAATATAGAATAATATGATGACGTTAATGGAATAACTTGGAAATATTAACCAATTTGTAGTGGATAAAGCTAGAGACACAAGAATATAATGTCAACTTGTGAATTTTTGGGCTTCTATGTATCTGTGTCCAGTTCGATGATTTGCCATTTCATATGGCCTACTATGTATTTGGTATTTTGTTGTTTTAAGTATTACATTAAGCTCCAAGACAGGCATCGTTGATGTTGGCGATAAGTCTGCGAGGCTCAAATGGAACTGGGCGGGTCATACGTATAAAATGCATCAAAACAGATGGGCCAGGATCGTCGCACAGTGGGTGACTGAAGACGGTCGTCATCACCGAGGCAGGCCTAAGAAACGCTGGCGTGACGATACTCGTAACTGATCGATTGGCCAGAGAAGGCACAATATAAGGAAAACTGAAAAAGTATGGGGGACTTATTGCCCAGCAGTGGAACAACATAAAATAGGCTAAACAAAAAAATCATTAACATATCCAAATATGAACCAGAATAATGAAGCCAGTCCCAAAATGAAACTTTTAAACATTATAGAATTTACCAAGTATGTTAAGCAACGAAAATGTAGAAATCTATGTAGATGCGTATCGAGCGGGTATTCAAAAAATGCTCATTTCCCGAATGCAAGGCAGTCTTATCGGTAACAGTATCTGTGGAACAACGAACATCAGTTTCTTCATCTGTAGCAGTAATGTAACTAGTTTACTAATTCTATTATTATGTATAAGTAGGTACAGCCGGTCGATCCTGGAAAAATCTCAATGTGATAACTAAGGTGAAGTGAGCTTAGAGTGAGCATGCTGATGCTAGGGATTGACACTATTGACGACTCACTCCCCGCTCACTTTATTCCAGTTTTCACGGTGAGATGGTTACAGAATCGCACGGCAGGTGACATTGTTGGTTGGAAAGTCGAGCTTATTAATTTGTTTTGCTTCAAGATGTTCCATCCGAAGTCCCGCAACTGATTTCTTTTGGCAAGCTACATATAAGGCCTTATATCTACAAAAAAGAGCATGAGCTTCTGACTTTTACTGTCAAACAAAGTATTTAGTGTCAAAAAACAATCTCAGTATCAAAAAACTTGCACACACACAACACAAATACAAAAACAAATTACTTTTAAGTCGGTAGTTTTCATTCCCATATAAGTATTATTCTGGGATAATGTCTAGGTACCTGTACACTTTGTGCAGACTTGTCATTACAATACAGTTTTCAGGAATTATTTATTTATTTAATACTTCAAACACATACATGTAGGTACAGAGGCGGACTTGATGCCATAGGCATTTTCTACCAGTCAACCTTTGGGTGATGCAGAGACAAACAGTAGTAGGTGCAATCATGGAAATTGAGGAATAAATATTTTAAATATAAATTATAATATACACCTAATTACATGTAAATATACATAAATACATGAATATAATAAAAAGAAATAAGACAAACAATGAGAAAATATTAGCGTTGTAATGATACTGCCAGCTTCTTGCGAATGTGCTCGCGAACTTTAACTTTAAAGGATAATTGGTTGGTTGCCATCCTGATTTCCTGCGGGAGCGCATTCCACAGAGATATAGACTGAACAAAGAAGGAAGAGTGAATGAAGTCTGCGCGGTGAGTGGGATATTGGGGAAGACGATTGTGTGATGAACGTAGATTTCTACTGTGGTTGGCATATTTATTTTGTAACGTAACTTCTTTTGTTTTTCGTCAAAGGGTAGGTTGTCAAGATCATTAACAGCTGCATTCTCTAATATGCTAGTTATTACGACAATCACCAGTTCGCTTGCTAAGCTTGGCGGTTGCAACACTGCTTGGATTGAAGGTATGAATAGACCCATGTTTTACAGCGGAAATAAACGAACTGATAATAATGATAAATATTTTCTACCAACCATGCAAAATTTATAAATAAAAATAAAATAAAAAAACATTTCACAAACGAACTCATATGTTTTCAGATTAAAGTAAGATACCTAACATAGCTACATGCTACGCATGCACACATACTCCGTTATCTGATAATAATTACCTAATTAAAACAGCTTCTTACCCACTTACAAGGAAATACTATTTACACAAACTATACAATTACACGGCTCGCGCTTCTTGCTAAAATGGTGGGCTTATCATTATAGTAAATAGGTTTAACTATACTCATAATAATAGTGTTTAAAGAGGAATTTTAATGGCTTATCTTAGTCCTTTATTTCTTTATTTAATCTTTTCGCACACAAAAAGGTACAAAGGTGGACTTAATGCCTTAGGCATTCTCTACCAGTCAACCAAGGGTGGTGAAGAGACTAGATGGCAAGTACTTTGGTTGAGCCGAACAATGATAAAAAAAAGTATTAAAATTATTGAATTATAAATAAAAAACGCACACAAATAGATAAATAGGTTAAAAACTTATAATATACATAATATTAATAAACAACAAAACAATAAATAATAATAATAATTAATATAATTAATATTCATATACAACATAAGTAGTATAGTTAAGTATTCGTCGGTAAACTTTTGTACCTACATTTTTGGGCACAGCTCATTGTGACATATCATTACAGCTGTAATCCCCAGAGGGTGAGCAGAGGTGCACCTATTGTAACAAACACTCTTCCTAATGAAGTATAACATTCAGTACATACAACGCTTACGGACTGGACATCAGACTGTTGCTAGAGTACACTCTTAATCTTTATGAAATACAATTAACTAACATAAAAAACAACCCATTTTCTGCCGAAAACCAAATATCAAGTTGAATTTATACACTAAAGATAAGGTCTAACTTTTCTAACTATTAACTTGATAAGCTCTCATCTCATCCGGGAGATATAAATATGGTATATAATATTAGTTATATTACAGTTGCAACTATCATTTTCGCCGTTATGACCTCACACATACCTACATTTGATTAAATAACTTGGGTGGCCAAATACTTAGTAGCCAAGCCGCGAGACATAAAAATATTAATAGACACAATTAATAATAATATCAATCTAAGCTCGTATCAAGTTAAGGCCACTGTAACTAAACGTAACTTAATCACAACTTAAGAATAAATTAAGCATCACTAGAATGTCAGTCAAGTCTATTTAAAATATTTTAATCCTATAAAAAAGTAATTACAGAAGTCGATATTATACACAACACCGGTTAGTAGCGGTTGCTTGTTAGTTTTGAATTCTAATTAGTGACTCATGCGCATAAGCTCGTATACACTGTTCCTTTTTGGCTTGCCGATACTGTAAACAAATATTTTTTGGATCAAATTTACGCACTCCTAGAAAATTGATTTTAATCTTGCAACGTTTAAGTAACGGTTGATTTTTCAGAAATGAAAACGTTTTATGTCCATTCCCAACAAAACATGATGTTTTAAAATTTAATTTAAACACTTATGTATGTAGAACCAAATTACATTTTTACAAATTAAATTAACGAGTGAAAAATTAAACAGAAAAACTACCAATAATTATCTAACTAGAACAATAAAAAAATATAAACCTAAAACTTTAATTTTCTTCGGCGATTCGCCCTCGTCACTCAACATTAAACTTACAATTTAGACGTAGCGCTCAAACCTAATGTCTTGTCCAGAAACTATAAGTTATTTACATTACTGACATGAGGTGAATAGACGATGTATACCTACTTAATAGTGAGGTGCCTAAACGGCCAGGTGCAGTTCTATCTCCGTAATCTGGAGAAAAAACTACTGAATACATTTGTGTGATACTGTCAAGGATGTTGAAGCTTATCGTCATATTATATTGTAGTGATTCTATGTTCAGTTAGTAAACATATGGTAACATATAGGTGCATTAATTTTCATGTACCTATCTTGTTAAAATGGTGTCTTGAGTTTGTTTTATCTAACGGCATTAAATTGGAAGTGTGACGTTTTCGTTTGCAATAGTCAAGTTAATTAAATTTTGATGCTTAAAATTAAAGGTGTTTTTTTGTTATCAACTGCTTTTATATTGCAGTTACGAATTATTTACGCCAATAGCTTCAACCCCATACAAATTAAATTCGATTTCAAATATACTTTTATTCGTGAAAATTACTTTTACCGCTTTACAGCGGATAATTGTGGGGGATTCAAAGCCTTATTACTGGAGCGGTTTAGTGCTACTTCGTGCCTAAACATTGGGTATTGTAAGTAAATTATCGGTTAGGCGAGTTCGTTACATCTGTCACAATTACAGGCCGCACCTGCGCCGGGCGGCGGGAGCGCACTCGAACATCACATTTACATAAAATGAAATCGCCCCGTGGACGATACGCCACGGAATTCTGAATATCCATAAACGTAGCTGCCAGCATACCGAGGACCATACTTAAAAACAAAATTAAAGGGGATAGCCGTACGATAATATGAATTAAAAATAATAAAACAAAAAAATAGGAGTCACGGATCGCCTCCAGTAAGTTTTTTTCGAGTTTTTAAAGCGATGCCTGCGAACAGAGTTTGGCCGGTATCTCCTGACAATATCTTTGACGAGTTTTTTATGCGGCATTATTTTTAAATGAACAGATTATGGTAATGGTTGTTTGGCGATTTAACGCCCAATCTAATTAGGCAAATGATATGTGTTTTCTGGTAAAGATCGACGCGTGATAGCCTTCACTATTGTTGATTGATTTATATTCGTGTTGTGATTGATATCGACTGATAACTTTCAGTTACGCTGATAACATAGATTATTTTGTTTTAGATTGTTTTGTAATTATAGTTTGGCTTTATTTTATAGCTCATTATTATCATGTTGTTTGTGCATATTATTTCTAACGCCGCTGTCGCTCGTTGCGATAGATTTATTTCTTTACTGAATGGTTAGTTATGGGTGTCGAGTATTCATATTTTTATAAGTTAACATACCTATGTGACAAGCTTTATAAATTACTGTACCTACCGCACACGACAAACTAACAACGAAGCAGTAAGCAAGCTTTGCTATTAATCATACTGATTCGCTATTTTTCCACATGAGCTTTTCTTGCATAGTTCTGAGAAGAAAAAATAATACAAAGCAAACAGGAAATAAGAAATTGCCTTCATAGAATAGTTTCGTGTAGGGCTGATTGGTAACTGACACAAAATTCATCACAAAGAGTTTGTGACTTTCTCAGCGTAACTTTACAATGATAGTGATGCCTCTAACAGTCTCCAATCTTTTCTTTGTATTTATTGGAGTTTCACTTTATCATATTTTTTAACCGTAACTATTTTATTACCCAGAAACTGGGCTGTAGAGGTACAGATAGGCAGTCGCTCCATGTAAAATAATGGTATTCAGCTGCATCCGGTTAGACTGGAAGCCGACCCCAACATACCTAGTTGGGAAAAGGTTAGGCAGATAATGATAAAGTATGTTTTACTGACTCGAATCTACATACTTGATGATCACAAAGCTTCAGTTATGAAATGGTGGCCTCATGTGCAGTGAGTTTTTATACCTAATGCTTTCTACGGACTGCCTTTTTGTATTTAAAGCACCTTTTGCTTGTAGTATTTAGATATTAGACTAGTAAGTACCTAAATATTCGATCTTCATTATTGCTCCTCAAAAAATTTAATCATCATAATATTAGTATCTACCTTGAACGTCAACTGCTAATTATGAATTTCACCATAACTTGTACATTTATAATATAAGGCCTTTCCTATTTATTTATTTAAATTTTGCGCACACAACAAAAGGTACAAAGGCGGACTTAATGCCTTAGGCATTCTCTATCAGTCAACCAAGGGTGGTGTCCTATCCCTTATCAGACAGATTGTTTTTAAAGTTAGTGGTGCTACATATTAGGAAATGGCTGCCCTGTTCTTTCGTATATCTCTCTCATATTGTACAACAATAAACATTAGATACCTTTATTTCTGACCTTTGTGGTCATCTGACAGTATCTAGGAAAGTGTACGCTAAGCTTTAACCTTGTTGATTCTGATCATATAACTAAATAACTTGCACACTTTGCGTTATTGAGAGGATCTGGGCAGTTAGAAGAACATGTTTTTATATGTTTATTCTTAAGGGATGGACCTGCTCACCGCCATCAATCACCATGTTAGGTTTTCTCATAAAGCAACAGTAAGTTTTGAAAAGGGCCTCCTTCATAACTGAACTGGGGTAAAGAACGACGGGAAGGCTTATTTTTTACCCTGTATCTCACAGCACTTCTGTTATAGGCAGAGATTCTTTACTTAAATGTATAATCACCTGTTTTAATAAAAAATACTGCAATGCAGACTTCTGCTGTCTATCCTCTTGTGTTGTCCATCAGTATTATTATAATCGGAGATCTAGTTAAGTTGTCATTAAGTTAACAGGACTTACTTTACTTAGTTATTTTTACTCGTATGCTTAGTATTGAAGATTGTGCTTTTATTTCTGTAGGCAAATTGCTATTAGTTACGTACTTCAAGTCTCACATTTACAGTTAAGTAATAACTTATTTAATAGCTTACTTAAATACTATGACCCACTAGTTACGGTCTGAAAAATGGTGTCTTCAATAAGTACTTTTAACTATGAATGTTTGCTTAAGTGTTAACATTCCTTTATCTAAAATAAACAGAAACATTTTACTGTTTCAGATTGTCATGTCCAGCAGTTTGTGATTTATGTAGTCATCTTCCTGCCCTTGACCCAGGTTAGTTTGGGTTACTAGCTGTACTTAAAGTCTCAAATTAAATTTAAGAATTGTGGAAATTAAAGTAAACCGTTTCAGCCTCAGCATAGGTTATCTAAACGGTTTAATAATTCCTTAATTAACTAAGCAAACTGGCTTCTTTATCAATCAGCCAGTGCGTGTTCAAGTATTTTATGTAGAGAAATATAGAGGTGTAGTTAAGTAATAAATCAACGGTTTATAACTTGACTGCAAGCTGAATCAATGTGCTTAGCCTATCGATGAGTTTAATGTGAGAATGAAACGAAGTAAGTGGTGAATAACTTAGATCTATCTTGACACTTTGCTCATTGCGAGCACGTTTCATACAATAAAAATCCAATGAAATTAAAATATATGAGAGTCGCGGGCGCACCCGAGCTCTCCGTAAAAACTGTAAAGCATTCAGCGGTGCTGGGAGCTGCTTCAGCCAACATCATAATTTAACATCACAAAAACTCGCGTCTTAATAAATAAATCAACGTATTTTGTCACCGTCCATAACTTAAGGAGCCGAGGCGGGAAATCGGATGGAAGTCGAGGGCGAAACTTTTAAAAAAGGAAACTGCTCTTGCGGCGTTCGCGCGCGCCGCCATTGGTCCGGCCGGCGGGGGCGGGAAGCCGCCTGCGCGCGATTGGTCGCCCGCCGACGCACCGTAGGCGCGTTCATCTCGAGACACGAACAAATAGATTTTTTTAAACAAAAGCAATTTTCCTATTCTTCTTGTTGCGGCTCCGTTTCTATAGTTTGTTTTTGCTCGGCGACGTTTTGTATTGTTTACAGTGGTCGAGTGCGCGACAATCCGCTGCCGGGTAATTCTCGGTGATATTAACAAGTCGACTCCTCTGCGTATTGTTTCTGCTGGCGCATGCAAATTTTGTAAAAACAAGCGATTGTTATGAAAAACAAGCACGCAGGTTGTTGCAACTACTCGGCAATAGGAAGGCTTGGCTCTGCGTGAATGTAATTAACGAGATACGGACGCATTGTGCGATGACAATAGGCGTCACCACTCACAATACAACTGAACATTTCTTGCTGGTCCGAGATAAAATTTACATTAACTAAGTCCTCATTATTATACTTATCTATATTCAATAAAACTTTATGCTAATTGTCTGTACATGATGAAATAACGAAACAATCCTGTGACAAACATTTCCACATTTAGGTACTTTTAATTTAAGTAGCGTGGGAATACATTTTCACACCTTCAAGTACGATACTTCCATTACAAAATCGTGTTTAAGGGAGTAGGTACTTAAGTAATACAATTGCTATATTTTTTCGCAAAAAAAGAACAAGAAATTGCATTTCTGGAATACTCATTAATTAGGTGCCTTTACTCTCCTTCCCCAGGAAGAAAGAACAGTAATAACACTTCCTTTTTTTGGGCAGTCGTGTAAAAAGACATGTTCTTTGCTCACATTATTTAAGCAGGGAGTTTTATATAATTATTTTTCACCAATTCCAAGATATACTTATTGGTTTCTGTCGTACGTTTCTGGTCTTCGTATGATCATGCTACTGAAAATAAAAGATGTGCAGATGATGCCACATAAAATACTATATTCAGCAGCTGAATACAGTATTTTATGTGGCTTCATTTGCACATTCAGCTGCATCCGGTTAGACTGGAAGCTTACCCCGACATAGTTGGAAAAAGGCTAAGCATATTGGTTTTTTGGGAAAGAAAATCGCTTTGCCGAATCTACTTAGGTACTAATTAATATTAGGGAAGTCAGCCTGTAACTTTAACACAAGCACATGCTTGTGTGAAGTCAGCCTGTAGCTTTAATAGAAGCACATGCTTGTGTGAAGTCAGCCTGTAACTATAACACAAGCACATGTTTGTGTGAAGTCAGCCTGTAACTATAACACAAGCACATGCTTGTGTGAAGTCAGCCTGTAACTATAACACAAGCACATGCTTGTGTGAAGTCAGCCTGTAACTATAACACAAGCACATGCTTGTGTGAAGTCAGCCTGTAACTATAACACAAGCACATGCTTGTGTGAAGTCAGCCTGTAACTTTAACACAAGCACATGTCTGTGTGAAGTCAGCCTGTAACTATAACACAAGCACATGCTTGTGTGAAGTCAGCCTGTAACTTTAACACAAGCACATGCTTGTGTGAAGTCAGCCTGTAGCTTTAATAGAAGCACATGCTTGTGTGAAGTCAGCCTGTAACTATAACACAAGCGCATGCTTGTGTGAAGTCAGCCTGTAGCTTTAATAGAAGCACATGCTTGTGTGAAGTCAGCCTGTAGCTTTAATAGAAGCACATGCTTGTGTGAAGTCAGCCTGTAACTATAACACAAGCACATGCTTGTGTGAAGTCAGCCTGTAACTATAACACAAGCACATGCCTATGTGAAGTCAGCCTGTAACTATAACACAAGCACATGCCTGTGTGAAGTCAGCCTGTAACTTTAACACAAGCACATGCTTGTGTGAAGTCAGCCTGTAGCTTTAATAGAAGCACATGCTTGTGTGAAGTCAGCCTGTAACTATAACACAAGCGCATGCTTGTGTGATGTCAGCCTGTAGCTTTAATAGAAGCACATGCTTGTGTGAAGTCAGCCTGTAGCTTTCATAGAAGCACATGCTTGTGTGAAGTCAGCCTGTAACTATAACACAAGCACATGCTTGTGTGATGTCAGCCTGTAACTATTACACAAGCACATGCTTGTGTGAAGTCAGCCTGTAACTATAACACAAGCACATGCTTGTGTGAAGTCAGCCTGTAACTATAACACAAGCACATGCCTGTGTGAAGTCAGCCTGTAACTATAACACAAGCACATGCTTGTGTGAAGTCAGCCTGTAACTATAACACAAGCACATGCTTGTGTGAAGTCAGCCTGTAACTATAACACAAGCACATGCCTGTGTGAAGTCAGCCTGTAACTATAACACAAGCACATGCCTGTTGAAGTCAGCCTGTAACTATAACACAAGCACATGCATGTGTGAAGTCAGCCTGTAACTATAACACAAGCACATGCATGTGTGAAGTCAGCCTGTAACTATAACACAAGCACATGCTTGTGTGAAGTCAGCCTGTAACTATAACACAAGCACATGCTTGTGTGAAGTCAGCCTGTAACTATAACACAAGCACATGCTTGTGTGAAGTCAGCCTGTAACTATAACACAAGCACATGCTTGTGTGAAGTCAGCCTGTAACTATAACACAAGCACATGCTTGTGTGAAGTCAGCCTGTAACTATAACACAAGCACATGCTTGTGTGAAGTCAGCCTGTAACTATAACACAAGCACATGCTTGTGTGAAGTCAGCCTGTAACTATAACACAAGCACATGCTTGTGTGAAGTCAGCCTGTAACTATAACACAAGCACATGCTTGTGTGAAGTCAGCCTGTAACTTTAACACAAGCACATGCCTGTGTGAAGTCAGCCTGTAACTTTAACACAAGCACAATGTGCTTGTGTTAAAGTTACATGCTGACTTCCCTCACTTCCCTTCACTTGACTTTTTCTTTTTTGACTTGCTTGTGCTTCTTCAGCAGAATAATTACGTAACACACTGTCAAGCACAATCTGAATCATTTTAAGTAGAATTTTGAAGGATATTACTAATCCCTTGCTTCATTATGTTTGAAAAATTAGTCTGCTCAACAACGTAAATAATGCAATGAATGTTGTTGAACTGTCAAAATGAAAACAATTGCTACTGTCCGTGTGTTACGCAACTACCCCTCTGATATTTTATATGTGGGTACCTATTCATCTCGTTTGACACAGATTGAGAGCTTACTCTAAAGTACAGACGCCAGCACATCAAGCTACTACAATCTGTCAAATTACTTTAATAGATTTTCAACTTTATCACTAAAGTATTAGGTTCAAAATTGATTGAGAAAATTTGACAGATTCGGTTAGCTTGATGTGCTGGCGTCTGTACAAGGGCTCGATCAGTAAAGAATGATCATTCGCCCAAGACATGACAGTGTCAATCATGGTTAACCGTACAACGGTTATCAATCGCTAGATCAATCTACATATTGGTTGCTTTGTCAGAAGTGTTGGTTTGTAGGCTGTGGCTAATTAATAGCAGTTTATGCTATACGGTTTGGAAAGCTGTTCTGATTATGCTGTCTGAATTGAGGACTAGTGCTTTTATTAAAATTACATTAGCACATAATTATGTCTTTACACTTCGTTACAATATTTTGATTTAAGAGAATGTCCATAGAGTTTCCTGTTCATTCTTCTCCATAAGTAACCTACTAAGCTTTGGAATGGGCAGCAAGCTTCATCTTTCTGAGTAACCAAACCCTTGACTGTTCAAAAGTGTTGTAATTGATTTCATTGGAATAACAGCCGTGCGATTCTGTAACCATCTCACCGTGAAAGCTTGGGTGAAGTGAGCGTGTAGTGAGCTGTCATTCGCTAGGGACTAACACTTTTAAGAGCTCACTTCACTTATGTTTTCACGGTGAGATTTTTACAGAATCGACAGGCTGGTTTGAATATTTGAGTTTTGCGCTTTCGTTTTCTGTCTAGGTATCTACTTATTGCATTTGGGCAAATGACAGTTCCGGTTTCAACGAGGTAGATACATTAATTCTTCGTAATTTCTTTATTCCTGTTATTTGATATCCACACCGACCCTTTTTTGTCAAATTTCATAGACACCCGAATTAATCAAGTCTGTCCGACTTCGGGTAAAGTCATTCGGATAACCGAATGTGGGGTAGCGAACAACTATTGCGTCATTAGTGAGGTACTTACTGTACACTTTTTCTTTTCCAGAAATTGTACCAAAGACCTCTAGATCCTTCACCATATTTTGTAACCATTAGACCACATGCAAGGACTTTTCCATCTCAACCAGAGATAATACAAAAGTCGTGTTTCATATTTATACAGAAACTCTGTAAAATATTCATTAGGTGAAATGCAAGTCGTGCAGCACAAGAGATGAATAATAAATATCTAGATTGATATCGTCATATTTTAATCTATATCAATTCAAACGTGCTTGGAATTATACCGAAAATAGGATCTGAAATCTGACCTGGGCGTCACGATGAAGAGACACATCAAAATTTAATTCTGACCTCGAATGAGTAAGACATGAGGGTCACTTTGGTCAGCATCTTACTTTGAAAGTTTTTTTAGGGACTTATTTACTTAAAGGGTTTTTCAGTTTGGTTGTGTCAAGAAAAATGTGATATGTTTGTCATTCCTGTATGAGAATCTAAGCTTGATATTAAGTTACTTTAAAGACAAGCCACAAAAAATGGCTAAGAAGGAACTCTATACAATATAATTAGCAGCAGAATCACAAAAAAAATATAAAAGTATCATTCTTCATAAAAGCTCTTCATATCGACTAATAGACATCGTGAGAACACCATAATAATTCTAGAACTTAAGTCCATAGACACGAGCAGACCATCCGAACTAACCCGAATTCATCCGAGATGTCCCGAGATCGTGGCCATTTTTCCTCCAAATTGCGCCCTTTGTTATGCAAAGCGCGGAGGCGCCGTGTGCGGGCGCAACAATCGCTCGTTTGTGCCCCGCGCCCGTGTGACACGGCCTTATCGCCCATCGCACGGCAAACCACCACACTTTTTACAATGACTAGTAACTGATTAGAATATTTCATCAGTCAGTCTAGGCCTATCTCATTCTGTTTTTAATTACACATTTAAATTCTAACTGGGAGGTCGTGTGACAAATCTGTTTTGTGGATGTTTATGGGCTTTGAGGATATGGTTGCGATGAAATCAGATTAAGATCTTAATGTTATTGTATTATATAATTTGTGTCCATAATGTCTCCGATTTGTGAGTTATGGTATTGTTAATCCATATTTAGAAGAGGAACAGTATATTTTGCGTGGCTCTCCGTGTATACAATCACCTACCTAATTGTTTAATGGAGCCATCATCGCCTAACTAATGTATAAAAAAAAGTTTATTTATCAATAATTTATTACAGTGTATCTGAATATTTGCAGAATAAGCTATGGAATTTATTTTTAAACTAGTTTTTTTGATCTCATTCTAAATTTTATTTTGTTTATAACTTTTAATTTTTTTGTGTTTTTTTTTTATGTAAGTATGTACCAACCTGCATGCTAAGACTGTGATATACAAATTATTACTTGAATGTAAAACATCTGCATATTGAACCCATATTTTCAAATAAGTAAATGATTTTGAATTTGACTTTTTATGTCCCATAAACATTTTCTAATTGATACTTTATGGATTATTGTTTCAGAAAACCACCTACATGATTGCAAATTTGCAACTAAGTAACATTTAACCGCATGGCTGGATAAGTTTCACGTAAAAACTTTTGAAAAAGATGGTCGTACATCAACACAAAGCTCCAATCATTCATTTCGCGCAGCCGAGTAATCTACAAAATGAGCCCTCATTGATTTTCCTACGTTACTAATTGCGATAGTGAAACAACAACCACGTTACTCATGCACTTTACGAACCTCCCTTGCTACTTTTACCCTTCTTATTCTAGATGAAATAGAGTCGATAATCGCTTGTTTATCAGTTTCAGTACCAACTACCGATATACTTTAAACGGTTCGACTGTTATCGTTGATCGTGCCAATGCATCATATTTGCTTCGTGTTTCGTCACACAGATCGCCATCATATCGATAATGAAGCGACTACATTAAAAATATTAGCTGCAAACTGAACTGGGCCTATATTCGTCATTGTAGGAATAAATTATAGGTGCCTACATAGATAGGGTTCAATTAATTTCTCTTTGGAAAACGATGCATCAATTTCTATCAAAACATTGTTTATTTACGTTACTGGCTTTGTATATCTGGTTAGAATTTTATTTGAATTGTAGAAGTTGATTAAATTGTGGGTAATGAAGCGAAAAGGTCAGAACTACGAGTATTTACACGATTTACAATTTTGCATAGATCTGAAAACCATAAAACCACAAGTTACATTTTATCAGCTAAAATGGAACCGATTTTTTTACAATAAAGATCAAACACATGCAAAATATAAATATTATGGAGTACTTAGATATCTACTTACGTAAATCTACTTTCAGTTCACAAAATTATAAAGCAGGTCTTGGTAGGTTATATAGTACAAACAAACCCGACTCTTTAATATCAGATTCCTCCTTTTTTTTAGATTATATCCTGTTTATATCCTATTTTCCAGACTTTCACGTAAATAACAAGTGGTGTCCTAATGTATTAAAACAACAGAAAAAAACTACAGAAAAAAACGGCGGCACACCACACAGATGTCTAAGAAAACTAGAAGAAACTCAGACCAAGATCTCGTGAGATTTGAAGCAGCCTAGTGTTTATACAAGGCCCGTTAAACATGCATGGGCAATGCAAACTTTAAAAATAGTAAGTAATTGTAGAAACGTGAAAGAAAAAAGTCAACAAAATATTCCTCCCATTCTTTCCCACTGTTACACGCTTTACAGAATCGCAATCAATCCTTATACAATACATATCATAATTATTATAAATGTGAAAGTTTGTAGGTATGTTTGAATGTTTGGATGTTTGTTACTCAATCACGCAGAAACGGCTGAACGGATTGGGATGAAATATGGCACACAGATAGTATACAAGGTGTAACTTAAATAACGCACAACCTCTTAAGGGGTCATTGTACTCATCATTATGAACAACTTTTACTATGGGACCAAACCTGAAATCGCGAAAAAAAAATCAGCTGTTCTCTACATTTATGTTCGCATAACTCGTCAAAATGTAGGGAACAGATGATTTTTTTTTCGCGATTTCCGGTTTGGTCCCATAGTAATAGTTGTTCATAATGATGAACAATGACCCCTTAAGAGGTTGTGCGTTATTTTAGTTACACATTGTATATACCTACCAATTCAACCATCATCACCATTCGTAAGTTGCCAATTCATTTATGAAAATATTATGTATGTATGAAAAAATCAACAAAAAAGAAAAAAAACAAACTTTTAATGAAATAAGTGAAAGACATCATTTTAATTATAATCATCATCAGCCTTTTCCCAACTATGTTGGGGTCGGCTTCCAGTCTAACCTGATGCAGCTGAATACCAGTATTTTACATGGAGCGGCTGGCTATCTGACCTCCACAATCCAGTTACTGGGTAATACGATACCCCTAGGTAAGACTGGTTGTCAGACTTTCGGGCTCCTGACTAGCACTAACGACTGTAAAAGATCCACGAATGACAGCCGGGACCAACGGCTTAACGTGCTTTCCGAGGCACGGAGGAGTCCTGATATGTAAAGATGGTCACCCATCCACAGACCAACCGCGGCAAGCGTAGCTTAACCTGATCAATCGACCTGTGCGGCTGTTAATTATTATTTAGCCACGGGCATATGCGCGTTCAAACAAACAAACATACAAACTCTTCAGCGTTATAATATTAGTATAAATGACGTTCAAAAGTAGCACTCTAACACTGACCTATAGTAGGTCTCAGGGTTCCCCAAGCTTAGGAGGTAGGGTTTTTCACTATTTGTGCAGCCTTTTCCCAAAATTCAACGTACCTATGTGAATTGTATTGCTATTGTATTTAAAGGTAATTTGTGACAATAAACTTTTTTTTTTCTGATAAATGATTTGACTCTGGCTTTAATTAACACATAGGATACATTTTATCTCGGTAGTACGTTCCCGTGGAACAGTTTCCGACCTCCACACGGACAAAAGTTACTACAGAATAAAACTCTCACAATCCAATCAGCGGCAAAAAGTGGATGTCTAAGGAAGACCAAACGAGACCAAGATCACGTGAGATAGTTCGTCTTGCCTTGTTTTTAGTCGAAGTCCGCCTTTACACGTATAAAATGCACACTCGGCATAAATTTAAATTTGCCGTGCTATCGAACACTACATCGTAATATCACGCCTGTAAGTCCCGAAGGGCAGATGTGTAACTATAACACGCACCTATATTTCGCCAGTTAGGCTACATGTATAATAATAGAGGAGAATCTATTCCCATCAATCGGGCACAAATCCAGACTCCGGACTGCTGCTGACAAATCCATGATGGAGAAACCCAATAATGAGGGTGTAATTTATCTATAATATGTATGTATTTAGAAAGATATATGTATGTTTATCAGTTGTCAAGTACTCATAGCCCAAGCTCTGCTTGGTTTGGGACTCGATGGCGTTGTGTGAAAGTTGTGGAAAATTATATTATTATATTATATTAATGCTTTGCCTGACCTGGGGATCGAACCCAGGACGTCATGCTCAACTCAAACTTAAAGCACTTATTCCAAACTAACTGCGCCCCGCGGTTTCAGCCGCATAAGTCTCGATTCCGTAAGAATATCGGGATAAATAGTATTCTATGTGTTAATCCTGGTTATAAACTATCTGTGTGCCAAATTTCATCAAAATTGGTCCAGCCGTTTGAGCGTGAAGAAGTAACAAACATACAAACACACACACAAACTTTCGCCTTTATAATATTAGTGTGATAAACCAATTACAGGCACTTTTGAATTGTCAAGGGGTCGGTCAGTCAGAAAGATGGAGCTAGTTGCCCATTCCAAAGCGTAGTAGGTACCTGTGGAGAAGAACGGGCAAGAAACTCCACAGTAGCGCTTGCCACGAGTAGATCCAACGGGGCAGTTAAGTCACGTGAGATTATTCGTCTTGCTTTATTTTTAGTCGAAGCCCGCCTTTACACGTTCAAAATGCATACTTGGCATAATTTAAATTTGCCGTGCTATCGAAATAGTTGGGTAATTTATGAACAACATAGTGCTGGATGAATTATGCGATCGCTTGTTGTAATGTTTGGTTGAATACACGCATGTTATGTCTAATTGCATTCCTTGATAGTATTAGCATTGTGCTTTTGTGTTCCTGGATTTTTTGAGTGACGTATTGTTTGGTGGAAAGGTATTTTGCTTAGTTTTGCGTGATTTGTAGGTCCGCGTTTGTTTTGTTCGTTTTTCGATTCGTAATTTCAGTGAGAATGGGAATTTTGTTTGAATTTATTCTTTGAACAGCGGATATCCTGCCGGTCGATTCTGTAAAAATCTCACCGTGAAATCATAAGTGAAGTGAGCACTTAATAGTGTTAATCCCTAGCGAATGACAGCTCACTCCACGCTCACTTCACCCAAGCTGGTTAAAGAATCGTACGGCTTTTCGATATTCTTAGCTTCTATTTCCTAAAAAGTAAGTCTGTAATCTTCTGTTTTATCCTACTATAATATTTTGAGATAGCTTTACGCATTTGAATCAAGTCAATCAAGTCCTATCTCAGGTATGCTGGAAGAGATTTCTTAAGAAATAAGCATCACCTTTGTACCTATTTTTCTGTTCTGTTTTTTTCTTGTCTGTTATATATGTGTGTACATAAATGGTAAAACAAATAAATAAATAAAAATTACCAATCCTATGGTATGGTATTTGGTTGTTTGTTGTATAGACATTATTATGCTTTGCAATCATTTATATTATACAGCATCGTGCTTTTCACCTTCAAAGTATTCTTCATTCCTTTTACATTTTTTTACTTAACCGCTACTAACCGACCAAAGTACTTATATCAACAACATAACACAAGATGCCACAAAAATGAACCAATTTTTTTAATAAATTCAACATAATTGATTCACCAACAGGTATGATCTCAACACGGCCCTTGCGGTTAGGGCTCGTGTTGATCATGTCGAACACGCGAGCCGTTATCAAGTCGTCACTGCGGTTGGAACAATCGGTGCTCAATACGCTGGCTAATCTACTGATGATCGATCATTTCCTATCTGTGTTCCTATTTTAATGATATTATGGCCTTTTAAATGACATAGGTTAGAACTTTTCAAGCTGTTACTTATTTATTTTTGAACACTTTAGAAAAGTTAAAGTAAAAATTGCAGAAATACAGTTAAGGATGGGGAGGTACAGACGCCAGCACATCAAGCTACTACTATCTGTCATTTTTTAAAAATAGATTTTCAACTTTATCACTAAAGCGTAAGGTTCAAGGTTGATTGGGAATTTTTTTAAGTTTTGGGTAGCTTGAAGTCTGTACCTATGCCGGAAATAATAACATGAAATGTAACATGCGCTGAAACAAATTCGTTTAATTGTTGGGTTACATATCCTGTTACATTGCATACCTAAACTAAGATGGCTTATTTTTGTTAACTTTTCATATTTTGTTTCACCAATATGCACCCTAATTGCGTAACACACTATTCGTCTCAATTTGAATCATTTTGAAGCATATTGCTAATCCATTGCTCCATATGTTCGAAAAATGTGTCTGCTCAGCAACGTAAATAACGCAATGAATGTTGTTGAACTGTCGAAATGAAACCTATTGCTACTGATAGTGTGTTACGCAACTAGCTTGCTGTACCCAGCTTTAAAATGGGTCGTTGACAGAATCACTTACCTGCTATGGCAAAGCAAACCATAAACAGTATTTTTCAGTTAATATTAAAAATATGGCAGTTAAAATAATTGAATTTCAATAATCATTCATGAATTTGATATTGGCTACTGTACAGACGCCAGCACATCAAGCTACCCGAAACTGTCAAATTTTCCCAATCAACTTTGAACCTTATGCTTTAGCGATAAAGTGGAAAATCTATTAACGAAATTTGACGGTACAATCTGTCAATTTTTTTTAATAGTTTTACACCTTTATTGCTTTATGAAGTAGCTTGATGTGCTGAAGTCTGTCCATTCTAGAGACAGTCAGTACATTATGTGTCAGTCATATAGAAATCAGCCTCAGGTATCAAACATATCATTGACAAAGCAAATGTGGAGGGTAGATGTATGCAAACTTATTTACGAGTTAAATACTCCAACGTTTATTAAGTATTATTCATTGACTCCACGGCCTAATGAACCGCAAAAAAGTTAATATAAAAAGAATTACCGTCAATAATCCCAATAAATTAACTCATATTCGATACACTCGAGTGCAAATAACACGTAGATTATGTCATAAACGTTGCTTGTTGTTAATCAATTAATCTTAAAATGACAGTCAGATATGCAATTATATTGTACCTTTCAATTATTGTGATAATATCCTTATAGAATGAAGGTGCCGACACCTGCTTGTCTACCTTTGACGTAAACACTAATTATCTATTTACAAAATTGCACATTCCAGTATCAAAAATATTCCCAATCAATTTTGCATTTTAGCGTCCCAATTTTAAGGTGGATTTCCAGTTGGGTGGGTTGTAAATGTATGTTGGCAGTGCGTTTTTCACACCTGAATAGGCTCTATTAAGAGATATAGAGCAAAGAGGAGTGGTCGTCGCTGGCTGATTAAAATTATTATTGTTTTTAATTAATCATACGTAGTTACGTGTGCTGTTGATAGTATCGGAACTTGCCAAGCTTTTTGCGCGAGTATGGACAGCAAAGTATGCCGGGAAATTTAATGTAATAAAGGTAATTCTGTGGAATTACATGCTTATAAAATTAAAAAAAACTTACTCGTAAGAAGGCACTGTATTTCAATTGTATTTTGATACAGCTTATGGGCATAAAATTGCAAAAGCTAAGTACCAACATTTCTTTATAACAGTGATAATTTCAGAATGGGCTCAGACTAAGACACGTAGTTAAAATCCACCGTATCTTCTCCAAAACGTTCTAAGTATGCTTAAGAATGTAAAGTTCATACTTTGGATCGAGTTACTTTACAAGATTTTACTATGTCCTTTGCTAAAACTTGAGAGGTGAACAGTTTCAGTATAGGCCAAACTCTTTTTGCACTTGCATTTGATTTGATACTTGTTTGTCGTTGCAAAGCTCATATAAGGTAATAAATGGTATAAAAAAATTAGAAAAATATCAGATATTTATATTGCAGCATATCTATAACGATTTGTCTGTGTCGGCTTCTTGGTCTAACGAAAAGAATGCTCTGAGGACAAAGGCAACGTTTTGTTATCATATAATTCTAATATTTATGTCATCACATTTTTTCCTTTTCTGTCCACCCATTTTACTTATTTATTCAGTAATTTCCATGTAAAAGTAATTGGTTTTTCTGTCCTTAAAATATTTCCTCATCCTACATTGCTGTCGGTACCAGTTGAGCGATTGCATCGTCTGCCTCGCGCCCCTGCTCCCCTGCGCGACGCCAGGCGACGTTCCAACTCAACTGCCACGCTCGCACAATTCACACGCAACATACATACACTACACACATTAAAAATACTTACATACACTGGTGTAAGTAATGCAATAATTATGATATTAATAACTAATGCTCCGTAATTGAGTTATAATTAAAGTGTAAACACGTTCTTATTGGTTTTTCTTGATACTACTACGTGCGAAGTCTTTGTGTATCTATTTTATATTAAAAAGACACGCACTCTATTATTTTAAAAATGGATAAGTTAAGTTCCTTTCCAAACAATACTAGGTAGGTATGAGGAGTAAAAAAAAATACGCACGTATTATTATACTCGTAAAAAAAGGAATATATTTTATTTTTCTACATAATCTCCCCTTCTATTAACACAATTTTCCCAGCGCAGGGGTTGTTTCTTGATGCCAGTATCGAAGAATGTAGTCGGTCGTGCCTTTAGCCAATTGCACACAAATGATTCCACTATCTGGTCAGTGTGAAAACGGCGTCCTCCACTTGAATTTTTTTTGTGCCATTCCTACACTTGAGTTCTTGAAAGCGTATTCTTATCGAACTGTAGAGTCAATGGATGCAAAATTTCGGAAGGTTTTATGCCCTCCCGTGTTAAAAAAATTATGATAAGTCGTTGCTCAACAGATACCTCCTGCTCATACATGATGCTACTGGCGCGCAATAAACTAAAGTGAGCCGGAGCAGTATGCCCCCCTCCCCTAGATGATCCCCCCTAACACATACAACAGCACCAAGCGCATCACTTCACTCAGCGACCAGTAATAAAAAAAGTCCTGTTTATATTTGATTCACCTAATATATTACAATCTTCAAGCAATAGTTTTATTGACTTTGTATTATATGAAACTAGCGACCCGCCCCGGCTTCGCACGGGTGCAATGCTGATCACTACATAGTATAAAACAAAGTCGCTTCCCGCTGTCTGTCTGTCTTTATGTATGCTTAGATCTTGAAAAATACGCTACGGATTTTGATGCGGTTTTTTTTTATAGATAAAAGTGATTCAAGAGGAAGGTTTATATGTATAGTACATGCATAATATAGTAGAGAAACACTGATAATTTTAGAGCCATTAAAAAAGTATAGGATAAAAAATCGTTATTGTGGGTTATCCCTAAGAGATAGACATATACCATCGCGGACTTTTTTGTAGAGCTTTTTAAGGTGTATAATACTGTAGTACATTATTTTGATCTATCTCGAATGGTTCAGCCAGCGTTTGCAATGTAAACGCAAAAAATGTGTTTATTTACGACATCACATTAGAAACCTCTAAAATTATCAGTGTTTCTCTACTATATTATGCATGTATTATACATATAAACCTTCCTCTTGAATCACTCTATCTATTAAAAAAAACCGCATCAAAATTCGTTGCGGAGTTTTAAAGATCTAAGCATATATAGGGACAGACAGAGGGAAGCGACTTTGTTTTATACTATGTAATGATGATGATGGTAAGCGTCACATCAGCAGCTAGGAACTTTACTATATTATCGTCATCATCATTTCAGCCGAAAGACGTCCACTGCTGGACAAAGGCCTCCCCCAAACACCGCTACTTCGACAGGTTTTGTGCTTCTCACATCCAGCGGATTCCTGCAGCCTTCACCAGGTCATCGGTCCATCTTGTGGGAGGCCTTCCAACGCTACGTCTTCCGGTACGCGGTCGCCACTCCAGAACCTCTCGGCTCCATCGGCCACCTGATCTACGAGAAATATACCCTGCCCACTGCCACTTAAGTTTGGCAATTCTGCTACGTCGGTCACTTTGGTTTTTCTACGAATCTCTTCAGTTCTGATTCGATCACGCAGGGAAACTCCAAATATACCCCTCTCCGTTGCCCTTTGTGTGACTTACAGCCTTTTAATATGACCCATTGTGAGTGACCAGGTTTCAGTGCCATAGGTCATCACTGGCAACACGCACTGGTTAAAGACTTTCGTCTTGAGACACTGCGGTATATCAGACGAGCATAACTTGAAGGTACAGACGCCAGCACATCAAGCAATCTGTCAGATTTCTTTCATAGATTTTCAACTATAGCGCTAAAGCATAAGGTTCAAAGTTGATTGGGAAAATCTGACAGTTTCGGGTAGCTTGATGTGCTGGCATCTGTACTTTACCTACTAGTTACCATGTTGTTTTATGCATAGGCCATAATACCTATCCACAAAGTCAGGAAAGAGCACGGCGTAGTTTCAATTTCCATGTTTCCTTCACAAACTCAAACTCAAACTCAAAGCATTTATTTCAAGTAAACCAAAAGGCACTTTTGAATTGTCAAGGAGTCGGTCAGTCAGAAAGATGAAGCTAGCCCATTCCAAAGCGTAGTAGGTACCTGTGGAGAAGAACAGGCAAGAAACTCCACGGACACTCTTTTAAATCATAAAAATTGTTACAAAACAGTTTTCTCATTCAAGACAAACATTCAAACACACATGAAAACCTCTTAAAATACCTACACGTACCCTCAATATTCTTTGTCTACCATCAAAGGAAACCGATTCTGAGACACGATCTACTCAGAAAATATCTTCAACGTCTTTCATCCCCTTTTATAGACTTAACATCAATATCTTTCCTAGATTTAAATCTAGGTTTTCCGTAACTTTCTTTGCCTATATCTATCGGCTGGTCAGACTATCTATCACACCATCTAGTGGGGTATCAAAGCCTAACCTTTGACTAATTAGACAAGGGAACTGCTAAATCTTGATTGTCAATTTGTATAGTTTAGAGTTGGGAAATCAGAGACCTTACAGGGGACGTTCTTGGTTTTTAAGTGAAGGCTTTTGGTGGGCCAAATAGCGTTTTAAAGCGTGATTTGATATTTTTAGAAACAATATTTATACTTAGAATTGCAGCCTTATCAATCAAATGACATCTACTCGAGGGTGAGGGGCCAGTGGCTAAATAATAACACAGGTCGATCAGCCGCACAGGTCGATCGATCAGGTTAAGCTACGCTTGTTGCTGTTTTGCCGTGGAAGGGTGACCCTCTTTACATACCGAAGAGCCTCCGTGCGTCAGGGATCACGTTAAGCCGTTGGTCTCGGCTGTCATTCCTGGATCTTTGGCATTCGTTCCGGGTTAGAAGCACAAATGTCTGACAACCAATCTTATAATAAGGGGTATCGTATTACCCAATAACTGGGTTGTGGAGGTCAGATAGGCAGTCGCTCCATGTAAAATACTGGTATTCAGCTGCATCCGGTTAGACTGGAAGCCGACCCCAAAATAGTTGGGAAAAGGCTAGCCAGATGATGACATCTACTCGAGGCATGCATTTGACTCTATGATTCGAAAATTCTTTCATCAAGATGTCAAGTTGATTCAAAATATCATTTAGACCAATTGATTTCCAAAATATTCAACTCAAATACATATTACCCAGGTTTACAGTAACAGTTCTTCCCCATGCTCAAAGCTTGTTATATAGTTCTAAGAAGGAAGTTTGTTATAATTTATCGCAAGTAATATCAAAGAGTCCGCACGTAGGGATGCACCGTTACGTTTTTACAAACACCGATACAGAGATACGCGACAATTAACCGATGGAATCGCGAATTCGAAAGCGAAAATGCTCATTTTAAAGTAATTTTTGTAGTTATTTGCATTGAAATTGAATTTTTTTTTACGGCTGCGCCGCGTCCGTTCGGCTGGTGCGTACACGCATGTTCAGAGCGCATGTCCAATTAAAATGCGCAATAGTACTTCATTATGTTAAAATATTTTTATACGACGCTCGATATGTTCGAAAGTTTCGCGTGAGAATATAAAAAATGTTTTATTTTCGATACTTACATTTTAAAGCGTCATAACCTTCGGCACTGAACTTGTAGGTCGTTACTTTGACGAGCATTAAAGAAAGTGCGTGGCGATAAGCATCTCTACGATAAACCATTGTCGGTAAACAAATGCTTAATTTAGTTTTTTCTAGAATACAAGTAGAATTAATAACTAAAGTTACCAATGTCATTAGTTTCACTTGAAACCTCCATTTAACCTTAGATAATTCATTTCTATTACATTTCGCTCTAAAAATGTAATACACTACAAGTTAATTCTAGAGTACAAAAGGAGCAAAAACGAGCACTATTGTTTGTGAGGCTGAGCCCACCTCTATTTGTAGCCTATACAAAACATTTATATTGATTAAACCATTTTTCAAACATCCAACAAGGCAATTAAACAACAGCAATGGGATTTTATTCAGATTCATCAAACCAATTCGAAATCATAATTGATCTGCCATGTAAAAAAATATAGAGGGCTGTTAGGAATGGAATAGGCGCCAAAAATACAAAACTAGAACGATGACTGGCCGAAACACTTGGAGCCGAAAGTCAATTAACGATCGGCCGGGGCACGTGGAACAGAACCGACTGATAACGCAGTATATGGCAAAAGTTCGGAGCAATTAGCCGAAAAAGTGTTTTTAGAGAATGGTGTTTTAGAGCTTTATTCACTAGGATTCTTTGTTTCTGATCATTGAATGATGGGGCTAATTTTAAAATAGAATAATATGTAGTTATTATGTACTCGATTTAGGTACCTATATAATATTTCATCAAATAATTTTGTTTAAAATAAATGGCATTATATTGCTTTCAAAATTTTCATGAACTACCGTGTTATATAATGTACTAGATTATTTAGAACGCTGAAATTTATTATCATTTTGTTCTTTAAACAAAAAAAAAAAATCCCTCGATTTGTAGCTATTTTAAAGTATCAAAATTGACTCACTTTTATCATATACCATTATCATTATTTGCCTCACCTTTTCCCAATTACGTTTGAGTCAGCTTCCAGTCTAACTAGAACAAATACCTGATCATTGTATCTATATCTCATTATTATTAAAATTAAAACTTTACGACAAGCTGTAACTATTTCAAGTTCATCTGAAACTTTTGTATATACTGCGTAGAATTTTGTAGTATATTCGAGGTCCCAGTTGGCAGGCTCGTGTCCGCTGCCCGATACCGTTCATCCGAATTTCTGCAATTCTGTTTAGACCACACGCACCAATCTATGCTGGATTTGATCAAATATTGAAAATACGTTTTGTTTTAGGATTAGTTAAATTTTGCGACAAATGTCTCTTAAATTTTATTCTTAAATGTAATTATTTGCTAAGAAAAATTATTCAGAAGTAATTTTAGTGATGTCACCTTGGTTTTCTATAACCTAGCTATTTATTTTTTGTCCGTCTGTACTTTTTAACATCGTTGAATTAAAGAAGGAATACTTTTTAACATCGTTGAATTAAAGAAGGAATTAATGTTTAGCATGACCTAAGTGAAACCATTTTTTTTCAACCTTTGGTGACTCAGATAAAAAAGCGCGTCCGATTTACAGCAGTGTCTACTACGAAAGCTCACAATATATCTTGCGTACGATACAACCATACAGGCCCACCTTGTATCCACACCAAGATAATAATAAACTCGTCCTATCATATTACAAAAGTACATAACAACCGATATTTATGTACACAAGCCACTTTTCCAGCCATAATAATTTCACGAGCCGCCGACACGAGTGGCAACTGGCATCGCATCGCATCGTTGAATTTCGTTATCGGAACAACAATGAGTTTCTGACTCGCTGGCCATCTTCAAAAGTAATTCGCATTTTTCACGTAGAGAGGCGGGACCGACCCGTACCGTACTTACGTATACCATACTTATGTAGGGCTGTGTATTGGTGATGTATGGCTATCCGTGATTGTGATTTCTGGGGGACGGGTATTTGAATTTTTGTGCGTATTTTTTAATGCTTTTATTACTATTTTTTAAGCTCTACTGAATCGGTAACGGACTGGAGATCAAGATATTTTTGTTATAGTTTAAAAAATAGTTGAAATTTGCAGGTCTACGGGTGTGAGGGGGTCGGGTATGGGGTAGGTGTGCGGGTATGCAGGTGTGCTGTAGGTTAGGTGGGGGTTTTGATACAATCAGCGCCAAGCTAGGAAAATTGTTCATGTTTTTGACACACAATCCCTGTTACGAAAATCAAAAGACTTGCAAAATTTCTAAGATGGCGTCTGACTTAACTGTCAAAGTAGGTACCTTAACTTAACTGTCAGTAGTACGGCTCGCCCGCTGATACATTGGACTGAAACATATAGGTACGCCTCTGCCTTACCCTTTGGGCAGAACAGGAATGATTATGTTATAGTTCTATGTCTATCAAAGGCGTGCGATTTTTTTGCAGTAATCATAAATATGAAACACAGGTTTTTATTAACCTAGCTCAGGCAGGTCACCACAAGTTATAATTTCCAACGCACCTTTCATAGAGAATTAAAATCGTGTAAATTAAACTAGTTTTAATATAAGTATTTAAGCCAATCTGTTAAGAACCAGCACCCTAATTGCGTAACACACTATTACTCTTAATTTGAATCATTTTGAAGCATATTGCTAATCCATTGCTCCATATGTTCGAAAAATGTGTCTGCTCAACAACGTAAATAACGCGATGAATGTTGTTGAACTGTCAAAATGAAACCCATTGCTACCGATAGTGTGTTACGCAATTAGCCTGCTGGTACTACTTAGTATTTATAAGTTTGTAAATGTGTTACTTTGTAAAAGGACCTAAATAAATTAGTTAGTTTCTTTATTGTTTATTCAAAATAAAAGCATCGATATAAATAAGTATAATTGTTGGTAAGTAAGTTTCACAGTGGTCCAGTTATCGTCCGTTCACAACATGATGCTCACCGTCATTGTAAATCGACCTCCAGCAGTGCGGTTCTGTAACCATCTCACCGTGAAAACTTGGGTGAAGTGAGCGTGGAGTGAGCTGTCATTAGGGATTAACACTATTGACAATGCTCACTTCAAGCTCACTTCACTTATGATTTCACGGTGAGATTTTTACAGAATCGACCGGCAGTGTCGAAAGGGTCGTCATGTTTGTGACTGATACACTTATTAATTTTATTATCATTATTTTAAAGTGATTAAGTACATTATAAAAGCATTTTTGATGACTCTGTACCTGTATTCATATTAAACGGTAGTTTTCTCTATTTGATTGTATTATTTTAAGTAAGAAGATTCGTTTCGTTTATTTAAACATTTATTTCTTAATGCGTTCGGATAAGCCTTAAGTTTCATGACAAAATTATCGTTCAAGAAGGTTGTTTCTAACTGTGTTTAATTTTGTTATAGAAAGACCTTATCGCACGAAATGAAGATAGGTAGAGTGATCTGTGGTAAAAGGACTTTTTGGCGCCAGAATAACATTGACAGGGGGGCGTTGGTAATACATTGTATTAAAATAACAAGATGGCGATGTTAGTTGCGATTTTGGCCACGCGCCAAAAGAGCCTGGGACTGTTGTATATAGAGTACATCCTTGTCAATACACAGTCCTCAAAAGTCCGGAAACCGAAGTCCACTACATTAGTTATAGTTATAACTTCATTAGTTAGGCATTAGTTTTTTTTTTTTTGGTTTTAGTGAGGTAAGAGTCCCACACTACCTGGTCTTGTTCCCCAAAGTCCAGGTGCCTTTTGAAGGTTTCCTCCGTAAACAAAAAAAAAAAAAAAAAGGGTAGGTGTTAGTTTAGTGTAGTTCAACACGCATTACACCTGAACCATACAGTATACTAAATAAAAACCACTGGGTACCAACAACATTCAATAAACCAAAATATTAAACCACAAAACCCACACAACTATACACACGTCACTGTAAAATTCTAAGAACTAGTATTTCACCACCTCATGACATTGAGTCGGCTTGCTCCGAGTGCCCATAAGGCGACCATACATTGTTCTAATTAATTGTTATTGCCTCCATCATGTACTTCAATGGCCAGCTGGCATGAAAGCCTTAGGGTGTTTTCATGTAGAATGCTGGTAAGTGTGCATGCACACGAGCGCCACCCCCTTTTTTATTTTTTATTTTTGTTTAAGGGGGGAAACCTTCAAAAGGCACCTGGACTTTGGGGAAAAAGACCAGGTAGTGTGGGACTCTTACCTCACTAAAACCACCCCGGTGATCACCATCAGCACATGGAAGGGTTCCCGGTACCTCTTAATAGACCAATCCGGAACCCCCCCCAGTGCAACGCCTGTTAGGGCACGTCGCTGGGGAGACTATAAAGGGGTCTCCCCTGAGCCAGCCTCGCTTTGCACGGCAGCACGTGAACACAGTGCCACCGTATTCCCCGAAATCACGCGGTGGGCAGTCAGAGTCGCCACTCCGATCATCGATTCCAAAGTCCCGCCTGCATTAAATGATGCAGGTGGGGTTTCATCGCGTTAGGCGTCGAGGCGGTTGCCTCCTCGACGCCTTCGTCTTCGAGCGGGATTAGCTCTCTCACGATCCCGCTCGGCAGCCTACTTCTGCCTACCATCACGGTCTCACAGAAGGGGGCAACTTCCCTCCAGTTTTCTGTCTCCCTCAGCATAGCGCTCACTACTGCTGGCAGAGACAGGTCTCGCCCGATCCTGGCGACCAAAACCTGCCGCTCAGAGGCCCACGCAGGGCACTCCCCAAGCGTGTGCTGCGCAGAGTCAAGATCACTTCCACAATGGTGACAATTTGCCGTGGCCTCACGCCCAATCCTGTTCAGGTACTCACCGAAGCAACCGTGTCCGGTCAGCACGTGAGTACACGAGCGACACCCGACGACGCGTCGGCGGCTGTCGTAGACAACACGCCACTCGTATATTTGAGCACCGTACTCAAATACAGGAGCGGCACGTTGTCGACGGCAGCTGCCGACGCGTCAACGGCTTCAGTTGCCTCTGCCGTTAACGCTTGTCACTCCGGTGTATGAGCACTAACCGGCGCCGGTATGCCAGCGCTGCCAGGAAGTTTTCGTACTTTTTTTTCAAATCCGATAGTAACTTGTCGCTTATCCGCGAAAAGTGCCTGCGCCTACCAGCGCTTTTCAGCGCCGAGAAGCGCTGGCATATCGGTCACCAGCTTTCTATGTGAATACACCCTTAGAGTCACCTACTTACAGTAGGCATTGTCACGAACGAACTGAAGATAAATTTTCGGTTTAATCACTTTAAAGCTGACATTAGAAAAGGCTTTTTATTTCTTGTGAGGTTGAAGGCTTTTTATTTGTTTCGGATTTTCTGGATAGGGGAATTTTGGAATGTTACGTAAGTATTCGTAATTGTCGTTTTAATTGCTTTGGATACGAACATGTACAAGAGAATGCCCTTATGTTTACCTGGAATAAGACACCTCCCTCCTAGCAATCAAGACTCCCAACTACAAGAGTTAATTTTGAAAAAAAGTAGTGCAATCTCTAGCATTTGCTTGTGGTACAAAAGATCAGCCGTGAAATTCTGTAACCATCTCACCGTGAAAACTTGGGTGAAGTGAGCGTGGAGTGAGCTGTCATTAGGGATTAACACTATTGACATTGCTCATTTCAAGCTCACTTCACTCATGATTTCACGGTGAGATTTTTATAGAATCGACTGGCTGAACGCACTTTCAAGTGAATCAGTTCACTACTTATTACTTTTTTTCAGAAACTCGAAATAACTGTTACAACAGATGCTAGAATTACACGAAGAAAGGTTTTACTCGAATTTAAATTCCGATGTGCATAGCATAGACGGATCATGATCTACAAGATTTACTCCTTCCCTCTGAAATTAAAAATTATCGCCGTACTAGACAACAAACCTACTTAATTACTCCTCAAACCCTTTAGACCAATTAATTAAAAAAAAAAAGAACACGCAACCGAAATAATTATCCACCAATTACAGCAGCGTATTAAAAGTTTATTTTATGTCTAGGAAAACAATAAAACTACTTATACGATCAAAAACGAAGCCCGGTTGTATTGGGTCCGAACGGTAACTCACTACTGGACAGGTCGAAAAGCAAAAGTTCCACATCACTATTCGTGTCAGGAGTAGTGGTGACCCAGTGGCATCGGCCACTAGGAAGTGGTGAAGGGCGGGCGTTTTGGGGGACTGTCTTTTGTAATTTTGACACTCGAAAAGTGCTGATTCTCAGCCTAGTTTGAATAAATGACTTTTGATTTTGATTATGTGTAAGTTCTGGTTAGCAACGAAGTATCCACTTAGCTCTTGACCACAGTTCGTTTCACATGAACCTTTTCCACTTTTCCTTTTACATGTAACTGTCTTCTACCCAGCATAATTAAAAGCTAGCCGAACGATTACTATGCAAATACAAGAAGGTAATGTCGTAGCGACACGACTGCTGTACCCCCGAGTTTAGTGGTCTGATAGTTATGTGTGTCTACACGATGTGTAGATAAGGTTTTGGTGATCGACGATGTTTGTTTTCTACTTCATTGGTTTTGTTTTTGATAGGTGTAATGAGAGCGAGTTTGGTTTTATGTTATTGGGTTGTAATAGTGTAGATGGAAGGTTAAAAATTAGTGGTGTCCCTGTACAATTGAATGCTAAGAGCAGCGTAACACACTATCATACACAATCCGAATGATTTTGAAGGTCTGCTCAACAACATAAATAACGCAATGAATATTGTTGAACTGTCGAAATGAAAGCTATTTCTATTGATAATGTGTTATGCAATAACCCCGTAGGGTCGCTAAAGACATGTGAGCTGCAATATTCTAGAAAGACAAATTACCTTTTTACCCGACTGCGCGACAAAAAAGACAGGGTTATGTTTTTCACGCGTAAATTTCCTATTGTGGAACCAACGATTGGATCCCACTAAACGCACGACGCCGTCGCGGCAGGCCAAGACGAAGATGGCGGGACGAGCTTGACTCCTGCCGTAAGGACTGGTGGCACTCGCAAAAGACAGAATTATGTGGCAAAGGGAGAGGGAGGCATTTGCCCTGCAATGAGACAATACAGGCAAGTTAGATATTTTCCTATTGTGGAATACGTGGGTTGATCAATAAGTACCCGTGTTTGAAAGCGCCAGTTTTTCTCTATTGTTTTATTTTATTTTATTTATAGACCCCTCCGTGCCTTGGAAAGCACGTTAAGCCGTTGGTCCCGGCTGTCATTCATAGATCTTTGACAGTCGTTACGGGTAGTCAGAAGCGCGAAAATCTGACAACCAGTCTTACCTAGGGGTATCGTATTACCCAGTAACTGGGTTGTGGAGGTCAGATAAGCAGTCGCTCCATGTAAAATACTGGTATTCAGCTGCATCCGGTGAGACTGGAAGCCGACCCCAACATAGTTGGGAAAAGGCTAGGCAGATGATGATGATATATAGTTTTCCCAACATTTCTGCCATTTCTGTAACCTGTCTAAAAATACGATTTGCCAAAGTCCTCAAAATATGCTTCTGTATCGGCAACACCTTCATTTTTTTCCTCCGAGCCATGTTTTCATGTTGGGGAAGAGAATGAACTTACAGGGAGCTAGGTCGTTTTTCCTTCAATTCTTTATCTTAAAATATTTATTGCCGTTCCATATGACACGCCTACGGACTCTGTTACTTCGCGAACTTTAGTTTGGCAATCAACGAATTTTCCTAAGATTTCTTCGGAAACCACGTCTTAAGGGCGGCCTGGCCTCTCTTCATCAAAAACAAATGTACGACCACGTTTGAATAAGACAGATGGCGAAGGGCCCCCATAGACAGCAAACAACTTCACGTTTAGTTTTTCGCATGTTTTTCCATCAACAAAATAAAAAGCGATTTACGGATCAATACTGCTCTTTTTTCCTTTTATCAAAAAAGATGAGACACATCTGATAGAATTGACTACTAAATAAAAAGTAACCTATGAATCAGTCTGAAATTTAGTGCGGTGTCGTTTTACAGAAGGCAGTACATGGCGGGAAAGTCAACTTCTCTTAACGATGCCATATGTCGTCAAACACGGGTACGATCGGACCCAGGTACTTATACAAGAGAGATCGCAGGTCGCAGATCAAAACTACTAATACTAGTATACTTAAGACTGTACTTTGTAATTTTATTTCGAACTCGCAGTAACAACCTAAAAAGGTAGTTGGTTACTACAATGTGAAAATATGATAATTATCTACTAACATTAACGTCCCTGCACGTTGGTGAAATCAAAAATGTATAGAGCAATTAAACATTTCGCCCATAGCGATGTTATGTGCGAATGTAACATTAACATTATCGGTTACACCATGTCGATGAAGAACAGAAGTATAATCATTTTAGTTAAATTATTTTTTGTCAAATGCGATCGTCTTGTTAGAAGAAAGAGTTTTGTTTGGTTGACGGCCACGGCTACTGCACTGACATACCGTTATCTCAGTACAAATAGATAGAGATTGTTACAGAATAGGTCTGTTTGGTTCTGCATAACCCAAAGGTTGACTGGTAGAAAATGCCTATGGCATTAAGTCCGCCTCTGTATATTCCTTAGTCGTGTTCAGGCTGCGAAATAGAACTACGAAACTATGAGCCAATCACGTAAACAGACGGAGTTCACCACACAACTTCTTCAAATACACCTTCTGCGGTACAACTTTACTGTCCCAGTCATTGATGACTTTGTAATACAATGATGTTTCCCTTTCACTAATGATTACCTTCAACCTATGACTCCAAGGTGATGAACAGCGAGGTGAATATCAAATCAGCGGGGGTACTCCTGACCTGGCTGACCGGTGATTGGTTATTAAAAGAGACCTGATTAGGAAAGGCGATTTCTATTGTTAGTTTGTAAATAATTTGTATTACAAAGATAGTTTTATTGCAAACGCAATTATAAAGTTGCTAGGGATAATTTCTTAATTGTCACAATTTAATTTTTTTTTTAATTTTAATTGTCTTTGTGAATGGTCGTTAAAATTAACAATCCATCCTAATAATAATATTATTAATATAATACAATATAATATTATAATATAAACGCAAAAGTTTATGAGGATGGATGGATGAATGTTTGTTACTCTTTCATGCAAAAACTACTGAACGGATGTTGATGAAACTTTACAGTAATATAGCTTATACATCAGAGTAACAGATTAGTATACTTTTATCCCGATATTTCCTCGGAATCGATACTTATACGGGTGAATCCGTGGGGCACTGCTAGTTACTCATATTTTCATAAGCTATTTTTTTGTAATTTCTGCGCAAGCAACAAATTAAGTTGGAAAGGCCGTATCAATTTATGACTGAATTTTATGAGCATTTAGGTATGTGTTTAAATGACTACATAATCAGTCGTTAATATTCCCATTGCTGGAAAGCAGGCCTCTTCTCTTCGACGGGGAATGTCTATGTCTATCTACCACGCGGGCCCAGTGCGGTTTAGATCCATCCACGGATTATGGATCTAACTTAAAATTAGTTACAATAAAGTATTATAATATTTAAAAACTAATCATTTCCAGTCGTGGCAGATAAAAGTGAGTTACTTCAATATTTATATATGTTTTCTTTTCGGAGACAATCTGTAGCTACAGTAACTAAAAGAACAATAATTGTCGGCCGGACTTTAAACTTAAAAGGGGAGTACTAACTTGTCATCCTTCCCTTACTGTTTGTGTGTTGTTACTAATATAGTTTTTAAGTAAAATGTACCTAATACTAACACCCTATGGGTCTTGATGCCTGACATTAAAATATTTTTATTTTATTTATTGTTATTTTCTTCAATACCGCCAAATTGCGCAATAGCTAACTCAAATCTCTACTATAAGAATTTAAATCGATTAGGTACGTAAAAACAACAAGGTTCATAATTTTCTTTTATGTTGTATTTCTTTATTGTATAACTCGATCTCAAAGCATTTGTTTAAATTAAACCAATTACAGACACGTTTCAAATGTCGTGGAGTCGGTCAGTCAGAAATATGAACCTAGAATCTTTTGAAGCAGCATTTGACCGAGGGGCTTAGGTGATAATATGTTAATAGAGAGCAACCACAATCACACACTGAGCCGAGGATATGCCTAAATTACTTAGATTCCAAACGTATGAAAAATAAAAACTACACCTTACAATCCGCGAGTTGACTAATTTTTTTTTATTATTTAAATTGAAGCTTTTTTACCTCACTAATAGCTTGGTATAAACAGTTTTTTAATATTTTTAAAAATTGAAAAGATATGAGCGTTCAAAACTCTCAATTAGACAGAGAGGGAAATACTGAATTGTGATTTCATAGTTCAGTATCGCCATATAAATTACATGCAAAACTTCGTTTTGCGAGAAAGAGATAAACAAAAAGTTTCTATAAGTTATAAGTTTTTTATTTTTCGACCGATTTCAAATTTGATTTCGAATTCTATTATTGTATTACATGTGTGGATATATTATCTACTAGACTATATAGTATTCAATATCATGCAACTACCCAATTAATTTTCCCGAAATTTATCGCCGTGGCCGAAATACGCTCTGGAGGACTACCTCCAGAGCGTATTTCGGCCACGGCGGCCAATCTCATCGGAGACTTATAGCCTTCAGCGCGGGAGATATTATAGTGCACAAGTCTTAGTGTGTACTCTCTCTTCCCTTACTCTCATAATCCGTTGGGACGGCACGATATTCTAACATGACCGGAGAGAGATCAGGCGCTGGACCAACGGCTTAACGTGCTTTCCAAACCATGGCGTTTTCACACCGCCATTTTCCAAACTCCGGGCTGTTAATAAGAAATTCCTAATGGAAATACCCAGTAACACTATGCCCGACCTGGGGACCGAACTTAGGACCCCCATCCTCAACAGTCACGCTTGAGACCATGATAAATGATAAATGATTTATTTTCTGTAAGTAGGTTTGTACAATCAACGGGGTATATCAACGGGGCAGTCAACCCGAAAGTTTACTACCTATATGTAAGTAGTATGTTTTTAACAAACATCTTCTAAGTCACGACATATTTTCAAGAAGATTTCACAACGCCATCAACCAAATATTAAGCTTATTGTCTAATGAAAAGTAATTAACTGTCTGCCGTAGTGCGGGGTGGGGAGGGGGAGGTATATTGACAGACAATGCCGAATGGAACAATCAGTGGGAAGAGTTAAAGAGTAGATGCTGAGTCAGCAAGTATCGAAGCCCGTAACTAGACTCGTGCGCCAGCGAACTAAGAAATTAGTTTTGTATAGAAACTAGCGACCCGCCCCTGCTTTTCGCGGACATTATGTCTTGAAAAAAAATCGAGAATTCTTGATCATATATTAATGTGTCATATACTTAAACCTTCCGAGGGGCCCGTGGCTAAATAATAACAGCCGCACAGGTCGACCGATCAGGTTAAGCTACGCTTGCCGCGGTTGGTCTGTGGATGGGTGACCATCTTTACATACCGAGACCCCTCCGTGCCTCGGAAAGCACGTTAAGCCGTTGGTCCCGGCTGTCATTCGTAGATCTTTGACAGTCGTTACGGGAAGTCTATCGGGAAGGTTTATCGGGAAGGGGTATCGTATTACCCAGTAACTGGGTTGTGGAGGTCAGATAGGCAGTCGCTCCATGTAAAATACTGGTATTCAGATACATCCGGTTAGACTGGAAGCCGACCCCAACATAGTTGGGAAAAGGCTAGGCAGATGATGATACTTAAACCTTCCGTAATAAATCCTCTAAATGATGGTGGAAACTGCATAAGAGTCCGTTGTGGAGCTATGAAGAACAACGCTGTCACACAGATAAATAGGAAAAATATGTACCTATAGATCAGCTTGTGTACCGCAATGTTTCTTAGAAATTAGAAGCAGGAAAACACAACATTTCGTATAGGTTCCATTGTTTGTGGAAAAATAAAATAAAAGCATAAAGATTTGTAGCTCAAAAATAAATTAGTTGGAGTGCTTTTTTGCTTTTAAAGATATCTTCTATCCATGTATCATCATCATCATCATCTACCTAGCCTTTTCCCAACTATGTTGGGGTCGGCTTACAGTCTAACCGGAACGGACCAGACCGGATTTTGGTCCTCCATCTACGTATCATCATCATCTACCTAGCCTTTTCCCAACTATGTTGGGGTCAGCTTCCAGTCTAACCGAAACTAACCGGAGCGGGTTTCGGTCTTCTATCTATGTATATCTACACATATTATAAATGAACCTTTGCACGCGGCTTCACCCATGTGAAGCTCGGAAATTATCCCACGGGAACGCACTACCGGCATTAAAGTATCTTATGTGTTAATCCAGGTAATAATCTATCTTTGTGCCAAATTCAATCGAAATCCGTTGAGCCGTTTTTGCGTGACTACCAAACATAGTTTAGATCCAAACATACAAACATTCGCATTTCACTTCCGTTCCGCAGACGCTTTTCGTGTCTGTCTGTGACTGCGTTATTTTTATAAACTACGCAACGGATTCTGATGTGGTTTTCACCATCATTTAGAGAATTTATTCTGGATGGTTTGTGTGTACTGTTTTAATAAAACTTACATACATATAATTAAGGCATCTCGATGTTTTGTCAAGTTGAAAACCGTTCAAAGCAGGGGCGAGTTACTAGTCTTTATCATAAAACCATTTGTGCAATTTAATACATTTTTATTCATTAGTCAAGTTACCTTTCGGGTGCTAGTTTTTGTGTGTGCTTGTTGTCCTGTCTGTATGCTTTTATGTATCTGTTCGTATATGAGTCTTGTTACTTGAATTAAACTAATTTGATTTATTTTTATTAACTTTAAGTTCATTAAGATGTAAATAACTTTCGTCTAAAACTGTAATTTTAGTAGGATTTAACAAAATGACTAAAACTCTTTACCCCCTTTCTTAATCTTCATTGAAATGAATTTATCGTCACTAAAATTCGCCCAAATATTTTTTCAGTTCCATCCAGACCAAAAGTTTTAAATTAGTTAAGAAGCAAACTTGAAAAAAAGTTTCTAAATTAGCTAAGTTCAGTACAGTCTCTTTTATAACAAAGATAAGAGAATATACATTTTCGTGAACTGCACAGGAAGGACTAAAACAATTAAGTGTCTAACTTGTAGCCGTAAATTTATTTAAATGTTTCTTTTTTAGGAAAACTACTATGTTCTAACCTCCGCCTTAACCAGCCAGACGTGACTTTTGATACTTACATTGCTTAACCCTTAACATCGTGCATCGTGATGGAAATTTCCATCAACCAATTCAATGCCATATTTTCGTTTCCACAGAGCACGGGGATTCCCCAATTGTTAGAGATATTCAATTCATTTTGTTCCCAGTAGATTCCTTCTGATTACATAAGGATGTAAATTTCCACCAGGCCATTTAGAAAAAAAAAAGTACTTTTATGAATATATTTTATAAAATAATTTTTCCTGACTATAGTATAGAGACAATGTTATGTCCAAATAAATTTAATTTGCTTAAAAAGTAAAAATCATGCAATCAACGGTTAAAGATAAAGATATATTTATTGTAAACTATGTTGAGGCTGTACCGGACGACGTAGCGTTGGAAGGCCTTCCACAAGGTGGACCGAACACCTGGTGAAGGCCGCAGGAAACCGCTGGATGTGAGAAGCATAGAACCGGTCAAAATGGTGGTGCTTAGGGGAGGCATTTGTCCAGAGACTTTGATGAACAACATTGTAAAACTTTTAATTTTTAATGTTTTGGTTAGTAGGTTTTTGGCTACTTTGTATTAGAGTGTATTTTGTCTTTTTTTTTTGTAATGTGCGTCTTATTTGTGCAGAATAAACTATTTTTCTTTTTCTTCTTTCGGCTGAAATGATGATGATAATCGTGTTGAGGCCTGCAACATACAGCATGTATCATAAATGTGTTTACCACCAATATTTTACTTAACTATAAAGTTCCTATAATTCAATTAAAACAATTTCCATAAAAGATATCACAACACAAATCTTAAGAGAACAACACACAATTTAAACCTACACTACTAATTCTTGCACAGCAACCCGCCGGTCCATACCACATCCATTCTCCGGAGGTACCTTTCAATGTGTTCGCTTAGTTAAACCGTAAAGACGCCGACATAACTTCATTGATTAAAGTTCATGTTAACCGCACGTTCTCTGATTTGTGAATTTGTTTCTTAGGAAGAAACTCGGTTCGTTTGTTAGTTTGTGGGGAACTGTAGAGCATCGTACGTTAGTATTGTTTATCGATTGTAGTATGCTCTCAAATCTAGGAGTATTCTGATGTTTGTTCAAAGATCTTGTATTGTTTATATTTATTTAGATTTTACATAGTACTATTTATTTAATTAACAATATTCTAAAATATATATATTATGTACAAATATAACAAAGGGAAGAGCTCATTGGGCATCAAAAAATTTGTCCACAACGCTGTCAACGCCTTTTGGCAATGTATTCTACATAGTCAATAGGCTGGCAGTATTACTACGTTGGATGGCATGGCATTGGTGGGCAAGAAATAGGTCAGCTCTCTGGCCACGTGAAAAGTCGACCAACCGCTAGGCAATGTCCCGAAATACTTACTCGATGAATTGTCGAACCCCAAGGCACTAGTGTTTCAACCCTGAGGTTGTTATATTTGCGCCATTTGAGGTTGTATTCACAAATTGACGAAATATGACTGAAACTCCTGAAACCATTGCTTTCTGGCTGACAAATGAAAATACTGCATTGTTCAAATGACTTGCTGGAAGTTAAGTTTCACTGTAGCAATAATTTTCCGTTGTATTTATGTATGACTAGCTTCAGCCCGCAACTTTGTCCACGTGAAATTTCTTGTTCCCCAACCCACCTCGTTACATCACACCGCCTGCCCGCACTATTATTACATCACATCGCCTGCCCGCACTATTATTACATCACATCGCCTGCCCGCACTATTATTACATCACATCGCCTGCCCGCACTATTATCACATCACATCGCCTGCCCGCACTATTATTACATCACATCGCCTGCCCGCACTATTATTTCGTTTTCGCTCAGCGTTCTTTCTGACTCTTTATGTTTTTGCTCAGTTCCGTATGGCCCTAGTCTAATGTTAAGCCTATATATCCTTCCTCAAGAATTGGCAAAAATAATTTTTCAAATCCAACTGCACGCGTTCGAACATACAAACTCTTCAGCTTTATTATTAGTGTAGATATAAATAGATACCTACCATATTTCCGTTTTATAAAAGAACAGAATATCACCACGGAATACTCTTTAGGTCTGACGTGATACTTTGGAATTTTATGAACCCTTAAAGAAAATAATTTACCAACAAATTGATTTTCAAAAATACTCTCTAATTAATTTCACCACCGGCCAAAACCCTTATCTCTTTCCAATTGGTTATTAAGCAGCGTCCTAACTAATCAACTTAGCTGTGGAAGGGGACCGCAGTCCGCACGCACGGCGCACGCGGCGTGAAGATGCCGCGATAGCAACCGCCGCGCCGGCCGTGGTCATGACGTAGTAAGGGACAGAAGGGGCAATTGCTTGTCAAGCTCAAACCTATTTGTAAAGACAGTAACAGCAAAGTTTGCTGAGGTAGACTTTCTTCTTCTTCATGTCGCTGGCACGACTTTCCTCAGATCTTGTTGGCCCAAATCTTCGCCACTTCCAAGGTGTCGTCGGTGACAGTGCAGAGGTCACTTTGACTGCAAGTTTTGAGACACCAAGGGCAGGATAGGAGGTGTAGCATAGATTGCGATACAGCACATCCATATCCACACCCTGTTGCCGTTCCGTCAAGGAAGCCCCACTTTACCAGGTTGGGGTTACATCTTCCCACTTGTGTCCGGAGACGGGTCAGGGACTTCCAAGTGGACCACGAAAGGTTACACCGCGCATGGAGATGCTCCTTTGGTGGTAGATAGTAAGTGGGAGGGGGAAGAGTATCCTGCCACAGTTGGCAAGGGGCGTCCGTCGGGTTTCCTGATAGAGACGCTGTCGATTTTAAGAAGCTGTGCCTGCTTTTTAACAGTTGCGTTGGTGAGTAGCCAGATAGTGGGTGCCTGGTATCAGATTCCTGTTTGTGTTCCTTCACTGCGCTTACAACTTTTCTTCGGACTTGTGGTGGTACTATGCCATCTGTGGCATATAGTGAGCTGACCGAGGTCGGTTTCAGGTAGCCTGTAGCATGAGTTACATCACGGGAAAAACTCATCAGCTACGTGAGCTGCCGTGGTGAAAACTTTAGCCACTCTATAAGATTGGGAGCATTCTTAAAAACTATTAATTATTCAGACTATTAAAAACGCTTGTCAAAAGACCCAAAGGGTCTCGACAAATTATTGACCTCCTATCAGGGATAACGATGATGGAAACAAAATATTGGTACGATGGTAAACAAAATATTGGATTGAGCATAAGCTACCAAAAAACTTATCTATAAATTAACTAAGTAATTGCCAAAATACGAAACGGTTTGAAAACGATTGCCAGTTTTCTAGGCCCTCTGAAGTTACTAAAATTACATAGTGATTTAGTTACTGCAATTTTAATCTCTCTTCTATGTATGACATTTGGTCCGGAAAATTTATGTTGAGAAATAGAAATCAGATAACTGTAAGTCCAGGTAAAATTTCATGTGCTTATTTTATTTCTCTAAGTTTGTGCTTATAATCATGCATTGTGCTTACTTACCCTTCTGCACTTACATATTGAGGTGTTAACAACCGCCGGCCATATGACGGTGCGCCTGCGCCGCGCGGTCGCACCTCGCCGCGCTTGCGTGTCACACTTGCGAAATTACTCGAAACTTTCTGGGGAACAATTTTTTTTTTTAGTTTGGTTTCAGTTGTTTTAATTTATTTATTAGGTCTTGAATATAAATAGATTGAGTTAATTTAAATAGAATTTTGAAATTGAGTATATACGTGAGCGTATTTTCAGTTATATGACTTCTGCGCGCGTCAGCGGGTGTTGTCACCTGGCATCGTAAGTTTATTAAAGAAAGAAGATAAAGAAAATGTGTGTGTATATGTGAGTGAGTGTGCGTGTGTGTGTCCTGATAAATTTAGACCAAATGACTGGTGTATAAAACAAAAAAAAAAAATGTCAAGTCCGCTAAGCTTTCCGATAGAACTCTCCCAACCCATAAGCAGGAAACACCAAAATATGATGATGAATTTTCTTCAGAAGAAGATTTATCATTTTTCCATTTTGCTTATTTCGATGCAGGACGTTCCAACTACTCAAAAGTTCTCATTTTTGGAAGACTTAGAACATATTTTAGAGTTTCCCCATGTTACATATTCTAGAAACAAATCACGCACGTACTTACGCAACCAGATATAATTTGCATAATATTTAGTCTGTCTAGTCGTTGCTTTGCTGGAAACTGTGACTCCTACGTGATGTTAATTCTTATTAGATATCGTGAGCTATCGTTGGAGCTACACGACTGACTTCTCGCAGAACCCAAATTATACTTTAAAGCTAAACTTTTTCCAAAGCCCACTCTAGTGTACTTGTTTTCTATGTCTACTGTCTATAAGTCTTGAACATTCGCGATAAATCAGCCCAACAATGCTCAAATCTTCCTTCTCATCATTTTGCTACATGATTCTCAAACTTAATAATTTCCAACAACACAGCCATATCACCAGTTCTCCGTAACAATGATGGGAGGCGCTGTTTTACATCACATAATGAATCTGAGAACAAGGGGGCAATCAAACATCGAGGAGTGTTACATGCGAGCCTTACCAGCTCTCAAATTAAATTAATATTGTAACAAACGGTCAGGCCGTATGTAGGCGGACTTGAAGCGCAGAATCCGATGATTGCTTTCCGATACCGTCTTACGAAATACACCGTTAGTAGACAAACTAAAAATTAAAATAGCTAAACGGCCGGTGGTGAGACGGCTAAGCAGGGCAATTGTAGAGCCCAGCGGGCGGTTCGCCTTTCATTATTTTATAATAACTCGAATAGAGGGCGAGCGAAACCACCGTGTCATGCTGCCGGCCCACGGTAAATAAGCCACTCTTACCGAATTAATTGCCCCATTCTGGGCGGTAACGTCAATCTGGTCCGAGTCAATCGGCTTATTGTCGCTTCGCAGAAACGATAGATCCGCTACTTACTGTTAGGAGACCTGGATTACATCTGATACCTAACAAAGTTTTAATCAATTAAAAAATCGGATCTTCTTCATCTACACAATGAATTGTAATTCACTCAAAGGTCAAATTAATTTATATTAATAGGCTCGTCGCCTATTACATGGGACTCAAACATAACTGATAAAACGGTTGTAGGAACAGCAGCGATTTTATGTTTTGGGTTAAGTTCCAGTTTGTTATTTATCCTCTTTACTAAATACTAATAGTTCTTATACCTTTATTTTAGGATTTTGACATGATCTGCGGTCGCAATGAACAATACTTATTCACAGAAGTCGTATGGTTCATGTCATACAGAAAGTACCCGGGGATTTCCATCAACATGACGCATTTTTATTCAAATTCGATTCAATTGCAATTGAATTACATGCAAACAAAATACTTACATGACTTTTTCTGGTTTTACTTTATGAAAGTGGATCAACACAACGACATATTTTAATAAGTTTTGCAGATGTTTTTCCAATGTTATTAATGAACGTGACAAAAAAGAAACTGGTACGAATTAAATTATTATTTTCGATATGAATTTACAATAACTTCCTTTAATACACATAGAACGTTTATTGAACTATTTATTTATTTATTTAAACTTTTCGCACACAAAAAGGCACAAAGGCGGACTTAACGCCTTAGGCATTCTCTACCAGTCAACCAAGGGTGGTGAAGATGGCAGGTGCTTTGGTTGAGCCGAACAATGATAAAAAAGAACTATTAAAATTGTTGAATTATAAATGAAACAACGTACACAAATACATAAATAGGTTAAGAACCTATAATATACATACATACTATTTACTATAATATATAACTAACTATTGAATAGTATCAAAACATAAAGAAATGACAAACACTTCCAAACCTACTTCTACAAGCACATATAGTTATCATTGTAACCAAACCAATCCTACGCCACTATCACACCAAAAAATGAACATCACTACATCAACACCACGGCAAGGATATCAGGCACAACCCAGTATATCCCATCCCTAGTTCACACCGATACACGGGGACTCATAACCGGGCGCCGCAAACATCTGTAGCGATCGATATAGCACTCGATCGAACCACAGATTATGCTAAGGCGATGTCGAGACGTGTCGAACGCCTATCTCAGATCGATATAAATCATCTTATTAACTATTGTTTTGGGAGGTGTGGTGTGAACGAGCCGATCTTATCGACACTCTGATGTGTTTTAAATTAACATAATAGGTTTTGTGAATGGATATTGCGTTTATGTTTGTTGTGACTGTAGGCCTATGGGAACGTTTAGGGGTTAGTTAAGTTTCGTCAGACAGATGTTCTCTTGTTTTGATCGAGTCTTTTAAAATTAATTGCTAGTAATCCAAACTGGTACTTGGTACCACGTATCCCCGTAATTTCTTTACCAAGCATCAGTTTTGTCTTAACACAAATCATGCATGCCAAAAATAAACGATTAAACATTGTTGAAGTCAAAATAATTAACGATAGGAACCGTATTGATCTAAACAAATAATGTTCACACCAGTAAGCTGATGGAAAAATACCTACTATAACAATCAGAAGAGGACTCAAATAAACCCATGATTAATCGTAGAACATTATAAACGGTCAGTCCTATTTTAGTACTTGATATTTACAATCAAATGCCTCTAGCAATATGCTGACATAAACGTTAGGTGTAAACTGAGGCATGGAGTAGGCGGAGGTTACGTTTGTACTCCCACATTTGTAGATGAAAGTGTTAACTCTTAACACGATAAGAGAGTAGACTTATCGTTTTTATCTATCACATAAATACACATCTATTTAAAGGTTTGACGGAGGGTCAATAACAGAATGAGTGTCTGTAACAATACCTACCTACGAGTAGATTTGTGCTACACAACAACACCCTTTAAAAGCAGTTAAGGAAAGACATAAAATTGTAGGTATCCTTGTGTCTTTTCTTCACAACGGATGATCTTCACAGTATTTTAAATTATCTGCAAAGCTTTGTGATTCTTGGAGATTATGGTAACTGAAAATCACTACAAGAGAAAGCGCACATTCGTATATGCGGAATAATCTAAAGCATAGAAATAGATTCGGCACTTGAAAGTAAGGTCTGTTCCAAATGTATCTGATGAAAATGTTTACAAATGGTTCAGAAACCGTACATATGAGCCCCAATTTGTAGAGCTACTTACAAATTTAGTGCTCTAATTTGATTATTTGTATACATAAACACGAAATTCCAATTTCAGATCACCTTAAAGATGTTTTTTATTTGACAATTTGAGGTTATTTTTACCACCATAATTTTCGTTCATGATTTATTAATTAAAAGGCTGGTTGATAATTTCGGTGACCCAAGGGCTGGCTTTTACCTTGGCCAGAGGCTAAGTATTGCCATACAACGTGGCAATGCCGTCAGTCTCTTGGGTACATTGCCAGTTGACAGCGATGCTGATGAATTTTTCAACACTAACTATATTTTAGTTTGTGAATAGTTTTAGTTAAGTTAGAATATAACTTTATTGTGTCTATTCATTAATTAGGTATAAAAATTTCGTTACATTATGAAAAAAAAAATAATAAACTATTTTATTCAAACAATAAACCTTGGAAAAAGTTGTGAGATATTATTAGTATCGTTTATTTTCAGGTATTAACCCATACCAATATTACAATGCATTGTTGTTGAATTATATTATAAAGATAGAGAAATAGAGAGAGATAGTGATGTAAAGTAAAAACCTTCTAAACAGAGATGATTTTGTTACTAATATACTACTATAAAGTATATTACTAACAAGATATATGAGTAACAGGATTCACTCTTGAACTCTGTTCAGGTTAACTTCTTATTCTTAACTATCTCTTCTTCGCAAATTAATATATATTTTTAAAAATTTACGGAACATAGCCGATTACAAATTAATTAAACAGGTCTATTTGGCTTTGTGTCAATCCATTCTTACATATTGCATAACTTCTTGGGGCGGTGCGGCTAAAACAATTTTACTCCCGTTAGAACGTGCTCAAACAGCAATTCTTAAGGTTGCAACCTTTCGCCCTTTCAGTTTTCCTACGCATCAGCTTTACATAGCGTGTAAAGTGCTTACAGTGTGGCAATTATTTATTTTAAACATACTCCAGCATACTACACTTTCGTTTGACCCCTTACCATCCGACAAGAGAAGGAAGGACTTGGTTTGCATAAGGCCTCAGACCAGACACGCCTTTGCTAAGCGTTTTTACGTGTTTTTAGGACCTTTTCTGTATAATAGGCTTAACAAAGTTCTGAGCCTCTATAGTGTAACGTATCTAAAATGTAGTAAGATGTTGTCAGAATATTTAATGATACAAAATTACACAGACACAGAACAACTTCTAGAAATTTTGGCATAATGCACATCTAATCCCCTCGTTAATGTTTATTTCTGTATACTTTCATATACATAGTTTTTAGGTATTATTGCACCATAAGCTTATTTTCGTCGTTATAGTTATAGAATATATTTTTGTAATAGTTTAGCTAATTTTAAATTTTACTGTCGCTTTAAAACTGAAATGTAAAGTGATGGCCTGAAACACAGGTTAAAATTAACCTAGTTCGGGCGGTCCACCAACAAACACGACACATCCAAATCACGATTATTTGCACCTTTAATAATATTTTAGTTCTAGTATATTTTTAGGCACTGAACTGTATGAATAACCTTATTACTGTTGGCTTAATGTACCTTTTATGTAAACGTTATTTGCAATAAATTTATTATTATGAAGTTAACCTGAACAGAGTTCTGTACACTTCCATCAGATACTCGTACGAACAGAGTACACTAGGATGGTTCCTAGGCATATGAGGAAATTGTATTCCTGCCAAAAATATGACGCATTAGGCCTATTTAACTACACAGAATGCACCGCAAAAAATCAAAGCGTCGCAACAGACCTAATGCGGCGTACATCCGTTTTCTGCCTCTTTGTACCCACATATAGCCTACTTACATGTTTCTGATTGTAATGTGTCATCGGCAAAAAAACAAAGAGTTGAATGGCCGCGTGGTACAACGAAACATCGAATTAGTATGTATGGAACCCCGTCTAGCGGCGAACATGAGAAACGTATGCTGCTGACTCATTCGATGGCCTATCATCTCAGGACCATGTGCTGTGAACTTTTGGGGAATATATTTAGGATTTGTGTGAGTTGTTTGGGAGCTGTGAATCAGTGTTTAGTAGGCAGGAGTTGCGTTTGTTAGTTGACCTTAATCGTGAGATCTGACAGCCAGATTTCTGCGTCCATTTTCATAAGTAAATTAATTAATAAGAAATTCCCATACAAACCTAACATCTCTGTTAATATTATAGAAGTGTTTCTCTTGGATATTTTAGGTAGATAAGGAAAAATGTTAACCATCAATTTTATTACTGTGATTCAAAAGCACGATTCTTCCTGATTAGAGTCACCTCTGTTTCTATATATCGCCCTACCGTTCTCTTTAACCATCCAAACCATTGAAATACCCTGCGAAAAGGCAAAATTATGATCAAATACGCCTTCATTTGATTGAATCATCATTAATTACCGCAATTTCCGACTTCTCGATACATTTTTTTCCTTACATCCTGCATGGTAACAAAACAATGCAGCTTGCTAAACAGTTCTTCGGATCAATTTTAATTAGCTCCATTTAAGTCTCTGTAATCCTTGTTACTTTTTGTTGGTTGTAGTGATGTAGCCGAATTGTTTTGGCCCTGGTCATAGAATTTGTGGAAGAGGTAAGTTACGTACCGAATCTTGGGATAACCACAGGGATTTGTAATACCTTTAACTGTCAGTAGGCTGCGGTTTGGCTACATGATGTCTGTTTTTATTTAATTGGATTGTTTTTAGTGCATTTGCTTTTGCACGCGTTTTTACCCCGTGGTGCTCGGCAATTGACCCATGGCAACGTACTACTGATGGTAATATACAGATATTACTTTAACTTTACTAAAAATTGTGTTTAATATGGATAAAAAAAAGGTTTATTGTTTCTCATACAATAATTGTTCTACAGCACAAAATTGATGCAGCCCCGGTAAATGATAAATGATTTATTTTCTGTAAGTAAGTTTGTACAAACACTTTTACATGTCATTCATATTTTTTTTAAACTAGTTGAGGTCGGCGTTTCCTATCTGACTACTCTGAGAAGAAAGGCCGAAACAAACTCAGAGGTCACAGTCTCTTTTAAAGTCCAGACATAATCTTGGTCAGATAGATACGTAAGTTATAAGGAAACTTGTGATGGGGTCACCCCGCAACTTCCCATGGGTTATGGATATTTACCTTATAAGCCACTCATTCCAAATCTAACCACTACAGTGTTTCAGTGTGTCACAGTTAATTTTCAGAACAACGTATTTTATGATTATGATTTCTTTCTTCACTCGAGATCAGGTCAGCACGTATTTAGGCAAGCAATACCAGTATTTGGAGGCAGCTGAATACCAGTATTTTACAAGGAGCGACTGCCTATCTGACCTCCACAATCCAGTTACTGGGTAATACGATACCCCTTGGTAAGACTGGTTGTCAGACTTTCGGGCTTCTGACTACCCGTAACGACCGTCAAAGATCCACGAATGACAACCGGGACCAACGGATTAACGTGTTTTCCGAGGCACGGTCACCCATCCTCGGACCAACCCCGGCAAGCGTAGCTTAACAAGATCGATCGATCTGCGCGGCTGTTATTATTTAGCCACGGCCACTCTTAGGCAGGCAATCGTATTAACAAATTAATTAATAAACATCGTAAGTAGTCGATTATCCATAAAAAACATCTTCTCTCCTACCCAATAGATCTAAGGCCAACAATAAAAAGATATAGCTCTTCTAGGAAACCTCGACATCCGCGTCGTGACCTTATTATGAGCCGCGGAATGACGGGAAGTGATTGTCGTAAATATGATGAAGCTGGACACAGTTACTTAACAGAATTTGTTATTGTTATGATTTTTAATGGAAAGGTAGTGTAATTATAGTAGAGTCAGCTTCAAAAAGACAAGAAGAGAATTCATTTAGTTCTACAATTTTTGTTCCATAGTATTGTACCTATAAGGGGCTTGTGGCTAAGTAATAACAGCCGCACGGGTCGATCGCTCAGGTTAAGTTACGCTTGCCGCGGTTGGTCCGTGTATGGGTGACCATCTTCACATACCAAGACCCCTCCGTGCCTCGGAAAGCACGTTAAGCCGTTGGTCCCGGCTGTCATTCGTGGGTCTTTGACAGTCGTTACGGGTCGTCAGTAGCCCGAAAGTCTGACAACCAGTCTTACCAAGGGGTATCGTATTACCCAGTAACTGGGTTGTGGAGGTCAGATAGGCAGTCGCTCCACGTAAAATAATGGTATTCAGCTGCATCCGGTTAGACTGGAAGCCGACCCCAACATAGTTGGGAAAAGGCTAGGCAGATGATGAATATTGTACCTATCAATGCATGTATGGATCGCAGCAGGTAGCGAGCGTAGTTTCTGTCTACCCGCATGCGAAAAAAGCGTGAGTTTATGTTTGTTTGTCTATTTTGTATAAATGTGTAGCCACAAAACATACAACATATTGGGTAATTTATTGCAGCTACATATTGATACAGTATTATGAAACACAAATTCTAGACAATTAAATGAATTCTTACATTTTTTTAAAGCTGACTGTACCTACCTACCTACTAAGTCAGACGACTAGACGTAGGTAAGGCGATGCGACACAGCGATACGCTGGATATGCCACTCAAACACACAAAGCTTTTGGCAGCACATTCATTGTGCGTACCGCTAAGGAGTGGAAGTCCTTACCTGAGCCTGTGTTCACCGATAACTATAACCTATGAGCCTTCAAGTCTCGAGTGGATAGGTTCCTTCTAGGCAAGCGCGAACATATACGATCGTTGACTCGCACCGAGTGCTCCGTACAAATTTGCACGTATGTAAATAGTTTTAAAATCATTATTTTTTGTAATGTTACTTCAAATTTAAGATTTTCAGATTTTTACTTGTGCTACATGACATTGCTTCTTGCCAAATTCTTGATTCTAGAATACGAGAAGTACCCTATAGGCCTTGATTCCGGAACATAAACGCCCGTATCTTTTGATTGCGTTGACTTAGAAGTTTGATTTATTTATTGCTTCAAGGGATTGCAGCTTTTAGTATTTGATATTAATTTCAACTGGATAACTCAACATGTTCCTGAGAAAAAAGGGTCTTGACTGATGGACAGACAGACAGACAAAAAAGTGATCTTATAAGGGTTCCGTTTTGCCTTTTAAGGTACCACCCTACCCTAAAAATTCTTAGATTCATTCAATGACAAACAACGCACAGTCTTAATCGCTAGGTTTAGAATAATGAAATTCAGACATATATTTCCTTTTGTAATGCAGATGAGCACTAACGAAGTATTTTAAAAATTTCATCCCCCAAAGGGGTTAAATAGTTAGATAGTTAAAGGGGTTTACAAAGAGCATGGCGGGGTAAGCATGGAGTAGCGGTCCCAGCGGAAATTTCAGCTGCCATATTTTGTGTATGTTGGTCTTACTGAGTGTAACTTACCGGTAAAATATTACTTCAAAATAATATGCATTGGTTTTCGAGAAAATTTAAAAAATATATTTGAAGAAAAAAAATTTTTTCTCGTTAATAGTTCCAAATATAGCAAAGCCCATAATATATGTTGTACATAACTTAGAGAGACAACATATCATGATATTTTTTTTCTAAAAATCTCGAGATAATTATTTTTTTTTTTTTGAATAGTTATTTTCATGTTTTCTAAACATGATACACCAACGAAATTTTCACTGAAAAACACTGTTATCATAATCTACAACATATATTTGGATCCAATTTTTTATGTTGGTTTCCACTCACACAAAAAATTGGATCCAAATATATAATATATATATAGACATTCTTTTGTTGAAGATCCTAAATAGTAAACTTCTTATCGTAAATCAATATAAGTTATTTTTTATTAATGCTACTCGTTATGATGAAAGGTATGCGCAGACTTTGGCTTCGTGAAAGGTCTTTTTACACCATGCATAAAATTAAATGTAGGTACCTACACATCACTGAAAACGTTTTAGTTGAGCTTCTCAATATTACTTGAAGTTTTTAAATTACATATTCAACTTATTTATAACATAAAACTTTTAAATTATATACATATATTTTATACATTACCTCAATTAGACACTACCTACATTCTATATACTTAAAGTAATTACCAAAAGGAAACGTGAACGATACGAAAATAATGGATGTCCAAGTAAGGTAAGTGAGACTAGTAATTTTATAATTTTTCATTCCAAGATTAATTTTCTTAAGCAGCTGTCAGACGAAGCTGTGATGTTAATAAGTCAAAAACTCGTAATGGTTCATAGTTAATGGTTGAATATGATCATCTATAATGGGACTTGTTACTAATATCTGTATGATCTGTATGTCGATTCTGTAAAAATCTCACCGTGAAATTATAGGTGTAGTGAGCTTGAAGTGAGCAGTCAATAGTGTTAATCAATAGCATAAGTCTACTGAATCTCACTTCACCTAAGTTCTCACGGTGAGATTTTTATACATAGAATAGCACTACAGTATCGGTTTTAAGGACTGGATACATTTGTAAGAGCAGCGGGGTAATTGCGTAACACATTAACACTAGGAATGGTTTTTATTTTGACAATTCAACTGAATTTTTTGTGTTATTTACTTTGTTGAGCAGACAACTTTTTCGAACATTTGTAGCAATGGATTACCAATATCCTTTAAAATCATTCAGATTGTGATTGGAAGTGTGTTACGTAATTAGGGTGCTGGTACTTACAATTTAAAATTGTTGAAGACTTTTTGCGGAGAAAATTGCATAAGCAATGCTGACAGGTAGTGCACTTTGTAAAGTTATAGATTGTGTGCTGGTGAGTCGCTCAATCAGAGCAAAAAAACAAAACAAAACAGAAATGTTTTTTCTATGGGCCTTAGTTGCCTGAAATAAAGGAATAAATAAAATTAAATAAATAAATTAATATACGGACCGAAGAGCAAGGGCAAGGACAGGCCCCCCTTTTTATTTTTTTGTTTCAGGGTGGAAAATCCTCATGGATGTCCGCCGCTCTGGGGCGGGCGGCGGGGTCTGTCAGACTCTTACTGACTAAAACACCCCGGTGTTCCCTCTCTCACCTACGCCGGGTGTCGCGGGAACGAACGATACTTCCGCAACCCCCGGCTGGTGCTGGCCGACGAGGAGGCTTGTGGAGTGAGGTGTTAAAGTCCCCCCGCGACGTCTAAAAGGGGCGCGCGTGGAACACTACGCGCCGTCGCTTCGGGTCCTGATGTGTGGGGGGCGGCGGACGTCCCCCGTCGCCCCTGGACCCATTTAGGGGGGCTGGAAGAGGGCGTTATCTGCCCTCCACCGGCGCCCGGTGCGCCTATTGCGGGTCGGGAGCGGGGACGAGATCTCCCTCTCCCTTTCCGTAGCCTCCTTCTGCGAGACGACTGTTTCGTAGAAGGTAACCACCGCGTCCCAGGACTCTTCGCTGCCGACCATAGACTCGAGGGCCCCCTGCCTCAACCCGCACTCCAGCTGGCATGGCTCCGACAGCTTTCCCGCCCACCACACCCGGGTCTCTTGGTTCAGGTACCAGTGCTTGAGGAGTAGTACGAACTCTGACGGCAATGCTGTTTCTTTTTAGCTTTTGCCAAAGAAGATCGTGTGGGATAACTTCAAAAGCCCTGGACAAGTCAAGAAATACCGCATAAAGAGATGCATTTGTATCCGTGTAATACCTGACAGCGTGCTTCATACTAACAATAGCAGTCTCCGTTGACAGCCCAGGCATCCATACTGAAGATTCAGAGCCGCTCATGTTTATTTAGATGTGAGTTGAGCACGCTGTCACGGACCTTGGCTATGACGGTGGCAAGTAGTGAAATAGTCCTGTAGTTTGACTTGTCCGATATGTCTTCTATCTTGCTTTGGATCACGGGCACTACCAGAGTTCGTACTAGATCAGGCGGAAGATGTGAATGACAGAAACACAGATTAAGTGGGAACCAGCATGCCGTAGGTGCTCAACGCTATCAGGTGCTATGCTAGTGCCTCTCAATGGGACGATAAAAGGCTAGTATTATTTCCTTTATTATTATATCAAACATACTGAAATCATCTGTTTGTCTCTAAAGCTTGGTAATTTTCCCTACTCATTGCAGATATCATTGATAGTCTGACCATAACACCACATTATTTAAATTATGTATTTGTTGATGTAGTGAGGGGCCCGTGGCTAAATAATAACAGCCGCACAGGTCGATCGATCAGGTTAAGCTACGCTTGCAGCGGTTCGTCTGTGGATGGGTGACCATCTTTACATACCGAGACTCCTCCTTGCCTCGGAAAGTACGTTAAGCCGTTGGTCCCGGTTGTCATTCGTAGATCTTCGACAGTCGTTGCGGGTAGTCAGAAGCCCGAAAGTCTGACAATCAGTCTTACCTAGGGGTATCGTATTACCCAGTAACTGGGTTGTGGAAGTCAGATAGGCAGTCGCTCCATGTAAAATACTGGTTTTCAGCTGCATCTGGTTAGACTGGAAGCCGACCCCAACATAGTTGGGAGAATGCTAGGCAGATGACGATGATTTGTTGATGTAGTTAACAAAAAAAAAATCAATGAAACGGTCAACAACAGTTTTTTTTTTTCATTTTTCAGAATGAAAAGAGACATAATTAGAGACACAATTTTCTACTCAAACGTAAAAAAAACACCTACTGTTATAGATGTTTGCCTATTGGTATGAAAGCTGATCCTTTGCGACAAAGTGCACGAGAGCCTTAACTACTTATGTACTCGAAAACGTTATAATTATATCGATTTAAAATTTTATTGGCGTTAAAATTAAACTTCTGCTTAAATGTAGGCTAATGTGATGGGTTGCCAGTAGTTATAATAAAAATGCAAGGAGTATAAAATTAAATAAGTTTTAACTATTATGTTTTAAGTGTCATATTTATAATCCTTTTTATAGGATGTTCAGTTTTTTTTTATCTCCATACACCTATACCTTTGGATAATTTAATTGAATAAAAACGAAAAAATGCTGGTGGAACTCATCGGAAAAAGCTTATAAAAGAAAATGAGTAAAACTTTTTTCATAAATAACTTGCAAAATGTTTTATGCAAACAATGTGAATATTGTGATCAATCTCCTTAGCCTTTTTCCAACTATGTTGGCGTCGGCTTCCAGTCTAACCAGATGCAGCTGAATATCAGTATTTTACATGGAGCGACTGCCTATCTGACCTCCACAACCCAGTTACTGTGTAACACACCTTTGTAAGACTTTTGGACTTCTGACTACCCGTAATGACTGACAAAAATCTACGAATGACAGCCGGGACCAGCGGCTTTATGTGCTTTCCGAGGCACAGAGGAGTATTGATATGTAATGGATGGTTACCCATCGACGAACCGACCGCGGCATACGTAGCTTAACCTTTAACCCTTTACTGCATGATGTATTAAATAAGTGACAAAAAAAAAAATATGTTAATGTCTTTATTAAAGCTTCAGAATTAATTTTAGTGTATTTTTGATTTATTTTATTTTTTTATTTATTTTTTTTTATTTTTTATTTCCAAGTGGTATGTGATGATAGACAAAATAGTTGTATTTTATTATTGCTAATGATATGAAAAACAAACCCCATTAGGATTTATACGCTAGTTTTTTTATTTTTTTAGAGTAAAATAAACTGTAAACCTGTCAAACCATATATGGTTTCCTATGCGGTAAAGGGTTAATAACCGTGTGGCTGTTATTATTTAGCCACGAGCCACTCCTCCTCCGTGGGAATATTGTAATCAAATAATATCTGATCTCCACCTTTTCCCAGTACTGGGCAAAGAGCAGATCTCTTTGCCCAGTATTGGGAAAAACAAACTGAAATTGCGCCTACGTTAAAATTTATTTGCGCAACTTCGGCTTTACTAAAGGTACACTGTATTTCGACGAAATCACCTCATGGTATTTCCAGCCATTACCATCGTACATTTCATAATATAATATGAATACAGCTTGTCCAAGGTGATTAGTAGTGGGATTGTCCAATAAATAACGTCTCATTATAATGGCGGCTCCACAACAGATCGTTCGGTATTTCGCGCGCCCTCGCGCTTTGGGGCGCGCGCGCAGGGCCGTAGTTAGATCATGCGTTGAAATATTCATATGAAGTAAAAATAAGTACCCTGGATGCAAATTCAATAGCAAGATGATGTTTTAGGAGTATGGAGTAAGAATGCAACGCAGTAAATAAGTCCACGCTATAAATGTTAAAATAGGTACCTAACTACTTCATTTAGGTTTCATCCAATAAGCGAATCCTTTTCCGTTGTTTGTTTTACTCTCGTTGTATCATGGTTCAATATAGTAAAGGAATTCAGTCATGTTAGTTTCATTGCACAGCTTTACGGCTCTTAGACGTGAAAAATTCTATCAAAATCAAAATTCATTTATTCAAACTAGGCTGAGAATCAGCACTTTTAGAACGTCAAAATTACAAAAGACAGTCCCCCAAAACGCCCGCCCTTCACCACTTGCTAGTGCTTTCGCTGGGAAGAAGAAGTGGGGCAACAAATTCCCCAGCAGTACAGCAAAATCATTATACAAAATCACACATCTATTCACCAAAATATAGGAATGAATATCAGTTTTAAAGGTACCCGTCCGAATTTGAGCTTACGGAACCTCATGCCCTTTCCCCGAACATATCTCTTACTTTCCCTGCAGCAGAACCTCGTGCCGTTTTTAGCACCACCACGCACTCCAGGTCCGTTCCTGCACAGGGCGTGGTGGTCGTGCAAGCACCGCGGGCGGGGGGCGGGTGCGGGGCGAGCGCGTGCGATAAATGGCCCGTCCGAGCGCCGCCGCCGGCGCATGCTCTGCTTTGCGCACTTTTGTTATGAGTGCTGGGAGCGTTCCACTGGCAGAGCGGTTTTCTTTTTGGGGATGAGTTTTCTCGAAATAAAAAGCAGTTTTGAATAGTATTGTTACTAACATAAGTCTATCTAAACTAGCTGGTATATATGTAAAATTACCAAATTACTTTGTTTAGCAATAAGCTCGCCCCCTATTACATAAGACTTTGGATAAATGCGGATGTACTATAAGGTAAACTTCTGCCTAATCCTTCTGGAATAACAGCGTGTTCTTATGTAACGTTCTTTTGTTGTGAATCGGTGCCTACTTACTGTCAAATCATGTCACAAGGAAACTTCGGCTTCGAAAACATGAAAACCTTTAAAAACTTTGAGTACGTAACTTAGTTTTTTTTTTTTTTTCAATTCAAATCACTGAATTGAATTGTGTCATCATTCCTTTTTGAAAAGCTTATACCTATAATGAAGAAAAAATAGTCTTTGTTGTTGTTACAACTAAGACTATTTTGTATCCGTAGACCTGAGCAGTAATATCGAGTAGACTTGTTACTCTACTCGATATTATTGCTCAGGTATACGGATCCTATGCTCGTTCACTAAAAAACACCCTTAACTAAAAGTCGATACCTGATTTGCTTTTTATCACAAGCGTTTGAGCAATGGTGGATATTTGTCATGAAATAGCTAGATATGGATACATGCTTATTACGTCTTACAGCATAAATATCAAAATTTTATATACATATATAAACTTGGTCATAAATCTAGGGGGCGTGTGAATAATAGTAACAAAGGAAAGCTTGTTAAATTACATCTACAACTTACAAGGCTGTTGGGAGATCATAAATCAGAATAAACTTTGCACTTCTAATATATTTGCGAGGAGTAATATCCGTAAATGGCTGCGATTGGATTAATCTTTCATGTTGTAGTAGGTACAGTAGTTAGAAGTAGGAATGTAGATACTTGCATAATATGTTAAAAAAAAAAATGTTCCTTCGATTTTATGTAACAAGAAATCGTGTCAATTGCTGCATAATTAATTATGGTTGCTTTGTACTTACTTGTATTTCTGTTTACCGATCCAACAAAACTGTAGTACTTAGGTAATTATATTCGATAATTAAAGTTAAGACACGTTTAAACATCAAAAATGTATTGTTAAACAGTCGTTAATCATTATTTATCTTTAAACAACGTTTATGAACAAAGGGGTCAGTGTTTTCGTTGCAAAGCAAGTTATTTATTTCCATTGGAAACGGCGTACCTACGTTTGAAAATATTATATGATTTGGGCAGAGTGTTAAGATGGTACCAACATAACTACTGTTTTCTGCCGTCTTCTGAGTATTTGGATGTCGATTATATAATTTTTGACACTGAAGAACAGGTAAGGCGTCCCTTGAACCTACTCTCACTTTCTTAATCTGCATGGGAAGCTATGTTATGTTGAAACTCTGATTACCTAGCTAGGTTTCCTTTCCAGCCAAAGGCGGTTCACTGCCAAATTTCTGGGAGAAATTTCAACATGCGATATTCCTTTTCCTCAACACTGTAACACATGCTGTGCGAGGTATGCCTAAACAACAAAATGTACCACGATTTTGGCACCCCATTTTTCAAACCTTACATGCCCAAACCCTGTCCAAGGTGTAGGAACCCACCATCCAATCTCCAGTAGGTGTGAATGATAATTTCTTTCATCCTCCAGTGTTATCATTTAACAATGATTCATATCTGGCGAGGTGAGCCTGGTTTAATAAACAGCGATAATTAAATGTTGTAACTTGAGTTGTTTATGCCGCATGCTCCGGGACGCCGGTGGAGGCCGGGGCTCCGCCCTCTAGCGCCCGCCTCGTTATGACCGTAAGGGATTAACGAGGATCTTGTACTGTTGTATGTTACAATTATAAAGGATTTTGTTGTGTGTTGGATTCGATTTTGATGAGAGTTTCTGTACAATTTGTTTATATTTTTAAACCTTCGTTAAGTGTTTCACCGTTAATTCCTAGTTTAGACCTCCTTCTTCGACATCATCTGCCTAGCCTTTCCCCAAATATGTTGGGGTTGGCTTCCAGTCTAGCCGGATGCAGCTGAATACCAGTAATTTACATGGAGCTACTGCCTATCTGACATCCACAGCCCAGTTACTGGGTAATACGATAGCCCTTGGTAAGACTGGTTGTCAGACTTTCGGGTTTCTGACGACCCGTAACGGCTATCAAAGATCTACGAATGCTAGCCGGGACCAACAGCTTAACGTGCTTTCCGAGGCACGGAGGGGTTTTGACCTCCTTCTTCTACTCTATTTTAAATAAATAAAAACTTTATCGTTCAGGTAAAAACGTTACAATATTTAAATAGCACTAGCCGCCAGACTAGCATTTCCTGTGAGTGGAGACTAGTCTCCTTCGTCTTACAAGATTGTTATGTACATTAACAGAGGCGGCCTTACCCATTGCGAGGCTCCGGGCGGCAGGTCTTTGCGAGGCCCTTTGTCCTACGTGAAAAGTATGTGATGCGAAAGTAGGTCTGCTTGTTTGGTTTAGGTATAATTTGTCATGTTTGAGGAGAAATGTTAAAGTTATACAAATAAATAAAATTTGAGTTTTAAAGTATTTTACATTGAATGATTTACAAAATTAACAAATAAAGAGATTTTAAAATTGATGTTTGCGGCTTTTCCTCAGACAAAATGTTTAATTAAAGCACAATAATCTAACGAATGAGCTACATCCTTTTCGATTGGAAGAATAGCAAGCGCTGAAAGCCGATCTTGTGTTGTCGAATTCCTCAATTATGTGTTTTAATAATTTTAAGCCTCGAAAAACTCCTTTCAGCAGACGCAACTGTAACAGCCGGTGGATTCTGGAAAAATCTCACCGTGATAACTAAGTTGAAGTGAGCTGTGAGTCATGCTTATGCTTATGCTAGCGATTGACACTATTGACGACTCACTCCACGCTCACTTCACGCAAGTTTTCACGGTGAGATGTATAGGAATAATTCTCAGGACTATTTCGATAGTAGGGTAAACTTCCGTTAATTTTTTTTCTATTATGTATTTCAGCACCGAGATAATTTCGTCGTTTCCTTCATACAAACGGATGAACATATTCAGTTCTTCGTACAATTCATGTCCACCAATATCACATGATTCTTCTACTGTCATAGATATTTGCAAGTCGCTGCATTGCTTCAAAAGTTCACTATCACTAATTTCCTTTAATGTTTTTATATTATACATGAAACCAAATATGCTCTCATGATGTTTAAGAGCCTCAAACCTAGGATGGCAGCTTGCGCGCACATTGTCGACAGTGACATAAAAATAGTTTATTTTGAAAATTTCTTCCGCATTCAATTCATGAGCTTCATCTTCCCCTTCATAATCAAAATGCCTTTTTTTTACGTCGTCTTCTGACTTCTTTGAACTCTCTCTCTCTCTCTCTCTCTCTCTCTCTCTCCCTGTTACAAGGGATGATTGAAAACCATTTTCTTGATAATTATCGAGGCAATTTGTGAGTGCGTCTAGGTGTTGTATAGCCACATCTAAGTGCATGTTTTCGCTTTGCCAAATTTTACTTATAACATTTATCTTTGTAAGAATGTCATACCATATGACAAGTGAAACTACAAATTCGTAGGTAGTTATTTCCTTTTCTATAGAATGGCATTGACTGACCAACTGCCGTGCGATTCTGTAACCATCTCACCGTGAAAGCTTGGCTGAAGTGAGCGTGGAGTGAGCTGTCATTCGCTAGGGATTAAGTGCTCACTTCACTTATGATTTCACGGTGAGCAGAAAATGTTTTAGCGATAACGATTTTACATGAGCATTTAAAATAGCCCACCTCTGACTTGAGCCGGCAAACAGAGTGTACAACCTTTGTAGCAAACTAAAAAAAGATTTTGCTTGAACACAAGACGATGCTGCATCTCCTAGGATGAGATTCCAGCTATGACTCCCACAAGGTAAAAAATAAGCTAGTGGATTCATTTCAAGAATACGTTTTTGGACACCACTTTTTTCACCACGCATGTTGGCACCATTATCATATCCTTAGCCTCTGCAGTTTTGCAATAATATACCTATATATGTTCTAATTCTGTGATTATATAATTAGTCAAACTCTCAGCTGTGGTTTTTTCGACGGCTCAGAAACCAATAAAATGTGACCTAAGAGACAATGATGCAGTTAATTCATCATCATCATACTCGCTGTTTTTATTTAATGACGGCGGCGGCACCCATGATGATGTGGAAGGAATGATTTCGGCTGGATCAGGATTAGACTCATTTTAAGTCAATAAATGTTTTGTAGAGGTTTCTTGATCATCACTTTGTATATATTTATGTAAAGATCCACATAGATTTTCTTTTACCTGCTTTCTTTTGATAGCTCGTTTCCTTTTTGACTAAATTTAACTACCTCACTCAAATTTTCTACCGGCATCACGATCACGCGAACTCATTTCGTAAATCTTGTTTTGTTTTGCACAAACAGTCAGAAATAATTTTTAAATATGTTTCACACAGTTTTTTACACTTTTCCAGCTCACTCAATACTTTAAAGTATAAGAACGTAATATTCAATTAAATTGAAAGATATGTACGGTACAGTAACGATTTTGTAACTCATACTGCAAGCAAAATAATTCCAACGTGACAAGAGTTGACGAATGAAATGAAACACGGGGATTCCCCGAGCTATAGAGGCGCGGAACATTATGTCCTGACTCCCGAGCTGACCCGAGTGCTATGCGATTAAAAAACCGATCTTCAAGTGTTTCGAGGCACGATATTCAAGTACTACATAATGAATTGTCAATAATATGCTTTGAATGAATGAATTAGTTAATTAACCTTATTTTAATTTACCGTTATGTTATAAACTTAATAAGTATTTAAGGATAACAATCAAAAGTTTTGAATAAAAAAAAATATAGTTAAAAAAAATCTATATTTTTTAAAATTTGCTTGGGTTGTTGCGCGAGGCCCCTGCAAGAGCGAGGCCCCGGGCGACTGCCCTGTTCGCCACCCCCTAAGGCCGCCACTGTGTACATAGCAGGTAAGCTCATAAACAGCATCCGATCGGTTGATGAGAATTCTGAGGCGACAATAATAGAGTGTTCTTCCAAATAAATTAATTCATCTAAACATATTTAGTTAACTTAGGTATATTAAATTTAAACTTGTGTATTGTAAACGTATGTGGTATGGGTGTGTAATGAATGAGTGAGTTAAGGTGACTTTAGACCAAACGAAGACAGAGGCCAGAGAAAGATTAAGAGCACTCGCTTCCTGCCATTCCTAATTAATTTCAGTAGGTATGGATAGACCAACAAAAGAATACTCTCACTCCGTTTAAAGTGAGTGAATCTGACAAAGTGGGGACAGAATAAGCCTTGGCTTGTTTGGTCCAAATCGACCTTTATTTATTTGTGTGATGCGCTCATGAGCTAAGGAATTTGTAAATGATGAATCGGTTCGTTTATATGTTTGTATACAACGTGTAACGTTAAATGCGCAAAACCTCAGACACCCCAACTGATATTTAATTCAATTGACCTATTGCAGAGAGAAAATAAGTCATTAAAAAATTGTAAAGGTTTTATGTGCTGTTTTAGTTTTACTGGACATTCTGATCGTTTCTTGCGTCTGCGACGACGCTTTATCGAGGGAGGAGTCGTCACCGCGCCGCTGCGCCGCGCTGACATTGACTTGCTTGACCTATTAATAAATAGACACGACAACGTTTTTAATGAAGATATTTTGAAAAATGTGACCTATATTAAAAAGTGGTTCAATTAATTCTGCTCGTTATTCTGATCAAACTATTTTCAGGTTTTGCGCATTTAATGTTACACGTTGTATATGTATCTATTTATGTCTGTATTTATTAATTCTTGTATTTTATAGTAATTCCCTAGCTATCTATCCCGTATGTTGCACCTACCATATTTTGTCTCTGCATCACCCTTAGGTTGACTGGTAGAAAATGCCTCAGGCATTAAGTCCGCCTTTGTACAGTACTTTCTTTTCTTGTGCATAAAGTTTTAATAATAAAAATTATGAAGGTTCAAAACTATAAAGTCACCTAAGTGTACCTACCTACACTTACATTTGTCAACAAACCATGGTTCAAGTGTTGAATTACTAAATTGAAATTCTGCATCCATAAATAACAAAGATATTATTAGATGCAATGATTATAGGATCTAAAAAGTATGTCATTAAAACTACAAATACAGAAATACTTAAGTGTTGATGATGTTCATCCAGACCTGAAAAAAGAGCGATGTTTCATGTCGTCATCTTGGCAAAAAATTAAAACTGAGGTGTCATCACAATTGTTTTATAAAATACAGGTTTTAAGAACACTTTAATTTACTATAGTACATGATTGATGACACATTATTACCCCTTTAATAAAAGACCTAGGTTCCTGTTATAAACCCTTTGCGTGATAACGTGACACGTAAAAAATTATAAATATAAGCAATTTGTAAACTGCTACACTATGTGAGTAGGTATGTAGAATGTAGATATTTTTTTTTTCCATTAGATCATGCTTTATTTTGTACAATAATAATAAAGAACAACTAATACCTAATTAATACTAAAAATATACAAATATTATATACAAGTATATAAAAAAAACAAAAAAAAAAAAAAAAAATATAAAGAAAAAGGCAGGAGCTCATTGGGCATCAAAAAATTCGTCCGCATCGCTGTCAATGGGGTAAGTGCCCAAAAGGCTGGCAGCATTACCACGTTGGATGGCAATGCTGATTCTTTGGTCTAAAAATAGGCCAGCCCTCTGGTCACGTGAAGAATCAACCAACCGCTTGGCGATGTAGATATTTGATATTAATACAATTATTAACAGACGCTTTGGATAAACAGAACATTTCTTCGTAACTAAAAAACAAAAATAAAAAACTAGTCCATAGTCGTTTGCAATCATTTTTCAGGAGTAAGAGCACTCACATAGCACAAATTATCGGCCCATAATGTTCCCAGTATCTGATTTACCTGGGAGATATCTTTGGATTTGTCTAAGTAGCATTATTATTTATTTATTTTTAGTTAACTAGCTGCCGCTCCATGTGAAATACTGGTATTCAGCTGCATCTGGTTAGACTGGAAGCCGACCCCAACATAGTTGGGAAAAAGGCTAGGCAGATGATGATATAGTTAACTAGCTACGCCCCGCGGTATCACCCGCATATGTGGCGATTCCGTGGGAATTTCGAGATAAAAAGTATCCTATGTGTTAATCCCTATAAACTATCTGTGTACCAAATTTCATACAAATCCGTTCAGCCGTTTGAGCGTGAAGAAGTAACAAACATTCAAACACACACACACTCACAAACCTTCGCCTTTATAATATTAGTGTGATTAAAACGGTACAACACTAAAGACATTAATTAGCATAGAGACAAGCATTACAATGACAATAATTAATTATTATGTAATGCATGAGAAAAAATGTTGACTAAAAGTACTATATCCCATCGATATCATCACCCACAGGCACCAAGCAGGTCAAACGCATTTGTCTTCGTTTCAGGGATATTCTTTAACTCATTCATAGAAGTCTGGGTGAGCTAATGATTATTAAATCAATTCCAAATCTTATGCATTACTTTATTTAATTATATTTACACACAAAAAAAAAGAAAAAGCTAAAAATCTTAAAATCATAATATGTACAAGTATATAACGTGTAACGTTAAATGCGCAAAACCTTAGACACCCCAACTGATTTATAATCCAATTGACCTATTTCACAGAGAAAATGAGTCATTAAAAAATTGTAAAGGTTTTATGTGCTGTTTTAGTTTTACTGGCCATTCTGATCGTTTCTTGCGTCTGCGACGATGCTTTATCGAGGGAGGAGTCGTCACCGGGCCGCTGCGCCGCGCTGTCATTGGGTTGCTTGACCTATTAATAAATAGACACGGCAACGTTTTTAATGATGATTTTTTGAAAAATGTGACCTATATTAAAAAGTGGTTCAATTAATTCCTCTCGTTATTCTGATCAAACTATTTTCAGGTTTTTCGCATTTAACGTTACACGTTGTATAAAAAGGAGGGGAAATAATCAATGGTAATCGAAAAATTCCTCCGCATCGTTGTCAATAGGAAAAGTGCCTAAAAGGCTGACAGCGCTGTCACGTTGTATGGCAAAAAAATAAGCCAACCCTCTGCTCACGTGAAGACTATGTTAATTGGTTGGAGGAAGATCATAAAAGCGAGCATTTCATGTTAGCTGTTGTTATTGCTTGATGAAATCACTTGGCAATACTGTCCCTTGCTCTAAGATGAATGTTTTAGATAGAACTGAAACGTTTACGGAGAGTAGGTAGAGAACATCTTTCATAACTTGCCTAAAGTAACATAGGTAGGTACTAGACTTAATCTAGGCAACAAAAATTACCATTATAAACAACACAAATAATTCAAGCAATATAACAATCTAAATTAATACCCACAACACTAGAGCTAGCAAAAGCATGTAACACAAGTACGCAAAACGAATTTTAAAGTCATTTCTGTTCCAAATCTCAAGCATATTGCTAACAAATCACAGGCGAATGGGTCGTTTAGCCACCATTTGTTGCCCTGGGAGCGACGCAGGGTGGTAATTGTGTTTACAATACATCCCCCCTCAGCTTCCATCCCCCTTCCGTTCATTTCTCATCCTCAAACATCAGGGCAACGCTTAGCGATTTCACCTCGGGAAATCTGGGGAAAAGTGGAAAATGCGGTGTTATGAGAGACGCTCCGATAGCTAAATGTTCGTTGTGCTCGGGTTCGCTTTTGTGTTCCAACGAGCTGGCTAAGTTGGGTTTTGAATTAAGTAGGTGCGTACTTACAGGTAGGTTGGATTTTTGTGCGTTTATAATGGCAGAAGTGATTGAAGTTTGCGTTGTATGGTCTTGAAGTACCCGGTGGTTGTGAATGGGTTGTCGTCAACTGCTGCTTCGGTTGTCACGCCTCCAGTTTCCGTGTCACTACTGGAAAACTAAATGATTTTATCGCTAATTATCTTTTTAAGCAGCCAAGTTTAAGTGGGACTGCCCTGGGCTGGACACGTTTGCCGCATGCCGAACGAGTCAAAGGCCAAATCTACCAACATGTGGGTCCCAGAAAACGTCCAACGACATCGAGACAGACCCAGGAGAAGATGCCGGAACGAGCTTGACGCCTACAGACAGGATTGGTCCATACTAGCTCAAGACAGAGTAGTAAGGAGAAAGGGAGGCCATAGGCCATGGGCCTCCAGTGGGACAATATAAGCTAAAAATAAATAAATAAAAACAAAGAAATATTTTTTCAGACTGAGTGAATTATATGTGTGAAGCAGGTCGAAAGCAAAAGTAGTTGTTGAAACATTTAGTTTGATACTTTTTATAATACTTTTTCTTCATTTTATTGTTACCCTAAAACACAGAATATTAGTGCCTTGACTTTATAAACTAACTAACAATTTTTCGGGACTCCGATGATTAGTCACGCTTCACAAATAAAAGTAATAAAATATTAATGTACTTGCACCTTGCTAAGTAAAATAGTTTGAACTGTGAGGTATTACTAAAAAAATGCCAAAAAATCTTAAACAAAGGCCAAAAATTCCAGCGACATACAATAACCTTTGTAGCTGACGTGGATTATAGTGAAATGGAGTGCTAAGATAAAAGTGTCACCGAAAGTTAAAACAATTTTAACTTTTTTTTTTTTATTTAGATGATTGGAGATTTTATGAATAGTCAATTAATCACTACATAGTATAAAACAAAGTCGCTTCCCTGTCTGTCTGTCCCTATATATGCTTAGATCTTTAAAACTGCGCAACGGATTTTTATGCGGTTTTTTTTAATAGATAGTGTGATTCAAGAAGAAGGTTTATATGTATAATACATGCATAATATAGTAGAGAAACACTGATCATTTTAGAGGTTTCAATGTAATGTCGTAAATAAACACATTTTTTTGCGCTTACATTGCAAACGCTGGCTGAACCCGTCGAGATAGATCAAAATAATGTACTACAGTATTGTACACCTTAAAAAGGTCTACAAAATGTCCGCAATGGTATATGTCTATCTCTTAGGGATAACCCACAATAACCATTTTTTATCCTATACTTTTTACGAGAAATAATGGCTCTAAAATTATCAGTGTTTCTCCATTGCACCCGTGCGAAGCCGGGGCGGGTCGCTAGTAAATAATAAGATAATTTCACATTAGCACTTGTTTTACAACATCTCATTTACCATAATATAATATTTTTGCTTTTGCCATCGACTCAAAAGGAAAAGACAAGACTTGTTTTATCTGTCTAGGCTGTTTTGTCCCACTCCTGAGTAGATGCCCTCCCCTTTTTTGAACCTGCCAATGCAGCCCTTAGCTATCTCGTCCTCTGTGGGGTTCACAGAGGACGAGATTGCATTGACCTCCATTTAAACGAAACCTAATGTAATAGTGTAGCTTCCAACAAAGCATATTTTATTTAACAAATTATTCTTATAGCACTTTTTAGTTTCGAATGGATCATGTTGTGATAGAAGTTTCATCCATTAAACAAAACTCGACTTCTGGAAAGTGTAGCAGTATCACTCCACTAAATCCATCCGCTTTCCTTCATAACCACTCTTAAAAAGATTACCTTTAAAAGGATCACCGCATAAAGATCGCTCGTACAAAGGCCCCCCACTGTGCCACCTTATGTAAAATGTCTACATTTTAGTATGTAATTTTTATTGTATACATAATCTAGAGTATTCTATCTTTATCTTATGATAGACGTTTCTTTACTATTTCATATTCAACACACCTGTCAAAAATTGTTCCGAGTTAACACTCCATTCACTCCATCCTCTTTCCTTCATAACCACCTTTAACGAGTCCGGGACGATCGTCCTCATGAAAATCCCATAAAAAATAATAAACAATTTACGTTCACCGACACGCTCCGACTCTGTCGCCTCACATTTCGTATTAGCTGAGAACTTTACAACGCTATTTTTTTAAAGAAATCTGCTTCCCTTTCTAGATAATGCGGGTGGGATATAAAAAAATAATTGCGATGGATGAGAGGAAAGTTGATGAAGAAAACGAGGCTTATGGTGAAAATTGGTGGGAAAATAGTGTGCTATAGCAGTTTACGATGATGAGGTCTAATAATAGCTTGCCAGCTCCACTGCCATATCCCTACATCCAACAGCTCAAGTAAGATCACCAGACTGTGACCACTTCAGTAAGAAATCATAGAATAGTCCCGGCGAAAATACCCGAGTCTCCAGCCGTTGATTCTCTTAAATATGGTGAGTTATGGACTATCTCTGGAGTATGACATTTTTTTAGGATGCATGAAGAAGCCTCCTCGTGTAGCGCAGTTTGTTCCGTCAGTTACCTACTCAACTGAACCAAGCGCTTGGCACATCCTGGACAGTCACACCCAACGCCTTATTTGACTAGTCAATTCTTCCCCTGTGGTGGTAGGGCTAACGTGACCACCCTCCCAAGGAAATCCGGCGTCAAGCAGCCTGCTGTGTTTCTTCGATGCGTGGGAGTTCCAGTGCCTTAATATTCTGGGCACGCTCGTTCCATCTTAGACCTCATCCATCTCTTTCTTTCAGGCTTGATCGCGGTCAAGAGCGAAAAAAAGAATGAAAAGCAGTATCCTATCTGTTGACAATATCACACTGCAATCACTTGTATATTTATCATGCGGTGATAATTATGGCAATATCGACTAATCATCTGAACGATTAGGTTTTGCTAGGCCATATTTCACGGCATTTAGTACTTTATACGCTTTCTATAGACCTACCCTACTAATGTGTTGTTTGGATAACGGTTTACGGCGGCAGATGATGAATGCAATACATTACAGTCCTTTAGTTACCTGTTTTTTTTTTCCCAACATCTAGGCCAGTAGTTTTCACAAATTAATTTGTCCCGGCACGTTGAGCGGCGCTCGATTTTCCCAATCCCGCGTGTAATCCCGGGATTATGGGACAGTCGCTAGCGGCAGTCATTAGTGATGCAGGTAGGCTGTGCCATTTACGATGTCCAGTGGTCATGTTTGTACTGGCAGGTTTTTTTTTTGTAATTAAATATACAGTTATTATTTAGCTTTAAGTTAAAAATGTTATCAAAATTGTTTATTTGCCTAAAATGAGGTAGGTAAAAAAGACATGTTACATAAAATGTCAGTGCAAAAACGCATTCCGCCATGTAATGATGGCATGCAAATATTTAGTATATAAAGTTTGACGGCATTTGACGGCACGGTTGGCGCAGTGGTTAATCGATTGACTGCTGCGCTGCGTGTCGCGGGTTCGATTCCCGCACGGAACAAATATTTCTATGACCTACAAGTAGTTGTTCCGGGTCTGGCTGTTACGTATGTGAGTTTAAATGTTTGTAAACGCACCCACAATACAGGAAAAATTCCTAGTGTGGGGCAACGTTTTTTTACAAAAAAAAAAAAAGTAGGGGATGGGATTTTTAGGTTTTAGTGTTAAGAAGTCTATGAACGAAAATATCAATTTATTAAAAATCCATTTAAGTCAAATAGAGTATTGCTTAAATAGGAAAATTGGCACTTGTACCTATAGTAAAAATGATACAGACGTTGTAGACGGTAAGTCAGTACTAGTCAACTATGAACGGTTAGCCTATTTGGAAGCAAGCGGGCCCATTTACTCAACTCATAAATTAAACGTGTTTACGTCTCGTTTAATTATTTTAATTGATATTAGCCTTCAATACAACAACAGCTTGTTGTCACACACTTCACTACATAACTATGTGTATGTACGTGCATATCTGCACGATAACATATTAATAAAACTTGATTCACCAACAAAAATGTAGGTACATAAAACTAATAAGGCTAGGCTTACATTTTTCATGACTATTTATCGAAACTAAACTCCAACGAAATACGGAGAAGCAATACGATATCATCTATCTATCTCGTTAGACCATTCATTACGGGACACTGAAAATAAACTGGCCCCGTCCAGAGTCCAACAAGTGTATAATTCCTGGAATACCTAACAAATGTTACGTTTTTTCCGTCTCGTCTGTACATGGCCCAATTAAGGGCCCGACAACGACCAACCGACTCTCTATATAATTTATTCGCTAAGGATTTTGTCTTGTGGCACGTTTTTGGAGATCAAAATCGGAATCGTAAACACCTTGTTTAGCTCTTTTGTTATCGATAAAGTTTTGTAATGCTATATCGATTGTAATCGATATTGGGTTTCATTAGGTTTCGCTTATGATGATTTTTATGGGGGCGTTTTTAAGATAAATGTTGGAAATTAGATGCGATCTTTTTTTTTTGTTATATTTTTAATTTCATTGGGATTGTTATCTTTTATTATAATGCAATTACCGTTAGGAAGCATGTCGTAAGTTCGATATAATTTACATTATGGAACCTTTATTTAATCAGATCCGATTCTTAACTGATATGTATGCAATATTGATTAAAATCGTCCACTTTTGTAGGCACCTACACGGGCTTCCATGACAACAAACGGTCTTGCGTCATCCTCATCACTGAGCATTCCTGGGACATCAAGGTTTATCAACTTTATTAACATATTACTGTCTAATCTTTTAGGAAACCAAGATCTAAGCCGGCAAGACTTATAAATCATTAAACATACACTTATAGTTTTGGATATTATATTTTTGGCAGCCACTCATGCATTGTTTCTGAGAAAAAAAGTATTAGTTCAGTACCCATCACGACTCAAGCATATAATGTACATATAGATACAATTATTTTTATCCCCTGTTCATACGAATGGCGTAACTATATTCGTGCAGGCTCCGTGCACTCCCGAGCATCGATTCTCAGAACTCTTTAATTGCACCCACTCCGACGCAGATCGAACGTTTAAAATCGATTTTTTTATTCGATTTATTTCATGTGAGCCTCGAGTTCAAAATCGTGTTTTTGTTTTGCGATAGCGAACGCTGTGTATATGCAAATTTTACACGCATCTACTGAAACTTCTCAATTAATTAAATTGTGTGACAGTTTTAGTTTTTTTCATAATGTTAAGTCAACGTTAATTAAATTATAGAGTTTGCGTCTGAGTGATAATTTGTCGCTGACACGAAATAATGACAGGTTATCATTATCATTATTTGTTACAACTTATATGCAGGTAAGATACCAAGTTATTTAATTAAAATAAGAACGAAAAATGTTGCTGAATTCAGACCTCACAATAGATCAATGAAAAAAAAAAATGCGTGATATAAGTGGGTACTGGTATCATATTTCTTATCATTAAAAAAACAGAAACCGGTGTAGTCAGATAACTGGAAACGATTTAATTGGTAACATAAAAATAGCGAACCATTAGTCCCACTTTTGTATTCGAATGAGCAAAATTGTCGCATTCAGCCTACGTCCGAACAAACGGCCAGCTTGTGTTTTCACACCTAAGAAATTCTATGGTATTCAAAGAAATTTGATCTTTACGATTTCAGCTTTAAAGTGAAAATTCAATTGCTATATTTCTCATAATCAGGGCAGATATAAAATCAGGCAATTCAGAAATTTCTAGCCCGAACTTTTGAGTCGAATTTCGTATAGTTACCTTCTTCGACGGAAGCCAGCATGCATGATTAGCGTTTGAAAATTGAACTCTATATTCAGCAAGGTTTAGTTGATTTTTGGTTGATAAATAAGCATAAAATCCAAGAAATGCTGGTGATATTCGTGCACGTAATGAGGTGAAACAATTCACAGTACGAATGGACAAAGACTTATGGAGTTTTTATTTTTAAATAAATGAAATTAAATTCGCTACATTCCCGAAGCTTGTTACAGTGTAACTTTTTCAATTTCTTTTCTCAAAATATTCCAATAAGTGGGTAGGTTTCAGTGTATTAGAAAAAGTTGGATTGTGGTATGTAGACGTTTATCGTTCCCGCCACTTTATTGAATACATTTATTTTGTAAGAGCTAAAGAAAAGATTAAATGTTATGTAATGCTTTTGCAATTGCTGTTAGCAAACATCAATAGCAATTGCAGTTAACATTCTTTGTTTTCTTCATCAGCTTATCTCAGTTGATCAACTAATCATAAAACCTCAGGATCTGTTACAAAAGATAGGACACACCATAATGTAACACGGGGTTACATTTATTGTGATGTGTCACTTAGACAAAAAAAAAAAAAATTTAAAGTTCCTTATCTTATAGAGGGGCCCGTGGCTAAATAATAACAGCCGCACATGTCGATCGATCAGGTTAAGCTACACTTGCCGCGGTTGGTCTGTGGATGGGTGACCATTTTAACATACCGACACCCCTCCGTGCCTCGGATAGCACGTTAAGCCGCTGGTCCCGGCTGTCATTCGTAGATCTTTGACAGTCGTTACGGGTAGTCAGAAGCCCGAAAGTCTGACAACCAGTCTTACCTAGTCTTAACCAGTATTACCCAGTAACTGGGTTGTGGAGGTCAGATAGGCAGTCGCTCCATGTAAAATTCTGGTATTCAGCTGCATCCGGTTAGACTGGAAGCCGACCCCACCATAGTTGGGAAAAGGCTAGGCAGATGATGATCTTATAAGAACATTATTTAAATTATAAGAAAATCGAAAATCTCCAGTCGGTATAGTACAGGTCTACCCAATTAATAAGCTTAAAGTATAACCGAATAATTGTACTTTGAGCTTTTAAAACCTCTAGAGATTTTGCAAGGGTACAAAAATTTGTCCATGTTTATATGAGCCAGTAGAAACGAAGTTAGAAGGAGATAGTAAGCTGTAATAATCATGTAAATGAGTGAAATAGACGTATCATCCACAATGCATGTAGAAACCAGAAGCATCAGTACTGTTTGAAGTGTCCTTTACAATTAAAGTCTTTAGTTCCTGTAGAAAAGGCTGTTTTCTATTTGAACTTGGGAATAACCAACCACAAACATAACCATTATCTTAAAAATAAATTGTGGATATATACCTACTACCCACTGAATTTGTTTTGGATGAAGAAAAGGTGGCATGTCAAGGTCAACCCAATTCAAAATATTTAAAACACTAGCTGTGCCCCGCGGTTAAACTCCCATACGTCTTGATCCCGCGGATATATCGGGATAAAGAGTATCCTATGCCCTAATCTAGCTCATCTATTCTTTTAAATATCTCACTGTGAAAACTAAGGTAAAGTGAGCTGTCACTACAACTTATCGTCATCTGACATCTGTCAATCAGGACGACACACCAAAATTTTCCGTTTTTACAATTTTAATGCTTTTATTTTGAAAAATTAATTGTATCTCAAAAAATCGCAAAGAATGTGCGCGATTTGGATGGAGTAATGGCACTATTGAGCTAACGCTGTGTGAGCGTGCGTGTTCCATCGCCGCCCGTTCGATGTCCACCACGCACAGGATGGATGGGAAGCAGCACATTAAGAATTTTTTGCTCCGTTGGTGTAATTGCTATATGGCGTTCCAGTAGGAGGATAAATAAATAAATAAATAAATAAACTTAGACAAAGGATTGACACTAATGACAGCTCACTTCAAGCTCACTTCACCTAAGTTTTCACGGTGAGATATTTACAGAATGGCATGGCTAGTCATGGTCTACCCATGTGCCAAATTTCATACAAATCCGTTCAGACATTTTACCGTGAAAGTGTAACAAACAAACATACAAAAAATCAAATCTTTTCTGTTTAATAATATTAGTTTAAATTTCGATTTAGCAAACTATGACTCCGATTGCACCTTCTGAATCTGCATTTTTATGTGGCAACAGTTAAAATTTGGAGCAAGGTGCAGCGAACACCATCGATCAGGTGTATTTGTTTAAACAAGGTGCATCCAAACTGAATGAAGTTAATTCATAAAATAGCCAGTTCCAACTTTGTTCTGAGTTAATTGTGAATTATATTAATTGCTATTGTATCGGGAGATCCTAGACACGAATTGAATAACACTAATATTATAAAGGCGAAAGTTTGTGTGTGTGTTTGTATGTTTGTTACTTCTTCACGCTCAGTGAACTTTCGCCAGAACGGCAGAATGGATTTGGATGAGATTTGGTACACAGATAGCCTTTATGATGATTTATAACCGGGATTAACACATAAGATACTTTTTATTGCGATATTCCCACGGGATCGACACGTATACGGGTAAAACCGCGGGGCGCAGCTAGTAACATGTGATAAAAAAAATGTTGTTTGCAAACTTTAATTTCACTATCTAAGTAAAAACAATAAAAAAAATCTGTATCATCTTCCGGCTACTCTCCGAAATGGCTGGACTGATTTTGGCATCCACGAGAATAAAATCGCGGGCGCAGTTATTAGAATATTATATTGAATATATAATTATATAAATAAAGAATAGATATGGAATTGGTAGGGAGGTACTGCTTTGTAAGTACGTAAGGTGCTTCTAGTGATTCTATCTTGAGAAATACTAGTAAATTGATACCTTATAAAAGATGAGGCAGAGGATAACCGTGCGGGCCTGAAAAAGCATATATGCAGGAGTCGATTTTAACACTCTCAAAAAGGCACAGTGAATCTGAATTCATAATCTCAGATAATTATGGGAGTCTTCATTTTCATAATCTCTTAACTAACTACATATTTACTACACTAGGAAATAAATTAAAAGACTTTACTATTTATATAAAAACGAAAACAAAGGATATTTAGGCGTCGAAGTACTCGTCCGCATTACTGTTATCCGGAAACGCGCCCATAAGGTAATTAATAAATTTTGGAACAATAAGCTCGATGATAAACAAAACAAAGTTCAAATTCCATTGCAACCAAAATTTATTTAGAACGGTTTTACTAAAAATAGTCACTCAAAAATCAACTTTAGAATACATAACCCTAAAGCAGATAGTTGAGTAAGTGTCAATGGACGTAAATTATCTGAGATTATGAATTCAACAATATTTGGTTAATTTTCAGTTTATTTGGTGGTTGCCCATAGCCGAATTCCTTTCGTAATTCGAGCAGGTGCGTCGCACGCGTCCCGAGTGCGATGATCCGAGTGTAATCTCACCGGGTGACGCGCGGGCGCAGCTTGTATCGCGTTACCTTACATTATACTCACTAATTTGTGGTGAAAGGAGGATAGTTTTATATTATTAATCATATTTTAGTTCAGTTTACACACTCAGTTTACGTGTCATTTTACTCCAACTCGCTTGTCACCCAAAGTGTGTAAAATAGAAAGCGTTTATTCATTATTAAAAATCAGCTCAGAAAAAGAAAAAAAAATAAAATAAAATAAAATAGTCTTTAATTCGGATAAGCAAAAAGAAACTGAATTATAGTTTACAGATCTAGATGAAACATCTCGCCTTTACTACTCTAACTCTCCTACCTCTACATACTTAGATAGTATACCTACCTATGTATGTATGTATATGTATGTATGTATGTACAGTCACCAAAAGAGATAAGTAACAAGGATCTTCGGTATAGTTGACGTTTAGTAAGAAACAGATGGATGTCCTCGAATAAAATTATATTTTATTAATAGGAAACAAACAGCTCATTATCCAAATTAAATTTCAGTCAAAACCATCCATCGGTTTCTTACTAAACTTCAACTATATCCGAAGACCCCGGTTACTTATCTCTTTTGGTGACTGTACATTTTGCCCGTTATCTTACAAGAAAGATGAGCCTACAGCTATTAATCGCTCACAAACTTTTTTTCATCACCACTGCTCTTAAAACCGTGAAGAAAAACATCGAGAGGAAACCTGCACATCTTAGAACCCAAAATTCAAACATGTGACATCTACCAACCCGCACTGGGCAAGCGTGGTGGATTACGCTCCCCTCACACTCACAAAGAGGAGGTCTGTCTCCCAGCAGTGCGAACATTACAGGGTATTTTGTACACTATTACCATAAAACTACCTGGAGAAAGCTTCAGTGCTACATTCACCTAATTATAACTTATAGATGTACCATAGATATAAAGGTGTTATAAGGGCAGGTGCACACGTTGTCACCGAGCTAACGACGAAGATTACACCACAGTTATTAATTACTGCAGATTATAATGGCATTAGTTGTACGACACGCAATTAAAATACTAGGCTGACAGCGTTAAGTAGAGGTCTTGTTTATTTTTTGTATGCTAAATTATTGAAATGGAATCATATTTATTTATGTCAAAGAAACTTAACAAAATATGCGGTTTGATGGCATCAAATAGTTCATCGTTTATATTTTCCCTTTACACCTTATATTTATTAGTTTTTTACAGATTCAGTGTACCTACTTACGTAATTAACTTGCTGGCGGATTTAACATAAAGTAAAATAAAACAGCGGGGTAATTCTGTAACACAGTAGGAATGGCTTTCATTTTGATAGTTCCACAACATTCATTGCGTTATTTACGTTCTTAAACAGACATTTCTTTTGAACTGTTACTAAGCCGCCCCCATTTGTCATTAAAAAAAAAACAATGATTCTACTGGAACCACTTTAATTCACCACAATACAAAAACACAGACACTCAAGTTCTTGGGTACTTATTTTTTGACTATGTCCCTCTTAATTGCTTCTTTAATTTGGGCACACTAGATTACGCGACAGCGTCCAGAATCTAACTAACTGAATTGTGCATATTATTTCTGTGCGTTTGGCAAAAATGCAACATCAGTACTTTTAGTAAAATAAAAGTACACTGTAAACAAGTAAAAGCTTTATTGCCTAGTAATAAGGGTTATAACAGAACACATGAAGCAATGGATTAACAATATCCTTCAAAATGATTAAGTCTGTGATTGATTGTTTGCTACACAATTAGGGTGCGGGTCCTTATTGTGAAAGATTCTTGTAAGATTTCCTATATTTTGTCTACATTAGTATCTACTTACTAACTATAAAAAGGGAGGCTATTTATTTGCGATACACCATCCCTTTCTCTCCATTTTCATTAGGTACCTACCCACAATCTACATCTGTTACGATGTACAAATTAATTATTTTAAAAAAAAAATAACTTAGAAAAACTTCTAGTCGTCTATCATTGGATTAAACTAACTTCACATCTACATAAATATCAAATAAAAATATAATCAACCATTAAAAATGCATACTTAAATTTAGTATTTTCCGAAGTGCTAAAACCGTAAAGATATTCGCTGTTATCTCGAGGGCCCTTATCACATCGCTTGTTATCGCTTATTACTATGAAGTATAAAGTTTCTTGTATTACATGTTGCAGTTTGTATAATTATTTGGCTTTCTGAAAGATTATATTTCTTCGGTATATTGTGTATCACATACGTAAATAGTTTTACAGAATCTTGAATGAAACTCTTGGCTATGTGATAAAATATGCAATGGAGAACTGAAGAGTTTAAGTTAAAAGCAGCTAAAAGTATAAGGATATAATAATGATGTGAGTATTATGTTATCATACTAATAACTATCAATAAAAATAACTTATTATACTTTACTAACAGATTCTCCGGGATGTATCAAAAGCGGTGTGGTCATATAATAAGGGTGTAGAACACACCACCACTTTCTCCATGAGACCAAACTAGTAATCGCAAAAAAAAAAATAACCTTACTATAAAAATCTTCAATACTTACTCGACCCAAATGTATGGGATAACCGATTATTTTTTTCGCGAATACGATGTTGGTCCCATGGAGAAAGTGGTTCAGTTTGATGGCCTGTACTACACCCTTAAATATGACCACGCCTAATCTAACTAAGTCGGTATATTAATAGACAGAATATTAAAAAATAATGAAGGGACTACTCACAATACCTTAAATACACAGAGATCTGCCCTATCAAAGCTCTCCACCAAGCATTCTAAGGGCCTTCTCAGTTGGCTGCACATCAAATGGCTATAATAATAATAATAATTTATTTTCATCGGAACAACATAGGCACCATTTTTGTTAGTAAACATCTTAGATACTACAACTTATACACTAGGATTAGTAACAAAAGAATAAACAATCAATAAATCATATATTTACGAGGCATTTCATGCGGACAATGATTCCGCATGTGATGCCTCAGCACAGGCGCTCTCGGATCTACTCCCTCGAATCCTCCTCACAAGTGATGCCACCTTTTTCCTAGTGATAGCATGGCAACCATCTGTGCGCGATTGGGCAAACATCCCCGAGGCACTATAGAAACGAGGGAGTTTCAACACTATACTATGCTACACTCCTAGTCATATACAATTGAAAACAAACTATCTACTTCCTATTAATCCACTTTAACCATTGTTGAATATTTACAAAACGCCTCAAACCAAACAACAAACGAAAACAAAAGCTTAAACACCTTACGATGAAAACACAACCGCTGTAATGTAACCAGGTCAAAACTGTATAGTAGCCACTAAAAGGTGCGTAGTACTTCCGCTAGAGGGTCGGAAGTGAGGGTGCTTTCGATCGACACATAAACCGGCCAGTAAAATACCTGGCACAGGTGCTGAGATTACCTATACCTCGTTTTTAACAAGGATTTTTACTTTTTTAGTGATTTTATTTTATTTTTATTCAAGAGGAACAGTAAACAGCTACAATATAAAACATAGAAATAAGAAATATACAAAACATATAGACGATACTGCAGCCCACAACGCTGTTCACAGATTAACGATAGGATATACAGTGAAAATAATCGCTAGGATTAACAATACAATTTATTTATTTTTTACTTACTTATTAGATTAACTTTCGTGTTTAAGAGGTATATAATACATATAATATAATGTATATAATGAATAATGTAATGAATATATAATGCAATGTATTTAATACAATATGAATATAAGGATGATATGATTTAAAAAAGATTTTAAAAAAGTGAAGATACAAATAGATGATGCCTCAGTTGAACTTCTTAGCATTTGTTACAGTCAGGGATTTTTTTTTGTTAAGCACTTTGTCACCCTGCCTCAATTTACCGCGTATTGCCATTTCATAAAACTGGTAAAGAGTGACAGTTGTGTTTTGAATATTATACATAGTCAATTTGCGTAGCAATAAATTCCCTGACTTTACCTGATATAAATGGATTATTATTATTTTACCTTTGCTATTAAACTTAGCATTACGATTACCTGTGCCTGAATTTTTACAAAGGTATAAGTGATTAAAAAAACTGACAGGTTTAAAAGCTTAAAGGCAGACAGACTTTGTACCCTTGCCTTTACTTGGATTTCAATTAAAAAAAGAATTTATACCAACAGTTGAAACACGTATTTCTTTTGTTTTAATTTGATTTCGAAACAAACGTAAATTGGAATGTTTCAAGTTTCAGCTGCTTGTCATTTGTTAGTCATAAACATCGAAGGGGAGAATTACACTTTAGTTAGTAGTGAATTTACAAAAAATGGAATCTACAACTCTAAATAAGGGTTTGGTAAACTGGAAAAAGTAAAAGCACAGCTAAACTTATAGTGCCTATTATAAACTATTAAGTAATTCAGAAAACGGAGGTAAAGTAACGTACGAGTAGATAACGTAAATTCTAATTATTTTTAAATCGAAAATACATCTGCAATCTACCTAGTCTTTCTGACCTCCACAACTGGGTAACACGATACTCCTTGAAGAGACTGGTTGTCAGACTTTTGGGCTTCTGACTACCTGTAACGACTGTTAAAGATCTACAAATGACAGCGAGCACCAACGGTTTAAGGTGTTATCCGATTTTTGTTATAAGTACCGTATACTTTTTTACATTTAGGGCTAATTCTTCCAATGCTAGATTTTATCCCTGGAATAATTTTGAATCTTTGACAGTTCTTCTATACAAAGTCTGTAAGACGTCAATTTTATTCATCAAATAAAAATGAACTGTCGATTGAAAAATCCCAGTAAAAAAATGTTATTTTGACATAACAAACAGCCACTTTAATTTTATTTATTTGTACAGATTATAAAATCGTTCGAATTTACGTTAAATACTTTTAATCCTCGCGTTCGTACTAGACCCACTGGTTTCAAATGGGAACAAATTATTAGAGAAAATTTACTTTTTCTGTACGTAAAACTATTATACAATAATTTAAAAGCTTCATATTAAAACCAGGTCTCACATAAAGGCTCAGTTCACCTTTCAGAGCCCCGATTGTTTAAACATTGTGACATTCCTGTAAGCAGACCCGCATGGTAAGGCTTAATGAAATTCTGACAACATACCTAATTAGAATAGCAAATACGTACGTGACGTTCCCGAAAATAAGCTGAAGGTACTTTTATGTAGGCACTCTGCAATTTAATAGGTACCCCGATTCACAGCTCAGATATCTCTAAGGGATTCTTCTCTTTTTGTAAATTTTTAGAGAAAGTTGGTTTTCATAGTGGTCGTTTGTTTTGGTGTATTCTAATTCGATTTTTTTTTGACATTGTGTCGAAAGTGTTCATTCAAATAAAAGTTTTTTTTTTTTTTATATATAAAAAAAACAATCAGTCCGTAATCAAAAGTCATTTATTCAAACTAGGCTGAAAACTAGCACTTTTTGAACGTCAAAATTACTTAAGACAGTCCCAAAACGCCCACCTTTAACCACTTCCATAGACATAGTTTTCAGTGTTGTAATAAGGTCTATTCAAAATGTTTCCAATTGGATTTTATTTCATGTTAATAAAATATCAATTTTATCGTATTTAAGCTAGTAAATCTAGCGTAGCTAGCGTAGTTAAGCTACGCTCGCCGCAGTTGGTCTGTGGATGGGTGACCATCTTTACATAACAAGACCCCTCCGTGCCTCGGAAAGCACGTTAAACTGTTGGTCCAGGCTATCATTCGTAGATCTTTGACAGTCTTTACGGGTCGTCAGAAGCCCGAAAGTCTGACAACCAGTCTTACCAAGGGGTATCGTATTACCCAGTAACTGGGTTGTGGAGGTCAGATAAGCAGTCGCTCCATATAAAATACTGGTATTCAGTTGCATCCGGTTAGATTGGAAGCCGACACCAACATAGTTGGGAAAATGCTAGGCAGATGATGATAATACTATTGAAAAAGTTATAAAAATGATTGAACTTGTAACGTTAACTGAACTTTATTGTGTAAAGTTATTTTTCCAAAAACTTATTTTTGTTTACATGTTTGGCAACTAAATCGCGAACGCAGAATAAGTAAGATCTTTCAGTTATCTCTTTGAAAACACCTTTTGTTTTGAGTATTCATGAAATAATATTCAATTCCACTACTTTTCAAACTGTAGATACAATTAAAAGCAGAGCCTTCAAAGTTACAGTTAAAATAACTACAAAATTCGGTACAAACCGTTTTTGTTCATTCATATCGCAATAAACAATTCAAAAATATTACTGCACCATTTCATCAAAATTCCGTCAGTTTTTGTCGTTCATGTCACCTGTCTTAAGACCCTTGCACAACGTCCGTTACTACCTCTGCGATTAGCATACTTTGGCCTCAAAAAAAGCTTATTACTCGCCCCCAATACTGGAGTTAATATTCAATACGTTTACACCAAATAATAATTACAGTAGTTCGTCTGCCGAATGCATTAAAGGGTCGTTTTCCTTGTATATATTATAATATTAATGTGTGAGGGAGGGAGCGGGCAGGTGCATTCAACGTTATTAAGTTACAGATACTCAATACCCACACACTTTGTTTATTATTATGAGCCGCGTACGTAAATAACATATTATAAGATGTAATAACTTACGCATGCTCTACGCTGCATTCGGTTGTCGACGGGTCTTCGCCGCTGCGTCATTTCAAATAGGTATTTTATTCGTAACGTCGCCTCCGCCTCACAGTTAAATTCCGTCTCGGAGTTAATCGTTTCTGTTTAATTTAAATGATCTTTGATCTGTTATCTAATAGGAGTAGTTCCAGGAACTGAATGTTCTGATTCCAGCGTGTCGTGGAGCGGGTTCCGTCATCATTTGTTACACAGTTTAATGATCGAGTTTACAATATTAAACATTTTTATGTGTAGTGTTTTTAAGTAACTGTAGAACGATATCAAACGTTACATCTCAAGTTTCTAGTATCTGTCGTGAAAATAAGGTTTTTAAAGCCGTTGAAAACATTGAGCTTTAGGATTTTGCGAAGTCATAAAGAAGCGTTCACACATGAGTGGATCGATACGCACCTAAGCACTTTTTGTGATCGGTACTTACGCACTCACTTATGCAACATTTGACATTGAAATGCATATTTGAAATAAATAATTTGACTTTGATTTTGCATTTTTTTTTTTGTGATAATCTGATGATACCTACTTTTTCCTATACGATAAAATAATATTCTTGCTATACTATTCTGTTGTCAATTTAATGTTTGCTTAGATAGATAATGTACCAAACGGTAGGTACCGCTTATTAGATCCATATCGTTTATGAAAACGTTGCTTTAATAATTAGATGCAGAAAATAGAAACGGTAGTTATGGCTCCGCTATAAAGATTAATGGCTCATTTAGCTACTGGGTACATTGTAAAGTGTTTGAGTTACTTACTGATTATACTTAGGTACCTAACTATATGTTGCTGGCGTAAGTATAAGTTAATATTTTTTAATAATTATTTCAATGAACTCAGCTTATCGCAGTCCACTGCTGGACATAGGCCTCTCCCAAGCTGCGCCACAACACCCTGTCCTCCGCCTTCTGCGTCCAGTCTGACCCAGCCATCTTTTTAAGTTCGTCAGTCCAACTAGCCCACTACGCTTGTGGATACGTCACCACTCCAGGACTCGTATGCTCCACCGGCCATTAGTCCTTCGACAAACATGGCCAGTCCACTGCCACTTCAGCTTACTTACTCTGCAAGCTATGTCGGTAACCCCGGTTCTTTTCCGAATAATTTCATTCCTGATTTTATCCTTCAAAGAAACTCCAAGCACAGCCCGCTCCATAGTTCGCTGAGCGATAATTATGTATTTAAGTTACCTACATAAACCTGTTTTTTTTTTTTTTAAATAATTGAGTTCCGTTTCGTATGAAATAATTTCCAAGACCTGTCCATTCCTAACTTATTTTATGTTTCAGCAAATAAATTACAATACTTACATTATTACAGCGCGAAGCACAGAACATTTCGAAGTGGCGGTGCTTGAAGGATGCCTATACTCGTATCCAGCAGTGGACGTATTTCGTCTGATGATGAAATTACAGCAAATATTTCTTTAAAAAATTGTAGCAGATAGTAAGCAATCGTTTTTGTACCCAAATATGGTCCTTATGAAAAATTTCTGTCAGTTTAACACCCAAACAAACAACAACGGTCACCACCAACCCTTCATTCTGGTCACCATGATAATAAAAATCACTATGCGTACCTCTGATTCTGACTCAATGAACCGACAGACAGAATAGCCAGTACAAAATTGAAAAGCAAATCAAACGCGTCGTGACACGGCGCGGGGTCAGCGAGATAACGCCGTCTAAGTCCCGGATTGATTCCCGGATCAGCCGGATAGTCGCGGGCGCTCGAGTGTGTACGATCCCTTACTCACGACTCGGTGACTATGAGGCGTCCCTAAGGATTTGTGGACGTTATATTTACTTCTTTAAGTTCAGAGGCTTGAGTTTATGTTGTGTTTTTATTGTTACAATTTTTTGTATAGTTGGATGCTGAAGTGACGTGAAACGGCCCATATGATGCTAGAACTGCTGGAAGCTACAGGTGGCAGAAGATAAATATAGCCTAGCCTGACTCCTTCTAATAATATTTTGTAAAGATAAAATGAAGTAAAACGGAGACCGTCAGCTTTTCCGACGGCATCATTGCAGTTTTTATAGTGAATCCGATGTGCATCAATCAAAGTGTAGATTTAACTAAAAAAAAAAAACTAAGTACTTTCTTCCACTCTTTATGTTTAATTTTTTTTTTTGGTTTAATTTTATGAAAAGTACTTTCTATCCTTTCAGAAGTGAAAGTTTCACGACAGTTTTCGTTACCATAAAAGTCATGATAGTGATTTTATGTTCGTTTTCAATTAATATTGTCTTGTTTAAAACACAATCATTACACACAGTTTCTAATTTACAGATCGAAACAATCTAAAGGCGATTACACATTTAATAAACAACCAATTATTTCCATCTCGATAGTTTGGGAGCTGCGTAGCTATTGTCAAAAGCTTTTTCAGACCGTTACCCCACAAGTCTGCCGTCTTCCTAGTGCTGTGGAAACCAGAAATGATACAATGGGCCATTTCAATTTTATCTCTCACAGGCTCTTGCAATTTGTCTAAAATGAATTGTGTTCACGTTTGTAACCTATTTGGTTTATGTTGCTCCTTACCCGTGTGAATGCGAGCCTGCCTTTTTAATTGCAATAATTATCTACTTTAAAGCCTTACGCATGTTTTGTTGCTTTTATTTTTAGTAGTTAACAAGAGAATGTGAACACATCTGTGTAGAATGGGAGTGAAACATATTTCATAACTTCTCAGTCAGATAATTTTTGACTGTCACTTTCAGAATCAATCGAAGTCAATCAGATTGAAACGTTTATTTCGTTAAATGATTTTTCAATTTTATTGACATCAACCGCTACGCGTGCCCATTCGACAATTACACGATATATTACGCGTCATTCAATAAAATTAAACAAATAAATCGTACGGTGCGAACATACCGGCGTACGTGAACGCTCGTAATTTTGCCAAGTGCGAAGTTCCGTCACATCGGGGGGTACGTCGCATACCGCTTTAGGTGTAAGAATATTCGTTCAAGTGTCGGCTCTCGAATATTCCACGGTGTTGCCGTGTGCAATAAATCGCAGGGAGTGATGCCGCGGTTTTTGCCTGGCGACATTTTTTCCCGCGCTAGCGGTGCATTTATCACCACGGTGGACTGGCCACGCCGCCAGTCGGTGACTTATGCCCGTTCCACTCCCGAGCAAAATGCCGTTTCATTTTTAAAACTACAAACAAGCCACTTCTCGTTTTGTTTTGGGAAAGGATATAAGTAACTATAGGAGTGGAGAAAGATCTTTGTCTTAGTTTTGTTTGAATAACTCCTGTCTGTTGGTCTACAACGGATTTGTTTTTGTAAGGTTATTATTGAGGAATTTTCTTCTTCCTTAAGCTCATCTCGCATTGGTAGCCAAACCTTTGTCACTAGATGTAAAAACTTACATAGAAAAATAAAGTCCTGTGGTATCATCCTGTCATTTTCTGCAGTACTTAAAATAGAATGTGTCCTTTCCTACCAAAGTACCGAATACACACAATATTGTTTACCTTGTGACATCAGGTAACCACAACGTGGTTCCCCAATCAACAAAGAATGTATCAAAATTCATAAGGAAGTATGTCTGCAACAGAAATATTTACAAATGTCAAGTCGTACAATCACAGCTCCAACGATGCATGAATGCCAAGCGTCCGCAAAATAACCGTGCAACTTAAAAAGATCAAAAGCAAACAATAATTGTGTACCAACAATGGCACCCTTAAAATCCGTCGGAATGAACCGCAAATAAAACCAAGTTATTAAGTAAGGCCTATCGAGGCCCGGGAACCATTTCATAGGTACTTTTATCCAATGTCCATTCTTCTGAAATGCGATTAAAATTGAATAGGTCCATATGTCGCCGGCATCGGGGCCGTTGCGTCACAATCACACGGCCGGCTGCACTTTCAATTTGCCGCGAGATAAGCGCGACTTTTGGACGACTTTTTCTGCAGAATAGCGGAATTGATCCTGTGACTTATGGCGGGCGACGTATAAGACGACGTAATTGGATGGTCAATTGATCTGCTTTCCAATTTAAAGGGACCTCCTCTCTTTTCATAGGGACAGCGGGAATTACGTGCATATTTATCAATTCAATGAGCTTAACTCCGCTTTGTTTGCAGAAATTGCAGGGAGGGAAATGAAATAAACGTTTAATATCAATATTGATAATTTATTCACAATTTCATTTAAAATACACAACTTCACAATGTTTTGTTTTAAAAACTAAAAACTTTAGGTACGGGATATCGTTATAGGCTGTTTTGCAGTGATCTCTAATTTACATCTTTTTAATCTGAAAGTCTTATAATGATTTCATTTATTTTCTACATGTTTCATTTACATTTCATATTTACATATTTTGGGGTACAGGAGTATGTTTGTGGTTCTAACGTGTGAGTATTTTCAATGGTCGTGACTCAGCTAATGCAGGTAGATTTAATTGGTGCGTAATAACCCGTGGATTAAAAAAATAAAGAGCCAGCGTACCATGTTTATACAAGGTGCATGGTCATATTGAAAGATTGTGGTACTACCACCTTGCGCAAACTAGCTTTCTTTTGTTTATGGTCAATGTTACAACCACATACACAGCTCCGTAATTTTTAAATTTATGGCCACTCAATATTCTTAATTTTACAACGGTAATGTGATACAAAACTTTATAATACACCTTGTGACAAACAAATTTATTTTTATACATAAATATTCAATAGCTAGATTTTGTGACCACTTGAATAATTTATTTAACGAAATCACGATTAATGCGCTAACAAAATCAGTTCTGCGAAATGTCACTATTAAAAACTGCTATTTATTTACAAATTGCATGTATAACTATTACATAAATTACTATTGCATTTCATTCATATAACATCTACACAAATAATAAAATGTACAAAAAAACAACTTCGCTTTATCTTTCTGAACACATCACAATTCCTATAGCGTAAAGAAACGTTCGAATTAAATATTTAAAAAAATTAAATCAATGTACACAGGAACGGAATATAACTTATAGAGATATGTACAAATACACAAAATTATTTCATCTTTTTTTGAACTATACTTATATGATTAAGACTTCGTAACCGACCTTACCTAATATTATAATACTGTACAATTTCGCTAGTCACTTCATGTAAAACACTCTTAATTTAATACTTGTAGGAAACTGATCGTAGTATATCAAAGTCTTTCATTGGGGAACGATAAACTGGGACAAAGTTTCATTGTGTTCAAAATCAGGATATGTTCAGTTCAATTCAAACTGCAAGGCGAGGTGCGACTATAAGCTGAGCGTGCGACGGCATTGCCTCAACAGGAGCCTCAAGGATCTATTCATTTGCTGCACTTTTCTTGAATTCAAAAGCCTCGTCAATCACAGTGTGTTAGCCGTCGCTTTCCGCTCTCATTGCGACCTCAGCCTAGTTTGTTTTAGATGTAAACGTCAATTCTGTTCAACAGTCTTATTTATTAATGTGATGTGTCGAGTTTATTACCTATGAGTGAATACTCATAAATACGAAATCACAGCGTGTTTGCCTCTGATTTATTTGTAAGGTCATTGTGTCTGTCCGTTGGGGACAAGACTCTTGTTTACGAAAGACATTATGTTAATAACTGCATTCTTCTGTTTGGTTGACTTATCACGTGTACTCACTCCTCCAGCCAGTCTGTAAAGAAGAAAATATTGTTAATTATGGTATTTAAGTATACTCAAAATAGATATGCTTATTGACCCATGCCCATTGAGCCATACCCATGACCCTTCCAAAGGTTGTCTGTAAAAGATTATTTAGCAAAGACCGCCCATTGTGAAAATTAAAATAAAAAATTTCTTCATTTATATCTTGAATCTATATGGAGTAATAGAGTATCCTATTCTATCTTATTTTTTAATGATTCATTTATATAGGCCCCCCTGAATTTGGTCTGTAGCTGAGAATGTATGAAAGCTGTATCGTATCTTTTGTTTTTTTTTACAGAAAATCCTAAATAAAGATGGATTTTGTCAAACAAATAACTTGAAAATTATAGTGGTTGTTACATTTCTATATGAATATTATAAAAAAGTAATATTTGGTGAGCTCGTATACACGAGGCAACCTTCGGAACTGCTGATCCGATTCCAAAAAATAAATCACTAATAGAAAGCTACAGGATTGCCGTCGTAGGATATAAGTATTTTAGTTTATTATATTTGTGCGGACAGGTGGGAGAGCCCCATACTGGAACATTGGATATGTCTACATGCCACTGTGGCGTAGATATACTTAAATTTGATGTATTTTTAAGTTTTCATACCTATACTAACCAATCAATGGACTCTGTCTGAAATATAAGATTTTTATTTAATTTATTTTTATTTTAAAACAAGAAATTTCACGCGGACGAAGTCACGGGCTAGTATGTGATAAAATGGTCGTCTATGTAACCAACGCTTCGATATTCGCAAAGATACGAGAGTGTTAGTTTCAACCAATAATGATATAAAACATTAGGAATTGGGCATAAGTAATAACAATAATTATACCGGATCATTTTACATAACATCCTAGTTATTCTTACGAAACTGCATAATATACGCATTATATTATTTACGAGGTTCCGTTACATTACATTAATATTTATACCTGACAATATAATTTGTAAAATTTCGAAACAGAATTTGCTGACATTTTTTTTTATTGGTGTTAATAATCGTCTGGAAATGTTTGGGTATACATAAAACGCTAATTTTCACTCTGATATCGGATCTTAATGGCAGTGTTTTCAAAGTAAATGAATTAATCCATGGAGATTAAACTAATATAATCCGCAGTGATGAAGTTTTTTTGTATACTGCATAAATAAATATTTTCTATTTGCTAAAAAAATATTGGTGAGAGAATTCTAAAAGTAAACGGCCGATATTTTACACATTTTATTAATCTACCTACTCTGATTTTATTGGAAGAAATAAAAATGTTTTTATTTGGCGCTTCTCATATTTAATTCTAGCAATACTAGTTCTAAAACCACAAAAAAAATCTAAATTATCAAATAATTTATGTTAGGCAATTTTTCGTGGACTATGTTCTTGTACAATAAACGTTACAACTCTCTACACGTCATCAATTTTCAAATTATGTGCAGTGTTATACCAAGTCAGGGCGATTTTTGGGAGCGCCCCATATCTAAATATGGACCTAATATACAGGCATCTATGACCAAAGAAGACTGTCTTTTGTATTTATTAAAATTAGCTAACAATAAGTATATAACTGTACCCCATTTAAAACCTTACGAAAATCAATGACATGTTAGCAGATGAAATTGAAATCATTGCCGTGGTAATAAAACGTGAGGATTTCATACAACAATGTCCTTTTCTATCATATCACAGGAGAGACTTCACCACTTTAATAATTTAAACTAATACTCGTATTGTAAAGAGTAGTGTAGATATTTAATTTTTTGCATGTTCCTAACGCGTTCACGCTAAAACAGCTGAACGGATTCGGATGAAATTTGACACATGGGTAGACCATGATCTAGATTAGGACAAAGAATACTTTCTATCCCGATTTTACCATCCCGACTTACGCGGGTGGAACAGCGGGGCGTAACTAGTACTAAATATTTTAGCTTACCATAGAATTGAGCTGCGCGAGGTGGTGATGATGGTAGGGGTTGTGGGAGGCAGGTGGGGGGGCGAAACCCTGGTGCGGCGCCCCATACCAGTGCGACATATGCGCCGCCGCCGGATGCACCAGACCCACTTGGTGCTGACCTAGTGGAAAGAAGACATTGATTAATTTAACGATATTTTTAACTGATTACTTAAGACCTAAGAGAACAAGACGAAGGTAAGTATAATAGAGCCAGTTTCAAGGGTGGAATTCCATGCTGCTACTGAGGGTCAATTGTATTGTGTTTGTATTGTATTATGGTATTGTATTTGTGCTACTTTTTTATGTATTAGTTTATAAGTATTCTAATATTTGTAGTAGTATGTATTGTTTTTTCTATGGGCCCTAGTTGCCTGAAATAAAGGAATAAATAATTAAATAAATTGTCTTGCATGAGAACCCAATTACATACACTGCCTGACCTGAGAATGGAACTATGGTTCTGACTTACGGCTTTCATACTCGTACACGGTGAATGGGACATCGACGCGCATAATGGCACCATGAAAATTTCTAAAATCCAAAAGTGCACGACTCATAATGTTCATATGACCGTATAAAAAACCATAAATATTATATTGCTTAGAGTTTTATTAATTAAAATGAAATTGCTTTGAATAAAAGAGCCATTTTACGAATCTACAAAAATAAAAAATTACTCAATTAATTGATTTTTTTCGCGAGCTACAATGTTCTCAGGTTTCACATTTGATAGACGGGATTTTTTTTTTTAATATTTTGATGGTGTTTTCGTTTCTACTGCATTAAATCATTTTTTGAAAAGTACAGAATTAATATCCATTAAATTATCTATACAACGGTATATAAATTAAGTAGGTTCTGTGTACTAGCAGGAGTACAATAGAAACAGTTACAGAAAAAAGCCAAAAAAAAATGTTTTCGAGCGTAAAGCACTCTTAAATATTCCGCATTATGAGTCGTGCAATCCAGTACATCATTCTAGAGACAACAGCGCAGCGTAGCAATAACCGAAGAAAATATTAAACATTGGGGGTTCTTGAATCGTGTTCTGTATTCATAGTAACAGTTTGCGCATCGAGATCCCATAGATCCTGCATATCACTCCAGGTTTCTATTTTTGTAAAGATGGTCACCCATCCACAGGCCAACCGCGGCAAGCGTAGCTTAACCTGATCGATCGCTGACTACGGACATGACTGTATAAAACCACTAAACTTTAGGGGTATATAAAAACATACACCTAAAGTTTATAATCAATATTACTTAAGTTAATGAATGCTCTTGATTTACCTTGGGTATTTAACTTGCATAAAATATAAGCCTTCGTAGAACTTATTTACAGATTACAAGTAATGGTCCGCAAACCAGTCTGCAGCATAGAACCTATTCATCTCTATGCGCTACCAGATAACTCGCTGATACGCTTAATATTTTCTCTTCATTAACTCATTACTTAGTTAAGTCTTAATTAAGTTAAAACTGTAAGGTTTTTTACTTGCGAGTTAAACATTGCAGAACTGTTTGTATTTAACTAGGACCGAATGGAGGGATTTTAAAAGTAATTAGGCGATTACTTTCTTTTGAAATAGCTTGGTTATTATTTTTTTTTAAAGAATTGGTAAATTCTCGACACGGAGAGTGGATATTGATACTAACAAAGACAGGCCTGCAGGGTAATTGCGTAACACACTATCAGTAGCAATGGGTTTCATTTTGTCAGTTCAACAACATTCATTGCGTTATTTACGTTCTTGAGCCGACACATTTTTCCAACATACGGAGCAATGGATTAGCAATATGCTTCAAAATGATTCAAATTGAGAGTAATATTGTGTTACGCAATTAGGGTGCTGTAGATGCCCAGTAATGGGTGAAGTTGGGCATCATAATCCACAGATTATGATCAGCTTTTCTCAACTTCTATATCCCCTCTCTCTTTCTCGTATAGGTACTGATGTTTTGTGAGAACAGTAGTATTATAGATACATACTGCATTTTCTAGTTATTATTCTTGAGCCAAAGATACAATTCCAACTGTTCTGCATCTTATTATGCATAGTTCTGAACATAATTAGACCTAAGTGAGATATTCAGTGAAAATTAATTGCCTCTGCCGGACTGCCAATCCAACGGCTCATGCAAATTGTAACCTTTTTAAATCTGTTAATTGCATAAACACATATAAAGACGGATTAACCATTAATATTTTAATAAACTCATAAATACTAGACGCAGCAATAAACTCTAAATTGTCTGTCGAGTTTGAAAATTCATATAAATTTAAATAATGACGATGTTTATTGCAAAAATGTCGTAAAACAGCGTGATTATGTTTTTGTTCCGACATCTAGAAAAAATGAATTTTTACATTAATAAATATTGATACCAATTATATTATATGACCATTATTTAAGACTAAATATTTTCTAGAAACAAGATCATGAATATGTATTAGTAGGCAGTTTAGGGTTAAAAATATATTCTTACACGTGTGGTTATTGAACTTTATCAACAAAATAATATAAATAAACATTTTGGATCTTAGACGGAAGTATCATATTACTAATGAGTATTTTATGTAACTGTGTGACGCTAGTGTACCACAGATTGACTGCCTGGTGGTCGCAAATATCACTGCTGAACGTGATATCCTCATTCGATGCCTGACTCGGACAGTTTTATTAGGTTTTTCAAGGAGGAAATTCTCAGTAGCAGCATGAAGTTCCGGATTGGTCCCGATTAAAGGCAATAATCGGGACCAATCCTAATAATCAATCAAATAATTTGCTAACACTTGGAAAGATTGGACTTGGATAGATTACTGGCAAAATGAGGCGTCGTAGTACTTTTCACCTTTGCCAAATTCCGAATAAAAGTTTCACTCATATAATGTCGTCACATTTTTCCTTACTTAAACTAGATGCCACTAGATAATATACACTACCTTAAATAACTAACTTACTTAACCTCACTTAATAACTTACAGTACTTACCGAAGTCCATGGCAGAGGGGAAGGCGGACCCACCGAAGCCCTTGCTGCCGTCTCCTAGGGGCTTGATCATGTCTCCCATGACTCCTCCAAGAGCCAATGCGCAAGCGCCACCCCCTCCCATGCCCATTCCACCCTTCTTCTTCTTACTCTTACTACTTAGTTTGCGATTTCTTGTTTGAATACCTTCTTTCTTCATTGTAAGGGGTCGGTTCACCTGTTGACAAGGGATTTTGGGGTCAGGCTTGATGGTTATAAGGGGCAGTTTTGTGAGTACCTACCAGAGTTGAAATAACATAGTATGAAATATAATATATATAATAATAATTATATTACCTATGTATATATATAATCACACTAATATTATAAAGGTGAAAGTTTGTGAGTGTGTGTGCTTGTATATTCGTTACTCCTTCACGCTCAAACGGCTGAACGGATTTGGATGAAATTTGGTACACAGATAGTTTATAACCGGGATTAACACACAAGATACTTTTTATCGCGATAATACTACGGGATCGACACTTATCCGGGTGAAACCGCGGGGCGCAGCTAGTGATTTATAAAGAAAGATTCTATAAAGAACGGTAAATTGCCATGTAAATCTAAACGAGTCCTGATTTCAGCCGGAGTGAATGATGTTAAAAAGCACCACAATAGGGAAAACCATTATCATAATAGCAAAACAAAAGACGCATGCCAACTATCATTGTCCTGAATGAGAATGACATTATGACGTGCAGCTACCATTAACATAAATAAAACAAAGCAACTAGGATTTACTTGAACAAGCAAATCACGTATCGACCAAATTATTCACTCTGAATATAATATTTCGCTTAATTGAACCATCACAGTATTCTGTACGAGGCTAATAAGTCGTAATTGTCCCTTGTTGAATCACACAATTTTGTTAACCGTCAGTATTCCATTTTATTACTCTGACACGACATTTAGCGGTATGAAAAAACGTCTGCGGTACCAATTTAGAATGCTAACTACGGAGTATAAAGGCAGGCCGAAACCATAAAATGGTATCACAATAGTTGTGTGCGAATATTCAGCTGTTTGGTGTCTGATGCCGCCGCCGGCGGCGTCACACTGTGCATCCTAATTAGTGCAGCGATGCACTGTGCCTGGCCTGGTACGCGTTTGGTGGGAAACTGTGGTGACGCGCGACTTGAGGTTAAGGTCCTATGGATCGCGAATTTCCTGTATGAAAATGGAGGAAACGGCATTTGACCTGACAGGTGAAGAAAATCCGCGATGCGTGAAGATTTTCTTTTACAAAATGAATGGATAGGCAACAAGGAGGCTGTTTATCTGTTTACATGTACTGAATATAAGGGACGCCATCTTAGTCTTTTACATGATTACGTAAAGATAAAGTCCGCAACGTGCTTTCCCCATCAGATAAGCGCATATACATTTCCATAATTGTACAATTTCTCTGCCAAATTCTCGGGTCAACTATGTCGGTCACTTCTGCTTTGCATCGTGTTGTTCTTAGAACCGTGCGTCACGACGGACGGACGGACGGACAATGAGTTATTCATCGCCTTCCAGGGAACTTGGCGGCGGCATGTGGGCCCTAAACGCACGATTGCATTGCGCCTGCGCGAACGCAGCCCATGCGCATGACCTGCCCTTGTTTGCGTTTGTTTTTGGCGATGTGCAATAATTGAGTTTACTTGTGTCGTCATCTTTTGTGGCTGAATTAATGTTGAATTGAGGTTTCAATGTTTTAAAATTTGCCAAATGAAGAAGGATGAGGAATTACCGCCATGTTTTTCCTGGACATTGGACATTGGCATTAGTCTTATCTAATCTAGTCTAGACACGTATTGTGACTTTATCTAGACTCAATAGGACAAACAAACCCTCAAACGCAGTACAAAGTGCAATTTCTCCAGACGGACAGTGATAAAGCTTCATTAATCTGTTGCTAAAGTATGTACTGCGTAGTTCAGTGCGTGCCAGATCCCGACGTCCCTAATGCGTTCCCGCGAATCGCCCACACATCGCGCATACCGCGCCGGCGCGCGTCTCTCTTCCCAATTGAACCAATATAAAATGCATTAACGTCACTGCATGCCGGCAGATTTAGACTGCAACCAAATTAGGTCATTGCGAAGCCTTTGCTAGCTATATGTTTTTTTAATTGCCCACTCGAGCGCGCACACGTAAAACGGTCTGGTAGCTTTTATTTTTCCGTATCAATTATTGCAAATTAGTTCCTTGTTAGAAAGTACGTACCTGCTTTTTATTGTCAGTAATTAAAATGTGTGTAGAAGTAATATACCTACGGCTGAGATGCAAACGAGAATACTTGCGTAAACAAGATGAGTTAGAGATAAATATCATCTCTTTGTCCTGATTATGAGTTTTAAGCCTTTTTTTATCGCACATATAGGTAGACGAATAAATATTGAATGCCAAGCAATTTGTAACACGATCCGCGAATGAATTCCATTTTAAGAATAAATTAATAAGATTGTAATGAATCAGCTTTGATCGTTGAAGTAATTCATATGTCTATAAACGTAGTGGAGTATTTAGTAGGCATGGTTAGTTAGTATGCGAGACAATAGCATCTACGGCTTACGTTCGTCCATAGGTCTGTTGCGGACGAGGGCAGAAGTAGTGGGGTATGAAGCTGACAAGACATCCGCCTCGTTCGCGCAGAAATTGCTTAATAACTGGCCTTTATGCCAGGTAATTACGTCTGCCTGTTCCCACTGTCCGTGCTGTAGTTAGATGGGTGAATGTGTGTTATGTTGTACTTACATGTACTCAGTGGATCGTATAAGGAAATAGGTAGTGTATTGGTACCTACGTGTGTCTACGAATATCGTGTTTCGATACTATGATTTTAGGGACATTAAAACTGAGATAATAGGCACGAATAAAGGTGATTAAAAATGACATGGCACAGTACTTGTTTCGAGCCTTGTCTGTTATTAGGATGGACCCGATTTCTATGTTGAAAAGTATCTTCGAATCTATTTGAGGCATCATCATCGATTCTGCTAATCTTTTACCTCTAAGGAATCACAGGCGTGATAAGCTGAGTAGAGTACATGATTGTTTTAAGGTACATATGCCAGCACATCAAGCTACTACAATCTATCGAATTTCTTTAATAGATTTTCAACTTTATCGCTAAAGCATTAGGTTCAAAATTGATTGGGAAAATTTGACAGTTTCGGGTAGCTTGATGTGCTGGCCTCTGTACATACAACCTACCACATATAACAGCGGACGTGTTTCAATAGTTACGTAAACCCTTTAGCATCAGCAACTTCCTCATCCAATTTTTGCGTTCCATATTCCTCGTAGCTATTTAGTATGCACTTAACGTTATCAGCGCAGAGTTTCCACGGACTCATAATTACGGTTAGAAATACAGCGGTCATACGGCAATGAATCTGACCAAACACGGTCTTTGCATGCAATGAAACGGGCAGGAGACGTAATCAGTAGAAAGTGGGTTGATTGTAAAAAGGATCCTTTACTATTGTTTGATAATATGAAAATGTGTCAATTATAGACTTGATTGGGATTTTCCATTAGGAATTTCTTAGTAACCGTGCGGAGACTGGATTTGTGCCCGGTTGTACTGTAGCTACACCTCTGCCTAACCCTACAGGGATTATAAGCGTCATGCTACGTATTTTGTATGTATGTGAAGACTTTCAAGACATGTTTTCTGGTTATTACTTCATATACTAATAATATTATAAACGCGAAAGCTTGTGAGGATGGATGGATGTTTGTTATTCTTTCACGCAAAAACTACTGCACAGATTTGTGTGAAATTTGGCACACAGATAGTTCATAACCAGTATTAACACATAAAATACTTTTTATCCGGATATTCTTACGGGATCAAAACTTATGTCGTTGAAACCGCGGGACACTGCTAGTTAATAATATTTCAACTATGGCTTTTCTAATACCCATATCAATATATAAACTATAAGAAACTCTAGTTTTAGAACAGTCAGAATAGTGAACATGTAGAAGCAATCTTCAAGTGAACCGTAGCGTGCGCTAAGCTCATTACAGTATGCGCCCATTCTTGTAAATTGTACCAAACATACAAGCAGTAGTAGCTAACATGAATTTGATTTGTAGAAATCAAAATATTATGCTACTACATAATATAAAAAAATATAAGTATATATACATGTACAAACAAATAAAAAAAAATGTAACACAAATGAAAATGCGGAGGACGTAAAAATTGTAAGTTTACGCGTAACTTGGCAAAGGGCGTGAGATTATAAAAAGACATGTTTAAAAATAAATTATCGTAATAACCATAGAATAATGACAAGCCGCAAACACACCAAGCCGAAACTTTGCTGGCGACTGCAACAGCTATAATGGTATCTTGTAAAACAAGGTAACAAAACTTTCGAACATCTTTGAAAAGAGATTGAAAAGAGTGAGTTTCCAAGTGTTTCGCCGTGTTCTTCTGCATAGGGGTTAAGACTTGAGAAGATAGCAATATAAATAGTTAGTTCTTAAAAGTTTAAAGTTATCATTGTATTATTGATTTTTACTACAAAGTGATTTATTTAGTAAGATTAGCAATCAGGATAAATTTATTATACCTAAACAAATTGCAAAATAATTTCACGAGGCGAATAGGATTCTATATTTACAGTCATAAAGTTAAACAGAATACAGTAGCAAAAATGAAAACAAAAATAAAAACTTAACTAGTAATTTCGATTTAAAATTCCACTTTTGTCATTCGATAGAGTTTCGTGCAGTACAGTTCAGGGTTAGTAAAACAGCGGGTAGGTACAGTCGGCATGCACAACATGCATCTAGTTGTCAATGTAATATCGCCTGAACACGCTATGCTGAATAAACTATGAACAGTACATACCTGCACTTACTACAGCCAGTATAAAGTAGCATGAGTACCAATCTAGAACAGTTTTATAAATGGTTTCTTTTTTAATTATTGATTTCTTTCTATGTTATTAAGCGTCGTTTTAACTATACTGCATTAGAAAATTATTTAGAAAAGCACTCATTATTTTATTAAAAAAATACCTAGGTACGCATTATGGACGTGTCAGTAAAATATACCTAACATAAAACTATATGCGACTGCGACCGTGCATTTAACGCATACATGGACCAATTTACGCAATCAAACTGTGAGATTATACCGTTTTTGTAGTACTGCACGCATTACATCGACTGCTAACATCGGATAGGGTGTAAAACATCAGAAAAAACAGTGCAGTGGTGGCGTGACAAGGCGAAATATTCGCGAAGAACAAACGCGTATTGCGTCTCATTGTGCGTGCGAATAATTGCGTTATGTTTCTAGGACGGAGAGTGCGCTTATTACGCTATCTGTGCTCATCTGCACAAACACAGCCATAAAACCGCTCAAATGGGAAAATAACAGGCTCATACCACAATGCCATGGAAAATGTTGCTCACGGCCCGTCGCTGTAATTTTTTTCCAACCGCTAGAAAGCTTTATTATGTCGTTAATTGTTGGAAAACGGCGAACATGCCTTTTATTGGACATAAATATTGTAATGAAACGGAACAGGGACGTACGAACCAATCGCAGAGCAGTAAAATTGTGCTGTAATGTCCGATAAAACAAAAGTGACACGTTATTGTTACGAAACAAAGCGCTGTAAACGAGATGTAGCCGCCTTAACCCGATATCTAGATAGGGTTAAGTAGCCGAGATAGCGATTATATTGATATCAATCATGAAGGTAATATAAACGCAGGTAAGTAGCGCTTAAACAAATGCATCTTTAAACGACTTCTTTTTTAAAGCATTTTAGGTTTTAGTTTGTCTGGAACTGAATATAAAATCGGCTCCCCTTTTAACATCTTCTTAGTTTGTCTATGGCAAAAATAACACAAAGGAATAAATATTTGGTTTTCTATATGTGTATGGCATAAAAATCAGCAACGCGAATACCGTTGACGCAGCCATTAGGTTCTCACTTGTGCAGGTGACAGAGTATTTGCGCATTAATTAAGCATGATTGTTTACCCTAGATAAGTATATCTTTTTCACTCCGATACTGCATTTTCAATAAACAGACACCGTCGCTATGAAAAGCTAGAGTGCCAAGTTCACGTAAATAGATAAAGATCCAATAAAAATTCAAGCAAACAACACCACATACTTTAAGAATTATCACCAATTATACAGCAAAAACACTTTACACCTATTAACGGGCAAAAACTAGTAAATTGCCGTATTGAAACCGATGACGCAATTACCCTGTGGGACTTTAGTTTTTATCTAAAATACGCTATGTCAATGTTTACCTAAATAACGACTCGAGTTGGAAACAGTTACCTGCTGTCGTTAGTAATTGTTACACGATTAACTTTTTTCATGTTCTGACGATAAGTTGGCTGTTTTTTCTTCTGTAATGCATCTATTAGTTACTTGACGAGTGATTTATAGTTTAAAGAATGTATCTAATGATAAATTGGTGTTAAAAAACGTAAATTTTATGGGTTTTGACAGCGGTACAACTTAATTAGTCGTTTTTCTTGCACTTGCGCGAGTTATTGCGTTTAGAAAATGTTGAGCAATTCTGCAGTAGGCTTGCTGTACCTAAAAAAGTACTCACTGTTCCGAAAGATACTATCATAACAAATGACCTACTTGGTTATCAACATTAATACTGTTTCAATCAAATGTAAAAGCAATTTTACTCGTACTAAACAAATGAAACTTAAAGATTTATAACATGCATATCAGACGTTCGCTCAACAAGAAAGTTTGCAATTAATAAAAGCAAGACAGGTGTCAATCTAATATAAGTGATAAAAAAACAGTTTTCAGTAGTTATGCGCACTGTCTGTCCGTATCATTTAGTGGAGTTATTAGTGACACTTCACTTAAGATCGTTAAGGCGACAACGTCTACAGCGCTGGAATAAAGCGCTTTATTTTTTCCTTTTAAATCACACCACTCACTCTTGCAGCTAAAATCGCTACATTAAAAAGGGCTTTCAACTTTGAAATTTAAAAAGCACTCTTAATTTGAATCGATCTTTCAAAACGTCAGGTATTTAGCGCGCGATTGTGATAAGTTCAGCAAAAAGTTCTTATGATATAAAAGCTATTGTCACGTCGTTAGGTGCACGTGAAACTATAAATAATTGTATGCCATTCCGATGCATTGTCTTATTAATTTGCCGCGAGCCAGCGACACCTTAACATCGCGTGCGAGTTTTTCAAGCGCGTTTTATATTTCAACTCATTATAGTAAGAAATACAGTTCGGTGTGCATTTCCACGAGTCGTGTGAATTGTGAGAGCAACGTTTGACAGTTCCAAAGTAGGAGAGAAAGTGTTAAATACTTCACGATCAGCAATGTACTGGTAGCTTTAAATAAATTGCGGGGAATATGGACATGCTACAGTGAGGAGATAACGATGAAAGGCGAAAGTAATAAATATGTTTTCGCCGATCAAAAGAAATGTGATTGGATTTTATTTGCTTTCATAGATTGTGGAGGAAGATTTCGTTATTTTGATTAAAACAATTTTCGAAGGGTCAATTAATTTTAACCATACACTAAGTTAAACTAAGTATATTGTGACAGAAAATATAATTTTTTTTTTTTTTTCAAATTAGCAAAACCTCTTTTTCGTTCCCGTCCATAATTAAATTCACCGTACGATATATCCCTAATGAAAAAATGCAAGAAAGAATTCATTTAATATTCGGCATACCTAAGGGGCAAGAATATACGTGCTGTCAGGGATAATTTAATTGGCATCTCGCATTACGTGTCGCGTGGCTTGCGTTTGATTTTTGCACATTTCTTACACATAAAACTGGCTGGTAACGAAATAAATATTGCGTTTGTGCGCCAGTTTTACGAGGCTTCTGTCTTCGAATGGTGATACTGGATAACTCTGATTTAGTTTTAGTCTTTTTAATTGACCTTTGTTCCTTGTTACATAATATTTTTGTTTTTACAGTATCATCATGATTTTGGGTCCCTAAGACTCCCACTTTTGGCATAACAATACCTACCCTCTATCTATGATGGTCACTAAGAGGTTTATTAATTGAAGCGTCAATTTATTTTTAAGTGAACAAGGTGGAAGCATTTCAAGCATACACAACATGCTAGAACCTCAGGTTCTTTATAATATTTTTTTAAGTTTCAGCTCTATGTTCAGTTCTACATCAATGCTGCAGCCATAGATAAAGTGAAACAGATGAATTCAGGCCCATTTCTCTACCAATTGGCTTAAATCTCCAATCGTAACGAAGTAATCTCACCGATGCCATCAACCTAAACACTAACATATTCAGTAACTGCTCGCTAAACTGATAATTTCTAGGAAGCTTCTATCTCGCAATAGGATATTAACAAGTTGGCCATAACTCGTTGCTCGAATCTTGATAATGTTTGTGTAATCGCTCTCAGCTTTGGAAGTGGAAAGCAGTTTAATTTTCAGAATGGACATTTTGAAAATTGTGTTAGAATTCCTCAATTTGGAAAGCTTGCACGGAACTGTCGATTCTGTACAAATCTCACCGTGAACACTTGCGTGGAGTGAGCTGTCAGTGTCATCCCGCTGATGCTAGGGATTGACCAAGCCAACATTTACAGTCATAATCGAGAATAATAATCATAATGTCTTTCAAGTCAAGTCATCAAGTGCCAACGGTGTGACTGGCTGACGGACCATATAATTTAATCCCACGTAGTTTGTGTAGCGTGATCACTTCACATCATCACGCAGCACGCGGCATCACGTGAATCGGGTGAAGGACTACATGGTCTAAAAAAAAAACAACATTGAGATTCTGGCTAAGTTTGTGTTTTGCTATTTTCTTTTGAAATCCCACAAAATAGTAATGTTTTGATAACTAAAATACTAGCTTTCAATTATATTTAAATGATCAATAGAATTAGCATAAAAAATATTATTAAAACTTCGATTATGATTGTAAATGTATGCTTGGTCAATCCCTAGTATCAGGTGGGATGACACTGACAGCTTACTCCACGCATACTTCACCTAAGTTTTCACGGTGAGATGGTTACAGAATCGCACAGCAGATCAGGCCAGGATATGAGACAGACAATACATTTTGTGACAGAATTCTATTTGATTTGAGATCTATTTGATTATATCAAGGCAGGAATAATCTTTCAAACAACTTAAGAGATCCTACTTATTCAAAACGAATAGATCCCAGAGCTTTTTACCTGGCAAGCTACGTCAAGCAAACATTTGAGTTTCCTTTAAAGTAAAAGAAGATATGCAGCAATAGAAATTGTTTTTGAAATTATTCCTTTGATACAGTTTCCTCTAACATTCGTTTTCAAAACAATAACGAGAAATACACGACTTACCAAAAAAACGAAGTCCCGACAATCGTGTCGAAAGTTGCAATTAAGAGCAGTGTAGGATATGTAGCGTGAGCACAAACAAACAAGCCGTTGTCAATTGGCCGGGGCGGACGCCAGCGGAGGCCACACAGATACTACGGGGAATCGTGTGGACTGGAGAAATGTTATTAAAAATAATCGCTTGGCTTGGTTTTTTGCGCCGACACAGTACATCATTTCGCTAGACGTTTACCGAGTAGCCAATGAAAGCTGAAATATTGTAAGGTTTATTGTTAAATACGGTAATTTTCAGGATTTCACCTGTTGCATGGCAATATGGTGCATACTTATTTCCAAAAATGCACCATAAATGCTTTATAAAGTTAATTTTAGTTAAAACTCCTAAAAAACTTTTGGTTATCGGTTCCTTTCAGTTAAACGCTTCAGCAAAAACCAACCGAGTGTAACCCAAAGGGTTCGAAAAGCAACCCTAGAAATAGATATTTTTTTCTTAGAAAACATAACTCAAAAAAATATATTAAGTATATTTTCGTTGACGTGTGCAATGAACTAATGACAAAAAGCGGCTGCGGTAATGTCTCTGGTGAATTAGTTCCGCATAGTTAGTCCGCGCCGCAATCATCCGTGCCCGGCGCCCGCGCAGGCTACTGAAAACCCCGCGGTATGGAGCTGTAGTGGCAGAAATAAAAATGTGACTGTGTTCATCTTTAAGAAAAAGAACTGTTTGTACAATCATCTCACGAAAACACTAATCACTTTCAGATTTTGTCATAAAATGTCGTTACTTATCAATTAAAGTAAGTCTTTGTCTTTTTTGGCGTAACCATTAAATTTCGGTCACATAATATGACAAGGTTCTTAGTATGATCAAAGTTTTCTTTAGCCAACCTGACGTTTTCTTGTTCAGGCAGAAAATAGCTTATCCGTTTCTTTACTCGCTAAATTGATTTTAATCTTCGAAACAACAAAAAGTAATCCAGATCATCATTCATCCACATTCTTTCGAAATGTTAGTTTTTACCTACTCCCTTTCAACGCAAAAGTAAGTCATTAGAAAATACCAGGCTTTTTCTATTCGAATTCCTCTTTTTAACTCGGATCCACGTATATGGCGTACTAAACGTTCTCAGCTAACTAAACGCCTTTTAAGTATTCCTCGTAAAGGACCGAGTAGGTTCTGATACTTTATATGCGCGTGTGGCAATGAATCAAATAGGGCGACTGCCTTTAATCAAGTGGCGCCTCAACTATTTGACACCAGCTAACGCCTGCCGGATCACGCAACTAATTTAATTACGAAAAATAACAACCACATCGCTATACTATAGCAATTGCTGCTATTTATGCAATTTCTTCTTTGACATGCACTTTGCGTGTATGAAATTTAAATGAAATAGAAACTGGCACCGATTGCATTGTTCACAAACTAAACTAAATTTAAGTTCAGTCAGTTTTCTTTCTATTTCATTAAGAAAAAGACAGAAGATAAATGTTAGTTTAGTCCTGTCAAATTAGTCAGCGCCTGACATAAATTGACGTATTTTAGTAGCCAGTTTTTTAAACACGTCTAATCTTGTCTACGGAGTGTCTTAATTTGACAGGACTAAACTAATATTTATTTTCTGTACTTTTCTTAATGAAATAGAAAGAAAAAGATGCACTGAACTTCAATTTAGTTTAGTCTGTGAACAAGGGAATTGGCGCCACTGAAGAACTAAAATAAGTAAATTTCATAACTAAGGATGTGTTGCAAGACATGTCGATAAAACACGGTCGTGTTTGATATGTGCACGTGATTAAAATAAATACTCCGGGCAGTAGTCAGGAGTGCGCCGACAGCTGCTACTCCGGGGGATAATTGAAACGACGATTTATACACCCGCCAAATTTATCGACATCCACGATTTATAGTGTGAGCGAGGCCTTATGCATCGGTTATTATTGTAACGTTTCATTTTTGCCATGCTCTCGATCATTTCACGTATAACGCGATTCAAATAAAGATAAATTCGTGAAGTATACGGTTTCTCAATAACCTTATGTAATTAAACAACGCAATTAAAATGTCACTTAGTAATTATCATTTGAACAAGACAATCAGTGAAATGCAATTATTGTATTAGATTAGTTGCCGTTGATATCTAGTGAAATTAAATCGTTTCTTTACAAAAGTATCATTATGATTTATTCTTATCTTAGTTAGTACTAGTATATTTTGCGGCAAGGATTTAACAAATTATTACTAAGTCAATTATCAGGTATCTATAAAAATATCGACATTTCCAATTTAGTGAGTTGATAATGAAGTTATGTTAGTCGTTTTATGAACACTCTAGATAAGGATTAAGAAATACAAAGTCTGACAGTTGTGCAAGACGTTAAGTACCGCATTGAATAGTCGCGATACCTTTCAGGTGAGAATGACATTATTTTAATAACGTAATTTCATTTAACAATAGTCTAGTTGGATTCGATGAAAGAATAGACGTAACGATATAACTAAAAACCATGTTTGCGATGAAGATAGTATATGTGGCAGGAGCACCAACTTCACATCTCAAAAACAATTATGGAAACCAATAAATTTAAATGTTTCGCGCCTGTGGCAGTGAACCCGGTCCAATTAGAGTCTGGCGGCGTCCGCACTAAATCTCACGATGCTACCACGCTACACTAATTCATACGAGCCCGCAGCCCGCCAACGAGACCTCGTAACTGTCCACGTCGACACGAACTTTAGCAGCTTCTCGATTATCGATAACTTCTGCTTCCCAACACTAATGTTGCGTACAGCTGAATAAGTTAGTTTTTAACACGGAAGTTTTTTTGAATTAACAGTTATTTTGAATTTATTTGTACTATAATTACTTTTTTTATTGATTCTTCTTAGAAAATTTAACCCAGCGAGCGCAAGGTTGGGAATAATACACCCAGACCATAATAAATCGCTCGATATTTTGTAACATATATATTTTTTTAAATTTTAGCCTCTGTTTCCGTTTCCTATCTGTCATAGTGACAGTAATTTACGAAAAGAATTTAGAATCAAACCGTAAAAATGTCTAATTTATCATATGGGTTTGTCACACCCACCTTATGCTCCGTGTTACAATTTTTTACCCGTCAAAGGTTAAAGGACGCGTCACGTTTAGTCACATTTCTCTACATGCTCTTATGTAGAAGAAAGATATAACTCTCTATCTGACTCTTTATTTTTTCAGAAGTTTCACTTCTATTTGTATATTATAAGCTATAAATTCTAACACTAGTAAAATAACATGCAAATTAAAACTATGAAAGCTGCCAGTGCTTTTACAACTTAACAATACTTAATCCACCACATTTTATACCGCCGTATAATAAACCGTCATATAACGAACTAGGGAACAAAAACCACTATCTTATATATATCATGTAGTAGTCATTTGTCTTTCGTTCGGTCAGCAGTAAAAGCGGCTCGTATCGACGCGTGCGCAAAACACCTGCTCCTAAACCCCCACTAATTATTCCACCACTTATTATATGATTACGAGACTTTTTTGGTGCTTTCAATCAAATTACACCTTGGCTTGGCCACTTTGTATGAGTGAGATGTCATAAAGGTTTTTTTTTAAGACCAATTATACTACGACCGTTGCGTGCCGGTGTAAAACGAAATATTATCAATTTTAAAGTATTTGGGGTCAACTGAAATAAGTGCTCCTCATAAGTTCTTAATGCATTAGAGCATTCTTTTGTCAAACCTTTTTCGGCATCGAAGAAACGCGAAAGTAATCTCAAACAAAAATACAAGTGAGCAAATAATAAGGATTAAGATAACGTATTGTCAAATACAGAATTCTTACAAAGACATTTCTTTGTATTTACATACGGGACAATATGAACAGATTAACACAGACGTTGTCACAAACAGTAGCACTCGTGTCGAGAGCAAATCCGGATTTATAAAACGACCCAAAAACTAAGACATTGCGCTAATTTCAGTTTAAACTGTCACCGAGATTACCTTCATGATAACGAAACGGAGTTCTAAATATGAATTCGTGTAATGCCCGCACAGTTTTGCACTCAAGCGCATCGATGGTGTGATACGAGGACATAAATAAATAATTAGACGGAGGAGAGGAAGTCGGGGGCGCGGCGCGGAGGGGGGAGGCTACGATAGTTTTGAGATACTATCTCCCGCAACCGCGCTTTGTGTCAAACGTCAGATGTTTATCGGGAAGATGTTTACAGATGTACTGGAGGGGTAACGGACCGAACATCTCATGGAAGCAATGAACCGTACAACACTAATACGCTTGATAGACTGTCCGTTAATTATGTGCTTTGTTTTACTTATCGCTGTCATATACCACTCTTTTCTACAGTAGCAGTAAAATTATCGCTTCTTAAATAAAATTCTAATGTAAAGTAACGCGCGGATTATTCCTGTGCACATAGATCACGCTAGATGGCGCTGATAGGGTGGCGCAGCGCCAGATCTGCGATCATCTCATTCCCGGCGTTTCATCGCCTAATTACAAGACGTTCACGTTACTAACCTCAGTTATCAGAGGATACATCTTTCCTCTAATAGTTTTTCTATTTTTATAGAGTTTAGCAAGTGACTGTTTTATTAACTGTCATATCGCTGTGATTGCCATCTAACATAAAAACCGGCCAAGTGCGAGGCAAGGATTCCGTATCTATAAAAAACGGCAAAAAAAATCATTTCTGTTGTATGAGAGCCCCCTTCAATATTTATTTTATTCTGTTTTTTAGTATTTGTTGTTATAGCGGCAACAGAAATACATCATCTGTGAAAATTTCAACTGTCTAACTATCACGGTTCATGAGAAACAGCCTGGTGACTGACGGACGAACGGACGGACGGACAGCGGAGCGGGAGTAATAGGGTTCCGTTTTACCCTTTGGGTATGGAACCCTAAAAAATGACGTCCTTCTACAATTTTAATTTTTTGAAGTGAGTCCTTTGATTTACAAATCAAGTCAAGGTTTTGGTCAATGCTTTTGACCATTGCCATAACTATTCATAATCTAATAGAACCTCAACGATGCAAATGATTTTGACTAAACCGAAATGCATTATCCAAAAATGAAAAAATATTTCTTAGGTACTGGCCAGAAAAATTCAAAAGACACAACGTAATCGATACACAGGATAAAAAAAAAGTGCTGAACGAAACGAGAATAGCACTCGAAATATCGATAGTAACAACTATCGCGACAAAAGCCTGCGTACAATGAGTATTGCGAAACTCTCGATGCAAGCGCAAGTAATTGTTTTGTAGAAGGACACACCGAGTTATCGTGCCACCGATCGCCGAGTGACGTGCAGCTGCTATTTCGGTTCCTTTTTTTAAATATCCCCATGGAACTAGTGGAAATGGAAATTGGTTAGAACCATAGGTTGGTACTTGTGATTTCTTTTTTTTTTAATGTATTGAAACTAGCCAGACTTGCCAAAAATTGAATATAGATTTTGATATCCATGCATGCTTTACTTTTGTACCTACTGACTACTGCTTCTGTTTTTATTTAATAAAAGATGGCGCAGATTTGGGTAACTGTAGTGCATACAGATGTCATTAAAGCAGGAATTATCTATAAGGTGATAATTATTTGTGTTTGACCCAGAAATAAAGTAGAGATAAATGATATTACAGGAACATTAAATCACATACTTATTCAAGGTTTGTATACAATAACACATACCTATATTTAATTTAATTAAAAGTCTGGGAACTCCGGTTAGTTTCCGAAATATATTCGTTTATTATGTGCCTGCTTAAAATAGAATTTAATTGCTTTTGCGCAGTTTCGTGAATAATTCTCACATTTTCACAAAATTTATATCCAAGACAGTAAATCAGCTGGGGCCCGCGCACTAAACAAAATGGGAGCTTAAGGCTCATGAATAAAAACATCCTATTTAGCGCTACACTCACCACGTCCTCAAGTGTACCGAAACATCTGACCAGAAGCTTGATACGCGATACGTTACCCTAAATATATCAGTCGCAAGAATCAAAATTGCTTATAAACTTTATTGGACATAACGCTTTTCGGCAATGTAAGGTAGTTCTACGCAAACGCATTTCCGGTCGAACGCTGCCGGGAAAAAGCCATTTAAAACAAAAAAAGAAAAAAATAGTAACGCGCCGCTCGCCGCTCGGACACTTCCGGTGGGCGCCATTTTTTCTGTATTGCCAACAGATAAAATCTTTCCGGCCTACTGCGCGAACGCCCGCTTTTATTCCTTTTATTTTATGTGATCACTTTTTGGCAAAATTATACATATTTGTTAAAAAAAAGAAACGTTTTGTTTTATTGAAAAAATAACTGAGTTTGTTTTATTGATTTCTATATGGCACGTCCACATCTGTTAGTTTACCAAACGTTTAACACTTCAGCCTTTTAGAAGAGCTTAAGTTACTAGCTAGTTGAGCTGAAACCCTGAAATTAGAACTTCATGGGTTTTTTCAGAGACAAGAGAAATTATCGCTTAATTGCAATAAGTTAAACTTAAATAAAGATGAGGAGTAAATAGAGGCAACCCGTCCAAATCACCAGATTTTTAAACTGACTAATATAAAGCCAACAAAGAAAACCCTTAACAAGTTAAAGACAAGTAAGCATTATGAACTAACATTGAAAATGTTAACTGGAACAATGAACATCACAATTAGTGTAGCGAATAGCATTTGCATCGCCACAAAATTCAACGGTCGAACTTATGTAAATAGGATAGCTGTTCAATGTTGAATATTCAAATTGATGTCATTATAACATTCGGCCAAACGCGTCGGCCGTTTGGCCAGCAGCCAGCCGCACCGACGAATATGTAATGTAACGTAATGAGTAAATTAAACGTACCTCGTTTTTTTATCTCACACGCGAGTTAAAGCCTGGCTGCCTGACTTCAACCACCGGTGGCCATGTTCCACAGTGTTTGGCGGTTACGAAGAGAATTTTAACAAGCCTAACTTTCGCATGTTCGCTGCGATTAACTTAAGTCAGCTTGGAAATGCAAACTTCATTTTGCGAGACTTGTAGCGCAGTAAGGAACTAAATCATAGATTACGCGTTTCAAATGCAAACTGCTTACTAAGATTTCTCTACGACTAGACAAGGATTGTACTTTCGTGAGCGTTTTGTTACACAGTTTTACAGTAAGTATTGAGACTAGACAAATAAATATCTCGCTAACAAAAAGAGTAGCGAACAAATTCGTGAAGATATCCTTATCTCAAACACATTGTATCCATAGCCTAGCATTAAATCTAATGACAGAGAAAAACGGGTGAAAAAACAGTGACTGTCAAATTCCCTCGGATGTTGGCTGAACAAAACAGCACTTTAGACGATAAAAAAAGAAAACTAGAAGAGCGTTCTCGATTCAAAAATTGAATTGATCGCCCCATTGTATTCCAAATGTATCATTTGAGCTGTTATTATAGTCCCTCTCTCTCTAGCTCCATACGAACTGGTAATCCAATACTTTTGTATGGCAGGCACTTAACACATTGCTCTAGAAACGAAACGTCCGAAGTGTAATAAGGTATTAATTTGTTTAGTGTTTTATTGGCTACCTCTTAAGAAACTTATTGTAGTAAGAGTGTACTACACGTCTTTACAAATGTTTTAGAGTGAATAGGATGATAGTTATTAGCGATATTACAAGGCTCGTCTTCTTTATTAGCTCTATGAAGTATGACAAGCGATTTACATTGAAAACTACCTTTGATTATTGCTTATTGGAAGCTTGAAATGTAACATAACTTCCCTTTACCATGCCGTCGGCTAACCGAGCAAGAAATCGAAAACAATCGATGGTACCGCAAAAACTTAATACGAATTCATTGGGAGCAAAAGGTTGATCGAAAAAAAATTGAATACAAACCACAAAAAGCTAATCGGCTATAACACGAAGGAAGTAACGTATAAACGAGCGTGATAAATTAAATAAACAAATTTATAAAAAGTTAGTCGAACATACGGATGGATCGTTTTGTTGCGGTGGGCAGGTACGGGACTCGAACCCACGCTCCGTACAGTAATCCTATTAACCGGCCATTGTGGATGGCCAAATAAATAATTTATTTTCAATCACGTATTTATTGGTTCCTACTGAGTTATGTTCGAGCCCTTGGGAGTTGCGACAGTTTGTCAACTCATCCGTGTTGGCAAATTTTGCAATTCATTGTCATATTTTTTGGGGTAAAATCTACTTTAATCCAGAGTTTATTCCACTGTTGCTACACCGTTTGCTCTGTAATGAAACATAACGAATGTTACCTAAATAAAAAAATAAACTCTTAACTAAAAGTGCAAGTCCATAAAAATTAAACCATTCAATTAGTTTCCCACATCAATCAAACAAAACAGTATCACAATCCAATAAATGTTCTTATTAAAAACAATAACACAAAGCGTTATGGCCTCTTAGGCCAAAATAACAAGACCCTTGTCGGCTTCTCGGGTCTATATGGCCTGTGTGAGGGCAATTGGAACGCTTATGGGCATTTACAGTTAAGTTACACAACCAAATAGACCCACTAAAGGATATATTTTGAGTAAACATACTTGAGCGTTGTTTGAACAATACGCCGCCCGAACGATGTTGATATTTGACCTTCTTTGTAATTTTAGCTTGGAAGAATAATATATTTATACGGTAAGATAGACCGACTATTTGGCATGATATATATAAAATAAGTTTCATTTTACAGTTTTGCATAACCGGCTAATTTAAAAGCATATCATAATGCTGTTTTAAGTTTTCTTGGCCATAATTTCTTAGCCGTAATCATGTTGAAAGAATAACTTAGCAACTGATTGAAGCTATATTTTATTGAAATGTTTTTTTTTCTTACATTGTTTTCGTATGTATATAAGTTTGACAAATATCACACATATCAAATTTCCAGAACCGTGAGAAAATCTTAAAATGCACATAAACAAATTAAATATAAAATATCACACTTTGGATAATCCGCACAGATAGTGTCGTTGTTCAAAATAGTCTAGATGTCATCCAAGCCTTCTTATTTACATAAATTGCGATTATTATGCTGAATGACGTTAAAGGTTCAGCTATATCAGAAATCAATTTAAATTGGAAATGGGTAGTAAATTTTATAAAATTGGAAACAATATTAAAGTCACAAGTTGACTACTCTAATTACAAATACTACTAACTCACAAACAAATTTTTGTTTAAACTTTTCCTAAGCTAACAAAAATATTTTTTTGATTTATACATAATAAAGTATCAAGATTACTAAGCCCCACGTGGGAGGGTGACGCTGGCTCAAAATCACAATGCACTCGTGCTTTTTTATATGAATTGCGTTTTTTGAGTGAAATCGATCACGACGTGTCCGCCTCGAGGGCTGGCTAATATTATACTGTATTTATTTACACATTGTTACTTTAAATTTTCTTTTAAAATCTCTATAAATAAGCAATCGGCTTCCGAAACCGCTTTATACCTAAGGAGGGTATTAAAAAAAATTATTTATGACTGATGTTTGGTCCCCATGCAATTTTCTAACATAATTTGATCATTATAGAACAAAAAACGTGTAGTTTTGAGATATATTTGAAGCATGTTTATTAGAACTTCATATTGTAATAAATATCCAGGAATGCAGATCATCTTAAATTAAGACCAAGACTATTTTGAAGCCTTGTTCACACGACATAACACTAAATTTATTAGGCCATTAAAGTATGTTACATACACGTGAGATAAATATATTTATGCATACGCATTTAATAATTGGTAAATTATTCTAGTTTGTTGAATAAACTGTAGTATTTAAACAGTGCGAGCTTACATTCCGGGTATCAATTTTATGTTTCACCAACTAATGTCAAAATTTGAATATCTGTCTCCATTACTATTCATGTATTCGCTAAAAACATGGTTTTGGCAAGTGTATTAGATTAATTATTTATTGCATTTCGAGTCTGTATCTTAAAGGACATGGGATCTGTAGCGAATGTGTAAGTGAGCCGTGTATAAATATGTATGAAGAGGCGGGTACAGGCCCTTGACAATGCTACTGCTATTCCCGTATTGTGCCCCCGTCATTATGCCTTCAACGTCTGAAGTAGCAGGCACTCCCATTCGCTCCTTTGTCGCTCCTTCCGAATAATTAGAGCAAACAACTTTGTTGCTCTGATACTCGCAGTCAGCAATAAAGTATACATTTCAATGTAAAAAATCTCGAGAGTCCTCAGCGAAGGGTCGCTTTGACGGTTAATTTTTGTCATTGTTGCTCCCGAGTCCGCGTGGTGTTTGTACTTTTTCCGTACGAATGTACAGCGGCGGGATCGCGTGAGGGTTTATGTTTATTGTTTCGACGGGCTGTGAGAGTCGTGAGAATTGTTACTTAGTACTACTTGACATTTAAACTTAACATCTTGTTAAATCTATGATAAAACGGGTTCAATTTTTGAGGGCGCAGCCGGATATTGGAAACGCTACTATTGTTCAAAGTGTTCGGTAACACTTTATCTATTAACTAATCTTGGCGCGAATCTCGGTTCGTTTAATTTTCGTGCCACTGTCTAACTCGTCTTATGTAATACGCCTAATTGAATAACCTTACAATGTAACTAGTCTTTTGTTATTTTATCTAATACCTTTCGCTCTGCTCTTACAATTCACTTATTATAAATACACTAGCATCTGCCCCCGATTTCGTCCACGTGAAATTTCTTGTTCTCCAGAACCTATCCCGTCGCAATGCGTCGCCTGCCCGCGCTTTTACTTTGTTTTCATTTAGTGTTCTTTCTGACTTTTTTCTTTTCCTCGGTTCCTAAGGGTCCTAGTGTGATACAAAGTAATCGCCTATAGCCTTCTTTAAGAATTTGGCTATCAAATACAAAAATATTTTTTAAAGCCGACTGGTAGTTCTAGAGATTAGCGCGTTCAAAGAAACACAAACATACCTACAAACTCTTCAGCTTTATTAATATTATGCTTTATTATTATTACTATTGGGTGTACCGGAAAGTTCTGTCGGTTTTTGTAAATAAAACTCGTGGTTAGTTCTTAAAGCTATCATTTATATTTTAATCAATTACATATTGTCCCTGATTTTCTACTACACGTTCAGATACACACTCGAGTCCAAAAACACTACACAAATTTCTACAGGCAGTAGCAGCGTTATTTTCCTTCTGGAACTCATAAAGTATACAATGCCTCAAATGAACTTTATCGTTGGCACTCATTTTGACACTGCGGCTACTCAGAAGCGAATGACAAATTATTGCGCAATACGTGTATTTATAGTCCGTAACCCAGAAATTATGACGCAATATTATTCAATACTTTTAACTTATTGGTATAGAGAAAAATTCGAAAAATTTCTATGTACTACCAAAATTTAAAATTATGTAGGTACTACTCTGCTAATAGGTACCTATTTTTTTTATGGATATGTCCATGAAAGGCGATTGTTTCAGTAAATACTTGTATTTCTTTAATTCTACGATATGCAGGTACTCGAACCATATTCGATATGAATACTTATTAGCAATGCATGTGCATTTTAGGTTCGATAAGTAGATCATCAGATAGCTATAAGTTCATTAATGGTTTAATTGCAAGACTAGAAAAATAAAGTTTTTATAAAGAAAAAAAAAATTTAAAATTAAAAACATGCCTGCCTCGTAAAAAAGTGAATTAAAAAATGGAACCAAAAAATTAAAAACAAGCTAAATGATTTTAGGGTTGAATGGGCACAAGGTAAGTACTAAATAGATTATAATATTTACTGTTCAATTAAACCGCCACTGTGCCCAAATGTGCGAAACTGAAAACCAATTTTTTTATTGCAGTCGAGGATGGTTCCTTAGAACAGTTCTTTATAGGTCCCCCAGACTTCGCTGAAAAAATTGGTTTTCAGTTTTCCACTTCCAGGCTATGTTACCCGGGACAACGCAACGCTTCTAACGATACCACATACATTGATATCGGTTAAGCTGTTAAGAAGTTATGGTGGAATAAACACACAAACATACATGAACTCTGAAAACATAACAGTTCTTTTTTGGGCAACGTGTAATTAAATGACAAAATGGTAGGTAATTGATACAGTAACATATTATTGTGAAAACATAAAAGGCAAACTAGACTTCTATAACGTGTAAGAATGTTTTACTACGAGTTTTATATTACTATGAGAAATTGTTTTAAATAAAAGCAGGGAAAATAATAAATATCCATTGCTGAACATTTGCCAAAAAAAAAATAGACTGCAGGAACGATCCCAGTCACTGGATTGTTCTCTTTATTTGTTGCTGTAAGACCTCATCTAGGTTTTAAAACTAACAAACTACCCAACACCTCGTTTCGTAGGCTTCTCAATGTAAATACGTTTCGGTACCTAGTAGATAACCCTTTTACATTTAATGTACTGAGAATAATTAAATAATTTAATATTAATAATAATTATTATTATTTAATTAATATTATTATTTTATTATTATTATTATTTAACTTATTTTTTTCTAATTTAATAATTTACATCTTTGCTGCATGCTCTTATTTATTTATTTTTTTTGCCAACCTACTGCTTAACATTGTAACGGCTGACAAGACCCCAAGATGGAATCACTGGCTCTGAAGATACAGGCTATGCCTAGTTTCGGAATCAGGGATACTTATACTTTATTTACCAAATATATGCCCTGACAGTACCTACCCAATGAAATTGTAATCCAATATCTTATTTTATGTCACTACGATGTGCACCTTAGAATAAGACCAATTTTAATAAGGGTTGTGAATAAAACATTTATTATTATTATTTATTATTATTACCCGTAATTTACAAATTAATAATCCCAAAACACTAACATAACGTTATTTAACCGTTTAGAGACGGTACCACAATCGTAATTCATCTGAAACAATCTTATTGCCCTTTATGACGCATTACAAGCCCAGCTTACCCCCAGTTATCTGTCACCAAGATACCGTCAACTGTCCCGAGGGGATCGCGGGACGCCCCGGGACACCCCGGGATTAACCGGCGAGGGACCGATTTAGATTTGGGACGATATTAGAGTTATTTTATTCTGGTTATAGATGATTTGATTTTTAATTTGAATTTTGGGGCCGGAGTGTTATTTATACTTGAAGAAGTAGGGTTACATTTTAAGGGTTATTAAAGGGTATTTCTACCAGTTAGGGTGTAAAATATTTTATCTTTATCTGTAAGTGAATCTTGTGTGAGGGGCTTGTGGCTAAGTACTAACAGCCGCACGGGTCGATCGATCAGATTAAGTTACGCTTGCCGCGGTTGTTCCGTGGATGGGTGACCATCTTCACATACCAAGACCCCTCCGTGCCTCGGAAAGCACGTTAAGCTGTTGGTCCCGGCTGTCATTTGTGGATCTTTGACAGTCGTTACGGGTCGTCAGTAGCCCGAAAGTCTGACAACCAGTCTTGCCAAGGGGTATCGTATTACCCTGTTACTGGGTTGTGGAGGTCAGATAGGCAGTCGCTCCATGTAAAATACTGGTATTCAGCTGCATCCGGTTAGACTGGAAGCTGACCCCAACATAGTTGGGAAAAGGCAGGCATATGATGATGTAAGTGAATCTTATCATACAGAATACATATTCAGCCTATAATGTTCCCACTGCTGGGACACAGGCCTCCGCTCTGTGAGAGGGAGTGGGCCATAATCCACCACGTGGGCCCAGTGTGGGTTGGTGGATGCCACATGTCTTCGAATTTTAGGTTCTAGGACATGCCAGTTTCCTCACGCTGTTTTTCTTCTCCGTTTCCATGAAGGAATGAAATTAATCTTATCACGAAAGAACGAAACATAGATATACTTTTCTGCTAATTTCTTACATCGGACTTTACACTTTTATTTGTCGTTATCTTATGTATCTACGTAGTGTATTGTGAATCTTTTAATCTGTGCTAAATAAATGTATTTTCTTGCTTTCTTTCTTTCCTTCCTTCTTTCTTTCTTTCTTTATGTAGGTAGAGGTATTTACATCGTACCTTTAAGCAAGGAAAGGTATATATCGTTTCTTCTTACCTCAAAAATGTAAGAGTCGTGACATCAACTACACATATTCATTACAGTGAATGGTATTTAACAATATTATATTGAATACTTGATTTGAATCACTTTCCTTTAATGGAATTCGATATTTCTGCCATTTCAGAACCAGTCGATCATTCAAGCTTAGTCATGTATGATTTTAGAACTGGAAGTGAACTCTAGACTCGTGTGACCGAATTATAATTATCTTGTGCATACAATTCATCTATATCAAATGTTATATCCTGCTTTTTAAAATTAACCTACCTCTATGTTGACATTTTTGTTTGCTACAAAAAGTGTTATGCTTTTTAGGGTTCCGTAGTCAACAAGGAACCCTTATTGTTTCGCCATGCCCTTCTATCCGTCCGCAGCTTAGCTCAGAGAATCTTAGTATGTACTAGAAAGCTATAATTTGTACCTCCTCTGCCCGTAAAGTGGGGATGTTTTTTTTTTCTCGTCTACCCCATGGTCTGGGGTATCGTTGGATAGGTCTTTCAAAAATATTGCTGGTTTGCGATTTCGATTCAGGGATCCGTTTGTGATATATAAAGCTTTAAAGTGCTCATTATTGCTAGACAAGTGTGTGTGTGTGTATGTCCCTCCCCCCGCCAACTAAATGGTTGCTTTTGGATATGTGAAAAAAAAACACGGCGGTAGTATATAACTAAATTAAAAGGAAAACTCTCACAGCTAAGTAGGCTTTACAAGTTTACGAGTAATAGTAGACCAACTTAATTTTGCAGTTTTAATGTATGGGAGAACGAGATTTTCAACTACAATGTTAAGTTTGTTCTTGGGATAAATTTATTCCAACTACGGAAATCTACTTGGTGGGTTTTTTACTTTGGTTAACGTTGTTATGAGCACTGTGTCTATGTGTCTTGGAACATTCTAATATAAATATGGCATGTGCTACCTACAAATTATTCTATTTGATGTGTTATATCCTGTTTTACAGAAATAACAAGGTTTTATAATTCCTTTGCTACAGTAAGTGCTACGGTTTTCTTTACTTTAGTAAACCTTATTATGATGACTGGTGACCGTTGTGACAATGTATCTTAGCAAATATAGATACGTTTGACCAAATTAAATTATATGTATGTCCGTGTGCATACAATACATTTGTGTGACGCAAATGTTTTAAATAGAAATTACAACTTTTATACATTTTCGTATTTCTTGGTAGGAAAAGTGCTACGCTTTTCATTACATTTTCATTTTGATCAATCACTGAGTTAACATCAAGTAGACTTTAATTGTTTTTATAAATTCTGTGTTTTATTACGTAATCGGGTACTTTTCGGACGTCCAAATATAATATTTTTGACAAGCATTTGTCTATGTTAAGTCTGTATATGCACTCACAGTATTGTATAACCGAGTTTTGATAGAAGAAACGACCTGTCTTCGGTATTATGTCTTTGCTACTACCTACTACATACACAATTTTTGGGCAAGATCTTTCTTCATGTAGGTAATGTCAATAAGTAATACACGGGACTGCTTAACCAAGATTAGAATGAAGAAAGTTACAGTGTTTGGTACCAAAAGTTCCTTGGTATAATATTCCCTTTTCCCAGCGGCAGTCTTGTCTCTGTAAATCTTGTCTTGCCTATGTAAGTAGCACTGCTACTTTTCAACACACAAGATTTTCTCCATCTATAGTCCATACATTATACACAGTAGATACCTATATTTTACAGTAATCAAATAAGTCTAATACAAGTCAAATAAGTCTAAGGTTCCGTGGTATAATGGTCGCTTTGCCCCGTGGCAAAGTCTTCAAAGTCGTCTGTGTTCTTGTCTGACTTGTCTATGTAAGTAGCACTGCTAGACAAGACAAGATTTACAGAGACAAGATTTTTTTATTTATTTTACAGTAATCAAGTAAGTCTGTACTCACATTATGTAGTTTATAGTAAAGGCCGCACGCGTTGCAGACCGGCTCGCCGTTCTGGTTGCGTCGCCATAGCGTCGTCGTCGTCGTCTTGCAGTTGGCACACGAGGTACCAGCCCGCCGAGCTGCACTTTGCAGCGACTGTAACAAACATATAAATAGGTTAGCTTTATTATTCAGCGAATACGAGTAGTTGGATATAGTTCATATTGTGTGATGGTGAAACCAGAGTATTGGCGCCGACTCTCTTGTTCACAAACTAAACTAAATTTAAGTTAAGTGCATCTTTTTCTTTCTGTTTCATTAAAAAAAGGATAGAAAATAAACATTAGTCCTGTCAAAATAGAATGCTCCATAGACAAGTTTAGACGTGATTAAAAAATTGGCTACTAAAAATACGTCAATTTACGTCAGACGCTGACTAATTTGACAGGACTAAACTAATATTTAGCTTCTGTCCTTTTCTTGATGAAATAGAAAGTAAAAGATGCAATGCAATTTAGTTTTGTTTGTGAACAAGAGAAACACCGCCATCACCTATTTATTTTATGGACAAAAAACAGTTATATGCTAAAGAAAATACAAGAAATCCTTATACCAAAATGACAAGTATGTTACCTACACCATTCACCACATATTAATAAAGTAATTAAAAGAAGTAAAGGACTGTGGTCAGGAGTATAGGAAATTTTGTGAGTATGGTGGGTACCCAGACAGAGAGTATAAGGGATGAAGAAAGTACGAAAGAAAAATGGTGGTACTGCGACTACAGTTTTCAATAGCCCTTTGCATTTTTTTATTACAATTGTTTTTTATTCTGTAATGTAGTAAGAATTGTTAGAGAAACTTTGGGAAACCAACAAACATTCACCATTTAGAGAGTAAATGACGTTAAATAAATAATAAGTTACCAATTAGTTGCTAGTTGCAAAAGCATCAAGGAAAATGTATGTGGCAGAGCTACTGTTTTGCTGGCCATATTAAATGTCATATTGATGGATTTTATGAGACCATAAGTTTTGAAAACAATGATGATGAATTTCCTTCTAGGTACTTTCGCGTGAGCGGTATATGAAACAGCTGATCAATTCGCGCACATACCTACATGGGAACGAATTTTAATTTTATTGTATTACAACACTTTTGTTATTAATTGTCCCCGTCGAAGAAGTTATTATGCAGTAAAGTGACAGTAATGCGTTTATTATTTTAAGTACAATTTTTTAAAAGGGCATTCGAATAATAAAGATAAAATAAGAATACGCGACTGCAATTGTTGAATACGGAGCGTTTAAAGTTCCACAGATGTAGACAATTTATGATTATGTTGATTTCATAAAAGGATAGGTATAAACGAAATGACAACTGAATTGCGACACTAAAACGCGAATGTAAGTCCACATACAAATTAATAAATTAACAACCCTGCAGAGAATTCAACTATAATTTCCGAAGACAAAAGCGATTAAAATGTGCGTCCAAGTATTATAACCGAAAACATTATAGAGCCAAAATTATGTACCCTGTTAATGTACCTTAAAACAATCAACATAAAATACTCGCAGTTGAGTCGCAAAACGAAGCGATCGACAAAAAGTGAATATTCGAATATCGAAACGAAAAAGCGAGGTAGCTATCGGCGGGTCTCTTACGCACCTGCCCATTACTACCCGTCAATCAGACAAAAAATATCCATGGCATGCGGTGGCCGTTTTATACAGTCCACAAAAGTGCCTCACTCAATTAAAAATGCATTCGTCCTAAACCGACACCAAAATAAAAAGAGCCAGCGCAATCCGACTCATAATAAATCCATTAATTTGTCATGTCATTTATCGAATAAAAAGCATTGAGGTCGTAAAACATTACGAGAGGAACTATTCGGGACAGCGGCGGAGGTTCTCGGTAACTAGAATCGAATACTACCAAAGATTATCGTGACCGCACCGCGCCGTATTGTCCGATTTAATATCGTAAGTGACTGTGTCGGCCTCAGTCGGTACATGTGAGCACAGAAGGTTTCACAGACGGTATATTACTATAGATCAAACACGTATACCTTGTTCATTTTCACGGTTTAACCCATGAACATATTTCATTGGAATAAAAATTGCTTTAGATTTGAAAGTTACTTAATATAAAAAATACTGGTTAAACACTACTAAAAAAATCGTAACATCGATAGCACCAAAACTTAAAATTCATACTACCGCATCACTAAACCATAGACAATTTCGAGCGGCCATTGCTGTTTACATCTTTGGCAAAGTTTTAAGCGCCGCGCGCCGGACCTTAGATATCGGTATTGTAAGTATTCAAAGTGCTGCGCAATACCAAATCAGTGTCGCTCTATAGTCTATTTTTAGTGTTATCTTTTAGATAATGCGACATTCAATAATTTTATCAATTTCTAACACAATTTGGATTTTATGATAACATTATCTTTGTCTCGGCCTTCGCTGTACCGTTAATAATATTTAATCTTGTTAAATAAAAGAACTGATTTGTAAATCATGTACCTACCTACACGCAACTAATGTAATGTAATTGATTAAAATGGTTATCTATTTTAGATAGCTATCCATTAATATAAAACATACATTTTCATTTAACAATTTTCTGCGAATTTTAGTGAATAATTCCCCCTAATCTAAATGCCCTTGGCACTTTTGTTGCAGTGATTTTGACAAATTACTCCTTATAATTACTTATATTTCATTTTTAAGACATTTTCAATTATTTAGACTTCATAATCATCAAAAAAAAGAGAAAAGGCTTTAAGGTGAGGTTTCGATCAACATTCCCTCGATTAAAAACCAAAGGATGTGTTTAATGTTTACTTTTATTTAATATTTATTATTGAACAAAAAAAAATTAAAAAATTAAGGACAAATTTTTAATAAACATATTTACAGAAACCACCGCTCTACCCGTCAGTACTTGCATATTGGAATACCTAAATATTAAATGGTTTGCGTCAATATCTGCCGCGTCATGGCAGCTCCTTTGTGCCAGCATAAGATTAGAGTTGGCCATATTAGCCGAGCCTATAACACACACTTTTTCTTCTCACTGTAAACTCGAATGAAGTTCCATTTGTGACATACGAGCTGCGGACTTTTTTGTGTCTTTTTTGTACCTTTTTGTGGTATATTTGTGTCTTATTGAGAGATGTTTTAAATAAATATAAATATGTTGCGATCAGATGTGACAGATGTGATGTCGAGATGTCTAAAGATGGATGTTGCTCTTAATAAAAACTAAAAACAGAGAGACAAAATAAGACCTAGTTTTGTCAATTCTTGTACCGACGTAGGTATGTAGGTATTAAAGTGCTCTGTAAGTAACTCTTATTTAAAAATATATTTTTTATTTTAAATATTTCATGCTGCTTAAGTTTTTGAGACACAAGACATTTTTCACATTCATGAGCAGTGTCCTTTTCTTTGGAAAAGTTACTTTACTTACTAGGATCGCCTTTAACTTTAACAAACTACAGAATAGTCCTAAGGAATGTGCGATCTAATGTATGGACCTATGCAAATATTGCTAATGAAACTTCGCAAATCATATCAGCTTAATATCAAAATTAACTGCACTAGTTTACAACTCAATTACCAGAATCCGATTATATTGAGCGAGATAAGAGTTCCCATCAAGTTATAACTGTTGGTGCATCACGCATGATCCCAGGGGAAAAGGGGATCAAATCAGAGGGGTTCAATGGTAAGCCGATTACAGGAGTCAACCCATAACCATCCCCACCAGTCACCCCCGGTTTTATTTCAGTGGAAAAACGGCTGTTTACTCGTAATTTTATGGACGAATTACTTTCTCTCCTCAAACGCTGAAATGGCTGGAAAACGTCGTAAATTTTACGAGTCGGATTATTTTTTATTTGGGTAATTTTTTATTACTCGGACCTTGCCAGTGAAAACGTTGTATTTGGATGACCCAGAATAAAAATAAAGATTTGTTTATTATAGACGATAAAATGTTTTTTTTTTTTTTAATAGAAACTATTTATAAGAATCTGAATGCCTGCACTACAGTGATTAACCGTAGCTACCTACCTGATTACATAGAATACCGACTTAAAAAACGATACGGCTAAATAAAATACAAAGAATCCCGAGTATTCGAACACTTGTCTTCTATACCAGAGAGGTTTATTAATTGTGAAACCCATTTCACTGTCAACGACATTCCTCTTGGATCGATATCTTACATACACGCCAAAAAAATACCAAACAAACGCCGACAAAGATAAAAAACATCAGGAACAGACAGTACATATTGTTGGCCACTTTAATTTCCACTGTAGTGTAAACTGAAGAGCTGTGACAACAGAGAACTCTATTGTGAGTGTGACGCGAACAAAAACATCGCTTTTGTGCTTTTACAAGCGGAATTATAGCATAAAGATGTATTTAAGCTGACCGTATCAAGTGGACAGCGTACAATAGTACCTAATTTTGAAAAAAAAAATTCTTGTGCTTCTATATTGTAAAACAGCTGCTTTATTAAAACAAAATTCCTGTGATTAGAAAGTGATTAGGGTACGTATTAAATATCTAAATTATATTACCGACCCATTGAACATCAAGTTAATTATCAACAGCGACACATCAAACGGACTACTCCCGCGTCGCTTCACACTAACTCCCGCTAATTCAATAAACCACCCACATTAAAAACATATTTCCATAAAGCCATGCCCCCCGAGCGATCCAATCAGCGTTATCTCCCCCGTCCCTACTGCAAACACCTCGTAATCAAATCAAATCACAGCCTCCGTCTTGCCTAATCTATCTACCTATCTACGCTACAACGTAAAATTATATTGCAAAAAGGGATACCTACGTCCCCTCATATATTTGCTAACACAAGCAAAATTTATCCAGCCCGGAAGCAGCCCTCTTACAATACATACCTACACAATTTTGTAGCCGGAAAACACAAAGCTATGCGCTACACACACACACACAGACACGACGCAGTCACACCGCGCGCACACTCCGCCGCCTATCAGCATATCTACACCATCTAGATCCCACTATGAGAACCCCCAAGGGGGAGGCAATCCATTTACCAGGCCCGACAGCGCACTGAAAATTTCCTCTTATCCATATAAAGTTAGAGATGACAATCGCGCGGCAAAAGCAATGTTTTTAAAGGTTTACACGGCCCCTAGCAGTGAAAGCGCGGAATCGATGTAGCCTTTACCCCTCGCCCCGCGCCAGTTTTTCCGGTGCTCCGTCCTTATCTGACCGGAGCGATTAGATAAAGAGAGATAGAGCGTGAAAATAAAGATTTTCATCGTGTTCACTCACACCATGATAGTTTTAGCCGTGTAGTAATGTAAATGTAATAGCGGTGTCGTTGTGTGTGTCGTTCACATATAGACGGAAGGGCTCTCCGAATAGAGCGGGGGCGAAAAAACTTTGATGTTGTGTGTAGTTTCTTTTGAGGCTACTATCGTACCTATTTATTCATAAACTACATACATTCTTGGTGGCGTTGGGTGATTAAATATCTTTTGAAGTATCTTATATCCATAATAAGGCTAGACAGAACTTATAAGCTGCGACATCGTATGTAAATGTATTTGTTGATGATTGACTCATTTACAGTCTGCTGATGAAATGGTTGAAAGTCAACGCTGATTGTACTGGGAACACAAGTTATTTCAATGTATGAATATTGTGTGTACAGATATAAAGTAATTTACAACTTGTCGATCGTGTCTCGGTGGAAGTTTATCACGTCGGTCGACGGGCGCCTGCGAGCATCGTCGAAGCGGTCATAAAAATAAAAGCGGTGCTCGTAATTTTTAAAATTTTCACACGAAGATGCAGTGCCGCGCCTCCCCCGCCCCGCACCGCCCCCTGCCTCCCATTGGCCGTATCCGCGGAAGCCATGTTGGGAAATTCGCTTAACGATTTATTTGTGTGCGGATCGTAGCGCCGGCCGGCCGCGTGCTCGATTGCCGTGTTACAAGCAGAAATAGGACGCGTGAAACTCATTCGAGACCTTTAATTGTCGCAGTCAGTTGTCTATGTAAATTGAGGCTTCACGGAAATATTTATTGGAAAGGCGGCCGGTATTGTCCGCTCGGTATCTGTTCATGGGCCGTCGAATTTCATAAGTCCGTTAGGATAACAAAGCGTGGCGGTTGCCCAATAGGAGCTATCGACCGATAGCGATCAACGCTTGCTCGGATTGACACATCAAACCGCCAGTCGCTCGACGAGATTACCATCGAAATATATTCGCCTCGTAATCGACACGCCGACGTCACGCTCCGCCTCATTGATGCTGCCAAATATCTCTCCGTGCATCCTTATTCGAGCTCAATAATAGAAATATCCTAGTTAAGATTTCAAGATAAATAGCTGTTTTATATCTCTGACACCTAGAACGGACGGCTTCATGAATATAATGATGGCGTAAAGTCGCAATGCGAAGATTATGTCATTTACAATTAGATGGGCAGTATACAACGCAATAATTATCTTGTTCCGACGTTGATTGATACTTTATATTTTGCTACTACTATTGAGTCACACTACTGTCTCATTAGCACAGCAGGTAAACAATTTAAAATCAATTCAACATGAGGAATAAATTACAGATGAGGTGTATAAATAAACACATTTTTTTATAAAACTCTACAATTTACAAGGAACTGGCGCTCCAGTTTCATTTCGCCTACGCTTTATTTACTCTGTTTCTGACCGGCAAGGAATTAGCGATAAGTCGTTAGATCATTACTTCTGCCGTGCGATTCTGTAACCATCTCACCGTGAAAGCTTGGGTGAAGTGAGCGTGGAGTGAGCTGTCATTCCCTAGGGATTAACACTATTAAGTGCTCACTTCACTTATGATTTCACGGTGAGATTTTTACAGAATCGACCGGCTGCTCTCAAAACGACAAAGGAACATTCGAGGAAACCGTTTGTCCAAAAATTCAAAGACACGTGTCATCCACCAAACCGCACTAGGCCCGCGTGGTGGATTAAGGCCCACTCGCTCCTGTGTCCCAGCAATAGGCAGGGGTGATAATACTATGCAAGCGTTAGAGCTAGACAAAGTCATAGGTACCATTAAACTTAAAGCCCCGGATACACTAGGGAACATTTTGTCCCGCAACATGACGCGCAACACAAAATATACGTGACGCTGCAACGTTGCATAGTGTCCTGCAACATGACCCACAACATTTTACGTGACGCGGGCGGGACATGTTTCTTGCTCCCGCTCCGAGAGCGAGCGCACGGCGCGACATTCTCTCGGGACATTCACGTAGTTGCCGAGAGCCATGTTCCGCAACATGTTGCTCCATTTGTCCCCTAGTGTATCCGTGGCTTAATAGTCCAAATTGGCCCAAGCAACAGAACCATAGTTGACTAAAGCCTGGCTAGAAGACCCAAACGAAAGGCTTTAAAGATTTTCCACACATTTAAAAAAAAAAATACAAAATGTTTTTTTTTAACCTACTGTATTTTTCTACGTTTACGGAGTATAATTGTTTTTTTGTGTTATTTTCTATATTTTTTATTCCATTTTTATTTTTTACTTTACTTTTTACTACTATGGCGCTCGAAAAATAAAATTTGATAAGTTGATTTATTCTTGAGTGCCAGTACCTATTCACCTGCAAGTGCACTGTCTACACCATCATTACTTAGTAAAATCCACTTCAATACTCAAAACATTATTAATAAAGCCAATCCCTCATCCACAAACCCATCCATTTCATACCACGATAGTGACAAACGTCAAACAAAATAACCTATTCGCTATCTTCTACAGAACATGAATGAAGGATGTGCTCAGGCGCATCCAAGATGGATGACAGTTGCGCAGGCGTCAGTGCATTATACCTACGGTGTCACCAGGTGAAGGACCAATCTTGATACTTGATAGATATACATGTTAATAGCCGTTAAAATTTATAGCTTGAACATAACAAAACAATACTGATAAGGATCTTACATAAGTAATTTTCGTTGTGTTCTATTACAAATTGTCTTACCTACCCACTTGCCGCACATAATTATAAGTAGGTGGGTGAGTGTGTATGTTTGAATTTAGTGGGCCACTATGCACACACATAAATATTTATATATACAACTTTTGTTATGTGAGTGTGTGTCTAAACCAAGTTCATAAATTGAAACGGAATGCTGGTAACTCAGAGATATAATCGTATATCACTAACAATCAGCATATTTGGCTAAACATTATAGCATATTTTAGCGCATAGCTATGATAATTTAAAAAAACAAGAGTTTAACTCTTAATGAGTTTTTCTAGGAAATAAAGCAGTTTTAGTTTCTGATGTTAATTTTTGTATTTAAATAAGTTGCATGATATTAACATAATATTTATGTCTACTATTTATACACACGTACGTAGGTACCGTTATTAGTAATATAAATAAATACCTATGTATATAAAGCAACCGATTACGTGATGCTAGAAGCCCAGCGGCAAGGTTTTGAACTTCCAATCGATAGGTCGTGAGCTTAGATCCGTTCACAGTAAACTAATGTGATGATCCCACTTGCAGACTTGTTTCATACATTAGTAGGCAGTACTCAAAAATAATAATTTACTAATTGGAAGCTTTAAGGATCTTTAAATATTACCACAAAAGGCAGTAGGTAATTTCATTACCCCGTTTATCAACAATTATTTCATACACAATCACACTTCCCATTCATCATAAAATACGCATTTAAAACATAATCTAATAATTCAGTTAGCAAGCCACAAGTTACACGACAGGTGTAACACTTAAAAAGAAATACAAGCAACTTCTAAATTACACAAACAAGGCGTCAGTCCTGCGAAATTACAAAGTAACTCGGAAATTATGTCCTGGAGGCGACTAAACGCTAGTAATTCAACCTCGAAACGCTTCTTATAACGTATGAATTTGCATTGAATGGCAAAGGACACTGCGGGCGTTTTCAAAACTGACACAAACAGAATTCCGTGTACCACCGTGCCGTGTATCTTACGTCTCATCCTTGAACACCGTGTTTCTTATACACATAGCTGGAAAACTGTTTGGGAATGTACTACCCAAATGTAGGCTTCACGACTGCCGTTCGAGCTTTGATTTAGCTTAGCAAACACTTTATTCGAAATGACGTAATTCATATTTGTTGAATATGAAATGAGATGAATATTTTAACGGAGTAATATGACTTAGACGTGATATTACAATAGAAAAACAGTTGTCGGTAATAGCCCATTGTTAGTTGGAGAACTGCTGCAGCTAAAGTCATTGGTATTGCTAGTCATTGGAACAATTTTCGAAACAGTTATAATAAAAATTTGAAATGGCTTCTATTAAAAAAAAAACAGTTTGAGGTCAGCTGTTGCCTAGGATTTGCAATAAATATGTACCTTTCATTAGGCTTTTGAATTATACGGAGAATAATTCAACCTGTCATCGTAAAAAATAGTAATACAGCAGCGGTTCTTCAAAAACCCATTTCACATCAAAGTGTTCTTTCTTAACGTGTAGATAATGATACAATTATATGACAGGCCGATTGGTTGTAGCAATTAATCAAGTGAAACAGGTGCATAAAACAGTGCAAGTGAGCGAATGCCCCGGGTTGTGTTGTAAAGCTGCGCCCGCGCCTGTGGAAGTCGTAAATACGATGGCAGCTGCCCCTCGCCAATCCCCTTAATATACAGTTCTACCTTCTTGATGATTTGACATTTGTATAGAAATTGTATACAGTATTTGAAAATGTGCAAATGAACATCCAATTCGAACAAGTACTAAATTCGTTAACACGCTGTAGAACAAAACTAATAAAGCTAAACTAAACTGCAACGCTTAAAACAAAAGCCTGTAAAGGCGTTCGTAGATTGAATCGTCGGTTTATCTGATTTAACACTTTATGTTAAGGGTCGTTTTCATAAAACACACGCTAGATGTGAGTACGCACGTAGCACATTGCGCAGGAGTGCGAACGCTGGTCTCGCAGGGTCGGCGGGTCAGTTCGCACAGTTTAGCACCGCGTCATATTTATAATTACGGCAGGCGGACGCATGCGCGCTAGGCACTCTCCCGCGCAGAGCCCGCGCCGATAAATCAAAATTTTAAATCACCGGTGGGCGTACCGAACCGCTCGAACGCGCCGAATAAAATGAATTAAAAATAAAATAACGCGAGGGGGCGAGCGCGTCCTGAGAAAATTTAAAGATATTTCGCTTTAGTTTTTTTAATTAATACCTTGTTAAAATTTAATATTGAGGGCGCATGCGTTATTACAATGGGTGTGCGAGAGATTTTAACTCGCTTTCGGTAACTTATTGAAGCTGCGGGACCTTTTAATTGGATCATTTTTAACGAGAAATGATAATATTCGATCACGGCTGAGACGAGATCATTACGCGGTACAATCGATCTCCCAAAATTTATTGCAGAATGTTGTTGAACTTTTATATATTTTGATACAAGAAGGTTCTTATGGAGTTTACGGTGAAGGCTTCTATAGTCTACAGGAGGCCTTTGACTCTGTATAATCGGTTCTCACAGCTGGAATGTGAACACAAACGTCAAGCGTTACACGTGAGGCGATCAAAAGTAGACAAGCATTAAACTCGGTCCCAAACTGTTACGTCGTGTCAAATTTTAGTTCCACTCATGTTTTCTAATAAACTTATTGTAATTTGGTAAGAATGGTAATAATTTCATGTTTTTATTAACATAATTAAGGTTGGTCGACGGGGCATACAACTCGTTTAAAATAGAGAAAAGTACAACAGAATAATCTTATTGACCGAATGAACACAAGCATAAATACAAGAGCATAACTTCAATCCTTAGAAAATAAGAAGGTATCTGATGAGAAATCATTTAACACTTTTCTCATAGTCTGCACGTTATTCTACAGCATTGGGTTAGTCAGGAAGCTGACCCCGACATGTTGAAAAAAGGCTAGGCCGATGATGATGTTGGCTTTTCTCATGGAGCTAGACTTCACCACAAGAGTCATCACAAGATGAATAAAGCCACGTTAATTTATTGGGTGGCTGCCATAAAGGTTACAATCATGATCTTGAAGTTCTTTAACCAAAAGTGAGCAAGCCTTATAAACCCTTCTATCCAAGTAACTTTAATTTCGGTAATGCACACGTAGCCATAAAAAAATAACTAAATTGTTGCTCTCCTACTCTCTCAATATCAAAATATCCGTCTCAAAATCAGCACCCACCACTAATTTACCCGTATCAACAATGCCCATCATTGCCCGACTTAACCCGAAGGTCATGGTTTCCACGTGAGCTGCCGTCGGTTGGTAGCCTTCACTCCTGACAGCTCATCGGGTAGACATAATGTTGATGAGTGTACTTTTTTAATCATTCTCTCTGCCGACGCCGACGGTGCGTAGTGCGTAAGTGTGGTTTCTTTTTTATTTATTCTCTGTTTGATTTGTTCGGTTTGCGTTGCTGGCCAGTGTTTTTATTAATGTATATTTTTTTTAGATAATAATTTAATTTTGAATGCTTGTTGCGCCCATTTTAATTCCAATAGTGATAGAACATGATCCACAAGATGACTCAAGCAAAAAATATAAAAGCTGTGAATTATTTATTTATTATTGAAGAATGGTTTTATCTAGTTCAATAAATCATATATCTTTCCAATAAGTTTTCCTCGCACATAAAGCATTTTTTTAAAGTTGACACGTTCCTTCTGTCAGACTTACCTACATAATCTGGTATGTTCGCCTTTATAATGAAAAATTAATAATTAAATTGGTAATTTTCATATTCAATTAATTTCAATTGCCATATTTCTGTCGCAGCCAACTGGTTAAATTAGCCGTTTAGTTAACCGCCTGGCTTTTGGAAGTAGTGCTCGCGTCGCTTCGCTCTCTCGGCTCGCACGCGGTTGATCACACTTCTAACCTAACCTAACCCATTTGGTAGGGGTGCCCTGGCTTATTTACTGCGACCAATTCGGCTCGCGCGTGATTGGTTACAGTTCCAACCTAAACTGTAATTGAATATTATTCAGGCCGTTAGTTGAACGAACGCCGTTTAGTTAAAAGGCTAGGCGGTTAACTAAACGGCTAATTAAACCAGTTGGCTGCGACATTTCTATTTAAATCTACAACATAAATCCTACTACGCAAAGTACACACATGTGATTTTGCATTATTATCACCACAATAGGCGTTTATCTATTAATCGATAACTTAAGTATCGAAACTGTAGTAGTGGTAATTGATAAATAATTCAATAAAACCGCTTTATTTCGCGATTGCAACAAAGCGTTCGTAACATGAAGTTAAAATATAGTACTTAATAAACACATTTGTAGTGAATTTATTGATCCGACCCGACTTTATGTTAATGTTAAAAGCTACTACATATGTTGTTAAATATGATGAATGAACAGGATTTTGATGTACTAGTATTTCTGTAGTACAAAGGATGTGAGAAGTTTTATTTAACTTTAAGTTTAGTTAAACTTTACCGAACTTTCTCAGGAAAATTGTTTAACTTTTTTGGTAATGCCGGTGGATTTTGATGTACCTACAATAAAGCATGAACTATCCATGTCAAAGGGAAAACGGAATCAGCAGTGAGGGTGCGTTTCCACAGAAGCGTAGCTGTGCGGAGCGGAGCGGAGACGTGTAGGAATCGTCCAATCACAGTCGAGACGAGTGACGCGATGAGGATTTCAACCATTGTGATTAGTCGATTCCTGCACGTCTCTGCTGCGCTTTGCCCAGCTCCGCTTCAGTAGAAACGCACCCTGAGTGTCAATTCAATGCATATGGGCTGCGTTCTGACTTGCCTTAATATGCAGTTTCTGAACTTATACAGTACACAACTGTAGTTTGGTAGTGTGTATTAAGCCTAAGATACGAAACGAAATAGTAAGACCCAATGTGAGAAACGTCTAGTTGGTCTCTTAGTTACTCATTAATACAGGCGAATTCAGTGAATATAGGCGTGAAGTTAAATCAAAAGTCATTTATTCAAACTAGGTTGAAAATCAGCACTTTTGAACGTCAAAATTACATAAGACAGTGCCCCAAAACGGCCGCCCTTCACCGCTTCCTGGTGCTTCAGCTGGGAAGAAGAACTGGCGCAACAAACTCCCCATGTTATGTTATGTAAATTACTCATTTTCCACCAAGTCAAAGCTGTTTGCTTACCCCTGCCACGTACACGACATCAAGGAGGTTCCACAAGTTACACACTGGCCAAAGAGACGAGAATTTATTTCAAAAATATTCCAATTCGTTCGATATTCATTTGTTTTTTAAATGTTGTCACAATAGTACATAGGCAGAGCGGCTGATTTAGTACCGTCGTATATTGTAGAAAGGTACGAGGGCAGGTGAGTTCCGTAGGTCGTTCAAGGTGGATGGCATTTTGGTTTATCGCTCCCATTTAGTGCGGCTTACATCCAATAATGTTGAATAGCGGTGACGATCAGCACGCGTGTGTTTGTTTTGTTTTGAACAGGTGCCTCTGAATTAATCTGTAATTTAATGTCAGTGCTTGCATTTCTTTCAGGAATTGGGTGTAAATTGCTCTGTTTTATTCAAACATGTGGGGTGCAGGAAAATTGCGTATTAAAACAGCAATTTTTATATTTAATTCCAAACAGGTTTGTAATTGGTTTTCAAGCCAGCCAGTAGCACAATAATAAATTACTTTAAATAATTCGCTTAGTTATTCACCAACTCATAGCCTCAAGGGAACTGACCTACAAATAAATTACAACTGTCTTAACTATGGGAATTGTATGCTTTGGAAAACCAACAGGATGTCTAGTATTGTAGTTAAAATGTACCTACATAAAAATGGATGTTGGTAGGTACAATAATCAGCTTAGATTTTGAATTGCTTTATCGTTTTGCGCAGATTCCTTTATAGATGACATATGTTATGAATACAATGCCTAATAAATATATGGGTTGTTAAATTTTGAACTGTTTTGGCTTTCAATAATCATAAACCTTCAAATGGATGACTTAAAAAAAATCTTCCAAGCCTTTTCCCAACTATATTGGACTTGGCTTCCGGTCTAACCGGATGCAGCTGAATACCTACTAATATGTTAGTAGGTATAAAATAAGATTGATCCTCCAACAACGTTCGACCGATCACCATGAAACTTTGCACATATGGACAAATTATACAAGTCTTTTTCCGACCTTAACGCGACTGAAGCCATGGACTTGCCATTTATAAATTAAAAAATCTTACAAATAATTATCCTTTGCTCTCCAAAACACCGCTCGGCTAGATAAAAATACATGGTCGTTAAAGTAAATTATTTAATTATCTTGTTAGCTAATCTAGCAAAACCAATGCACATTTCTTTAGTAGGTAAACGTAAACATACACGCAAGTAACATCCTAATTACGTTAGGTACAAAATAATTAAGAAAATTACTAATTAACGTGGAAACCTATAATATTTAATTACTATAATAATTGCAAAGCGACCTACATGGTTGACCTTTTTTTAAAAGATATGAATTGAATTAAATATACGAAGAAAACGTGTAAATGACTCTATAAAGGTATCATAATAACAGAAATATCATAAAATATAATTGTGTAAAGAATGTACGCTGAGTATTACAGAAAAGGGGAACTGAAAAAATGAGGGCGCACTATTCACGAAGAGAAAAATCTTAGAAAAATTACTGTGCTGTCTCATAATCTCTTCATTACCACTCAAATGCACTCAGCATTTGAGTGGTAATGGAAAAATTACCATGCTAGCACAGTAAAAATTCTTATGCTGTACAGTAAAATTTATTGGATAAATAGTGAATTTTTCCCAATCTCACTCAGAAAATGTTCAGTAGGTAGATGTCACTTGCACTCACTTTACAGTGACGAGCACAGTAATTTTTCTAAGAATTTTCTCTCCGTGTAGGTACACGTCTGCCTAACCTTTCGAATACAGGCGAGATGTTGTTTTATGTATTTTCTATCAGTTGTCTAGTTATAAAACTATCCACACATTCGTAGAATAATTCTAATAAAACAAAATTCTACGGCTGACTTTTATAAAAATGATTGAAAATACGATACTTACTCAATGGCGCCGATTCCTTTGTTCACAAACTAAACTAAGTTTAAGTTCAGTGCATCTTTTTCTTTCTATTTCATTAAGAAAAGGACAAGAGATAAATATTACTTCAGTCCTGTCAAATTAAGATACTCCATAGACAAGTTAGGACGGAAAACGTGACACTGGCTGAATGCACAAACCGTGCGAAGCCAAAAGAAAAAAAAAAAAAAAGTTAGGACGTGATAAAAAAATTGGCTACTAAAAATATAAATATTTGACAGGACTAAACTAAGATTTATCTTCTGTCCTTTTCTAATTTAAATAGAAAGAAAAAGATGCACCGAACTTAAATTTAATTTAGTTTGTAAACAAGGAAATCTGCGCCAAGGGTGCTCCCGTGAGTTAGTTAACTCGTGATTAACATAATGGTATTTATCTACACCCATACTATAAATAGTCTATAAAAGTTTCGGAAACAGTTATCTTATTGCCAACATTAAAATAATCAGTGTCATAGTAACTATAATATCATCCAAACGAGTGTTATAAAGTTGTACTAAATTTCATTATGCAACTCCTTTGCTTTCTCGATCCCTTCCTTACTCTACAAACAGCTACATTCTCACTACTCAATTCGTGGTATCTTTATGAATTAAAAAAAAAAAATAACATTGTCATGCACGCGCGTTTCACTGCCGCAGCGCCGTAATTTAAAAAAAAAATGAATAGGTTATTCTAATTCACGTTGTATCCCGCTATTTTTGTTCGATATTAGTATTGCAAAAATTTAATACATAGTTTGTTTGTATTAGATACTCATTACTCAGCAATTAAAGTTTTCATGAATTTAGTTTCCATGAGTTATTAAAAGACTGTGGTTCCAGAACATTTTATACAGGGTGAAATTGTACATCATTAAGAACAACTTTTAGTATGTGACCAAACCTGAAATTGCGAAAAAAATCAGCTCTTCCCTACATTTTGACGAGTTATGTGACGATAAATGCAAGGAATAGCCAATTTTTATTTCGCGTTGTTCATAATGATGAGTACAATGACCCCTTATTAGGGTGCCCATAAATTTAGTTTCACACTGTAGAGGATTCATATCATGGGTGTAGATAAAGTCTCGTATGCAACTCTTCATAATTAGGTATTAAAACACTCATGTGATGCTATGAGTATTATCACACTCGGCTTCGCCTCCTGTGATCAACCCACATTCGTGTTTTAATACCCCTTAATATACAACAGTTGCATAAATAAGTATTATATAACAAATGTAACAGCAGACTTGTTACAAAGGTCACCGTAAATTACCTAATAAATATTACACTATCTGAGACAACAATGTGAAGACAAATAGAGCAAATTAGTGCGTCCGCGCAACAATTACTCAAGTACTTATTACTGAATTGCAATTAATTTAAGCCCTTTAAACTTAATTTAAAAAAAGATACTCGTGTCAGTGTTCGTTCACTAATACAATTATTATAATTAATTAAATCAACCTCAGCGTGCCCCAAATGACCGTGAAATGACATTCGAATAACATAATGTTTATTTGTTTCATAAAAAACGAACATATTTTCAGTTTTTGTGGCCACAACACGTGAGCCCGCGCAGCACATACCTCACTATCCAATTAATGAGCGAAACATTAGACTTCGTTTAATCCAACATTTTTTCGCAAAGAACTTTAAAAGATGGGGCGTTATTCAACTTTATGTTGTAGTTTATACCATTGCACGCGCATCCTATTCATAAAATTTTATACTGTGCGAATAGCGGAATACATCAGTTTTAATTCAAGTGTAATTGCAATCGTATTCTTTATTTCACGTACGTCTATTGACGTTTTATTGGCATATTAAATTCTTTAGATTTATATAGAGAGAGAGACAGAGAATGTATCATGAATTCAGAAGGAAGAACAAAAAGGACGCACAAATTAAAAGTATGGTAACAGGACAAAGGGTCGGGATGTTCGATTGGTAAACAAGGGTGGCCCGTTTCAGTTAACAATACGGATTAATTATCGGCCGAAATCGACGACTCAAATATACCTGTCACGAGTGTAGAACGTCGCGGTCCAATTTATATGGGCCCTGGGCCCCCGAACAATGGTAAAAGCGGTAAACACAATGGGAAACGGGTGCAAAATGAGCAAAAGTGGAGCGCCCGCGCCGCGAGATATGCTCGAACACATGCATACCTACTGCGGCAGAAATGTACGAAACGATTAATTACTTTAATAGACTTTGTTACTACCATACAAGGCTTACAAACAAGGAATACACTTCAATTTCCCATTCATTTGTACATGAACTTCAAACTTATAGGAAGGCTTCTTTAGCATCCTTTTCCATACTTAGATACATTCAGCTAATGACTACTCTTATGAAAACAATTGTTCGAGCTGCCTACATGTGGGGCTCTGTATGTAAATACTTAGGGTTGAAATACATGCGAACGCCGCGGAGCACGCGCGTGCTGTGACGCGCGGACCACCAAGCTGCGGTGTCAGCCCTTGATTCACTGACGTATAACTTAGGGTTGGCAGAGGCATTTAAGGAAAAATGCAGTTCGTTATTATACCGTCTGTTCACTTGTATGGTCAAATCGATGTTGATTGGGATTGGTGGTTTTGAGTAAATTAAAGTAGGTAAGGAACAATTTGAACGAACTTCTGCAGCAGTATTTTTTGTTTACTAATAAGCAATTTTGCTATTGATTAATAAGAACGAGTTAACTGCAAAAGTGGTATGTTGTAAGCCTTTTTCTGTGAGTGTGTTTGTTACTTGAGTCCCATTATTCGCAACAACAACCGCACATATTGTGGGACTTGTTGAGTCAGCCCTGTGCGAGCGGCGTGGCGGCGACAAGCGTAGCATTGTTAGGCGGAGGCCGCCCTCAGCCCTGAATAAATACATTCATATTGCCACTCTAAATATCTGCGATCGATGCTCCGTACGCCTCTCAAATGCCGACGTACCACAAAAAAACGATCATCCATTAAACAACACATTATTACGTTTTATTTGTTCCAGAATTAATTATGGCTCAGCTCTGTAATTCTCTGAGCATCAGCACTGACCAGCATCTACGACAACGCCCATAAAAACTATCTAATTCATCCCTGGGACAGTAATGCCAGCCTGTAACCACTATTATACATATAAAATCATATCAGTTGAGGTGTTTGCGAACGATTTAGATCGTTAACACTAACAACTTATTCTATCGACCTCCCGCGTTTAATCGCGCAAAATCTACCGCATCGCGTCGCATTCGGCGCGCCAAAATGTGCAGAAAATGGAAAAAACATGGCGCTAAACCGCGAATCCGTATGTATTTAAACGCCGAATTCGAGATTCCGATTCTCAAAAAAGCGGCCAGCGCTCGGTCATTTAAATTTTTCCAAAACGTGAACACAATGGAACAGATTCAGAAAGTTTGTTGATTTTCTTGTTTTATTTTTAATTTTAAATATAAAAAAGGTATTCGGTTCGGCAAGGGCTGTCACATCATTCCAGCGCTGCTAAGTGACGCCGGACGCACGTCAGTCCCTGGATGTGTTTTATTTTCATACGAATCGGACTGACTCGACTTGTTTTTTGTTATCATAGTTGTTGTAACCGAGTCTCGTACCTAATACGGATATTTTTATAATTGTTTATCGTGTGATCCTTTGTTGGACTTTTAATTTTATTGTGAGCTTTTGATTTTAAATTTATTCGTTTGGTCGTCGCTAACATTCCAATAACATTTCAAAATAATGTTTTTGGAACCACATTTTAAGTTTTGTTTATTACTATAAGCGTAGCATAATTTCAAGAAATATTTTACAGATGAGCCTAGATAGCAAAATTAATATTCATAACTTATTTCTATCCAGCGCAGCCTAGATTATGAAACGCAAGAAATGCGCAACGAAACAAGTTTAGAAACGTCTATAAGTTTTACGTTCATGGCATAGGTCGGCTATTCGTCATTTAGTATCAGATCACAAGAAATTTCACGAGACTGATTAAAAGTAACTGTATTCGAGATAGAATATCGGTAAGACAATAAAGGCTCGCGTTCAGAGGCGACACGCCGCGTCTTGGCGCGATTGACGTCCGAGCACATGACGCTAAAAGGTCTATTGTATACGAAACGCTCGTTACGACGCCGTCCAACCGGTCTTTAACACGCTCGGACAATGATCACTCTATACATAGTAGCCGTTCATCTTCCACACGGTGAAACATAGGTCGTATTAGAGATATTAGCTCACCGACCCGTTTTAATTGTGGAGCCTATTTCTTTACGTTTATTTAAATGTGTTTGGGGGCGTGGTTTGAAATAGAGTTAATTCTAATATTGATTGGCATATTTAGCCGTTTTGACGGCTTAATATTGTACGGCGTAATGTTGGACGGCTTAAACATGTATTCGCAAAATTATAATTTAAATCTGACATATCTATGCTAACTGTTACCCGAAATACAGTAGAGCTAGTAATAAAAACAATTATGCTAATCCCAAACTCATTAAATAATTCACGGGTAAATACTGTCACAGTCAATAAGGCTATCTCATCGCGATGCGTGATCTTACATCGCGGATAATATCGGATTGCGTCAATTACGCGATCCGCATCGATCGCGCGATACATACAAATGTATTGTATGCAACGACCTTTATTTAGCGGACGAGTGGAAGGCTGTGTACAACCGCTTTACAATACGAATCATAAAATAAAAGGCTAATAGTAACGGAGGATTTAGTGTTCTTCACAGAAACATGAATCGTTGTTATAAGCCTGTTTAGTAGTAATTTATAGATTTATTGTATACTTATGTACTGCATGAATCATCTACAGTATTCTATAGCAATTCCGTTAGATTTTCTTACATAATAAAACCATCTAGGCGCGCAGTGTTCTCCATAATAAATGCCAGTACTAACCCTGCAACTACCGAGCTGCTCTCATTTTATTAAGATGAACCGTTAGAATAGTAACGTTAACTTTTCATATCATCCTGATTGATGAGACTTGCTCCATTACAACGTTTGTTTCTATGGAAACATTTTGTTCCAGAATAAGTACATTATCTGTAAATGGTAGGAACCTTATTATAATTTAATCGACATATAACTGTCACCATTAAGAGAGCGGGAGCGAACTATCAGATTCTAATTTGACCGGGCGGCGGGAGTGTCGTTTGTTCCATTTAGCGGAGCAGTAGCGAAACACGGAAGTGACCGGAGACCCCAAGTAGGTCCCGGTGACTTGTACACCGCCTGCGTGGGACGACATTACAACGTTGACAAAACACTCGGCCTTACCCAGTATTAACGTTTCGCGAATACGGTTAAACGGAATTATATGCGCTTCGAGATACAACGCAAACTCGCATGCACGCCAAGATTAATTTGTACCGATTTTTCACATTGATAAATAACATTATAAAACATACAATTAAAGTGAATGAATAAAATCAAAACAGAGGTTTTCGTGTCCCGCGGCATATGTTGCAGATATCAATAATTGAAAAGCGAACTTATTAAATATGCTTATAACACGGTGTTGGCATTGTTCGGGAGTCGCGTCATTAGTCAGGGAGACACGGCGTTCAACCCGACAATTTGAGCGCGGCGCGCACTCGCCGAACGCACCAGCAAATTGCGGGTTGCCACCTCGCACCGCTACTTTTATTTATTTGTATTTATAAAGCATTCGGATCCTAATTATATTGGCGGTGAACGTAAACTGTGATTCAAGTAGTGCTTTTTGGAACAGTTGGTGGAACCGCGCGCTGACGGGTTAATGACAGCCCGAGCTTCCTGCTATGTTAATTGTGTAGAGGAAGTCAATAGGCGCGGGCGCATCACATTATTTATTACATCGAGTTTTGGTTTTGTTTTCTTGCGTCACGTTCGGTAGCAGCACTTACCCGTCTGTCAGTCTACCCGAGGCTTAGTCCAGATTATAACGTAATACGGTAGTTTGCTTGTCTGCTGTGCCATTCAAACGATTGCTTAATGCATTTAATTGCTGGACGACGAACAAAAAGTTAGTGACGAATTTTTGACACTCACGGATAAGATTTTTTTCAACGATTAATCGCAAACGATTAGGCACTTGTTCACGGGCGTGTTTTTTTTTTATTATTAGAGTGTAAGATAACATCTAGATACATGTTAGATTCTAATGTTCTAAGCTGATTGATTTGTTTAAGTTTTTTTTTTCGGTGGAATGTAATTTAATTCCAAATAATATTTTTAATTAAAGTCCTGCATCTTACAAACAAGATGCCTGTGCCTGCTTCGCATACAAAAGGTATAGAAGTGTTGATTGCACATGATGTAAAATCGAGATGATTGCTCCGGTAATCCCGCGCCGTGCAATTTGAGGCTCTAAATCATTGGGGACGTTTTGCTTCTGCCAGCAGCTACTGATAAATAACAGCGGAGCCGCGAGACGATTAGTGTAACAAGAGAATCATTCATTTTTAACTGCAATACGGCTTTTATTAAGCTATTATGCCACTGAACATTAATAATGCCGAATGTCAAGTTGGAGAACATTAAGAAAGGGTACCTATTACAAGGGCTTTTTTAGATTGCTTTTGGTAAAGTCACATTACGCTTTCATTTGCAGATACATTCCACTCAACTATCTTTATTAGAATGGCTCATTGATAACAAAAAAACTGCAATGAATTCTCTACTCAATAGTCATTAATTACGAACCTAATACACGTTCTGTTTATAAATTCTATCGTCTAATTAAAAAGGTAATAGGTATTAGTGTGTATTCTATTAGCTTGTCATGTGCAGGCCTAGTTACTGGGCTCCCATGCTCGTGAATGGAGGCACGTTCAAACCGAAGAATCGATTCTCCCCGCTTCGCCGCGTGAAATCGGGCGCGCGCTCTCATTTACAATCGATCGCCATTTACTCGACCACCTGATTCGATTACACAAACCCTTATTCGATAAATCGATACCGACTAAACATGATATTGGTTACGCTAATGAAACTGTATCGTTGTCTTTTGTTGCAGGTAAGGAGTGGACGGATGGGAGTAGCTTTTAAGAGTACTAAAGGGATGGCTTAGATGAAATGTTCAGAGAGGGTGACAATAACTAATTTTTGCTTCAGCAGGTTTTACTTTTTAAAGTTAGCCTGAATAAAAATAAAATACACAAAATAATAGACAACAAAAACAAAATGTCAAACGATATTTTGACAAGAAATGGGCATTTCTCTCCGTTGCACTCCATCATCAGAATTTATGGCCCTCACAATATCTGTTTCCTCGTTATTAATATCAACATTAATTGTGTCCCAATATCCTGGCCATAAATGTCATGGCCACTGGCGCCTAGCGCAGGTACAAAAAAAAAACTATAAAAGTACGTACAAAAACGTTCAATTCCCCACACAATGAACGGTGAGTCAGGTGAAAAAAAAAACTCCAAAATTTATAACACCCCGGTCACCGGTATAAAAATCCTGAGAATAGTAATTTTTCTTACAAAATTTAGTGATATGTCAAACCTGTTCGACGTAGCAAATAAAAATGTACGAAGCGATGTAGAAAAAAACAAAACTAAAGACTTTGGGTTATTGCTAAAACAAGGGAGGGTTACCATATCAATCAAGGCGTTGACAAAAGTGTATTTTTTTCCTCGTACAGGCCGTGGGATGAAAAAAGGGTCCGTGTTTATGGAAATGCAATAAAAGAGACGCGAGCGTTGCGCGGGCGCTGCCCGGCTCTACCCCTCCGTAGCGTCACTTGCTTTAAGTGGATGTTTGTTTAATTTTTCTAGTGTTTTTGTCAAGGTTTTTCAGTAAGTTTTAGATTGATCGTAACCAGCTGTTATAATCTAATACAATAAATGTTTTTAAGGGAGGCGATAGAATAAAAATACTGGTAGTATTTTATCGTTAGACTACACATTTTGCATCTAGCTACTAGCGAGACAAGCAAGTAATTAGGTATAGTTAAACACAAATGGTACATACATATGTATGTACCTACCAATGGTAGATACCTATAAAAATCTACCAGTGTAGCTTACGTAAACCTTGTACCTAATTTCAAAAAACTCAACCCAAGAATCGAACCTCATCCTTCCGAACCTCTAACAATTCGACCACACTGACACACGGTCAGGTAGGTAGGATGGAGTGCGAGAACAGTAAAAATGTTAGTGCGATGCGACCCCCGCGGCGCGAATAGTCCCGTGTGTCACTCACGGTCTCACGGATACGTTGCCATCGGCCGGGCATTTTTTGCCGGACTCACTCAATGTTTTGTTTTGGCGTTTATCGTGTCATTATTAAGGTATTTTGATGGAGTTTTGTACCTTTAATTTAAAAGTATCATATTGAAGCTAAAAGAAATAAATTTGACATTTACACTTGCGGTCAAAAAAAACTTTTAGCCTTTTAAGCATTAAAAAATAAAAGCTTTTGAGATATTAAATAGCACAAGGTACTTAATAAAACACAAAATAAAAAATCAGAGTAAGCCATAAAATTAAAAAAAAACAAAAATCGCTATCAGCTCATACAATGCGCTGCACCAAACGGCCTAGGTAAGCTATCATTTTATTTTAGCATACTGCAACTTTCCATCGGCTACTTTTTTAAATTGAGCATTACTTTCTAGATCAAATATCTACACCAGCATGCAAGTACTAACATAATTGGGTTACACGAAACTTACGTAACTTTTTTACTGTTCAAATAACAATTACTATGAATTATTTGTTCTACTTTTCGAAAGCAATTAGTGTAAACTGTCAAGTCATTTCAATTAAAGCTTGAAAGTACTTACAAACAAACGTGCATACACGTCTGCAAGGATTACGATATGGATCTTAAACTGCAATATTAATTCAACAGCCCGTTATAATTTCAATCATAAACAATAATACAAATCAACATATCATAGAGTAATCCGTAATAGCGGGTGACCGCAAACGTGAGCGAGTGGTACAGACGCCAGCACATCAAGCTACTACAATCTGTCAAATTTCTTTAATACATTTTCAAATTTATCGCTACAGCATAAGGTTCAGAGTTGATTGGGAAAATTTGACAGTTTCGGGTAGTTTGGTGTGCTGGCGTCTGTACCTACATAATCAGTTGCCGGTGACATGATATGGTTGTCTAATAAACTGATGTTGTTCATGTGGGACTCTTGTGCTATGTTTTGGTGTAATTAGTTTAGAGTTTCTTGGCATATGTCAACATATATTTTGTTGTATTTGTCTAAATTCTTAAAGACGTAAAGATACCTTAACGCTTTCAATGTATGTGAAAGAGTTGATTCGTGACGTTTTCAAGTTACATTTAACATAATTATTCTAACTACACCAAGGGCTTTTGGTTACTTAAGTTATATTCATGGGGGCTTAATAATTATTTCAACAAAACAAAATGCAGGGCCAAAATTGAAAATAGCACAAACATTGCTAAACCTAAATATTGTTCAAGTATTTGTATGCCAGCTAATGGCAAATCATGTAAGATCATAATTCTACTAATAAAATCTTAATGTATTATATACATAGTACATAAATCAAAATCAAATATTATATTGTATTCTATTATATCCAACGAAGTATTAAAAAAAAATACAAACGCTAACAAAAAAAAAACTTCAAAAAATATTATTTATTTTATTCAGTAAAAACGCTCGTAACCCCTATCTTGAACCACGCTTACGGCCACAATTTATTCGACGGCGCGCGGTGATCGATGACCGGCGAGACTTGTCCGGCCACCGAGACACGGACAACGGCCACTACCGTTCCTAATGTTACAAAAAATATTTTACCACGATCCAAATACGAAATTTTTAATTATTCCTTTATTTTATTTACAGTGCCAGTAAATGTTTTGGTGGGAGTAAGACTTTCGTTGGTATTACAGACTGGTATGATAATTTTGCCCGTAAGTAGATATATAGAGGAGCTTCATTCAACCAGCCGTCTGGTTGATACTTCCCGTGACCCTAGGGCTGGCTTTTACCTTGGCCAGAGGCTAAGCAGGGCCATACAACGTGGCAATGTTTACCAGTCTCTTGGGTATAACGACGCGGATGAATTTTTCGACGCCATACTTTACTTTGTCAATAGTTTTAGTTAACTTAGGATATTATACTGTTATTTTTATTTATTAATGAGGTAGGTACAAGTGATCATTTATATACAGACGCCAGCACATCCAGCTACTACAATCTGTCAAATTTCTTTAATAGATTTTCAACTTTATAGCTAAAGCATAAGTTCAAAGTAGATTGGAAAAATTTGACAGTTTCGGGCAGCTTGATGTGCTGGCGTCTGTACATTTCATTATAATTCTGAATAAACTAACCATAAGTAAATAATATCTATCTAGGTATTGGTAAACAAGTTTGTAAAAGCTTTCAGACATTTTTTCATTATATAATTGCATATTTATTCTTATATTATTGGGTGGTAATCAAACAGGCGGCCCACGGGGCAATTCTCGTATTTTTAAGAACGTTCGCATTCTAATCTGTCTCAATCTGTCAAAAATACAATCAATTTCCCTACTTGTTTTGACATTACAATTTTTTGACATTTATTGTCGCTGAGATGAGATTGCAACTTATAAAACGATGGATCCATTACTATAAAATTAGAATTGGAGATTGCAACTTGAATTTGAACTCTTTTATGTAAGAGAATTGGCCTTCTGATGATAATTGCCCACCGCCTGCTAAAGACACCTGCAATACCAGAGGCTGATGCCTCTGGCTGGCTATATTTGAACCTCCCCATTCATCAATCAGAATAATTGAAACAATCGGAAAACTTGGCACCGTTCACAATAAATTATTCGTAATTTATGACATCACGCCGATTAATAGATCAGGCACAAGCAGACAGTGTGGGACCGATTCCTGCCTCAACTTTTAAGGCACAGAATTCTCATTGTAATCGTTTATTTGGCACAGGATCCAGTCCTGAATGCCAAATAGGAAAGTTCTATGACCGTCGGTTTGGTTTATATTTAAATATGTATGTATTACATGTACTGTGGTACATTATGTATTCAAAATACAGATGTTGAGCAATAAAAATTAATTGTAGTGTATAGGTAGATACTAAATTTTAGTTTCATTTATTTTTAAACTAAATATTATGTACCAGTAATTGGATCCGTGTTGAGCTTTTCTTGTAGGTACAGGGGTCTTAGATCATATGAAAAATACAATATCCGTACAAATTCTTGGAAATTCAGCTTTCTGCTTGGATATGCTCTTGCTTGAACAGTAGTACGTTCTGTCAGCAACAAAACACAGAAATCCGTGTATGTATAGGAAAGAATAAAAAAGAAAGTTTTTCGTCACGGCCCGTAAATGTAACATTATGTTATAAAACAGTATGAAGCTACCACAGACGGAAATTGCGCTAGTATATTATATTATTATGATAATTTACATAATCCCTGATATTTAGTTTATTACCCGTGCATAATCCCCAGTGTATGTATTTTAATGCAATACCTATAATTAATTTTGTGGTAATGTAATTTAATTGAAATGAGATCAAAAATATTCTTTACATATTCATGAAAATTAAATACAAAAATCTCAGAAAATGCAAATAGTAGTCCGCTTCTGTACATTTGTATGCTCAAAGTATTTAAAAATATGTACGAGTACATGATGAATGAACATTATTGATTTTAAGTTCACTCGTAGAACGTAGTGCTTCGTAAGCCCAATCTACATTGAGTAAATACAACGTTTTTAAGTTTATTTGTATATTTTCGCGTATAATTTTACACAAAAAGGTCACTAGTAATAAATACATTAGGCGGCTTGTTAAGCTTTATATTGCTGTAAGTAAATAAATAGTTAAGTTACACATGTAACATAATCGCATGGGATACGTGTCCACACTGCCGTAAACTTATAGGTGTGCCCCCGCGCCGTGCGATATATCGCCATTCGTTGAAGCGCTCTTTATTTTACATACTCCTGCGCATTGCGAGGCGAATTGAGGTACTTTGTTTGTTTCCTCTTAAGATGAGGACTGAGATGGTAGAAGCTGGATAAGAGTAGCTAAGGATCGATTTAAGTGGAGTGCGATTCGCTATATAGTCACTTGTCTAGCAATGTTGCTAAATACTGATGATGCTGGGAAATCTTCTACATAAATAAAACAAAGTCGGGTAGTTACATTTATAACTCAAGAACGGCTGGACCGATTTTTATGATCTTTTTATGATATTTGTTGGATTTGTCTCAGCCCCAAATAGCATAATAACCATCATGGGAAAATTCACGAAAAAACCAAAAATAAAGATCTATTCTGAGGCGGTACGAAGTTCGCCGGGTCAACAAGTTATGTGATACAGAAAGATGGCAACGGAAATTATATAGCTGGGGAAATAGTCTATGTAAAAGTAAATCTCCAAACAATATATGAGTGAAACAATCAAGCAGGAAGGAAAATCGTGTCTTATTTTATCTGAACGTCAATCAATCATCATCATAGAAGTGCCAGTATCAATTTGATCATAACTAAATAGAACAACTGGATTTCACAAAGTTTTTACTTGGAGGAAAATTACATCAGCCGTTTTCCTGTTGTCATTTCAGATCACGAAGACACGCAAATAGCAGCACTGTTATCAATTCTTCTTAGCACTTTTCCTTATACCATCAATTGAAAAGTATTCGTAGGTGTTCTGGGCTAAAACAATTTCTATAGCCGACACTGTAAGAAGAAAATAGATAAGTATACCTAACCACTTTTTTTATTTGCTGAAAAATGACATTACGCATCTCCGCTCGTCGGGGGACGGAACGGAGTATGTGGGAATACTCCCTGCCAGAGTGGCAGTATACCCACTAAAACTCAGCGGTGTTCCCTCATAGCCTTGATGGGGGGGTCATGGGAATCCAGCTCAGCCTTTGCGTCCACAATCCCCCCGGCGCATGCCCGCCTAGCTGGCGGGCCCTGCATGTCCCCCCGGGTGGGGGGCTACGGGATGGGCCGGGAACACCTGGCCATTCCCGTCCGGCACTGGTGGATGCCTGTGCAATGCAGGCAAGGGTGAAACAATACCTAACCCCTTAACCTAAGAATAGCCAACCCGCGCTGGCTGATTCTTGGCAACTCTCATCGAGCTAGGTACCTATTACCATTACAATAAAAGCGATAGTTACAGTACACCTAGATTTCAAATCCATCTACCCCAGTGACGGTGATCGTTGACATCAATCGGTCAGATGGGTTCAGTGTGGTACATGGCAGCCGGCTTACGTTCATCAATCGCTCATCGATTATGTTTTGAGTCGATCAGCTTCAATATCGACTAAGCGAGGTCGATCGACTGCAATCTAGTTGTATCTTTATTTATTTTTTCTGGATATAGGTAAAAACCTGGACTTTTCCATACTCATATAATTTGAAAGTAACTCTGTGTGCATGCTACTTTTTACGCATCAACCACCGAACGGATTTTGATCAAATTTGGCAAGGAGTGAGATGGTATCCTAGGCTTCTTATTGCCCCATTAACACGTTCCCATGGGATGATTTCCGTTATCCAAGCTGGTGGAGCCGTGGGCAGAAGCTAGTTATATATAAGTAAGTCTGAAATCGCCAATCCGCAAGGGTGGTGATCTATGCTCGTGACTTATCAAAACAATGGACCAAATTGTCAAGATTTTATATGCTTGAGTACTAGGCTTTTTCTACGTGGTATGTATATATTTTATGTCTTTTTTATATGTAACGTGCGTTTTGCTTGTGCAGTATACAATATTTCTTTCTTTTCTTTATCTGTATTGGAAGAGGCCTTTACACAGCATCATCATCTGCCTAGCCTTTTCCCAACTATGTTGGGGTCGGCTTCCAGTCTAACCGGATGCAGCTGGATACCAGTATTTTACATGGAGTGACTGCCTATCTGACCTCCACAACCCAGTTACTGGGTAATACGATACCCCTTGGTAAGACTGGTTGTCAGACTTTCGGGCTTCTGACTTCCCGTGATGACTGTCAAAGATCCACGAATGACAACCGGGACCAACGGCTTAACGTGCTTTCCGAAGCACGGTGGGGGCTCGATATGTAAAGATGGTCACCCACACACAGACCAACCGCGGCAAGCGTGGCTTAACCTGATCAATCGACCTGTGCGGCTATTATTATTTAGCCACGGGCCCCCCAGAGGCATTTACCCAGCAGTGGGACAACAATAGGCTAGTATTATTAATATAACAGTTGAAATCGTAGCAATTCAAAAAACATTATTCCTGTAGTAAAGTCCATATAGCACATGCAAATAAAAACGCATAACGTTAACACTAGTGTCCACTTATATTTCTGTCGGCTCCCGGCTCGGTGACCAGCGATATATTGCGAGATACCCCTCGTAATGTATGAAGCTCTTTATACTCGCCTGCGCAGCTTTATTGCTTTTGAACTTAAGATGTCGGTACACTGACTGGGATTTTCAAAAACGAGAAATAAGTGATTGTAGTTCGGTTTTAAAATGAAAAAATCGACCTGATATACTTAACTGTATGAGCTCTGAGAATAACCACACACTGGTAATTTATTTATTTAAGGACAACCAACAAAGCATACACCAAAAATGCATGTTAAAATACCCATATTATTTTTACATTTTATAGCGTTGCTTTAATTAAAGGCTGCCACGGCATGCGCTGTATTATTACTGTATTATTCGTTATGTTTGGCAATATTTAGACTGGACACATCTGTCGGTTGTCAGACGACCAATGGGCCTTACGACCCAATGGGTCCCTCTTAATGGCAAGCGACATCGCCGCAGGCCCGGACGGAGACGGCGGGATGAGCTGGACTCCTTCAACAAGAACTGGTCCTCGGTAGCTTCAATAATAGAGAAGTGAAAGAGAAGTGAGTGATATATTTTGTATTTGTGTACGTTTTTCATTTATAATTCGACAAATTTAAAAGTTTTTTTTTATCATTGTTCGGTTCAACCAAAGCACCTGCCATCGAATCTCTTCACCACCCTTGGTTGACTGGTAGAGAATGCCTGAGGCATTAAGTCCGCCTTTGTACCTTTTGTTTGAAAAGTTTAAATAAATAAGTATGGAGGCCTTTGTCCTGCAGTGGGACATCACAGACTTTTAATTAATTTGGCAATATTAACAAAACCTTCTAAAATTAGTTTTTGGTTTTTCAATCATTGGGGAATACATCATTAGAGTGATGATGTGAAGCAGACAACACGACTCAAGTCCAACGATATTTAATACTACTCGTTATAGGAATAAGTAAATGAATGACCTACGTGACACAAAAACAAAGAACTAAAGGAAATTATACTAATTCTACCATCAGTAAGGACTTCATTACATGTCTCGTCGTGTATAATTATAACGTGATAGATGGACTTGCACTACTGTCCCTATAATTTATTGACATAGAATAATTAACCAACAAAAGTAAGTTTTTCCATAGATCAGGAAAGTTATTTCTAGACTAACTTTATCTTAGGACATGACTTGACTGTCGTTAATTACCATTTGAGGAGAAAATAAGCATAATGTGACAAAAAAAAACATGTCATACATTTGTAGGCAAGAACTAAACATGTTTTAAAAACACACTTGTCAAACGTCAAAGTTGAGGTTCAAACACGTGTTTGTGTCTAGTAGGTATGTATGGTCCCTTATGTGTTCAGAAATACAGGTGCACGCGCATACTCTTTTATTTTCCACAATTCTATTTTATACGTCTTATACAATTTATTGTTCACGTTGTCAGTACTGACAAACAAAGCTCGCCGACGTTACGAGTTTGCGCAAAGTAAATATTTTTATGAATTATACTGCAAAGACATATGAAGTTGGTTTTGTATCTTTTAAATGGTTGGGATTTTTAAAAGTAAATGTGAAAAATTGCTTTTAATTTTATTTATTTTTAAAAGAGTGAATGAATCATGAGATTTTTAAAGAATTTGAAATTCAGTACCTACTTGAAAGTCAAGTGTATTAAATATGAACTTTGCATATTAAGTTAATATCCAAAGTGTATAAAGTCCTGTTAAGACAAAATGTATATCCAACAAAGCAAATAAAAACTCATGGACCATGATGAAATGCTTTAATTCTCAGAAACAATTAAAAAGACTTAAAAATATAAATTCAGTCATTAACAAAACACGAAAAGATATTTACCATTTTTAAATACTTTGAACCCAAAGACCACAATTTGCATAGCTACAAAATACCTTAATCTTAATATAACTCGTGAAAAAATTAATATCTACTCGTGTATATAAATTTCACTAAAATTGCCTTATTTTGGTAATACAATCTTTATCATAGACCATCTTAGGCTTTAACATAATAATATGTTGTATTCGCCACAGCAGCAAATAGTTGTAGCTCTATTTGCTTTTTTAATTTAGCAAAGTGACAGAAGTTGTGTAAGGAAATTAATCCTTGTCTCTGGTTGTCGTAATTTAGTTTTTTATTTATCAGACTGCATTCACTGGATTAAAATGTTAAACTTTTTGGATTAAAAAAAACATAGAGAAAGTGTGTCTTAAAAGAAATCGTGAAGTCTTAATTTATTTCCGTCGTATTTAATTTATTGCAGATTTTTTTTATCTATGACAAATATAATGTATGACAAATATAGAGTATTTTTACCTGTTTTTCTTCAAAAAACATAAAGCTGTACTCGTTAGCTTAATTTCTTACGCAAATAACATACTGAGAGGTTTGGCGCTGCATGCAGAGATACAGGTTTTACCTAGTTCGGTTGCAGATGCTCCTATTTTGTTTTGTAATTATAATAGCTCATTAGTTTTAAATTGTTTTTTGTACAATGTTTTTGGCACATAAATTATTATTATTTTTTTTTAAAAAATATCGTCCAAGTCATACTTCACAAATCGCTTGAGGGCTTGAGGAAAAAGTGTCGTTACCTTTTCACGAAGAGCCCCTAACTTTTCACCTTTTAGGGGAAGAGAGAAAAGCGTTATTTTACAAAGTGTTTTTTTTTATTAATCAAGTGGATTTTGAATGCTCATAAAGCATCGTTAATGTTCAACGAATAGTCCTATTTCACTAATTAACGTGTGCAATATTGCGGAGTGATTATGCAAAGGTTATAGTTTTGTAACACTATTGTCTTAAAACAAGGTTACCGCCATTACTTTATTAAGAAAAATAATTGTATTTAGTCCACACATTAGACTACGTATTGTCCCAAGTTCTCACTTAATTCTAATTCGTGTCAAGTGCAGCTTATAATTGGGCTAGTCCAATTATTATGAATAGAAATTATTGTTTTAATTCATTCTTGTGCTTGCATTAAATATTCAACGTATTGTCCAATTAGTCAGAACAAGGCCGTTGTTTCCTAATGCTTTAATTGCCGCCATTTTGCCGTGTAACAATTTAGTTTTAATTAATTCTAATAAGAATGTTTGCAGATTGATGTTTAAAGTGGCTAGTTAGTAAACTCGGAATACTATTGTCTAGGGCACGAAGTTAAAGGACTAGCCTGCGCTTTTGTTTTGCAATCGATAAGGTTGTATTGCCAATGAGGTACTGGAGCTGATACATTCTTATTGCGATATCGTAGTTCAAAAGTGAGCTTAGAGAGACAATAACAGCTGCTCTTGTATTTATATATGTAGGTAAAGGAGACGAACCTACTTAGCAGCAGTTAGCACTATTGTAACGCCATAAAAACTAAACGTTATTTTGGTTTCTAAATAACGTTATTAGAGTCATTGTGCCAGCAGACGTTCCTCAGGATTAGCCAAGAGCACGGACAGCGGCGAGAGGCGCGCATTGTCTCACATTTCCCACAACGAAAATAAAAGTGAGAATTCAATCTTTCCCCGTAGCACATTAACGGTATCTCTCCACACTACGGTGAATCTAAATATTAAAACCGCGTTACGAACATCCGGGTTTAAGAACCATGACTTTGCTCTCGTATAAGTTGTTTTACAAAATCGCTCCTATTATGCTATTGTAGAAACAAAAAACGTTACTTTAACTTACTTTATCAATTTAACTAATCGTTAAACAGGAACGCTATTATACGCATGTGGCCCGGAGCCATAACGCTGTACGTTGCAATGAAATCATAACGCTGGCATTACGTAATTTGGCCAACAAAAGGCAAATATTCCGAGCCATTCCGCTAGTTTATGTCTGCGAGACGGGTATTAAGGTAAATTGTACGTACAATTGCGCGCACGGGCCACTCGTTAGCCGACAGGGGCTGACGTGACGCCGAGCGGGCCGTATGTCGCATTGTTTCAGTTTTATGCGTACCCGACCTTAGATTAAATGTTAACTCCAAGATTTATGGCGGTCATGCTGAGGCTAGTTTAGTGGACGCTGAGGTCTTTCGTCGAAACGTTCAACTTTCATAAGAGCCCAATTTGTGGGAGCACTTAATGCGGTGTCGTGCTCGGGCGTGCATGTTCCGCCTTTTTATTGCTGCCCCTTAACTGTACAACAACACCCATTCTCTCTGAGATTGTCTCGCTATGCTGTTTGCAGATGAAGGAATGTTATCTCGAGCACACGTGACTTAGAAAAGGTGCACTGTCGGTAACTGGGTAACAATGCGCCCAAATGTTAATAAAACGGGTGTTTGATGCGATCAACAATCGTAAAACGAATCGGTTTCGTTACGACTGTGTACTCGGAAATGAAGCATCGTGGTAAAAAGTGGTATAGTGAGTCAATACATCATAGTTGCACGTTAATCTAATTATTATTATAGTCTGTTAATGAATGCACATACATTACTTCTAAACGGGATTGATTGGGATTAACGAGTCGAATCGAATACGTAACAAATGTCTGGAACTTAATTAACACACGATGTACGAACGATAGCGGATATTTCTGCGTTGTAGTAGTAAAACTATTAATTTGCTAGGATTCCAAAAAGTGTCTAAGAACTTGTCTAAATAAACCGATCTAACATGCCTTTATGAATATAACATGCTTGACGTCAGAATTCGTATTATTTATTATACCGACGTTCGTGGTTTAGCGCACATTGACTTCGTTTTTTAGTCACCTCTGTGCCCATATTTGACAAGTTATTCCTTTAAATGAATAGAAGAATATTTTTCTCAGGCACTCCTAACGTATAGTCGGCCGCCGACTACGACTGTGAAAATATATGGAAAACAACGGACTATTTTTTCATATGGATGTTGAATTTGACGCTGAGTCCACGGCCGGCTAAAAAGTACGAAGTGTGGAACGTTCGTGTATTTCTGCAGTGCGTTGCACCACTTTTAATTTTTCAATCGGTTTACCCAGACAATCAAAAACAACAAAATTGGTCGGATTCTTACACTCACCAATCTTCGCTTGGGCTTGATCAGGGGTCGATTCTGTCCGTTCATCTTGTAGTAGAGTCCGCAGGCGTTGCAGAGGTAGTGTCCTGTGCCGTCGCGTCGCCAGAGAGGTGTGCTGGTTGCCCCGCAGTTAACGCATTCTCGCCCCTCTGTGTTATAGACAAGATAGTCAGATGAGGCACGCAAAGGGGGTGAGATTCGTGTGTTCAGGCCTTTCGTTGAGACAGAATTTGAATAAAGAAGTTCATTTTTTTTTTAATGCAAAAAGTTTTAAAGAAGGTTTAGGTACTATAAAGTGTGAATGTTATTTAAATGAATGAAAATAGCTTTTGTATTGAATTATTTCACGGTTGAAAACAAAATTAATTCATACAAGGCAAAAATATCTAATGGTAAAGCGAAACAGTAACACCAAAACCAAAGTCGAAAAACTGCCAAGTAAAACAAATTTATGTACCAAAACATAGATAACTTAGCATTGTATGGAAGGGTGGAAATTACCTGTCTCCTGGCAGGCTGGGAAAGATGAGAGAAAATCACATTCAGAAACATTACAAATAGAATTTCACTAACTAACAAAGCATGCTAACTCCAAGCACTTACACAAATGTTCTACATCATCCTTCACAACACTTTTATCTTAACGGCAACATAATTGCAATTACTACGAAAAAATAGTAAAATATTCAATTAACTAGGGAAAGCGCGACGAGTTTCACTTTGAAGAAAAAATATCAAGATTTTTTACACGCGAAGGAAAACTAAGAGAAAGTAACGCGTGCATCGGTATGGTAGTTTAGTTTGACGGACAACCAAGAAACGCCCTTACCTACATCATGATTTACACATTTAAAAAATAAACTTTTAATAAAAAATATCGTTTAATTGAAACTATAAATAAAATCATCATCTTATTCTTATTTATTTTCATAATCTCTTAACTAACTATTTACACTAGGCACTAAATTAAAAGACTAACTAACTATATAAATAAATACAAAAACAAAAGATTATTTCTTATTCCTATTAAATTGAAAGTAAGCTGGAAGAATTCTCATCCTCATTCACGTACAATAAGTAAACTAAAATTTAAAAAAGAATCATTAACTATAGATCAATAGGGCATAATAACTTGGACTGCAACAACAAAAGCGAGTTGCTACAAAAATAAATAGTTGTTGCAAAAACATTGGTGAGCGTCTAGTGCCAAACAGAGCGGAACCAGAGCTATAAACTATTACCTACATGCTAATTTTCGCTTTGTGTAATTGTACACCTACGTCTAAAACAATTTCAAACGCAAGCCATCGCCCCTCATCCATGAACCGACTTGAATTGCAAATCTTCGTAAACGAATCGAAACAAAAAACGATCTTATAAATTCTACGTTTGACACCTAATTCATCAAACTAGCCAAGCGATGAAATACAGAAGTAAATAAAACGCTAAGTCGATACTTTACTCATGCGTTAAGTTTATAAATTCATGCAAATCTGACCCCAGGATGAGCCGTCCTCCGGGGAACTTGTTAATACGATTTTTTTAAATCACAATAAGCAATTTTACCAAAGTGCTTACATGGTTAGTGAGAGGATGTGTTCACATATGGGATGCGCGCGCGCCGCCCACAATTTTTCTCTAAACTCGATTACACGACCGATGATTTACCGAGATCGAATTTAAAAGCTCGTTACACCTTCGCATCCTCCTCAGAGGCGTTCGATAACAAACTAACTATTATCAGTGTGGGAAATCAGAGGACGCGTGACAAACACGCCCCGTACTTATCTATCAGTGTTTGTATAGAACTGGTTTGAGCCGAGCATATCGATCGGAAGTGTATCAATAGGTATCGTAATAATTATGTATTTAGATCTGATTCTCCAAGTCCCCAGACACAGGGCGGTGCGCTGAATAAATAATAACACGCGGGAACTTCTACGAAGGTGAAAGTGCTCAAATATCTGATAGAAAAAATACGTTAAACGAACCGAAAATGTTTTACGAGCTTTAGGCAGTGCAGCCATTCATCTTTTTTATGTAAAACCAGATCAAAACCGGCAATTAAATTGCCCGGACCTTATCGAAAACTTATTGCGATCGGGCCAACGACTCACTTTTTGGACTAACCCTTTATATTTTTTTGTTACATGGATAAAACCTGTAATTTGTATCGAAGTTTGTAATAAATAAACACCAATAACGATTATTAGGAAAAAATAACAGGATATTACACGAGCCGCGATGTTTTATGAGAGTGTCTCTAGTCTTAGAGACGGATTTAGTTCATTAGTAACGTCTCTATTGGTCAAAACGTTTGTGAAAGCCCGTGGAGCCGCGGGCGGCGACGTTTCACAAGATTTACAGCGGCCTGCCCCTCATACATCGACATTACACGTATTATTAAAGAGAACACTCTTCTGATTAATTACTATCCGATATAATTGTTCGATCCGGTTCAATGGTAACGTTTTAATACATTCACACCGAAGAGTTATTTCTTAATTTCCCCTGACGGACGATCTCGGCTGCCCGGGCAGCTCCGCCCGGCACGTGATTTAGACTCGACATAAAGATATCATTTTATTTCATCCGTAACGGTACGAGTCCACAGAGACTGCCTATCCTGATCTACTGCAAAACGTATGAGGCTCAGCGAAAAATTCCAATGTTTATTTAAAATTAGAATGCGGTGCGCTCTTTATAGCCCGGAGTGACGTGCGCTCGTGACGCGGCGGCGCTACGTGACCGCGATAAAAGATTTTCATCTGCCATATTTACGTAGGCGAGTGGGCGGTTTTTATTTTTCGAGAGTCTCCAGGCACTAGGGCCCGTCGAGAACTCGCAAAGTTTTCACACGCTACCGCCGCGTAGGAAAAACACTGCACACGGCGCGTTTCATTGAGAGTGCAACTCGCGCGCCACTCGAGCGATGTTGACCTCAGAGCTATCGATGCGTTCGAAACAAACGAAGCCCGTTACTGCTCGATGAAACCACAAAGTAAAAACTCGTACATAGTCACGTATAACGTTAATGTGCACCGGGGTAATGTAATTTAAATGAAGGACTAATTCGCTCTCGTGTACCGTGACGCGCTCTCTCGGCGCATCGGCCCATCAACACGTAACGGTGAGGCTATTTTGCATACAAACCATTAAATTATTGCTCAAAACTTATTCTTTGTTGCGCCACAGAGGCTGTTATTACGCTTTAATTATATGCCTGTATGCAAATAGAAAAATTTAATGGAAGCTGATGGTCTCGCTCGAGGTTTATTTTTATTGAGCATTGTGTTGCCAGGAAATATGTTAAAAGCAGAAGAAGGGATTTTACAAGTCATTGACTCGCTAATTCTATTTCACTTTTGTTTAGTCATTTAGTATTGGTTGATAGTTTGTAGGTACAGTATGAGATAACGTGCAGTGATCAGGAATGAAGCCATTTTTCACGGCGCTTGCACTGCGCGGACCGATTCTGTGTCGGTCGGCGGTCGAACGATTGTATTTGCATTCGTTATTAGCATACTGCGAGATAATTACGTGTGACGAGCGATGCGATGCCGCTCAGTAGCAACTTGCACTAAACCCGATGTAATTATTATATACCGGTCATGTGATGTCCGAGTCCACACACTTACGACCGGTCCGCACTACGATTTTTTGCTATAAACCTGACTTTAACTGTTCGATTTGCATGAAACCATGAACCGTTCGGATGCAGCATGTATTACAAGCTTAGCAAGATAACGTAACATCTCTGTCCTCTAATTTTATAATTGAATTAATAGCTCCGCGGATGTCCAACGTAAAATGCAAATTTCATGTTGATGCAAGAGTGGGCAACAATACGCGTCGACAGACCGTGACGAATATACCTAACAACACTAGCTTTGTACAATAAACTTGGAAACATTCATTTAAAATACGTTCGGATTAAATGAATTTGTTGGTTAGTAACTAAGTAAGTATAAGTACTACTCGAAACGTGAGAGAAAGATTTATTATTTGTATTTAGTGTTGTCTGTTGGTATTATACTGGACATAACAAAAAGTATTGCGTCGTCGGGCAAAAATAATAACATATTAAGAGTTGGCCGGAGCCTCATTCCTGCTGTGTGGCGGTCCGTGGCGCGAGCGCACATCACCGCTAATTGGTTGCGCAACCGATACACGCACGTGTTGCTGCAACACGTCGCGTGACTCGCATCCGAATGTTACACGCGAAATTTTCTCTAACACTGTCAATGTGTATCTTCCAATTCATTATTGATTTTCACACGGATTACTCGAGATATGCAAGGGAATGAACACTTATTGCAGGTTTTCTGCCGCATTATTATGTCAAATTTACGAAGACAGCTATTTATTATAAGGCTGGCTTTGAATATCTTACTCAACGCTCAATTCTCGGCTTTACCCAACGGCAGTAAGAAAATAATCGCAAGGTTCTCCATCAGTCGAACAAAGCGGCTGCATTTGAATTGTTATTGAACACAAAATCATTGAATAATTTGAATACAGTCTAAGTGAACGCAACATTGTTTTAGAAAGTGTTGAATGGTACTGTTTAAGAAATAGCCTGTATAATAACAGGTTACCATTGGAACTGACCGTTTATTATTCGAATTGCCCTTTCCATGACATTCTTCAAATACAAACTACGTTTTAGGTCACGATTTTTCGATTGTTCGATATAAATGCTACGTACTTAATCTTGTATCATTAATTCGTAATATACAAAGAATTGATACTATAACATTATCCGATGTTCAGGACCGAAGGCCGAGCTACTTGAGTACCTTGGCTTACCTAACAATTGAGTTTGATAACCTTTTGCATTCAGCCATTGAATCAGTGACTATATTTAAGCAGACTGGATCAAACTATCAATTGTAGGAGCTCCTATCTTTGTTCCAAAAACAGCAAACTATAGACTTCAAACATTGCTATTAAATGCTGCATTAATTTGTCCTAAAGTCCGCGTATATTGTAATAGGCAGGAGGCTCGAGGTCAAGCGATCGCTAGCACAATGGAATGGTCCACATCCGGCCACCGCGCATTATCATAATACCGCTTCCACCAAGGAACTGCCACCTACTGCCCGAGATATATACAACTTAATATATACTTCAGCGGCTCAAACATATTTGATGTCTCCTACTGTCACTACTGTCACCTCACGTGTGTTTCGACACTCTATTGTTAGTCAAATTGGCTAACAGGATAACGAACACATAGCAAGTTTTCCCCTTGTCCAAAATGGAAATCATGCTTCGACTTTTATTTATATCCTCACAAACAGCACATACGCAATAAAAATTAATTAGTTATTGTTAATACCAATTATAAAAGCATCATAAGCCGTTGTTTCGTGATGATTAATTATGAAAAAAATATATTAAAAACAAATTATTCGGGCAGCGCGTACGACGGACTATCAATTAAATAAGTGAGCTAATAAACTATTTCCAATTACAAACACACATTATATAGCGGGCATGTATTGAGTTTTTACGACAATTATCAAGAACACGTTGGTTTAACAAAAACTTAACGACGCGTGACATTGTGTAAATTGGATTAAAACCTGAAGAATATTTCTTTGCAATACTTTGAACCAATGAGGATTGTTTGAAATGAGGTCCACTAGGTGGAAGCACTGATATGTCAGGTCCTGTCAAAAATGTCAAAGCGCCTATATTTTCTTTAGTCGTGACTGAATGATGAACATCATCTTGTCAATTTCGACAATGAATATAAAATATATGAATGATCATATATTTTATATTCATTGTCGAAATTGACATACTTTTGCCTAATCTGCATTATTTGAAAATGGAATACTAATTGTCTGTGGGAGACTTTTTAGTTTGTGGGCGAGGGCTAAATGTCAAATGACATTTTTAATCAGCTCTCTCTCGTTGCAATTCCAATGATTGTATTCAATCTACTATGAATATTTAATTGAAAATGAATTGTTAGAACAGACAATAGACATAATTACTGTCGACATCTTAAATCACAACAAATTAGCTTTGTTGTATAACACTTGAAAGAATTTGCGAAACGAATTCTTTGGAGAGATTTACATTTTCATAATACACGGAAGTGTAAAAGAATAAATAAGTATCTACTTAGTTAATGGCTTTATCCATCGCAATTAACGCAGCGCTTACTTTTTTTCAATACGATTCTAATTATATCATGAGAAAACCATTATAACAATCTAGCTGCGCTCGCGTTTGTGAGCCAGTATGCTAATCCATTTGAATTTTCACAAAATATTGAACAAACATAATTGTAACGGGAACTATTTAATTGTGTCTATATTAACAGTCATTGTACATAATTCTGCACATTCATTATTCTAATATGAGACAATAAGCCGCCATTTTGGTTCCCGTCCATTGTCAAAGTTTAACAAGTACGGGAGATATAATTACATTTTCAAATATAAAATAAAGCTGCATTATGTGGTGTTAATACAATTAGTGTTGTGTAATTCATTGTTTTATGTTGGCAATGACGTGGCTGGTGATCGCTCAGAGTGCTCTCATTACGAAAACGCATCTAACAAATTAAAGGTCATCTTTGACTTACATAGTTTGACCACACGGAGAGAAAGATCTTAGAAAAATTACTGTGCTCGTCACTATAAAGTGAGTGCAAGTGACATCTACAGAAATTTTTCTGAGTGAGATTGAGAAAAATTCACTATTTGTCCAAAAAATTTTACTGTACAACATAAGAATTTTTACTGTGTTAACATAGTATTTTTTCCATTACCACTCAAATGCACTCAGATTATGAAACAGCACAGTAATTTTTATAAGATTTGTCTCTCGGTGTAGGTATAATTATGTAGGTCCTTCTATGTGAGACCTCAAGTCTCGTTCTCTCATAAATTAGTTAAATAGATATAAGACTTTTTTCCAAACAATAAAGAAAGAGAAGAAGTATCTCATTTAATTGTGAAAGTAAACAAGAGCCGTCTCTCCTAATTTAGAGGACTGTCACGACACTTAATAGAAATCTACTTTAGAGAATTTATTTAATTATCTAGTTAGAAAACAATGGCAGGTCGCAATTAAATAATGAGAAACGTCTAGTTTGTTTGGTCAACATCAGTCGAGGCCGCGTCAGTTCACATGTACCAGCGTAACAATGAAGTGCGCACCGCCCGTCCGCCAGGTTACACCGTAAATATATTAGACAAGTTAATTGGGGAATTCCTGCTCTCATATACCGACAGAAGATTGATTAAATTCGCTTTGTAACTATACGATTTCCAACGAAAAACTAACCACGATTCCCGCTACTCTGAGAATTGATCACGTTCAGTAACTGCAAAGAGCCAATATTATAAATTATTAGTACAACACCTTCACCGTTGAGCAGTTAGTAAGAGAAGCGTTAGTACCGACATAATCCCAAGCCCTAGTACCGTGTCACAGACTCGTGAGGCGCCACAACCCCCGGTGCAAGAGCCGCGCTTATCCGAACACATCGTGATATCACTCGACAATGCCATTTCGAAACCAAATGAAATATTAATCTTGCTACGTTTATCGAATTAATATATCTCAATTGTCGATGAGACAATCTGTAGAGATTCTAATTACGCGGGATATCTCCGCTGCCATTCTGTAAAGGCTTCTATTAGGCCTTGGATGGTCGCGTATTTGATTTATTAACTGATTAGAGTCCATTTAAATGAAAGCTTTTCTAGGCGTAATGCGAGTGGGTATCGTGAGCGAGAGATGTGGATCATCTGGACGCTTATTGTGATATCTTGAGTCAGTGATGCTGTTATTAGTGATCGGATAAGCGCGTGTGGTGTGTGTGGTGAGTGCACGCAGCGGGAGCGGTGCAGTGCGGTGCGGACCGCGGACTCACCGGCGCTCGTTCGCGTCTTGTTCGGGCGCGGCTTGCTCTGCTGCTGCCCACTATACCCCTTGCCCTGGTAGTTGTAGTAGTCGCCACCGGCGGCGTTGTACTGCGCGTTGTATTCCCCGGAGGGCTGGCTCGACTCCTGGGGGCACGAGTCCGGCTGCGCACCTTCGCGCTGCTTCGACGGCGGCGCGCCCATCATAGGCTTGACGTCGCCACACAACGGCAGCTCCTGCTGCTGTTGCATGAAGGCGACGCTCATGGCGGTGGCGTGCGCGACGGCGGCCTGGTAGTCTTGCTGGCCGAGCGCAGCCGCCGCCACGGAGTCCGGCGTTGAGTCCTTCGGCGGCGTCGGGGGGAACGAGAACAAGGGGTGCGGGTGGTGGTGCTGCGCGGGCGACAGGGGCTTGTCCGCCTGCGCCGCATCCTGCTGGAAGCCACTGCCCCACGCGCCGCCACTCAGCGCCTTGGACTCGAGCCAGGGGTGCAGCGGCGTGTGGAAGTGCGGCCGGCACACTTGCCCGCTGCCGCCACTCAGTGTCCGACCTGCACACAAAAACAACTTCATCAAAATCAACCATAATAGTGATGACGCGTCCGCAATTTGATTCCTAAACCTCATGCTTACGAGCGTTTAAGTAACCATTATCGTAGCATAGATGCAACGATAGACAGTCATTGTAACTTTGTAACACGAGTCCGAACCATCAAAACTTGTTGTCATTAAAGCGGACAATTTGAAGGCGTTTTGTTACCCCAGCGAGCTCACCTAAATTAATATCATTTGTATCTAACAACTGGTCTTTCACACGACATCTTCATTCCCAAATATTGTAATTGTAATCATGAATATTCCGGGTTCTAATGGCTATTTGATAAACAAATAATGGAGGTATTACGCGGGTCTCGATGACTGCGTCCGTGAACAAAAGGCCTTACTTTTCCGAAACGTTTCAAAAGCGGCGTATCACAACAGCTAACAATTAAAATTGTAGGCCAGCTGGAAATTTCATTAATTATGTAGCATAGTAGAGTTAGTTTTGATTATACAAGTACACTGTGTTCATTAGTTTGCATACGCGCTTCGTAAATGTTTTGATCATTACGCCTAGTTCATCATTCGGATGTAGGTGCGTAGGGATTTAAAATGCTCATGTAGAGCTCCCCATTTTTATTTCTAAAGCAACATTAGTCAATTATTATTTATAGAAGTGAAAGCAAACATATGTACATACGGGTGCATTTGTTAGCTGAGGGTGGCAGCAGTAATGATATCTGTGTTGGTGAACTGTTCGACGATTGGTTGATTTCAGTTAGGGGCGCATCCCTTCACGCTATTCCCTACGGTAATGCGGCAGGGAGCTCAAACACCGAGCATCCCCGCGGTGCACTGCGGGTACTTAACAGCTAGTTACACTCAGCATTCTACCGAACATATGTTTAATACTTTGTGATTTCAACCAGATACGATTGATCTACGACTACGACCCAGTGTATTTACAATACCTATACAGATGCTATAACGAGATAAAAGTATACAAATTAATACCTTGACCTTCCGAAACAAAGCTGGCCGATTATAAAATCGTATCGTTGCGTCAATGAATTCGTCGCAAACAATGTTTTCGATATCTACACAAGCCCGCATCGTGTCGATCCAGGTGTCGATCGCAGTTTGAGATTATCAACGATCGTTATCACAAGGGCACCCGTACATTGCGGCCTAGTTACGGCTAGACCAGCTGGGGGAATGAACCTTACCGACAGTGAACGTTGCTGAATGTTGAAAGTACATATTTAATTAGTGAAATCAGATAAGTGTATGTCGAGCACCTGAAACCTTCAATCAGACCGGTGTGTCCCCAAATCATTTGACAGATTGTAATGACTGTAAATCTGATAAAAGTTTTTAAAATAAAATCACAAAAGAGTCGCTCATGACATATTCATGAGACAATTGAAACATATAGATTTCAATCAGTCCTCTACTTGCAGCTATCATAATTATTTTAGAGGGCCAGTTTGTCTGAACCGAATTGCGTTGGACGAGTTAAATGGTCGATAACATCGCCGTGGGCTTTAGTGAAATAATCGAACATCGGGCTGGAGTCATTACGGTAAACAACACGGAATAAAACAATAATCAATCCGTACGGGCGTCACATTAGGCCGAATACACACAACAACGTTTTGACAGCGTCCGCGACAACCGGGAGCCACCCCTCGCGCGTTAGGCCGCGTTCACAATAGCCCCAGCGATGGCGGACCGATAACGCGCGTATGAATAATTCCTGTTATCGCACCATCTCGCCACATGCCCTACCTGGCCGCTACCAAGCTCCTCCAAAACAGCCGTTCCGATGCGACAGTTTAATCCGTTCCCCTACAATAATACAACAAAGCAGATTTTCCGGCGATAGCGTGGTACCGGGTGGCCACCGGCGCTTTTTATTCATTAGAGGGCTGCAAGTTTCGGTCATTGTACTAGATACGCAGTTTGTATACCACTAAGCCTTGATTGTTATGGGATTTCGTGTTTTACAAGCACGCTGGGCTAATAGAAAACAAAAACTATGAACATAATAATAAATACGGTGGAAATTGAATTAGGAGATCCTCTTTTGTCATTATCTTTGGATCTCTGTGCGAATGTGAAGTTCTGATGCGGGATTTTAAATTAAAACTAGCATGTTATTGTTGGTGATTTTAGTTGATTGCTATAAGTTGTACTCATCATCTGCCTAGCCTTTTCCCAACTATGTTGGGGTTGGCTTCCATTAGACTGGAAGCCGACCCCAACATAGTTGGGAAAAGGCTGAATACCAGTATTTTACGTGGAGCGACTGCCTATCTGACCTCCACAACCCAGTTACTGGGTAATACGATACCCCTTGGTAAGACTGGTTGTCAGACTTTCGGGCTACTGACGACCCGTAACGACTGTCAAAGATCCACGAATGACAGCCTGCTATAAGTTGTACTGTCCATGTGAAATACTGAATCATTATTTTCATTGTAATTTTCTCCAAATCTTTATACTAAAAGAGTGCTAAATATTTTCTCCTTGTGGCTACATAAAAACAAATTAAGTAAAAGAAACAGTGTTGTACTTTCAGCAAAAACTGTCCATTACAGTTAACACACCAATCAATCCCAACCAAACCTCATAGGGGTCAATAAATCATAATTTAGGTAAAAACCCCCATTTCTCACACAGTAATGAAAGCCAGTAAGTAAATACGAAAATCAAATAATAAACCAATCATAACTAAGCCGTTAGTTCCCACAGACGGCGCCGAAACAAAACACCGGAATTGAACCCCGGCCCTTGCCTTGCCTACCCTCGGCAGATGCAGCAAGAGATCTTATCATCGCGCCACAGGGCACTAACACTGGTGTTCAAATTGACGATGTACACCCGCCTTATGCATTTACTGTAACGGTTTTCGACCCTTTAAATTTTTTCGGGTTGCGAATTTTTTACATACTCATTGGGTGGGTTAAGAATAATTAAGGTAGGTACTGGCTGGAACGTACTTTCAAGCGTGGTAACATTTTTTTTTTTTTAGATAACTCTTTGGTCTGCTGACATAGATATACAAATTTCCTACATAGAGCAAAGATAGGTACAGGTTCTATTTTTGAATAATTTTCAACTTAGTCGTTGCATTCATGAAAGCTTGGTGGGGAAAACTTTATCGCATTTTTTTGATAAATAAGAAGTGAGATTAGGAAGGAAGTAAAATTGGATGCGTATAGGGAAACATTCTCTGTTATACAGTATTTATCCGTATTAGTTAATAACTTAGCTCATAAACAGAATCTAGTATTCTCTTTGAGCCTTCAACCAATCTACTTAGTACTAGTCTGGAAAAGTGTGTTATACTGACGTTTACTGCTTTGGCTGGATTTATTTTGATATAAAAATACTATAACTGCCGAAAAATTGTAAAAAACTATGAACTTTCTTAGTTTCAGCTGCAGACTTGTTGATGGGTGGTACAGAAAGTCTTGTTTTCCCTTTTCATCCCACTTATAAGAGCATACGCCAAATTTATCGCATTCATATTGGATACCCGTAAAAATTCATTGAGTCCATTAACCCGCCCCTTGGTCTTGCATCCACACAAGCGTTAAGGCGTGGTTACACTGAAACCGAGCTCCCTCCTTTATGCTCCTCGCTTGCGGCGAAAATTGCCCCTTACGGCTCAAAGTGCCTCGTAACTGGTGCATATGTACGTAATAAAGTATAATGTGTGTTGTGCCCGGCGTGACGTCTTCCGGTGACACTTACAACTTGTAATAATTATAGCCATAGAGTTAGGTGATTTTATTGCACCCGGCTACATGCGTTCTAATGACACGAATTATTTTTTCTGCGGAATTGAAAGAATAAATGAATTAAAATTACAATAAAGTAAAGTGAATTAATTGTATTTAAAAGGGCATGATGTTAAAGATGGAACAATAGTTAACGATCTATTTTATTCGTTAAAATAAGTAATTTAGCTGTGAACAAAGATATTCGGCATGTGTTCTGCACAAAGACTATTATAACCACTTGACTGCGTATACAGTGCCCCGACGCACGAAAACTATTAGTATTTTGTCGCCTATGTATAGGCTACGGTACTAGTAGCAATTTTAGTTGTGTCCAAGTGTTAGACCTGCGTGCACGCTAAATTAATATAATTTTTTTATAACGTTTATGCAATTATAACGCATCAAAATGCCTTCATGCGCGGTGAAGTGGTGTGGGAAATATTCTTAGACATCTAGTTACAAAAAGGATGACATAACTTTTCATCGGTACATAAACATTACGAAAAATTATTTTTGATTTAATCAGATTATAAGCCACTGCAGGGGTCTATTTAAAATGGTGGCTGGGTAAACGAGCACACTTTTTGAGTCGCGCGTTGATGTCTTTTGGAAAAGTCTCGTTCTTGTATTAGACAATTCTAATGCTTCTATCCCTTTCTTTCCTTTTGTATTTTTATCGTAAAAAATAGTGCTGTTATCTTTAATAGCTGAAAGTTGATATCGAGAAAAATAAAATGAATACATTTTTTATTCAATTCACATACTTTAATAAAATAACTATCTACTATTAACCGACTTCAAAAAAGAAATACCGACGAACTGAGAACCTCCTCGGTTTTCAGTTCGTCGGTTTTTTTTTTTTTTGTATTTTTCGGGATTTTTTAGTTCTTTCTGTCCCCGACCGGGGCCGATCAGTCCATTTCCGGGATTTTTTTTTGTAATTGATTGATTTTTATTAAATATTATTTATATGATTTTGATTTAGTATTTATTATAATGTTAAAATCCATTTTTATCGATATCGACTATTTTCTCTTAATGAAGTAAAGCAGCCCTAACGATGCAACTTAACCTTGAACTGACCAATTGCAGCCGCGCGTTCTTCCTCATCCCCCGGCCCGCAGTAGTGAGTCGTGTTCTTCGAAGAAATCGGCCCATACGCTCTCTAGTGGTTATATTCTCTATGGTTCTGCATGTACTCGCTGATTGGGATTGACTCATGGACGAGAAGTGACAGGCATCGTGAGAACTTTCCCGGGGCGCGTCAAGGTCACACGGCCAGCGTCGTCCAGTCTGCCGCGGTTTATTTGCACGCCGTGACATCAGCCGCATCCGCATGCGAGCTGCGTGCCCGCGCGTGTGTTGACGCCTTTACAACCGCCAATACTCACGCCATCTTATCCCTTCCACTTATTGTATTTAGACGTGTTATCCTTTGTTCCCGCGGTGGATCATTACGTGCCCGATCATCGCGACAACGGTAATCCCTATGTACGATGTCATAAAGGACACATTCCCTCGACGAACGCGCCCTGTGAAATGTCCGACGTGTTAGCGAATGATAAATGTAGGCGTCGGTATCGCGTATCGGATCTCACCGTTCGCACGCCGAATTAATTTTAATTTATTGATCGTCGTATCGACGACGAGTATTTTAGGTGCCTACTAACGTGGCAACGCTGCTTTGCTTTTAAAGTATTTATTTACAACATTGTCTTTTTTACTGGTTTAATATATTGCCGGTAAAGTTGAGCTACTTCTCATGATTCTTTTGTTGTGTTCTCACCTTGTTATCGACCGAATTGTAACGCTTAACTGACTATTTGCATTAATGTGTTAAGTATACACGTACTTTCTTATGCATTCACTACATAAACGTGATGCATAACATATTATTTCCGATTTAGGTTAACATTATTTAAATGGATTCCCCGCTAACCCGGGAATTATGCGATTCAAAATATAGAACTTTTTACGATTGCCATAACACAACTTCTGCTACAAAAGTGTACAGCAGTTAACTTTATAATTGTCAGTAAAAATATAAAATCGTTTATTGTGAACGGGTAAGGAACGTTTGCGATCCAGCCATAACGGTTAGATGGAAAATATTCACACGTTAATTAGCCGGATTTCCCCTATTACGAAAGTATGTAAATTATAAATGGAGCAATAAAATACCTACCTTTATTTCAAAATTTAGTCGATGTTTTTATTTTACGATGCTCGGTAACTCTACACCTTAAAAATCAAACCCAAACAAAACCAGTTGCGAAGTGTCGTTGCTTTACGCTTATTTGTTACTGCATTTTATGCAGTGGTTACTCTCTGCCACGAGCACGATGGGTATACTGAATAGAGCTTACATACTTAGAGTGAAGCTTTAAGTTGAGACATTATTGATCAAACGGTCCGAATATGAATGTCGCTCGCTTTTGCAAGAAAGATCGAAATCGCGTTCGAGAACGTCAATGAACTTGGTCGAGAATTCGGGGAACGCAATCCGCAGCTGAAGCCGAAAGTGATCGAATGCGACTGCACGCTTAAGTCCACTCCCACAGCGACGTGTGTGTCTTGCACAGTTGTACTGGCCATTTACTATTAAATCTTGGCCCAAAATTATTTTATGATCGACATAGCCACGTCTCGAATGGTAAACGTGCTCACGGACGGTCACACCTCACCTTACCTCCTGATTGGATTATAATGCTTTTATATTACAATTCTTATTATTACGGATGGGTGCTACCGAGTGGCGTGTGACAAGTGACATAGGGAATAACAACTAGTGTCGAAGGCGGACGGAAAAGCTGTCTTGTCGAACGTAGTCGAACGCGTCGAACACCGCTACTTCGACAGATTCGACACAGTCGAAATCGTGGTTTAAATAATCTGACTTGATATTTAAAATCTATGTTCGGGTTCAGATTATATTGTTTTAGATATTTTATACTTACATTGGTGTTGGTTTTAGTAAGTACTTAGATAATAGGAAATGTATCTGAATCTAAATGCAGACAATCGTGGAAGTGTGCGAATGGATGATATAAATGACATAAAATAATGTCTAGTAATAATTAACTCACATATTTCCACATTTTCGAAATGCCACACCACTGTTCGCTTACAGCGAACGCGATTTTCGACTCGATACGATCGGTTAAGCCCACTCGGATTAGAGTACGAGACTACGAGTAGTCGAACGTCGTCTCGTCGTGGGTGTCTCTCTGATTTATGACGGCTCACATCGAGACGGTTATAGACTTTCTATATAATAAATACCATTAAAATCCTGTTGTCTCGTGGTAAACATAACTAATTAACGAATGGTAAGTAAATGTTGTATAACTTTAGCCTGCCATTTATATTTATAGAACCAAATAAAGTTTTACGTAAGAAATTCCATATATTTTATGCTTACATTATCCACTTCCACAATTTGATCTTTCCTTATCTCATTATGCCAAATGACTATCTTCAGTTTCGTCGTATCAAACTAACAGATGACTGGTATAACATCACTTAAGAATCTAAAATATGATTCTTAATACATATCTTAGCGTTTAGACGGTATCTTTTTGTGATAGAATCTACCTCTACAAATAATTGTTGGTCAAAGCTGCTTTAACGCTTCGGTTATGTATTGCATCAATCGATTCTTGATCTTGTCAATCGATTAGGAGGCATTGCATTGTTTGATTCTCGCCTTTACATGGTGGAGTTAAGGTTTAATTTTGAAGCATGGGTGGAGTAAGGAGGTTCCTTCAATTAATCATACATAAATGCAGCAATAGGTTTATCATAATGCGGTAGTTTAATACTCGAGATGAGAGGACAATTTCTTCTGGATTGCAGTGACACGGTGGAAGGAATGTCTTGCATACAGGACATGTAATTTCAAGCGCATGCGCGCTGCATACCGAATGCGCCCGCCTCGTTGGAACCCGGGGTGGGTACATTGTATTTTTATTTTATTTTCTGACGAACCCATCACTTCTCATTAAGTGGCGTTTGGAGAATAACTTAACATCAATAATGTCCGGACACGAATTTTATTGTTATTGCATTTTAATAAATTTTCATTGTTCCAACTTGTCAATGGACCTCTTGATACATTTCCGAGTATTTAGGAAGGAAACCTGCCTGTTGTTATTGTTTATTGGTGAGATTTAAAGGCGTTTATTTAATATGAATAAATTAAGACACACGAATCAATAGGAAGGCGCTATCGATATAAATCAATGATACCCACGACACATTTCCAATTTCTTCTATGCGACTAAACATTTTTTATCGTAAGGTAATTCTACATCAAAAGCTGCGCAAAACGGATGTTACAGTCAATCGCATTACGCCCAGACATTGCAATAACTAAACCCAATCTATCACGAGTTAGAAACCCGAATCCGATTCAACTCGATTTTTAACGGACAGATATCGATATGCCAGTAGTGAGACATCGGTACTCTTGAAAGCGTTCATGGATCCGTAAGAAGTCGGCTGACTGCAGGGCTGCCACATAACAAGGTAACATACAGAAGTGAAACTGCTATTAACATCGAAGCTACGCAATACGCAAAAATAGCGCAACGTTGCTACGCCAGCGTAGGCGTAGGTAGTGGGACAGGCGCTACGATCGGATCGGCGTAGCAGATGACACGCTACGTCACCTTCGTAGACGATAGGTAAGGAACTAAGCCGCTACGGTCTTCGTAGTCGATTGTAAGTTAATACTACGCCGCCGTCTTCGTACTACGAAGACCGGAGTCTTCGTAGTTGAAAAAACACTACGAATATCGTAAAAGTAGTTGATAGATATAATACATGCTGTAGTTAACATTTTATTTGATTGTATTTTTAAATACAATGCTCACAAGCTCATTTAATCAATTACCAATGGCCTTATTTATAATGGCAGTTTAGACTGATTGCCATTTTGAAAGTTCACTATGACTTATCTTTCTTGTCAGACAAACGACTATCAACATTGTTCAAACTAAACCTTCTGCGTCTACGTTCATAGTCGGTATTCTTAAAAGCGTTCATAGATCCGTAAGAAGTCGGCTGACCGCAGGGCCACCGTCGGCCAGTATGTCACGGCACACAGCATCAAATGATCAAAAGCGCCGTACCTACTCCACGTACTAACCACTTTCCGCTACATTTCACTTGACAGACTGAATAGTTGGCATAGTCATGAGTGCTTATGAGTTGCCTACTACGGTTTTTTCTTTGTATTTTCTCAAGTATGAATAAAGAAGCAGTGAAGGGGGTGGAAGGTGTTCTAAAATGAGTGCACTAATATACAACGTGTAACGTTAAATGGGCAAAACCTGAAAATAGTTTCATCAGAATAACGAGCAGAATTAATTGGACCACGCTTTAATTAATTTAATTAATTTATTTATAGGTCACATTTTTCAAAATATCTTCATTAAAAACGTTGCGGTTTCTATTTATTAATAGGTCAAGCAAGCCAATGTCAGCGCGGCGCAGCGGCCCGGTGACGACTCCTCCCTCGATAAAGCATCGTCGCAGACGCAAGAAACGATCAGAATGGCCAGTAAAACTAAAACAGCACATAAAACCTTTACAATTTTTTTAATGACTTATTTTCTCTCTGAAATAGATCAATTGAATTAAAAATCAGTTGGGGTGTCTGAGGTTTTGCGCATTTAACGTTACACGTTGTAGATGTGGGTATCAGTGGACATTCTGGTATAAGATGCCCTAGCTCGTGTAGCGATATTGAATACCTAGTTCAGAATATACAATAAGTAGTTGTGAAGAGTGGACGTTTTTATTAGAGAAGTCACAAAACGTGTGTAGTTACAAACTTACACATTGTGTCGTAGGTACTTACGAAACTTTCTAGTTAGGACATGCAGCGATCTTATTGATGTCTCTCCAAAATACTATCGCCCTTTTGTGTTTGGTGCAGTCGTGTAAAAGAACAGCCGTGCGATTCTGTAACCATCTCACCGTGAAAACTTGGGTGAAGTGAGCGTGGAGAGAGCTGTCATTAGGGATTAACACTATTGACACTGCTCACTTCAAGCTCACTTCACTTATGATTTCACGTTGAGATTTTTACAGAATCGACCGGCAGGTGTGTGCTTAGAAATGACAGGCATTATTTGACTAGATGAATGATTATGGACGAACCATCGAGTATGCACTTTATTTTCTGCTGACTACGGACTAGAAAATGTGTGAGTTTATTTATGTCCGAAAATTCAGATAATTACTGATACTACTATATTCTATAAGGGAAACTAAAAGGAGAATCAAAAGTAGTGTGCAAGGATCGTAGCAGATGGCGTTCTGTAGTTTCTGCCTACCCCCGTGGAAAGAAGTCGTGAGGTTATGTAGGTATGTATATGTAGAACCAAAAGGGACAGTGTTATAATGATATAAGTATACCATTTGCCTGCGCATAAGCAATAGTTCCTAATGTTACCAGTCTGATCACTTCTTGAATCCTGTTAGTATCAGGTAAGTATATTTGATTTACCGTCCCTCAGGCTATGAATTAAATATGAAGGTACTTAATGACACGTTGACAACATAAAGCGATCTATCATGAAATACTTTACTATTTTATTTTATATAAATAATAAATACAATACCTACCTATGGCTTGTGTGAAGGTTGTATTAATTACCTACTTTAAGATCTGTATTACTATAATCTATGCACCTTTGTAACCATTTATTATGCACTATCTTATGAAATATAACTCAGTATTACTCTGGCATTCACGAGTTTCATTTACCATAAACACCGCACCTTACATGGCGACCCTGCCAAAGGAATCTATACGCGCTACGCGAACTTGAGACGTTGAGTGTGTGTGTGACAAGATCATTCGATACGTAACGAATAATATTAGTGAAAATGGGACGATTATTGATTTATTGTTTCTACGGACTAGACGTCAGCGCGAACAACGAGACCAAAACGATCCACGAAAATGGGCAAGCAGCAGTCTAAAGAGGAGACCCTGATCGTACAAAACGCGGCGGCTGGCAGCAACCAAGCTACAGCAGACGAACTTCGCTTTCATATGTCCACATCCAACATTATTGGCTAAATAAGAACAGCCACTCGGGTCGATCGAAGGTTTAACTGTACTTGCCGCGGTTGGCTCGTGGACAGCTCCATACCTCGGAAAGCACTTTAAGCCGTTGGTCCTACCAAAGGGACCACAACCCAGTTATTGGCGACGATTCCCATGTTCACAAACTAAACTAAATTTAAGTTCAGTGCATCTTTTTCTTTCTATTTCATTAAGAAAAGGACAGAAGATAAATATTAGTTTAGTCCTGTCAAATTAGTCAGCGCCTGACGTAAATTGACGTATTTTTAGTAGCCATTTTTTTAATCACGTCTAAGCTTGTCTGTGGAGTATCTTAATTTGACAGGACTAACCTAGTATTTATCTTCTGTCCTTTTCTTAATGAAATAGAAAGAAAAAGATGCACTGAACTTAAATTTAGTTTAGTTAGTGAACAAGCGAATCGGTGCCACTGAGTCAGACAAGCAATCGCTCCATATAAAATAATGTCATTCAGCTGCACTCGGTTAGACTGGAAGCCGACCCTAAAATAGTTGGGAAAAGGCTTGGAAGATTATTTTATAGACATCCATTTGAAAGTTTATGATTACTGAAAGCCAAGACAGTTCAAAATCTAACAACCCATATATTTATAGGTACACCCGTAGGTATTGTATTCATAACATAACGTACGTCATCTATAAAGGAATCTGCGCAAAACGATAAAGCAATTCAACACATAAGCTGATAATCCACGTCTTACCAAAATGATAGCTTATCTCAAGAGCGTCTAAATCTATCGGCGCCTACTATCACAATACATGCTTGGTTTGCGCAAACGCAAGGGCACGTACGTAAGGATAGGAGTACAGTCAACCGCATGTACATGGTAACCGTGACCACGGCTTTATCCCGTTGTAGTAAGAGCCGTTTTTGTAGTTCGTGTGTTTTTACTGACGCGTGACCGTACATTTGTCTCTATTAATAAATGCCCTTCGACGTCTTCGTGATAACAATTGACGGTAGCAATATCAACTCCTACGCACCAGTGATACACTTGTACGTAAACCAGAACAAATATCGTAAGAAAAGTGATGCGAACTGATAACATTAATTTTTAGAAACAATTACAAATAAAAGAGACAAAGCAAACGCAGAAAATCCAGACGTGTGATGTGTGTGTTTAATGAAACTTTAAGGTGTTGCAAAATATAAAGAAAGAAAGAAAAAACGTTTATCCTGCACAAACAAAGCGCACTTTACAAATAAAAAAATAAAAAAAGACATAAAATTTACAACGTAGCCTCGTACACAAGCTATATTACTCTTGACAAATACGAGTACGAGTAGGTAAGTAGCGAAATATATAAAGTAAAAATAAAAATCGTGTACCAAAGTCATGTTTCCACTATAAAAAGAGGAAAACAAACACGGAGATCATTCAAAAACACGTACTTATAAAATGAATAAAGTTACCAACATAACCACTCAAATAAGCCTCATAACTCGCAGAAAATATAGCAAATAATGACAATAACGTACCACGCGCACGACATGAGAACAATATGAGTCGTCATAATCATTTTCATAATTAATAACCGTGTACGAGTCACGATGCCTATCATAGAGCGTGATCTAAGAAGCAAAGCGAAGCAACAGCTTGAGTTTCCATCACCGAACACGAACAAATTGTTTTACAAGCTAAGAACTATTGGGTTATAGGAATTGCGAAATTACAAGTTGGCTAACATCGTCCGGGGTCTGTCTGACCCCACAATCTTGACAATGGCGGGCGAGAGAGCGAGTGTTCCTGTAATAATGCCTATAATGACGGCGCCCGCGCCGGCCAGCAGCATGGTTACATAACAGTTCGTGACTTGCGCATTACGGTATCGAGAGAAAAATACGAGTCCACAACATACAGGCACGCATCTAACGTCAGTGTGATATCGATATTCCATCATTTATTCGTAAAGTTTCACTGTTTGACGTCGTATTGCACAACGGCCCTATACCAATGACGATATCTCAGAAGATATGCAATGAATGTATCATAAAACAGCTAGTTTTATAGATAGATAAGTAATGAAACAAAACCGCGAATTAATTCGTGATAAGTTATTGTAACCGCCACAATTGTAAACTAAAGGCGTACTTCCGAACATCCACAGTTCAATAACGATATTAGATCTTTAACGATACGTCTAATAAAACTTTTTATATTTTATTTAACATTTTAAATTACGCCTGAACTTTTATATTAAAACCGCACAACAAATAATAAATTTCTAAAATAATTATAGAGCTATAAATTGCAATAGAATAATATTAGAATCAGCTGTATGTAAAAAGGCATTTCTAACACGCGATCGGGTTAATACTTTGATCATTAGAAAGAAAACGTTGAAACAGTTCTTAATTTATTGGTTGGAGTATTAATGAGTCAATATTTTTCTATATTAATTTATATTTATCGACGTTTGCAGTCCGCCCCTGTGGACTCTGGAACTCGTTCGCAGGTCGTCAACTAACTATAACTTAATCCTACTAGATAAATTTGATCGACCTTTCGTATGATTCATGATAACGCTGTTACTGTTTGTGGTTTTAGCCATCAACACAATAATTTACTTAAAACAATACACACAACATTGCAGTACCTATTTTATAATGAATCACCTAGGTTCCCATGTGTATTTTTTTATGGAAAATAAATTTATTATTATTATTATAATTACATTAATACCTGTTTTCACAAACATTACTATGAGGTCTCAAAGCGCGCGCGGGTGCAAAGCATTCTAAAAACCTATTCATAGACAATACTTGACAATACTTGGCGATCGGCACTATGCATTCCTTAATGTTTATGAAATTAAACGCTTGTCTGAAGGAACGCATTGAAAATGTCTTACTTCGCATAGTATTGCTAATTTACTAAGCGCTGATTTATTCAACAGCAGATATATTTTCGGAGGAATAATTTTGAATTTTTGACAGTTCTCCCTTACAAAAACAGTCAGATGTAAATTTTATTCCACGAATAAAAAATATCTGTCGACTGAAAAATCTGCCCTTATACAAGTATTTTTTATGAATACAGACGATATTGCCTTACGTAATTATGTCTAAATGTCACTTCATAAAACTAGAAAAAAGTTCTGCAAATCTGCAAATAAAATCTAGTGTGTAAAAACTTCTAACTTTCTGAGTGCTTAACGAGCACGGTAATGGGATTATGGGACTGCAATCCAATGCATAGTTTTAATGACGTAACTAGAATCTGCAAGGCGTAGACTTAATATTGGTTATTGTGTTGGATATATTTTCTGTTACGAGCTGTCAGCACCTCCTCTTGTCTGGCTAGATTAAATTAACTTATCTTTAAACTTGAACAAGACAAGGTAAAGACACATTACTTGATCCTTGACTTAGAGGTCAAGTATTTAAACATTAATTATTTTAAATATGATTCTCTTTTTGTTGTGCCTTTGATTTAGAATGTTTAGGTTACACTTGGTCAACGTGTGTCTAATGTCAGTGTTCCGTCAAAGTCCATATAATTGTGTCGTGTTTAAAAGGTAACCTTTTAAACACGACAAGCCTTTTCCCAACTATGTTGGGGTCGGCTCCCAGTCACACCGGACGCAGCTGAATACTAGTATTTTACAAGAAGCGACTGCCTATCTGACCACCGCAACCCAGTTACTGGGTAATACGATACGACGGTTGTCAGATTTTCGGGCTTCTGACTACCCGTAAAGACTGTCAAAGATTCAGGAATGATAGCCGGGACCAACGGCTTAACGTGTTTTCCGAAGCACGGAAGAGTCTTGGTTTGTTAAGATGGTTACCCATCCACGGACCAACCGCGGCAAGTGTAGCTTAACCTGATCGATCGATCCGTGTGGCTGTAATTACTTGGCCACAAGCTCCTATATAGAAAGATATATACAAAGACCACTCATAATTATCACAACGCTAGTCTGCTAACTCAGAAGTCGATCCTGAGTAAATCGATCATGACGTTAGAACATTGATCATAGTGCTAACTTTTGTCTATTTTGCGATACAAATCGATCATACAGATAACTTTTAATCCTTTGAAAGTGATGTTACGAGTATTAATAGCTCTTTTGCAATGGACTAAGAGAAACTGTCGCAAGACTCGCAGGTAAGACAAGCGGAAAAGCCAAAAGGGGGTAAACGAAGCCGGTGCAAAACCAAGAAGGTTTTGGTAAGGCAGGGTCCAGGGAAGGACACGAGCGACAAGGATGGTTTCATCAAGGTGGAGAAGAATAAGAAGAAGAAGCCTCCTTGTCGGAACCAGTGCGGCACCACGCTGGCAGGACCCAGATTGCACCACTCCACGAAGGTTGAGGAGATCGTGGAGTACCTGCTTATGAAGACCAACTGGACTTTGAGGGTCGAGAAGTTGGAGCCGCGTCACAACACGAACTTCAAGTAATTCGTGGTGCGTGCACATCATCTCGAGAAATCCCTCAAGGAAGAGTCCTGGCCGAAGGGTGTTTGTGTATCGCCGGTTTCGTGGCCGGCTACATGACACCAGTCAGCGAAACACGACGCCGATACTTCGTGTGCAGTCGTTTTAGTTAGTTATTTTGTATGTATTTATAGTATTTTCAAGTTATATTATTATAGTATTTCATTGTGATAATTTTTTGTATATTAGTTTATAAGTATTCTTATGTTTGTAGTAGTATGTATTGTATTTTCTATGGGCCCTAGTTGCCTGAAATAAAGGAATAAATAAATAAGACAGTGTTAGTTCAATCCCGAAACTTTCTAACTGATCCCAGTCTTCAAATTCCTCGAAACACTAATTTATTATCATCAACTAGCCACAGACAACTTCGGCGTTACATTGCAATCAAATATAATAAATCAATAGCAACATTATTACTTACTTAGTGGACATTTTAATCAATGTTATTCTGATGACAGATCGCCGCGATCGGCCGTAGACTGTGATCAATATATAGCCTCCACAAGTCACGAATACGGGCCATAGTTGCTTATAGACTATATTAATTCATGGCCCGTTATACGTAGGTTGGTGACGTCATCAATGTTAGTACCTATAGGTAGACCATAGTTCTGTGAAGTAATGTGTGTAGAGGGTTTTAGTTTGATTTTAGAAGTGCATAGTTCTAAAAACGTTTTAGTTTTAATGAACTTGTGTTTAGAACATGTTTTTCAACATGTTAACCACTAAAAAAGACCTTTACGCATTTTACATATCCAAAACATTTAAAATTATCACGTAATACCGATACTATTAGATACAAACTTTCGGAATTTGGCTTCCTTTCCGAGACTTAAGGTCCAATGTAGTACTATGAAAGGTAGGTGCAATGGGCTATTTTGCCATGTACCTAATCAGAAACCACAATTTTCTTACCCAAGTACTATTAAATACTTCCCTCCTCGTTAAAGATTCTAACAAAAAGGTACAAAATCCCGTCCATAAAACAACACCAGCAAGTAAACAAGTCGCCATAGCACGTAACAGCACACCTGCGGCCGCGCCGCTGTCTGATGACGGTTATTGCGCGCGCACCCGCAAACTGTGCTCTTATTACCAGAGTACACAGACTGGGCGAATTGTTGGCTTGTCAGGTGCCGTATGGCTGGGGTCAATGGTTTGATCACCACAGTGTAACTAGCTAGTCGATACAGTAAAACAACCGTAAAGGGTCAAGACTTCGGTACATAGTGTTGGACTTCTATATTAGTTATACTATGTATATTTGTATTGCAATTAGATGTTCATATGTCAGTGTGTGCAGCAGTAAATTGTATGTCTGTTATTAACCAACGAAAAAACGGAGGAGGTTCTCAAGTCGACGCGTATTTTTTTTTTAATGTTTTTTAGGTTGTCTTCAAACTTCTAAAATGGCTGCCCTTCAGACTTAGCTGCGGTCACAATAAGCAACAGGATATAATACAACAGGCCTTTTCTGGTTCAACAACATTTGTCACATCGTTGCCTTTTATAATTGCGTCTTATTTTCATTTCATTGGACCTAAACATAGCTGCTTACCCCTCTTGAGAATACAGGCATGATTTTATGTTAGGTTTTACCTGCATTCGGTAAGTACTAGTAGAAAGTGTCCCTTTTGGACACAAGCATTAACAGGTTAGGATACAGCCACTCTACCACCAGTCAGCACTACAGCCATTACCTATTAATTAAACTAACTGCTTCAATTAATTAACTCACAATAAAAGTACCAACATTAATTAATTGTGAACACATATGTAATGAGCTGTAAACTAATGAAAAACATTCGCTTCCTCACACATAAATTTACGACGCTTTTATTTTATTATCAAGCATAACCAATAGAAATGCAGATTCACAATCAAGTGCAATCACTAAGAAAATTAATAAAACGCTTCAAGTAAAACCGATATTTTTTTATAGACCAATCAATAAGAAGTTAATTTATTCCTAAACTTAAATACATTTTAAACTGGGTCTTAACTTCATTAGAATTTAACCCTCTGTTGTTAAGAATCTGTGGTAAGCGACCGGTACTTGCGTCCCGACAAAGATTAACGACCGAATAATTCAGACGCGTCATTACGACTACATTATAAAATTACAAGATTAAAAACACTGTTTGTTTTAATTAAACTTTATTATTTATAACTAACTGTTGCCCGTGAATCCGTCTGCGATCCAGGGCGAAAAGGAGCCTATGTCCTTTTCCAGATTATGGTCTATCCATGTGCCAAATTTTATCTAAATCTGTTTAGCCGTTTTGGCTTGAGAGCGTAACAAACAAATATACAAAAATCAAATGTTTTCTCTTTATAATATTAGTTTAGATAAAAACATTATTTTCATAGAAATAGATTCTTGGTTTCATTAACATGATAGTTGTAATCAATGTACCGACTTTCAGTAGCAGATAAAAATCAGTTAAGAAAGCTCGGGTATCCAAAGCGATGGTTATCTACACTCAGAAGCAACAAAGAAAGACAAATGCCACACTTTCCTGGCACAAAGGAGTGTCCATTCTTTACAGGCGTTGCGGTAATGAGTCTATGTCGCTGGCTCTTGGTAGCCAGTACAGAACAGTGGGGCATAAATCATGGCTGGCCAGGAAATCATTCATCCTCGGTAATGTGCTGCGAAAATAGGCTTCCACTCGGAACGGCGCCGCGACGCTCACGCCCCGCGCCCTAAATGTTTTATAAAGTAAAAAAAAACGTACGACGTTAATGAAAATATAAATCTGAAATTCTCGGCAATTTACACTACAACAGTTTTTTCTAACATGTACAACCCACGCAAATAGTCTAATTATTAACTACACATTTTCGAAACAGGAGATCTAGATTACGACTTTGATTAGTATAAAAAGAAAGCGATCCTATATTGTTAAAGGAAAAACAGTAAATTGAGTGAACGAAATTGATCAACAGTATCTTCAGTATATTTCTTTCGAAGGTTAATGTAAAATTTAATGACAGACTACCATTCTGTTACTATTTATACTTGGTTGCAAACCTGATACACTTGTGATTCTCTTCACCCAAAACAAAAAAGCAGGAGCGGGCACACAGCTAACTGTGTTCGTAACATTCGAGAGCAGAAAAACAACGAGCTCCTGAGGTAACTGCTTTATACTTTATTTATAGTTGTTATCTCATCAGTTTAACTAACGATCCTCTTATCTTTTATTGTTAGATACACTGTCTATAAAACACAATATATATAAATCGTGAATTAATAATTAAGTCTCAGTTTATTGTAGTCGCTCTGTTAACAAGTTATTTTGTTGTGGCACGATCGCCATTACTCGGACATTCGGCCCAATCAATTAAAAACAGTACAGGCACAGTTCGTTGGCCGTTCCCACGACATTTTTGTCATAACTTCTGCTTAAATTTTGAGCTGTAACCGCATATCGATGTATGACAAATCGTGACAAAACCACCGACTCATCTACACTAGTTAGGAGTTCAAAGTTGTCCAAAAGTAGCTACAGTCGATTATCAACCTTATTCACTTGATATAAGAGACTGATAAGCTAGAAATGTATCGTTATGGAAAGAAAAATAAAGTTGGCATATGTGTACACGAATTCATGTGGCTGAGCCGCATGCCTGCGCCTGCGCTGGCTTCATCCATCAAGCTCGGCGCGCATCACCTTCAGCGCGGCAATCGACCGGAAACATACCCTGCCAGCCTCTAACTTGGACAGACCACGTAATGAAACAGCTTTCATACCTAATGCGAAGACGTGCAGTGAAGTAACAAACATCAAAATTAAAGAAGGATCACTTTTTGAAAATAGTTTTTCTCAATGCAACTTGGTATGGCCCAGCATGTTCACCTTTTTTGCTACATGCCCAGTCTATCGCAACTTGATGCGATAATGTAAATATGACATTTAGGTATTCACTTTGAGAACTTAGCGCTAACATCATTTTATGTGCACGCGCACATTAAGCATCAAGCTGATAATAACTTCATCGTGGATAAAAAGATAAAGCTTAAAAGAACATTAAGTTTTATCGTAATAGGTACACAATACACAAAAAATGCAATTACTTTTAATTTCAAGCGGCAGATATCATTTTCATTACAGGAAATTTTTTGCCGCTTCAGAAAAACACTTCCTAACATGTCCCATACGCGATTATTATTCATTACCATGCGAACGACATGGAAAATAGTGTGCCGTCCTTTTTCGTCCCACGTCACTGTGTATTTCCATCCCTGTCGCGGACCGGTCGCCAGAATTTAATATCAAATATCAATATTTGGATGCAATCAATCAAAGTTAATCACGCGAAAGATATAAAAGCAAAATGAATACATTAAGTTCTTTGGTGAACGGCGTCGGGTGCATTCGAGCGAGCTGTACCGGCATTATTTTTTGTACGGGGCCTAATAATGACCGATTAGGAAAAAAAAAATACTCTGGGAACTCCGTTGCCCATTGTATTAAATACATTGTCATGACGTAAGCACATTTAAATATTAATTAGCTTAGATTAGAATAGTAAGCCAGAGGTAATCAAATGTAGCCAATGGTTCTCAATCTGAACCGTCTCCTTTATACATGTGTAAGTTCGTCGGATTGCTAAGTACAAATTAAAATAATGTTTATTGGTAGTGGTGTGGTCAGAAGTCTTCTAGTTCCTTTGATTTGTGATTTACTTGCTTTAGTATTCTTACCTATGGCATTAAAACTACATAGTTTAATTAAAACTATGCTTATGTCGAACCAAAAAAAGTACCCACGTACCTATAAAGTAAGTAAGGATCATTAATTACCACTGTATTTTCTAGTTATAGCTTAAAAGAAAAAAAAGTGTAAAAAAGTCTAAGTTACAACTCAAGAATCAACCCTATAATAACTCCAAAAGCATAATTTCAAACCCACAAACCCACACCGTAATTTCCTCTGCCAATTTCTTAACACATTACAAACTCCGCCAAGTGCACTATTTGTTTAACTAACAACAAAGCTTAAAATAAAACGAGCATTAAGAACTAAAGTTCTAGACAAAGAACAAATGTGTGGTAATTTAAAAACTTAACTAATTAGGTCAACGGTTTTCCCGCTCGATCGATGCTATGGAAGCACGCCAAACTTTTAACTCGCGCGAACGTCAATAAAGCGGTGTTTTCTAGTTGTTTGTTAGTGGCCAGAATCGATATTTGTAAGCGTTGCTGTTTGATTGTTACCGTGTTTTGTTTGTTGGTTCGTTGAATACTTTGTTGGTTTAAGTTTTCAGTATGTTATTGTTTAATGGTTGAGATGTATGTTATTGAAAGGCAAACTTATTTTTGCTTTAGGAGTGAACTCGGGAAGGGTGGATGAATTGAGAAAAGGATAAGAAAATGTTGTGTTAGCTGTATTTTACTGTTTGTCCATATATTATCGGGCTTTTTATGGTTAAAAGGGTAATCATACTGACAATTTAATCTAAACTTTACTTGAGTCTGCGGTACCCCGCGGTTTCACTCACATAAGTCTCAATCTCGCAAGAATATCGGGACAAAAGTTATATCATGTACTGATCCATATTATGGTCTACCAAATTTCATACAAATTTGTTCAGCCGTTTTCGCGTGAAAGCGTATCAAACAAACATACAAAAATCAAATCTTTTCTCTTTATAACATTACTAGGTTTGGCACACGACTTCACCCGCGTGGTGGCCGGAAATTATCCCACGGAATCGTATTACCGGGATATAAAGTATCCTATATGTTAATCCAGGTTATAACAAACTATCTGTGTGTCAAATTTCATACAAATCCTATTAAAAGCATACTAATTATTGCCTACTAATGATTGAAACACTATCGTGAATTCATGCAAGCCTAGAACTTTTTGTTAGAATATTAAGAAAGTCGGGTCATATTTCAATCGTGATACGAAAGACACGTGGCGCTATCTAGCGTCCTAAAGCAATTGTGACCGTCGAAAGTTATTATTCTTTTCCTCGGAATAGTGTTTTTTTTTTCTGTTTGAAAGGTACCCTATGTCCTTTTCTATATACCTAGCAACGTATATGAAAAATTTCATGATTATCGGTTCAGTGGATTAGGCGTGAAAGTGTAACTAACAAACATACTTTCGCATTTATAGTATTATAGTTAGGAGGATAGTTTATATGAAAAATCTGTGGCCAGTGGCGTAGTTTCCCCTTAGCTAAAATATGACAGGATGTTCTTAGTTTAATAGTCTCTCACTTCTCTATTAAATAATTAGTACCTACAACACTAACCTCATTCAAGAGTTCAAGAGAATCATTACTTTTTGCCTTCTAAGTTTTTACACCTAGGTTAGCTTAATTGTTTCTACCAATATGTAATGCATTTTCATTCTTAAAAGCACTTCACTAAGTAACATTGACTATGCACAATAGATAAAAACTAAAGATATTGCTTCCACATACGGTTTCCAATAGACCAAAGTAGCTTTGCAGAGTTAAGTACAGTTTTTGCTCTCATATACTTTTTCCCGTAAGTAGGTACGAGTTGATCAAAGCTTACAAGAAAAACTGCTCGCTTGCTTCTAAGTAAAAACTGTGTGTACTTAAGCAAGTGGGCTTTGGCCATGTGTGGATGCTATTTTAATTTCCATTTCGTACAAGGATTTAAATGAAAGGTAATTTAGAATAGATTGAGTGCTTCGCCGGAAAATTTTAATCAATTTTGTTTTTATTGTTGCAAAGTCATGATTCTAAAAAAAATCATGACTTACTTTATGATTTGACACTTTATTAGACTCTTGATCGTTCCTAAAAGTTTTTGTTACATGTCACATTGTGAATATAGTTTCAGCCTACAAACTAACAAAATATCAATTCTGCTGTCGGAAAATGGTTTTTGGTTTCATAATCCCTCACAATTTTACCCAAATTTTTGTTCAAGTCTATTATGGGATTGAAAGAAATAATATAGATTTTCTGGAATAACAATTATGTTAATTTTTTTATTGACTTATTATAAGCCGTCCACATCAGAAGGCCAATTCTCGTACTTAAAAACGACCAAATTCAAGTCGTAATCTCATAGGAACGACAATCAATGTAGGTACCTAAATAAGAAGTTTTTTTTTTACAGATTGTGACTGGTGAGAATGCTAACGTTCTAGAAATATAAAAATATGGGAATGGTCGATACTGTTTGTCTTGCACTGACCTGCACTCAGAAGAGATTACGCCACGCTTCTTAATTCAAACTTAACTCAAAATGGCTGCCGTTAAATGTATTGCGACGGCTAATAATATAAGTGGCCAGTTTATCGGACAGTTTGACTTATTTAATGGTGAAGTGCTTCTGCGCAGGGTACGTCTACTTTCGATTTTTATTTAGTCATTATTATCTATACATCTGATCTCTTTGAATATTTTTGGTTAAATTCAGCGGTGCGTTTCAAACAATATGGTAACGCTCGCTACAGTGAGTAGTTAAATACAGTTTTGAAGAAAAACTAGGCATCTAATTTTTTTTTTGTTATTAATTAAATAAACCTAAAAAACTAGAGTTAGTATTTAGGTACTTTATACAATCACCTTAACTAGTATTTTCATTATACAAAAGCATTGTCAATAGGAATCCTATCTATCTAACAATTAAAAACCCACAATCTGTCGAATTCTGAACTGTTTAAGGCTGCCTAGTCCTTTTAAACAGAATGTGGGAGGATGAGTGTACTGTGTAAGCTACTGATATTGTATCACAAAAATATTCCCGTATTATACTCTACCTAGGTATAGGTAAGTAAGAATATAAGTCACAAGAGAAGATATTCTTTTAGATGAAGTACAAACTATTACTAGCAGTAAAAGGCAATTGAAGAACAAACTGTTCAATATCAAAACCCCTAACAAATCTAAAAAATATGGCCACATTTATTGTAACCTATGAATAGCAGTAGCTCAAATCTAAGTTATGTCTATTTTACAGCGATTATGTTGCCCAACTGATGGCTATTCCATTCTCTGCCGCTCATTCTCAACTATCCGCCGCGTATCGATTATGTGGTAACCCTGAATGCAGGAAGAAGTAATTAATACCGTGAATAAAAGGCTTATGAGAACTATTTATAATATTAATACTAGTCTCTGATTGTCCTACTCCAACCCGCACTGGGCCTGCGTGGTGGATTATGGCCCCTCTCAGAGAGAGAAGGCCTGTGTCCCAGCAGTGGGAATAGTATAGGCAGAGCAAAGGACTCTTCTATTATGTACAGACGCCAGCACATCAAGCTACCCGAAACTGTCAGATTTCCCAATCAGATTTGAACCTTATGCTTTAGCGATAAAGTTGAAAATCTATTAATGAAATCTGACAGATTGTACTTAGTAGCTTGATGTGCTGGCGTCTGTACTAAATTTAAATGATTGAATATTTATCAAATTTAAAAATGTTCAAATACTTATCGATATCCTAGCAATCTAATATTTTCTAAAAACACTTAAGGCTTTCATTTCAGGTTTCTAAATGCAGAATTATTTAAAAAGTTAGGTAAGCTAGAACCAAAAAGCGTTTAAAATTTTAATGACAGTTTTACTTTGAGACTTTCTACAATTCGATATCGATTGATCTGCATCAGCAATATAAATAACCAAACTTCACACATATTTTGAATTAAAACGCTGGATAAATTAAAATAAATATTTTTTTTTTTTTTAAAGAAAGCTTAACTACAAATATAGCTTCCAGCAAGGTAATTACTTAACACACTATCAGTAGCACTGGGTTTCATTTTGACAGTACAACAACATTCATTGCGTTGTTTACGTTTTTGAGCAGACACTACATTTTTCGAACATATGGAGCAATGGATTAGCAATATGCTACAAAATGATTCAAATTGAGAGTAATAGTGTGTTACGCAATTGGGGTGCAGGACAGGCCTACATAGTTCAACTATCTCAAGGCTAATGGCATAATAGGTAAACAAAACTTTTATGCTAAAAAGAATGCAAAGAAGTGCTAATTTAGACGCCTGTGTGCTTCTCAACTCCGTTGTTTTTCTAGCAAATATTTAATTCATGCGGTTTAACTATGCATGTCACCAGCCATGGCTCTGGTTGCAAAGTACAGGAGGGAAATAATTAACCGTTGATGGCAACATTATTTTGTGGCATGATTACGGGTAACGCAGCAGTGTGCGTCTGGGAGGAGATGTCGCGGCGTGCGCGGGCGCAGGCCCCACCCCCGCGCGCTAATTGCGCCAATCTGCGGGGCGCAGCGCACGCACACACGCACCGCGCACGCACACAGCGCCCCCGCGGTGACAAACGCTGCATTCGCCAAATGTATGTACGTTACTAGTGTATGTAAATGAAAATGTACAGAGGAGCACGAGGAAACAACAGCAGTCATTATACGGGAGCGCTGTACAGCTACACAAAGGTGGGATCATCATTTTAGTGGGAATTGTTCATGTTTTATTTTTTTATGTCGCAGACATTCAATTATTTTTAATTATGCCGTGTTTCGCACAATTACTTGCCATAAAAAGGGTTTGTTGCACTCCCATATGTAGGATTCAAGTCACTGAAAAATGACACATCTGCCGAGCTGAGTAGGCAACACGAATTTGCAAAAAGAATGTTTAATCAATTGAAAGGTGTGTGGGGTAGTGGATGAGGCAGTCGAACGACAGACAGGCGGCCGGCGCTGACACACTCGTTACTACATTCATTTATTTAACCAACAGAACGCGGTAATTGAAAAAATCTCATTTTCTCCCGTCTAGTGATGTAAACTTGTGTTAAAGGAATAATAAAAAACAAATGAACGTCTGGCGTTCGGTCCTGCCGCCATGCCGGCCGGCTACTTGTTTGCTCATGTTTTACCATAGGTACTACCTATATTTTTACTGAACCACATTATTCAGCCAAGCGAAACTGTAAGTGTTAGGATCTACTACATGGGATTTTTATAGGTTTCATTTGCATAAACATTCCAGACAACAGACTTGTAGCAAAAAACAACACAAGAATTATTGAAACAAAGATACCTAGACTTTGAAATTGAAGGCTATATTTTTTCATTGGAACTTCGTAACTAACTACAATTTGTTGCCTATAACAGGCCAGTTCAGTAGTAATTTCAATCCACTTATCTACATGTGGAATTGCATAAGTGCACACTAGCCAATAATTTAAAACAACGTATCATAACAATTACTATTTTTTGTAGCGAAATAGTACCTACATTGGAATGTAAAATCTATGTGGCCACGATAAGGCTGTATTTCAATTATCTTCGTGAAGATTACGAGTAGCCTGATGTTTGTCATTGCTCAATATGTGTGAAATTGGCGATGAGTTGATACAGAACGCTAGATTTAATAATGTGCTTTTTTTGTTTGTTTCTTTGTCTTCTTGCCTTTCATATTGTTACTGTGTTTTCAGCAGGAGGTAAGGGACTTTGAGAAATATAATTCAATAAAGATTGTTGGTAGGCGAACTGCTAAAATACGTTTGAGTAAATGTTTGTGGCTATTTACCCATTGTGTTGGATTTAAAAGTTTTTGTTTTAACACAAATAATTAAACATGATAAAAAAAAACAATACAATGCGCAATAATAGGTACCTTTACGATTTGATTTAATAACATTAACAAAATAGAACAAGAAAAATAACTTCAGGTAGAAATATAATTGTGTTAAGTGTGTCGGAAAATTCATGACGTCTGAACCATTCAATATAACAAAGAAAAAACCTTGAGAACCAGACAGTTTTATTTTCATTTATCGTCCGTCCACAAATCACATGAAATATAAGCCGTCCTCCATTAAGTAGGTATCGCGCAATAGGTGTACAATTTCAGAAGTTAAACCGAATAAAAACAATAATAAAAGTGAAACTCTCTCAGTGGAATAAATAATTTCCACTATGTCATCAATCGCTTCACTAAACCATAAATTGGGAGTGCGCGTCAAACGCGCGGTCGTATCGCGTTACAGAGGGACACACACCCGTCACCATAGCAACCGAGCTGTCATTAAAAAAACATTTCATTAGCTTACCACCACGGCCCAAAGAATTCCACCCAAATTAACATAAATTGTTTTCTTTGACTCTAGATAACTTCTTGTTCTTAGATAGTTAATGATCACAAGCAGTTTTATATGAACGCACTTCAGACACGTTCATGCAGTTTAATTCGTAAATAAAATAGCCATAATAATGAGAGATATACTGGTGACGCGGAGAGGCATAAACTCGGTAATAAAGTTAGTGACCAAAGTGAAAACGATCCGAGTTGTCATCGTTGTAAGTTTATGTCCGTCGCAACATGGTTAAATACACTTTTTATAACTCCATGAAGCAGCTCCGCGATGAAGCACCGCTTCTACAAAGAGAAACATTCCAAAACCGCCCATTTATGCGCAATTTAAAAATACAAACAGTCAAGTAACCCGTGCTTATTTTAATATGAGAGATAACAAAAGTGAGCAGCGACATTCGCTTAATATTTATTAATTTACTTATCTGTCTGCGGGAATCAATGTTTCACATAATTTTATATGTAAGTAACCTAATCGAAACGCCGCCGTGTGTCGACGGACGAATTTACCAGATTCAGATATAATCAGAGCGACAAGAAGCCGCATCGGACCTCGACACTAACACGATAACAGAGTGGGTTTACAAACAGGACCCAGCCCGAATGGATGGCGGGCGATCGGCCCGCGTCCAGCGAGCCCCCGACACACATAAACTAACACACATAACTGCTGTGAACGCGACGAAATCAATTCCCAGTTCCGATTCCGAGAAGTGACACACTTACTTAAGTGTCGCATCACTACCGACAGACCGCTAAATAAATTCTAATCTTTCCCATACCGTCCACATGCCAATCTAGTCCCTAACACCACGATATTGTACGCGCTCACCTGAGTAGTTGGAATATAAAGAAGAGCCACCTGTCCCCACGAAAATCTTTATAGCCGCCATAAAATTTAAACCTCAAAAGAAAAAACAAAAAGTATGGATTCATTCTTTTTTTTTTTTCATTTACGAGTCGGGCCCATTTTAGATCGTGTTTACCTAAGCTGTCACCTTACAGAATGGCGATTTTGACTGGTTGGGTCCGTTGAATTAATTGTGGAGTTTTGGAGAGATATCGTCTGATGTGCGATAACGTCGGATGGACGAGCTGCCTACCGTCCGTGGGAGCAATTTGCTTAATTCTGACAGTTTCGCTCGCGGAATTAGGGGTCCGCTTAACGTGCTTAATTGTTACGACGTCCAGTTCTGAGAGCCGATGTTCGTAAATTGTATGTAATGTGAGTGATTTAGAGATTGGGCGGTGTTATCAATTAAACGGGTGCTGTGAACTTGAGACAGATAGCAGCCATCCAAGTCCAGTTGCTGTTCTAAATAATAATAATAATATTCCACAAATTTCACACAACGCCATCTAGTCTCAAACTAAACAGAGCTTGTGCTATGAGTAGGTACTATGCAACTGATAAACATACACACATACACACACATATACACATATATGTTTCTAAACACACACACACATGTATGTCACACACATGTATGTCACATGTATGTTTTTATACATATATATGTTTCTAAATACATACATATTATAGATAAATTACACCCAGACAAAGAAGAAATGATCGTGCTCATCACACAAACATTTGTCCTGGGTGGGAATCAAACCCACGACCTTGCGTATAGTAGTCAGGGCTACCGACTACTAGCCAAATACTGCACACTCGCAATTAGTAACAACACTGTTGAGACAAGATTGTCTATAGGTATATCGATAAAGTATGGGGGCGTACCCTCGTACTTTATCGATATAGCTTTGAGTACAACATTGACAGCTCCATACAAAACTGAACAGTAACAGGTTGAACAGATCAATAGGAAGAACTTACCGTGCGAGCCGACAGCGGCGGAGTAGGGGGCGTGCATCTGTTGATGGTAGTAGCGGGCGCGGCTGTGATGGCCGCCTTCCAACGGGGAGTGGAAGAAGCCGTCGCCATTGGCATCGGCGTTGACGTCACCGGCCGCCGGACTGCCGTTGACGCGGCCCTCGTACCACCGCTGCTGCAGCGCGCTCGCCCCCGCCCCCGCGCCCTCTCCACTCATGTCCATGGCCGATCCGACCTCACACACCATGCATCGCTTTTATACACACACACTATAAGTCCACTCCCCTATCAACATTCCTAAAGTCTTGGCTTGGTGTATGATGAACCCGAACTAAAGAGCAGTCGGGCTCACTGTTTGCATTCTTTGTGGGCCTCAACTTGACGCGGTGGTTGACGACCAGTTCATATTGCACGTATCTGTGGAAGATAAAACATAATTAGTGTTGATAATACAAATTAATGTGCTTTTAAAAACTGTGACGCAGAACAAAAGAAAAGGGAATTACACAAATGAATCCAAAGGAAAAACCAAATATCATTCATAAGGCACACTGATATCATGAGGTCATTTTAGTCGACATCAAAGAACTACGTACGATATATCCGAGCCGGAGTTTTGTCAAAAAATAGACAATCAATTAAGATAATAGTGGTGTGCTATCAAATACGTCTGCGATATCGATACGCTCCCAATTTGATTAAGTGATAAGGTGCGAACAACACTCGAACCGCTGCGATAAGCGATTACCTGTATTAAGTGTTGTTAGCCAACCCGAGCAGTGATTTTTATTACTACCGAAAAGCTACCAGAGATATCTTTATGTGCGTCAGACATGTTTGTTTAACACTCCCGAAAATACCCGCACCTTCTAGACAGCGTATCAATGTAAAATGACAAAAGACCACAATACGAGCATTATGTATTCATATTCAAGATATACTATTTACAAGATTTAACGCTTGCAGAAAGTGACTTATTCTACAGGTCCTGGACTGATTTCATAACCAGATCTATCCTTTCATGTCGCGTTTGACATTTCATAAGCTCATAAAGTGTTGCAATAGTTGACATTTCTTTCTAGGTGTACAAATATGATACTTGATAGCCCATCGCCACACCCATAGAGTATTATATTATTTAACTCCGAGCTGTTTGTTAAGAATAAAAGAGCTTCATGGGCATGCCAAAATATATGCGCTATCATATACATAATAGAGGTATTTTAATGTCATTGTGTGCACACAATGCAATTTATATAAATTACATATAATTTTGGCTCTTTGTGTTATGTGAGTAGGTAGATAACTAAATTGAATAATATATTAAAGCTACCTGCTGAAGGTATTCACTACTACAGGACTTCATGATTCATTTAAATGTTATGACAATGCAACATTCAATAAAATTAAAAAAATACTGACATTTTGGTATTATATTTTTTTTGCGAAATAGTCAATGTCAACGTTAATGATCGTGATTGAGTAACAAACGTTCAAACTTACAAACAAAGTGAACTAAGTCACAAATATTAATACTAGTAAGATTAATTTATTTAATTTTTAAAAATCTTCGTGTGCTAACAGTAGTGGTGTACAGAGTTGTACTTAATACAATGGCTTACCAATAAGAAAAACATTTCAGGAATTTAAAAAGCTGCCTAGATGAAAACATTGTTTACTTGAAACAGTTTAAAGAACCTACTGAATATCATAATTATGCTGAATATAATATATTATACTAGCTGTGCCCCGCGGTTTCACCCGAATAAGTGGGATAAAAAGTATCCCATGTGTTAATCCCGGTTATAAACTATCTGTGTACCAAATTTCATCCAAATCCGTTCTGCCGTTTGAGCGTGAAGAAGTAACAAACATACAAACACACACACACTCACAAACTTTCGCCTTTATAATATTAGTATGATAATTAATAGTTTTAGTTTGGTTAGGTTATTATATATTTTTTTAGTTAGTTTATTAGTAGGTACCTATAAGTAGTTTTCCCGTTGTATATATTTTTAAACTCTTTAATAAAGTTTATTTATATCACTACATAGTATAAAACAAAGTCGCTTCCCTGTCTGTCTGTCCCTATATATGCGTAGATCTTTAAAACTACGCAACGGATTTTGATACGGTTTTTTTTAATAGATAGAGTGATTCAAGAGAAAGGTTTATATGTATAATACATGCATAATATAGTAGAGAAACACTGATGATTTTAGAGGTTTCTAATGTAATGTCGTAAATAAACACATTTTTTTGCGCTTACATTGTAAACGCTGGCTGAACCCGTCGAGATAGATCAAAATAATGTACTACAGTATTGTACACCTTAAAAAGATCTACAAAAAAGTCCGCGATGTTATATGTCTATCTCTTAGGGATAACCCACAATAACCATTTTTTATCCTATACTTTTTGCGAGAAATAATGGCTCTAAAATTATAATCAGTGTTTCTCCATTGCACCCGTGCGAAGCCGGGGCGGGTCGCTAGTTATATATATGAATAGGTCGATTGCTGTATATTATTATTATACTGATCTTTACGAAGGACACAAATGGCAAACATATTATACTAAAACATTCAGTATTTCATAGTTTTTATTGCAGGAAATGTCGAATACCCAACTATCACAAATTCTGTGTGTCCTTAAACGAATGATACTCTGAAAATTCTGTTTGTATTAACTTTATAGAAACCTACTGAAGACCCGTTTAGTTCCAGACAAGGAATGCGTGTGGCTTCCCTTTAGTGCCGTAAAAGGCGAATAAGCAATAATGTCAGATGCTAAAGAGACATAAGCCGTCACTTGTGCACATAATCAAAATACTAGGAAAAGGGAAAGCCAATGGGCATCGTATCTTTAGGCTGACCTGCACCACAAATTATTAAATACATTGATGAATGAATTTAAAATATCGTACAGCAGTGCTATTCTGTAAAAATCTCACCGTGAGAACTTAGGTGAAGTGAGCGGGAAGTGAGCTCTGTCATTCCCTAATGGTAGGGATTGACACTATTAAGTGCTCACTTCACTTAAGATTTCCGGTGAGATTTTTACAGAATCGACCGGCTGTTTCTGGTTAATCGTTTGAAGATGACAGAGGCAGAATTATATTTTAAATACCTATGCTTAGCGCTAAACGCATTCAGTGATTTGTGGAGCAAGAAGGCCTTGGTGTTTTTTGAGAAGACAATTCTCAGCAGTCGACTACTGTAAAGGATGATGCCCACATGATTAAAACGAGCAAAAAAATTATAACAATTTATGAAATTTATAACTTGGATGAGACTGGCACAGAAGTGTGGGGATTGACACATGTACAAGGGCGTCTTTTTGCTTGTGTATTTACACAAGCAAAGAGAGGCCCTTGTACAGACGCCAGCACATCAAGCTACCCGAAACTGTCAGATTTTCCCAATCAACTTTGAACCTTATGCTTTAGCGATAAAGTTGAAAATCAATTAAAGAAATCTGACAGATTGTAGTAGCTTGATGTGCTGGCGTCTGTACGTTTGTTAGCCTGGTGTAGTGTGCAGCACGCCTAACCCTATATAAGTGTAACTGCACACATACTAATGTTCATTCATCAAAAGAGTATGTAATTCATAAAAACAACACTAAACTGTTTGTAACATAAAATGTTAATAAAGTTAATATAATGTTAATATAAATTAATATAAGCTAACTTAAGATACTTTAGTATAAGTTAATATGGTTTTCGGTTATTAATGTTATAATAACTGTACTTACTGAATTGTTAAATTTATGAAAAAAAAGCCATAAAACAATGTTTTTTTTTTTTTTTTTTTAAATGGGGAGGTGTAGTGTGCAGCACGCCTAACCCTATATAAGTGTAACTGCACACATATTAATGTTCATTATTATATCGATATTGGAACCAAACAGTTCTCTTTATTTAATAACCGCGTCACCCTATTACACTGGGGATAGCTCCATGCTCCTGTATATGCCCAGCAGTGGGTGAAGTCGGGTGGTGAACGATGATAGCTAGCATTAGGTAGTAGACATCTCCTCAAAGTCTTCTTATCTCCGAAAATATTAGTAGCAAAGTAAGCAAGTTTCAATTACTCACGGTTTCATTTCCAACAAGGACCAAGTATTTATTTAACGAAACATTTTTTTTTACAATTAATTAACGTTTAGATAAAGTACCTCAGATAGCCCAATCGAGATAATATCGATTTATATTATCGCTTAAAGAATTATTTTATTAAAAGCAAATTCGAACACTTGACTTTACTTATCAGACTTATTATTTGATAAAATTATTTTCAATGTTTACCTGATTTCCTGCCCCTTAGATAGCGATACCAATCTAAGTACTAAATGAAAAAAAATATACTCAGGTGTAGTACCTAATCAATAAAAAGATATTTTGAATTCTAGTTAAATAAAAAAAAATATCTATTATACAGCGTGATTATATTTATAAAGTTTTATTCTGATAATATTAAAAAAGTGAAAATGTTGTTGTTAAAGAATTTGGATGTTTACTCTGTCACTCTTCAACGGCTGAACGGATTAGGATAAAATTTGGCACACGGGTAGACTAGGTCCTGGATTCATATATTTTATCCGGATGCATGTAGGTAATAGTTACCCTAGGGTCTGAGTGAAACTGTGGATAACAGCTATGACTAAAAATCACTATTCTATTTTTATTCACAGACACAATAATTACAAAAACAAATAAAGAAAAAGGCAGGAGCTCATTGGGCATCAAAAAATTCGTCCGCATCGCTGTCAATGGGATAAGTGCTCAAAAGGCTGGCAGCATTACCAAGTTGGATGGCAATGCTGATTCTTTGGTCTAAAAATAGGCCAGCCCTCTGGTCACGTGAAGAGTCGACTAACTGCTTGACGATGTCCCGAAATATTCGATGAACACTCGGACCCCAAGGCCCTAATGTTTATTTTATTTTATTTTTTCTATTCTGTTCTATTCTATTCCATGCTTTTCTATTCTATTCCTTGACATTACTTTGCAAAGTACAGCAAACGTCGCACGAATAAGAACGTTAAATTTATACGAATAATGTTCTAAGACACAATAAAAAATCTGTGGCAATAAAACAAGTTGCCTACATATTTGATGGATTATAAATCTCAAAAATGTCACAAAATCATGCATCCGTCTGATATTGCAAGATATAAGATAAACAGGGAATCACTTGATTTTGCTTCTGATAAAAAAACAAAACGTTGGTATGTGCCTTTGTTAATACATAATGACATGATACATAATGACTTAACATAGCTCGAGAAGGACATTCCTCACGCCTATACTGGAAGAACATCATTAATACTAAGCATCCAACGGACTTTAAATAAAAAGTAAATTATGCATTGGATGGCTATAAAATGATTTATAGCAACCATTGTTTATTCAACTTACTATGGAATTTTTACTTATATTGTTTATTTATAAAGAGGAAAAACATAACGGTTAAACCCTCAAATCATGTCGACAAACTTTAAAGCTTGAAGTGTTTATTTTCAAGATAATATTTGCATAATTTAAAAGCTAACCGTCTTGAAATAGTAAATGTACAAGTTGTAGCGAAAAAAAGAAAAACACATATTCTCTTCGCCACTGAACACGCTTAATTTATCTTCACATTAAGACCGAATATATAAAAAGTATCAAAAATAATATAAAAAATGTAGGAAATACAAAAACTGGCAAAGAAACTTGTCACATTTAACCGTCGGGTTTGTAAAAATTAAAGAGATGTAAGAAATAATATAGGTTTTCGTACCATAAATTATATTATTTAGATTAATTGGGTTACGCGATGACTCAAAATTGGTTGCAACCGAATGCGCACTACAATCACGAAACAAAAATTAAGCTGTGTCTAAAAGGTATTAAACCCGTTGTGTTCTGTTTTAAAAGTTTGAAATGATTTTAAAAAAATATCACAGTCTGGTCGTAACATTTTGATCCGTAGGATCGTTATTTAAAATAGACTAAACTAGACTACTAGATGAAGGAAAAAAACTATTAAATATCTGTCAAATCTTCTCTCGGAGGCTCCGTCGTGACGAAGTGACTCTGTTAGTGCTGACAGAATCCTTGTTGAGAACTTCCTAATTACTCGCTTACTACTGCGATCCAGTCAGGTGCAAAATGGTAGGAGCCTAGGTGGGGTGGAGCCGAATAAATCGGCTTGCAAAATCTTCAGCCCTAAACCTAGGACAAATAAAGAACAATAAGAACCCGAGTAGCAAACAGAATCTCTTATACTAAAAAGGCGTAGAATCATACATACTAGAAAAACGAAAAAAAGAATACAAGTTTTGTTTTCCAATGGGAGTCACAACTCGCCGATTTTTGTAGAGAACTGTCCAAAGAACAGAAAGAGAATTACGATAAAAATATTGAATGATGAAGAAACTCTTTGAAAAAATCAAAAGGACAGAAAAACATACCCCGATTCAATAAATCACCATCACATCACTTAATGGTATGAAAAGTAAAACGTTCTGAGAATTTTAGCATAAAGATTCCAAAATAAAATTATGCGGCAGTCGACTGTGACAAATTTTCAACAAGTGACCAGCGTTTCTAAGAAAAAATCCCATACCTAAAAACAATTCATTATTTAAAAACTTCATAAATAAAATTTCTGGTTAAGCAAAGTGCCCAAAAAAGGTTGCATATATTCTTAAAGTAGGATGTATGTCAAAAAATAACATGCAGGATTTGCTAATACTGCAAAGTATATATATAAATGTAGGGGAAAGAATCATAGGGCAAATAAAAATTCGTCCACATCGCTGTCAACAGGAAAGGCTGGCACTTGGCAGCATTGCACGTTGGCAATGCTGATTCTTTGGCCAATATTTGTTGGGTAACTTAATTATAAAAAAAAAAAAAACAATATGGCATGCGGTCCTTTGGATAGCTTCAATTCATTAAGTTTAGATGTATTATATAAACTGTAACAAATGCAACATGAATTTGGAAATAATTTTCAAACCAGAGGTAATTTTATCCAATCCGGTTTTTGGATGCAACAGTACTTTTAGGGATAGAAATTCTACAAAAAGTCAAGCAATTTTTGGCCAGAATTGAATAAGAGCACAAGTCTAAACCTTAGTGGTTTTTGGTTGCTATTTATTATGAATAATCCTGTATTCTTTTGTATAAATGATAAATAAATAAAAATAAAAAAAAAGAACGGTAGAAAAGGCAAATAGTTCAAACGGCTCACCTGAACATAAATAATCATATTTTATCAAATTAATACCTATTCACTTTATAATTGCAAATATTTAACTACTTAAAAAAAATACTTTAGGTGTGAGTAGGTATCAAGTTAGGTATTAGTCCTTTATTTAAATATTTATGAGTATTCTCATAATACTATTCAATCAATATCAATAGGCTATGACATAATTTTGTAAGCATGTCAGTTTTCAGTAGTTTTAGAAATCCTGAATTCATTGGTATAGTGAAAGTTAACTTGTTTGAATCTTTCTAGAATTATAATATTTATGATTAGGTATAGTTGGGTAAGTAAGTTCATATACCTATTTTTTGTACAGACGCCAGCACATCAAGCTACCCGAAATCTATATCCCTATCGACTTTGAACCTTATACTTTAGCAATAAAGTTGAAAATCTATTAGAGAAATTTGACAGATGTGCTGACTTGATGTGCTGGCGTCTATACCTACTGTGTCAAAAATATGCTTTGAACTTAAAGATTTAAGATCTGAGGAATTAAGACATTAGTTCCAAAAATTCATCAAAATACCAATTCATCTATAGTGGTGAAAATATTTACAATCTTATATGTATATCTTCTATCGTTTATGTACCTATATCTTGAAACAGTTTTTTTTTTTTAACAAGAACATAATATAACCAGCGTTGTCTTTAAGGAGCAAGACTATTAAAAACCGTGACAAACATTAAAAAATAGTAAAATTGGAAGTATATCTACACACCCAACACCTCTGCTGTTATAACATTGTAAAACAAAATTTCAACTTAACTAAGTATTCAAATGAGCTAACTTTTATGTCTTTTACACACCTCATATATGTACAAACGAGCGTACTATATGTAGAACATAAAAACTGTAACGGTCACTCCGATCAACACGAACAGTTCAAAATAATTTCAGCTTTACGACATTGTAAAATAGCTATATAATTGTGAACACATTCTGTCCACTATCAAAATAAAATGTTCTTCAAAGTCCACAACATTCACAAACGTAAAAATGAAACCAAATATTCAAGTAGCCAAAAATCTCTTACCGCGATAAGATGAAAATCTGCAGTTTGCTCGATAACTCCCAGAATATATGTATTAGAGATATAGTATAAGTAATGATCTATCACAACCAACACATCCGCTATCTGAACATCGACTGAAAAATGGATTTACCGATAAAAAAAAGAAATCTCACGTTTTTATCGCAAATTACGTCGATTTCGTGTGATTTCCTCGTAATATCAGGCGATAAGGGAACTTATCGGGCGGCACCATTGCTCTGTAATCACTATTTTTCACTAATTCAACGATTTTAAACTTTATCATAATATACCAATTGATTTAACGCACAATAAGTAATTATATTTTTCGTATCTTTGAATTGACACTGACAATAATTACATTCACATGTATTGTAAATTTGACAGTTTCGGGTAGCTTGATGTGCTGGCGTCTGTACCTAAGAGTGCATTAATGCTGTAGGTATTTCATGATTGTAGGAGACCACACAAAAGATGGAGCGACGATATTGCAAAGATAGTGACAGAACATGGAGCTGAATCTCCAGAGACAGAACAGCTTGGAAACGGCTGGAGGAAGCTTTTGCTACTATCGATAGCGATCCTTGTAATATAGACTGTTTTGTATGTACACAATATATTCTTAGTTAATAATGTTACAGAAGAAATAAGGAATAAGTGTGTAAGAAAAACTAAGCTATTTTATTTATTTTAGGTACCCTAAAAGTTTCAGCAAGCGTTTTGACTAAAGTACACATCGTCATAATACGACACTGACGTAAATAAAAGTTTCCAATTACACAACAAATTGAATAAACATAGCCCACTCCTAGAGCAGGTAAGAAGTGAGCAATTTTCAATTCAGATGCATAAATTCACACCCAATACTGTTGAATCATTATTCATAAAGATATCATAATAATAGATTATCATAATTTTGTGTTTGACCATATTTTCACAAATAGCTCTAAATCGGCCATGGAGCTCCTGCTGTGAGATTGCCTCTCATACATTTAAAGTGACATAAATATCAAAAATCTAACATATAAATCATAAACACGGGCTCAAAACATATATGTATATAATTACTAGTAGTCTACTTTTATACAGGGTCCCACTAAAATAGATGGACAAATTTTAACACAGCGCTCAGTAGGTCTAATCAAAGATATCTAAGCAAAAAAAAACACTGATTAAAGTGATTTTATTTTGACCCTAAAATAATAAATTGCCGGTACATTAGTGCATTTTCGTTATCTAATTATTTGTCTTGTAAGTACCTAATGGTTTTTCTTATATATTGTTTTACCATTGTCCTTATTTTGGTGGTCTGAATGATTTCTGAAATTTTGTCCACCTATTTTAATGGGACCTTATATATTCGAACCTTTATTATTGTAATTTTATAAACAGGTACATACGTTCATGTTAAAATATTATAATGATGCGGTTTAAGCCAAAAATAGTATTGGATATTAATTATAGGTAAATATGTCGAATGGCGAGTATGTTGTAGTTTTATTTGCCGAGCCCTGCATAAACTGGTCTTACAATTGATCCGGCAAACGCAAGTGATCGATGCGCCCGCGCCAGTTACTTATCTATACGGTACGTAGGCCTATCGTGGTTGGGATCGAGCGATCGCGAGCGGTAGCACATTCGAGTTATAAATCATCGCTGATTGCCTATAACTCGGTACCAATGATAAACATTGTGATTTTACACCCGTCCAACGGTTTAAATTATAACTTCATGAATATTATTAGGGGTCAGTCGGGTGTTGCTAAAAACTTTCAATGTATAGAAGACCAGTTTTTAATTTAAAATAATCAGACGGTTAAAAATAGAACCAAAATTAATATTTATAGAGTTTACTATACGTCAGTAGGTACCAACCTAATTTAAAAAAAAAAAACCGTAACCATGTGACTGTCACTGTAGTTTATTAAATACGTATCGCGGTTAGATCTATCGCAGATATCTGATACTAAGACCGCTTCTTGCTTGCTTTTAACTTATTCATTTTTATCATAGTCCTTAAATCACACTCATTTTATTATCTGACTCCTAAGTCACAGGGCCCTTGCACCTTGAAAGGAGTCAGGGTATTTATGTATTGACCTATGTGTTAATTTATCCTTTTATTTAGTCATAAGGATATTTTAGAAAAATCTGCCTTTTGGTGAAATCTTCTTCTGCTTCTTCGTGTTGCTGACACGACAGTTATTTAAATTGTGTTGAAATAATTAGTAATTACTATTATACTTTAGAAACAAACACTCTCACAACATCAAGAAAATACCATGTAAATTAACTCTTAACAATAAAAAAAAACAATAAGCACGGAACCCTGATCAAAGCTCCGATTGTCGCTTGACCATTTCGCAATGAGTTTCCCTATTACCATCAGACAGTGTTGCAGGCAAAGTTTGTATGTATTCAGTATTTACCTACATAGTGACACTTTCTATTAACTATGCTATGATAATATATTGAAAAATATGTAGTTCCGTATTTTAAATCCTTATTCGTCACTTCAATGAAACTTGTTGAAGTTTCTAAGAAAATAGTTGAATACTTTATAAGGAAATATATTTTCTTAATCTTATTTGTTTTGTCCTTTGAGAACTTTAGCTAGCAGTGGGACAGTCATCATGTGCCTAGCCTTTTCCCAACTATGTTAGGGTCGGCTTCCAGTCTAACCGGATGCAGCTGAATACAAGTATTTTACATAGAGCGACTGCCTATCTGACCTCAACAACCCAGTTACTGGGTGATACGATACCCCTAGGTAAGACTGGTTGTCAGACTTTCGGGCTTCTGACTACCCGTAACGACTGACAAAGATCTACGAATGACAGCCGGGACCAACAGCTTAACTTGCTTTCCGAGACACGGAGGGGTCTCGGTATGTAAAGATGGTCACCCATCCACAGATCAACCGCGGCAAGTGCAGCTTAACCTGATCGATTGACCTATGCGGCTGTTATTATTTAGCCACGGGCCCCTCAGCAGTGGGACCATACAGATTTTTTTTTTAAAAATTTGTAGTAATAATCAGTCTATCATGTTCTCACGGCTGGGGAGGGGCTCGTGGCTAAATAATAACAGCCGCACAGGTCGATAGATCAGGTTAAGCTGCGCTTGCCGCGGCTGGTCTGTAGATGGGTGACCATCTTTACATACCGAGACCCCTCCGTGCCTCGGAAAGCACGTTAAGCCGTTGGTCCCGGCTGTCATTCGTGGATCTTTGTCAGTCGTTACGCGTAGTCAGAAGCCCGAAAGTCTGACAACCAGTCTTACCAAGGGGTATCGTATTACCCAGTAAGTGGGTTGTGGAGGTCAGGTAGGCAGTCGCTCCATGTAAAATACTGGTATTCAGCTGCACCCGGTTAGACTGGAAGCCGACCCCAACATAGTTGGGAAAAGGCTCGGCAGATGATGTTCTCACGGCTGGGACAAAAGCTCCTCTCAGTGAGAGGGAGTGGACCGTAATCCACGCGGACCCAGTGCGGGTAGGTTTTGTAATGCAGATTCAAAATTAATGTTTCGACTGAAACATTCCATTCCATTCCATTTTTCCCTATTTTTTTTTTTCATTTCCCTTCTTTTCCATTCCATCTTTTTCTATTCCTAGTGTGGGGCAACGTTTTTAAACAAAGAAAGAAAGGAACATAATTAGCTACCCAAGTTGTTACTTTACCGTCCTATTTATACGTCATCTCCCATTGGGTAACACAAAGTAAACTAAATTAAATACAGGTCTCTTTTTTAAATCTTTTTAATTTCATTGGTTTATATGAAATATCAGTGAAGTATATATTATAAGACTTGGGAAAGTAGGTAAGCCAGTCAGAGGATAGTTTCGGGAATGACTGCCCAGGGTGCAGTGTATACCAACTTTACTCGTGAAGATTCTTTTAACACACAACAAATGGCTCTATTAAAAGACCAAGTCAATCTAAAACTTTAAAAACGAACTCTAAAACGTGTCGCGTTAAATGCGCAAAACCTCAGACACCCCAACTGATTTCTAATTCAATTGACCTAATTCACAGAGAAAATAAGTAATTAAAAAAATTATAAAGGTTTTATGTGCTGTTTTAGTTTTACTGGCCATTCTGATCGTTTCTTGCGTCTGCGACGACGCTTTACCGAGGGAGGAGTGGTCACCGGGCCGCTGCGCCGCGCTGACATTGGCTTGCTTGACCTATTAATAAATAGACACGGCAACGTTTTTAATGAAGATTTTTTTAAAAATATAAAAAGTGGTTCAATTAATTCTGCTCGTTATTCTAATCAAACTATTTTCAGGTTTTTCGCATTTAACGTTACTCGTTGTATATCATAGCCAAATTCCGCCAAATTCAAACCATCTAGCACTAAACACACAGATCCCTATCAACAAAAAGATAAACAAATTAATCTAACAGTAGAATCACCTTAGCTTACACACGCGTTTACACTTTCCTATCACTCTTATTAAGATTAGGCCAAGCTCCAATTAAGATAATTGATTTCCCTTGGACCTCCCAGCCCACGAGGCCTAAAACTTAAAAAATAAAAAAGTGGGGCCAAGTGCGAGTCGGAACCGCACACGAAGGGTTCCGTACGTCCGTTCAGTATTTAACAGTATGTTTATATATTATATGTGTATATTTTTTTAAATACTTTAATAAAAAAACACGTTTCTTGTATGCTTGTTTCCCCTTCATTTTTTAACATTATTTTATTTTTATTATTTATTTTTATAGCGGCCATAGGCTATATACATACTCTGTGAATATTTCAAGTGTCTAAATATTACGGTTCAAAAGATAGAGCCCTGTGACAGGTGGACAGACGGACAGACAACAGAGCCTTAATAATAGGGTACTGTTGGAACCCTTTGAATAGGTACGGTACCCTAAAAAACTTACATTATCTCCAACCTTTATCGGCTCGCTTCGATACTAAATCGATCAAGACTTTGACTATAAAAATATTTGGTGTAAACCTTTTTATTAATAGTTATTTTATTATTGTTATTATGATCGGAGATTTCGTTGGAAATGGCGATGTAAGAAAGTAGATATCGCAGTGTCTTCCCACGTGTGTTTGGTTGCTCTAGGCTTTAGAATGTGGATAAAAAACTTCGAATAGGAACTACTTGTTTTTAACACTCATTTAATTTTGACATCTCTTCGATAACGGTGAAGGTATACACCGTGAGGAAACCGGCATGTCCTAGAACCAAAAATTCGAAGACATATGACATCTACCAACCCGCACTGAGACCGCATGGTGGATTATGGCCCATTCCCTTTCACAGATAGAAGGCTTGTGTCCCAGCAATGGGCACATTACGGGCTGAATTTGCTATGTTCTCAATCATTTATTGGATTCCACAGTTTGTACAGACCCGGCACATCAAGCTACTACAATCTGTCAGATTTCTTTAATAGATTTTCAACTTTATCTCTACAGCATAAGATTCAAAGTTGATTGGGAAAATCTGACAGTTACGGGTAGTTTGATGTGCTGGCGTCTGTACTTAAGTGGTAACTTACTGATGAAATCAGTATGGACTCTGACAGGCATAGAAAAATAGTAGGAGAAAAGAAGCTTATTTATTCTCATTTGTTTAGTTTTATTAAGTGAATAATTATCGATTACGATTTTATGTATTTTTTGTCTCCTTTACTCTTTCACACGCTGTCTACATCTCTCTATCTAATGTCCTATCGCAGGTATGCTGGAAGAGATTGCTTATGAAATAAGCATCACCTTTGTACCTATTTTTCTGTTCTGTTTTTTCATGTCTAAAAATAAATATAAAAAAATGGTAAATAAATATATATAAGCTTTAAAACTCAACTTATTATTTTCATGTTGTTAGCTGTAAATTGATCTATTAGTAAGTACTAAATGGACCTTCAAATCTCAAACATGAAATAAAAAAGAACATAACATTATTGGACCAGGTATTTACTGGCAAAATAAATCTATCCACACAGAGCTCATTGAATTGAAATTTATATCTACTCCTTTATCTAGTAGAGGTTCAGAAGGTGGCATTATGACGCAACTACTACACAGGAAGCTAACAAACTGACTCCACTTAAAGATAAAGCAAACAAAACTGTTTTACATTAACCGGTACATGTCACAACGAATCTAATAGCTTCATACAAAAGGCGTCGAAACAAAGAAGGTGAAACCAGCATTAAGAATAGACCCTTAATAGTAAACTAGAGAAAAAAAAAACAAGACAGTTCGTCCCACACATTAGGGATAGTCATCATCTGCCTAGCCTTTTCCCAACTAAGTCGGGTTAGGCTTCCAGTCTAACCGGATGCAGCTGAATACCAGTAGTTTACATGGAGCGACTGCCTATCTGACCTCCACAACCCAGTTACTGGGTAATACGATACCCCTTGGTTAGACTGGTTGTCAGACTTTCGGGCTACTGACACCCCGTAACGACTGTCAAAGATGATGTCAGCCGGGACCAACGGCTTAACGTGCTTTCCGAGGCACGGAGGGGTCTTGGTATGTGAAGATGGTCACCCATCCACGGACCAACTGCGGCAAGCGTAGCATAACCTGATCGATCGACCCGTGCGTTCGAACCCATGACGTAAGCCAGGGCCATTACACTACCAATTGTATAAATGATAGTGTAGTTCCAAGTATTTCAAAGGGACGGCTGTATCTACGAATAAATAAGATTGTTGGGTGAATGTATAAAAAGCCCAAAGCTTTTGTTTCTATGCAAAATAAATAGTCGTTTTGCCCTAAAATTGGAGGTGCCGTACCTATAATTTGTTAGCAATACGACAGTCACTATACTACCTCTAATTTAAGGCTAAAACCACAATTTATTGTCCCAACAATTTGTGACTAAAACGAACCGATACAACAGTCAAATCGATTACCTGCGCTGATCACTCAGATTGATCGATGCCTTTTAAAATAACAGCATCGAATAATTTATCGATTCTACCAAATTTTCATTGAAAACTTATAATCGAATGTTGATAGGTGTTTATACAACCGTTTGAATTTATTAACTAAACAATTTGTAGACGATTGTGTTAATTGAATGATTAAGTAATGGCGGTATCCGTTAATACTATCAATCGTTGAATGCTATGTTTGCATATTTACATCTTGTTGACATCAAATAATATATATTTAATGTCTGATGTACATAAATGTATGTAAATAAATTATGTAAAATTTGAACGCAAACTAAATTATAATGTTTAAAAGTGATATCTGATTTTTAAATAAACAACGAATTTTATTTATCTGCTTATATTGTGCCTGAAGCTATGTTGAACTGTATAAATAATTTAGTGTAGTTATCAAAAATGTACTAAAATTTATTTAAAAAAGTTAGACATTGGTGATATTTTTATCTACAATTCTTTATATCTATAGAGCATTCACATCTATTTCTATAGTATTTCAATTTCATAATCTCTTAACTAACTATTTACACTAGGTACTAAATGAAAAGGCTAACTAACTATATAAATAAATACAAAAACAAAATGATATTTAGGCGTCGAGGTACTCGTCCGCATCGCTGACATCCGGAAACGTGTCCAGAAGACAGGCAGCATTGCCACGTTGAATGGCAATGCTAATTCTTTGGCAAAAGAACGACCCAGCCCTCTGGTCACGTGAAGTGTCGATGAGCCGGCGAGAAATTTCTTTAAAAAGGAGACGCACACTCTGGCCACATGACCCGAGCATTTCGACCCTAAATGGATCAAAGCTGTAGTTAACCATAAGGTATTTGCGCCGCTTGAGGATCTCAGCAGCCGCAGCAGCGGTACCAGCACAGCCCGCCGTGCTAAGAAGTACACTAGGTACAGACGCCAGCACATCAAGCTACCCGAAACTGTCAAATTTTCCTGATCAACTTTGAACCTTATGCTTTAGCAATAAAGTTGAAAATCTATTAAAGAAATTTGACAGATTGTAGTAGCTTGATGTGCTGGCGTCTGTACATAAGGTACCTATCTACTGAAGGAAGAGATTCGTAGAAGACACAGGCAGTTACAATATTATTTAAGTACTAGCATCTGCCTGCTACTTTGAAAATATTTTTTGAAATCCGACTGGTAGTTTCATAGATTAGCGCGTACAAACAAAAATATTTTCAATTTTATTATTAGTCACACATTTGCCTAGCCTTTTCTCAACTATGCTGGGGTCAGCTTCCAGTCTAACCGGATGCAGCTAAATACCAGTATTTTACATGGAGCGACTGCCTATTTGACCTCCACAACCCAGTTACTGGGTAATACGATACCACTTGGTAAGAGTGTTTGTCAGACTTTCGGGCTTCTGACGACCCGTAACGACTGTCAAAGCTTAACGTGACCAACAGCTAACGTGCTCTCCGAGGCACAGAGGGGTCTTGGTATCTATAGATGGTCACCCTTCCACGGACCAACCGCGGCAAATGTAGCTTAACCTGATCGACCGACCCGTGCTGCTGCTATAACTTAGCCACAAGCCCCTCCGCCCAGTTTCTCCTAGCGTTAGATATTAGTATAGATTAATAAAGATTTAGATTAGCAAAAAAAGAAATCTAGGCTGTAGATTTCTAATATTATGCACCTACCTACTTTAAATTTTGTTGCTATAAGGATTTTTATCCACTAATTACCTCATCAATTTAAATATACTTAAATATAAAAAATTGTATCATTAAAACTAACGCTTCAAATGGTTAAAATAATCGCACTAAAGATGTATTAATACTATGACATTTTTCACTATTTAGAAATGAAAGAAAAAATATGTTTTACCATATTTATGTCATGTATATTTAAATGTAATAATTTATCACCGCGTATTTGTAATTCAAAATCAAAAAACTTGTTAACATGAAACACAATCTACGAATATCAATAAAACGTATTTACATGGATTTATTCAGAGATTAACCCGCTTACTAATAAACGTTCTATAGCGTCTGTATAGTTACGCAACACTGTCTTTTTCTTTCGAACGTCAAATTACTGACGACTGAAAGAGAGAAATTGCTGTGTAACTACACTAATAAGGGGGACAATCTACAGTCTCTATCCATTAATCTAGACTTTATTTTATGCTAAAACTCATGTATTCAGTACAGAAATCTCTCGTCAATTCACCTCATTAGTTCCAAATGTAATTTTTTTTGTATAATCATACCAGTATATTATTTGATTATAAATATTTATAAATTATAGCTCAAGTAGGCAGGATGTGGCACTACATAGAACCTCCAGCGGAAACGTTTACTTCATACACACACACAGATACACAAAATGTGAAGGCTTATCGGCAGCTAATCGATTTGCGTTTGCGCATCTCGGGACGCATTCAAATTTCGATCGCGAACTGTCATGGCGGCTCGATTGGCCGAAAACAGCTGAACAGTCGATATGAAACCGAAACGAAGTGGCATTGACATTGATTGGCTGTTGAGAAACTTTGAACAAAGGGTACTTCGCTTCTATTCGGTTACACACTGCCATAAATATAAATATATTCAGAGTATAATGCGCACATATATTTAAATCTCTTATCTTTGCATGTGAGTATTATAACTTATATCTAGATAGTACATACCTACTTTTCATACTGGGTGCCTATTTATAAAATATTGATTTGTAGATCATATAACAATAGACGTTTACATAGTTTTTTCCTTAGCAGTAAATAGAAAATGAAATCTTCTTTCATAAACATAGGCAATAAACGTAGAAAAAAAAAGAGTTAAGTAGTTTATATGTGAGCCCATATTACATACATACCTGAAGGTTCTATTATAATTTATTCAGAATTTAGACGCTTACAGACCTAGGTAGGTACTATATTGTAGAATTGTAAGTTAGACTTTTCTTAGATTATATTAATTTTCTGTCCTTGATTATAGTATAAAATGCATTTATTTAAATAAAATTATCTTTCATAATGACTTTAAATCTAAACATTAGTTAAAAGTCAAAATAATTTTATAGCTGATTGCAAAATAAAAACAAATAATTATATAGGCATCTAAATAAGCATATATTAAAATTGCAAATAATTTGAGAACATTATTTGAAAAATTTAATTGAAACATTTTGGAAAACCCGTTTATGTCTTTTACTAGAGCAACACAGATTTCATACAAAATATTTGACCTCAAGATATAACCATAACTTTTCAGTTATAAATTAAATATAAATATTACATTGAATAGATAATTTGAGTCATTTTAAACGGTAATTGTTATATACATCATACCTACTGATAATAATAATTTATGATAAAACTAATGGATATTTAATGTTGCTCAATAAAATTATTAGATAAACCTTTCAGCGTTTTAAAACGTATTTTATCTATGTGTTTATATTTTTTTAGCAATATTTTGATAAAAAACTCATATTTTTATGTTTGTGCTCTTTCCGTCGGATGGTAGAGTCGACTATGTATTTTGTGACGCGACAAATAGTAGCTTGGAAACAAAGTTACGAAGTTTTTTTTTGATATGTGAACAATTAATTTAAAAGATATTTGTATGTGTGTGTAATATGTAAGTTCATATTGTATCCTTTTCATAATATTTTTTGCAAACTTTGCCTTATTAGTTTGCATCAAAACATAGAGTCAAACTGATGTTTTGTTTCATCAAATTGCCTTGAAAAAGGTTTCCCTTTGTATGAGACATTGGAAACCCATGATCACTTCATGATAAATAAAGAAAACACGAAAATATTTGCTCTATATTTTCATAAGCAAAGGAAATCTCAACTCTTACATGTTGTAACGCAAGTAAAATGATAAAAATAATTAAATACCTCAAATGTCCTTATCAGATGCTTATCACAATGTAGTTCACTATCACTATTTATCACTTTAAATACTGTGCAGATGCAAAAACACACTGAAATCATGAGCTCCATTCCGTTTGCATGTTCATTTTCATCGGAAAATTCTTAATATCACAGGTCACAACTGGTGCTATAATCTACGATGGTACAGGTAGATAGTACTAGATAATACTAAAACGCGTTGATATTGTGTTTAAAATTACAAAAACAGTCCATGTTAAGAGCGCAAGCGCAATTGCGGCGTTGAGGCGTACGGCGCGTGATGCGGCGTCGATGGGACGCAACCCGACACTAAACCAGTCGTGTGACTTTTTGTTGTGAACGCCACAATCGTACGCCTTCGGAAATGCTCGCCGCCGACGACTGCCGTTCGGGTGTCGCGCGCCGCTGATAGGTCGAGCCGAGTGAGCGAGGGAGGAGTCTACGCCGCGATGGGAGTGTTCGTCTTTTAAATTTTCTTTTTCTCTTTTTGGGCGGTAGTGCGGTGTTGTGCGGTGGTGTGCGTTAGTCGAGGCGCGCGCGCCGCGGGTGATGGATGTCTCAGCGGTCGCTCGCACTGTACTCTGTTATATGATGGCGGGCCGACGGCTGCTAGCAAGATTATTGACTGTATCGCCCAAAGTACTTACTGCTACAGCGCTGTCACTGTCAATTTGTTACCATAGAAATTCTGTTGAATTGTACATTTAATATAGGTATATTTATACCTAATATTAACATTAATTCTCTTTACCAAACAAATTACGTAAATTTTAAATATTAAGACTTTATGATCCCTAAGTCGCTTGAGCTATTGCCCCCGAGATTAATAATTATGAAGTATCTGCCTACAGTACCTGTGAATGACTGAGTCGTTGTAATACCAGCCAGTTAATGTCCACTGCAAATAAATGGCCTCTTTTCTTACAGAAAACGTTTGAACATTGATCACTACGCTTGCTTAAGAAGGGTTGCCGATTTCAGACTTATATTAACTATGAGTCCAGCCGGTCGATTCTGTAAAAAAACTCACCGTGAAATCATAAGTGAAGTGAGCACTTAATAGTGTCAATCCCCACCATTACGGAATGACAGAGCTCACTTCCCGCTCACTTCTAAGTTCTCACGGTGAGATTTTTACAGAATAGCACTGCTGGTTTCCCCACGATGTGATCTTTCACCGATATCAGTAAGGTCCAAAGTAAACCCAGAAAGTAGTATGAATTGAAAAGTCACATTGGTACTTGCACAAGCAACCCCAACCAAGATTAATTGCCTGAAATTAGTGGTACTTTCAGAATGAAAACGACACCCCATTAAACAATTGCGGTCTCATTATTTAGAAACAGTCTATTTTAACTCTTATTTGTGAGTTTGGTGATAAAAAAGATACTTTAACTTTCGTTATTTACTGTTGTATCTAACTACTTGGATAATAAGTGATTTTTTTTATTTTGTTTTTTTATAGAAAAGAACAGGAAACAGTTAGATACATTAAAAGAACTTACAACTAGTTTACAAAAGCAAGCCGCAACGCTGCGCATAGGCAGTCATCATCATCTGCCTAGCCTTTTCTCAACTATGTTTGGTTCGGCTTCCAGTCTAACCGGATGTAGCTAAATAACCATATTTTACATAGTTAATCGGTAAGTTAAAAAAAATAAGAGTTATCACTAGGTGTTTTAGTAGCAGTACGTACAGTAAGAAGTAAAAAACGAGCGTTAATGAAATTAAAATTTAGATCAAGATTACATAATAAAATATATAATCTTAGTAAGTTTAATGAATTTTCAGAAAGATATAGAAAACCCATGTGTACCCTACACATGGGTTTTCTTTACAGATATTAGAAAGCGGTAATTTTTTTTTTTGTAAATTTGTATGTAGGTAGGGGGTAATCTCTGGAACTCGAAGTCGAATTTTTCTTTTTGCATTTAATAGCCTGATTCTTGAGGAAGGCTATTAAACATCAGCCGAGCGAACAGAAAAATGTTGGAAAGAACGCCAAGCGAAAATCAAGTGATAGAAAGGGCAGGTGATGCGATGTGACCGGGGGGGGGGGGGGGGGACAAGAAATTTCAATAAAGAGCTGCGGATGAGGCTTTTGAACCTTCTCATTGGAGACAACTGAAAATGTAATTATGTATTTTCAAATGTAGGTACTCATCATCTGCCTAGCCTTTTCCCAACTATGTCGGGTTGGGCTTCCAGTCTAACCGGATGCAGCTGAATACCAGTATTTTACATGGAGCGACTGCCTATCTGACCTGCACAACCCAGTTACTGGGTACCTAATACGGTACCCCTTGGTAAGACTGGTTGTCAGACTTTCGGGCTCCTGACTACCCGTAACGACTGTCAAATACCCACGAATGACAGCGGGGACCAAAGGCTTAACGTGCTTTCCGAGGTACGGAGGGGTCTCGGTATGTAAAGATGATCACCCATCCGCAGACCAACCGCGGCAAGCGTTGCTTAACCTGATCGATCGACCTGTGTGGCTGTTATTATTTAGCCACGGGCCCTATTTTCAAATGTAAGTACTATTAAACCATTATCCATTGGTAGTTTAACAGCTTATTTGATTAAGCCCGATGGTTTACACATATAGGAGGGGCTTGTGGCTAAGTAATAACAGCTACACGGGTCGATCGATCAGGTTAAGCTACGCTTGCCGAGGTTGGTACGTGGATGGGTGACCATCTTCACATACCAAGACCCCTCCGTGCCTCGGTAAGCACGTTAAGCCGTTGGTCCCGGCTGTCATCCGTGGATTTTTGACAGTCGTTACGGGTCGTCAGTAGCCCGAAAATCTGACAACCAGTCTTACCAAGGGGTATCTTATTACCCAGTAACTGTGTTGCGGAAGTCAATGATGATGATGATAGAAATTGAATGCACATACATCTATACGCCGTTGCAGTTAATTTTCATAAAATGATAGAAATTGTTGCTTAGATTTTGAGTAAGCGTTTCCTACGATATGACATTATGATAAGGGCAAGTATAATATCTGACATGATCACTTTGATAGTTAAGTTATTCTTTAATTAGGAAGATACTTTAATGAATGCCTTTTGTACAAGCATAATTACAGGTCGATTACCTCGACGGTCTAGTGGTCTCAAGCCACTGCTGAGCACGAGGTTCTGGGTTCAATTTCCGGGTAGGGGAAAATGTTATTGGTTTTTTCCGTTTGGAAGTCTCTGTAGCAGCCCGAAGTTTGGATTTGTGCCCAATTGATGGCAATAAGCTTACCCCTGTTACATGGAACTTAAAGATAACTTTATACAACGTATGACGTTAAATGCGCAAAACCTGAAAATAGTTTGATCAGAATAACGAGCAGAATTAATTGAACCATCATCACCTGCCTAGCCTTTTCCCAACTATGTTGGGGTCGGCTTCCAGTCTAACCGGATGCAGCTGAATACCAGTATTTTACATGAAGCGACTGCCTATCTGACCTCCACAACCCAGTTACTGGGTAATACGATACCCCTTGGTAAGACTGGTTGTCAAGACTTTCGGGCTTCTGACTACCCGTAACGACTGTCAAAGATCCACGAATGACAGCCGGGACCAACGGCTTAACGTGCTTTCCGAGGCACGGAGGGGTCTCGGTATGTAAAGATGGTCACCCATCCACAGACCAACCGCGGCAAGCGTAGCTTAACCTGATCGATCGACCTGTTATCGATCGACCAGCAGAATTAATTGAACCACTTTTTAATATAGTTAGACATCACGTCGTCACATTTTTCAAAAAATCTTCATTAAAAACGTTGCCGTGTCTATTTATAAAAGGTCAAGCAAGCCAATGTCAGCGCGGCGCAGCGGCCCGGTGACGACTCCTCCCTCGCTAAAGCGTCGTCGCAGACGCAAGAAACGATCAGAATGGCCAGTAAAACTAAAACAGCACATAAAACCTTTACAATTTTTTAATGGCTTATTTTCTCTGTGAAATGGTCAATTGAATTAAAAATCAGTTGGGGTGTCTGAGGTTTTGCGCATTTAACGTTACACGTTGTATATGTGGGTGTAGTATAAGTGCAGATGCCAGCACATCAAGCTACTACAATCTGTCAAATTTCTTTAATAGATTTTCAACTTCATCGCTAAAGCATAAGGTTCAAAGTTGATAGGGAAAATTTTACAGTTTCGGGTAGCTTGATGTGCTGGCTTCTGTACACTGCCTAACCCTTCGGGCATACAGGTTTGTTGTTATTTATTTATTTTACCATTTATGTACACACTTATATAAACAGACAAGAAAAAAAAACAGAACAGAAAAATAGGTACAAAGGTGATGCTTATTTCTTAAGAAATCTCTACGTAAAAAGATTTATATTACCTATATTTGATGATTTAAATAAAGTAAAATTTTGATTTTATTCAGATTTAAATAGCGATTTAGGTAGATAAGTGGGTACATCATAATGTATGTATCTGTGTTCTATATACTAACCCCCTTATGGGCTGTTCGTTTATTACGTAAGACGATTTGAGGGGGAGGAGGTCCAAACAAGTCTTATTTTTTCTTACATGGGGTGCGATGGCTCTAAATTATTCTTGCGTAACATCACAAAAGTAAGCAAAATTATAAGTTGTATTTAAAAAAAAATGCTAATTTTTCGTTGCAATTTTGGTAGCTACTGATCTTACGTAAGATTCAAAGGGGGGGGAGGGGGTTCATTCGAGTCTTATTTTTCTTACGTAAGGGGGAGTGTCAGAATCGGTAGTCAAGAGCCGACTCCCTTTTTTTTGGTGGGAAATTATCAAATAACTTCTCCCGCTCTGGGCGGAGCGGGAGGGTGTGTCAGACTTTTACTGACTAAAACCCACCCGTGTTCCTTCAGTTGCCTGTGCCAGGGGCTACGGTAACTCTTTCGAACAACCCGCGACCCTGGCAGGCAGCGGCCTTAGCGGACCCCGTCAGTTACTGCTGACATCTCTTTAAGGCGCGCGTGGAACACAACGCGCCGTCGACCCGGGCCTGGTTCTTACCGGACGGCGAACTGCCCATTGCTCGCCGTCCGCAAGCCCGCGCCTACGGTGGCCGGGAGTCAGCTCTTGACTCCCGAATTTATTTAATACTTCAAGCACATAAATGCACAGAGGCGGACTTAATGCCATAGGCATTTTCTACCAGTCAACCTTTGGGTGATGCAGAGACAAACAGTAGTAGGTGCAATCATGGAAATTGAGGAATAAATATGTTAAATATGAAATAAATATAATGTATAATATATACATACCTAATTACATATAAATATAAGTAAAAATAAATATACACAAATACATGAAAATACTAAGAATATCTCTTAATAAAAATCTAATAATCAGTGAGTTATTTTTTTTTTTGAAGTTATAAATGAGCAAAAATTATAAGTGATTTGATGCAGGTGCATCAAATCACTTATAATTTATTTATTTATAAAGGCCAGGTGGCCTTTCTGAAGATCATCACCATTCATCATCTGCCTGCCTTTTCGCAACTATCTTGGGGTCGGCTTCCAGTCTAACCGGATGCAGCTGAATATCAGTATTTTACATGAAACGACTGCCTATTCGACTTTCACAACCCCTGGGTTTTAGGATTCCTTTGGTAAGACTGGTTGTCAGATTTTTGGGCTTCTGACGACCCGTAACGACTGTCAAAGATCCAGAATGGCAGCCGGGACCAATGGCTGAACGTACTTTCCGAGGCACGGAGGGGTCTTGGAATGTAAAGATGGTCACCCATCCACAGACCAACTGCGGCAAGCGTAGCTTAACCTGATCGGTCGATCCGTGTTATTATTTATCCACGGGCCCCTCAAGTACCAGGTATTTAAGAAAATAGAAAATTAGATTTGTACATCAAATCTACAGTCTACAAGTAAACACAGTACCTACTTATACTTAAAAAAAAGCAGAATTTATCTTGTAGTCTCTACAATTACTTACCTAATACCTGCCTATTGAAGTAGTCGGTAAGTAGGTACGTATGCTAGGGTAAAAACATTAACTCTACATTTTGGATAGGTAATGCTGATTTATTCGTATATCTCTCTGTCCTTTTAGTAGACTCTACATATTAATTTTTCCTTACTTGGTAGAATTACTTAACTATTTAGTTTTGGTTTTTCGTATACCGAAACAACAGTGATTAGAAAAACTTTTATGAAAACAAAAATGTAGAGTCATTGAAAATATTCATACTTTTAATGACTCTACATTTTTTGTTTTCATGTTGTACTCGTAATCTTCTATTTTCAAGTTTTAATCTGCCATAAGTTTTAATAGCTCTACAATTTGTATAATACCTACAACAAATTGTTTCTACAATTTAGGAATTAATTAATTAGTGTACGTATTTTTTGTCGATTATTTTTCAATTACAATTTAATAATATTATTCAAACAATAATTGTTGGTGACATATGAAATTAAAACATTCTCAATACAGCTGAATGTGTTAGGTATATATTCATTTTAGTGAATGTTTAAATAAGAATTTAACTGGAACAGGTTTGTTTACACTTTTACCAGATACTTTTGGAACAGACATTAATAGCCATACCTATCAGACGGATTAAGAATATCTTCAAAATAATACAACTAACTAGTGATGCCCCGCGGTTTCACCCGCATAAGTCTCGATTTTGTGGGTATAACTGGTTAAAAAAAATCTTATGTCATAATCCAGGTTATGGTCTACCCATGTGCCAAATTTCATCCAAATCCGTTCAGCCGTTTTAGCGTGAAAGCGTAACAAACAAACATACTAAAAATCAAACGTTTTCTCTTTATAATATTAGTTTTTAGATAAACTGTCCAATCTTTTCCTTTTTTTAAGCACCCAGTACATATTAAACAAAAGCAAACCCACTTACTTACGTACTTTACCAAAAACTAGGCTCACCAAAACGTCTATCAATGCCCACAAGAGAAAAAAAAAAAGACAATAGCTCCCCAGAATGTCTGAGACTACCCTCCGTCTGAACGTGATTTATTCTATATACCCGCGCTATAAATCTGTCGGGCACAACACTATCGCTTGTGCTGCGCGGTAATGGCTAATGACATAACACCCGACTGCCAGAGTTCAAGCTAAAAATGGCTTCTTAATCGGGTTATATGGATAGAGGTATAAGAAGGAGATTATGTTTTGGGTATTTTTATTTAAGTATTCTTTTGTTTTTGCAGTTAAAAAAAATCTCAAAATAAAGGACCAGCAGTGCGATTCTGTAATCATCTCGACGTGAAAACTTAGGTGAAGTGAGCGTGGAGTGAGCTGTCAGTGCCATCCCACCTCTAGGGATTGACCGAGAATACATTTACAATCACAATCGAGATTTTAATAATACGTTTTATGCTAATTCTATTGATCATTTTATATAATTTCAAAGCTAGTATTTTAATTGTCAAAACATCTAGGAAAAAAAATAATATTCTGGTTAAGTTTCTGTGTTGCTGTTTTATTTTAAAACCCCACAAAATAGTAATGTTTTGACACACTTTCTATGGATAATCCGAAGGATTTTAAAGTAAATACCTAATCCATTACTTCACATGTTTCAAAAATTCGTCTGATCGATGACGTAAATATCGCAATGAATGTTGTTGAATTGTCAAAATGAAAGGGATTGCAATTGTTAGCTTGTTATGAAATTACCCCGCAGGATCGTGTTCATCTATTGCCAACGATTTCTCATCTATGTATCTCTGTGCATAATGCTAGTGGTGTCCTGAATAAAAGTTAATGAAAAAACAGTTTCATGAACTTTTCTTCAAGACGAAAGGTGTGTGTTGGTTATCTAGTAATCCCATATTTTAGAACGTTTCCTGAGAGTGAATATTTATTCAAATCCGACCAATATCATTCCAATTAGTTCAAATCGAGATTCATACTAGTCGATACAGATCGTACATGGTATTTCCGGCTTATCAAAACCGTATCTACATCAGTCTCACAGAACACAACAGGAAACATTTTTCAGGTAACCTATTTTTAGGCTGTTTTTCTTAGAGCTCATCCTGATAATTCTTAATGTCGTTAGCGCCATAAATCGCTAATCACATTTGAGACGTGTTTAAAACATCGTTCTGTTTCTGTCAATCGTTTGAAGAGGACAGAGACAAAAATATTCTTCAAATATGGTTACCGCTAAACGTGTTTGAAATATACCTACGCTTAAACGCTAACGTATCATTAGTTAAGATAAATATAGTTACTTAGTCCGTCATTTAATTTAGTTAAGCTGACTTCCTTTTAAAAAAAAATCTAGGTTATCTAGGTCTCGAAGTATAATTTGTCCTGCGAATAGGTAAATATTCAAATCATGGGTGGACTTGACATAGATTTAAGAAAAACTGTATTTAACGTTAGTTCTTATATTTTTGTATACATTTTTACTATTTATTTTTTTATACCTATTAATAGGACGAATCATACCTTGAGACCTAACGTAGTATCCTCATATAAATGGTTATTTTAAATGATGAAATAAGTACCTATATCCTTCTCATTATCTAGTTATATTTGTCGATGCTTTATCTCATAAAACGTAACTTGTAACAATAAGTGTGAATCTCACACGTTTTCTAACTTGTAGTTAGTAGTTAAAATAGTTAAATTACCTACTGTTACGTTATTAAATCTATATCTAGTTAAATTACCGGTTTTGCAGAGCGGTTCCATTAATAGACACAAAATCCAAAAAAAAATCGGCCAAGTGCGAGGTTCCGTACAAATTTGTAGGTATGTAAATAGTTTATCACGGGATTTTTTTTTATGCAATTACAAATTTACGGGTTTCAGATTTTCCCTTTACTTGTGCTACATGACATTACTTCTTGCCAAATTTCATGATTCTAGATCATCGGGAAGTACCCTAAAGGCTTTGATTCCAGAACATAAACGCCCGTATCTTTTGATTGCGTTGACTTAGAAGTTTGATTTTTTCACTGCTTCAAGGGATTGAGTCAAATCAATCAACTCAGCCCATCGCAGTCCACTGCTGGACATAGGCCTCTCCCAGACTGCGCCACAACACCCTGTCCTCCGCCTTCCACATCCAGTCTACCCCAGCCACCTTCTTTAGGTCGTCCATCCATCTAGCTGGGGGGCGTCCCATACTACGCTTGCCGATACGCGGTCTCCACTCCAGGACTCGTCTGCTCCACCGGCCATCGGCCGAGGACATCGGCCTCGGACGAGGGATTGAGTACTTGATATTAATTTCAACATAACTTTACGCGTTCCTCAGAAAAAGGTTCTTGACAGACGGACAGGCAGACGGACAACGAAGTGATATTATAAGGGTTCCGTTTTTCCTTTTGAGGTACGGAACCCTTAAAATGAAATAGATGAGACTCGAAACGCCGAAAAAAGGGCATAAGTATAGTGACCTTATTGGTGATGTTCTGCAGAAAGGTCAGCAGTGCTATTCTGTAAAAATCTCACCGTGAGAACTTAGGTGAGGTGAGCGGGAAGTGAACTCTGTCATTCCGTAATGGTAGGTATTGACACTATTGAGTGCTCACTTCACTTATGATTTCACGGTGAGATTTTAAGAGAATCGACCGGCAGGAGCGCAGTAGGTACTCGCAAGCGGTGTACGTGCTTGACCAGATGGCATCATCATCCATTTGGTTTTTCCTCGACTAGTTTAACCGATTGCAGCTGAGTACCAATATTTTACTGTCTGACCTCCACAACCCAGTTACTGGGAAATACGAAACCCCTTGGTAAGACTGGTTGACAGAGGTTCGGTCTTCTGACGTCCCGTAACGACTGTCAAAGATCTACGAATGACTGCCGGGACCAACGGCTTAACGAGCTTTCTGAAGCACGGTGGGATTTTGGTATTTAAAGATGCTCACCTACCCACGGACCAACCGCGGCAAGCATAGCTTATCCTGATAGATCAACCCGTGTGGCTGTTATTACTTCGGCACAAGCTGAGGCATGACCCGATGTATGAACGTAGAAGAAGCAAAAAATGTATATGTAAGGACCGACAAGAAAAGATGGTGTGAGTTTATGTATTACATAGTTGGGTGATTTCAGAAATCTCATCTTATACATAATTTTGTAACTTCATTATGAGTTTATACAGAAAACGTTAAAAATACGTATCTTTGGTGTCGTTTTCAAAGACATAAAGCAGAGTACCCTAGGGCCTAGGATACATACTCTGCACACAAAAAAATCATAATGCCATGATTTTTTCTGTGCAGAAATAAAAAATATATGAGGTATGACTATCATGTTTTTTTTTTCGTAGTAAAAAAACAGTTTACTTACCTACACAAAAGATTCAAATCAGTAATTTGCAAATTGGAATTTTATTTAGGGAACACAATGTGGCACTGACAATTATATCTAGTTACAAAATCTTGCAGTTTCTTGTTCAAATACTCCATTTAATCAGCTCCTATTCCTCCTACACAATAGATTACATGCTCGTAGATACATGTATCTAATACATAAGCTCTTCATCATCAATAGGCATTAAACGTTGACGTATGTAGGTAGTACACACATACATACAGACAAACATAGACATACGTACGTAGTGTCTCCGCACCAGTTAATCATTGCGAGGTCGTGTGTCTTAGAATTACTGAGCGAATACGGGAGCCTATTACTGTCTACGCTTTAGAACTATTATTATTTTGGTATATCTACACACATATATGCTTCATTATTATTACTTACAAATAAATAAAACTGAAGTGTCTGTCTGTAATGTCAAGATAACATATTTTTACTAATTGCATATGAAAGTATATACAACGTGTAACGTTAAATGCGCAAAACCTGAAGATAGTTTGATCAGAATAACGAGCAGAATTAATCGAACCACTTTTTAATATAGGTCACATTTTTCAAAAAATCTTCATTGAAAACGTTGCCGTGTCTATTTATTAATAGGTCAAGCAAGCCAATGTCAAGCAAGCAAATGTCGATGAAAAGAGCATTACATTTCGTCTATACTGTGAGTATTTATATATTTATATATATATATACGAGATATATATATATTAGTATAATTTATTTATTTAAGTATGCTTGTGTTAATTTTGTGTATTATATGTGTAGGTATATTCAGTATTTTAGTTTTAGAGTTCACATTCATATCTTTTTCTTCTGTTCTCCCACACTATTGTCTACATTTCTTTTTACTTCTCCTTTCGCAGGTCTGCTGGAAGAAATTTCTTAAGAAATAAGCAGTACCTTTGTACTCAAATTATAATTATGTCATATCCCTATCTATTTCACCGTGTGTGCATAAATAATAAAATAAATAAGCTCACGATTGCTAACGTATTTGGTGTCACTATAATGTTTTAACCTAACGTTCTGTTACTCCTGAGTATTCCTGTTACCCCGTTCCCATTCTGAAATAACTGTTTTATTTTATCGATTCTTGATGTATGTACCTACTTGTATGTATTTGAAATCATGGATTCTCTATGGATCGAGGAAAACTGGAGCTTGGAAACAGTGCAAGTCTTGCCTTTAAGAATCTTTTGAAATTAAATTAAATAAGTACGAAGTTAACTTCGTACTTATTCTCATACTCATGTGTTTTTTTGGGTAAGTATAAGAACTACAGAAACTATTGGTCTAAAAGTGTGTCATACCTACCTAGCTACATACCTACATATTTTTTCTCTCCGATATTTTGAATTATTGCCAAGAATCGTTTCAATAACAATAAGAAAAATAGGAACAGCCGGTCGATTCTGTAAAATCCTCACCGTAAAATCATAATTGAGGCCTTAATAGTGTTAATCCCTAGCGAATGACAGCTCACTCCACGCTCACTTCACCCAAGCTTTCACGGTGAGATGGTATTCACAAAACCTACCACCCTAACCTTTGTTATTAGTTTTACATTATATAGGGTGACTGGTAATTAGTGACCGATACTTAAACACATGATTCTACTCATGACAACAAACAACTTTTACTATCGGACCAAATCCGAAATCGCGAAAAAAAATCAGCTGTTCCCTACATTTATGTTCGTACAAGTCGTCAAAATGTAGGGAACAGCTGATTTTTTTTTCGCGATTTCATGTTTGGTCCCATAGTAAAAGTTGTTTGTTGTCATGAGTAGAATCATGTGTTTAAGTATCGGTCACTAATTACCAGTCACCCTATATACAACATTTTAAGTAAGAAAAACATCGTCATATTTTATGCTGTAGATATGTAGCATAATCAATCTATAATGTTCCCTCTGCTGGGCACAGGCCTCCTCTCATTGAGTGGGCCGTAATCCACCACGCAGCCCCAGTGCGGGTTGGTAGATGTCTCGGAATTTTTGGTTCTATTTTCTGACCGATGTGCTCAAGAAGTTTTCCTTCACCGTTTTAAGAGCAGTGTTGATGAAGTAATTTATTTAAAGTAAATGGCCTTACTGGGTTCGAACCTACGACCTTTAGCTCGTAAGTCGCGGCCGTTACTACTGGACCACCACGGCACTATAGGTACCCTCTAACTTTGGTTCAATTTGGATATAGTCATTGTGTCTACTATATATAAGAATAAGTAGGTATTTATGTTTAAAAATATAATATTAACTTACCAAATAATATTAAATTATTTGAACTTTGATAGAATTCTCTTTATTTACTTATTTACAGTGAAATATACTTATCTAACAGAAGTTTGATTTGCTTCAAAGTTCAAAATAGGTAAATCTTCCCAAAAATCCGATTTCCAAAGTCCATATTGGTTGATTTTCACTTCCTCATTTTCCGATTTTCACTCAACCGAACTCGCAAAGCTTGCATATCTGTACCTACATACCTACAAATCCTACAACAACATCACAGTACGGAGTTTCCATCTCATCCTACATTAGCAATCTCAATAATGACGTAGTCAGGCCGTACATGAACATAGGTACATTATCTACCTAGTATCTACTATGTAGGTACGCTTGCACACGTACGTTATTATTTAGACATGTCTCGTTAGCGCAGGATAGAGCCTCTCTCCCTGAGGTGGCTAATCAAAATCTGGAGGAGAATTCAACCTTAACATAACACAAGTGAATAAGTATACTTACAGATATTGTATATGAGCTGTGTTACTATATACAGAGCGTGTAAGTCTTCGCATTCCTCCCTGAACGTGATAGCGTGAGCCGTGTAGAACATTTATGCACCCTATGGGGTGTCGAATTTTGACTAGGTTGTATGCAACCTAGTCAAAAATCCATGGGATTCGAGAAAATCACCTGCCATCTAATCTCTTCACCACCCTTGGTTGACTGGTAGAGAATGCCTAAGGCATTAAGTCCGCCTTTGTACCTTTTGTGCGAGAAGTTTAAATAAATAAATAAAATCAAAGATTTGTATGTTTCTGAAAAACTCCAAAAAATCGTCTTTAAATGTCATTATTCTCTGAACTCTCAAATTAAATGGCCGTCTGTGCTATTTACGCTATTTTTATTTTTTTTAGGATACTGTGTCTATGAGTTTTCAACTTCAAAATCTCAATTCAGAAATCGGATGTAGGTCTCATATTGTTTTGTGTACCTTATCTTACTTGGTAAGGCTTTAAATTAACAAGGTTCATAATAAGAATTTTGAGATAAATCAAAATTCTTATTTTGACTCTTGTTAATTCGGAAAATGTACAACTCAAATCACTTACGAGTATATCTTGGTTAGCATTGAGAGAAAACACAATATAATTTGTAAAAGTTTTTAATTTATAATACGGGATGTGGCTACTTATGGCTACATGAGGGGCTTGTGGCTAAGTAATAACAGCCGCACGGGTCGATCGATCAGATTAAGCTACGCTTACCGCGGTTGGTCCGAGGATGGGTGACCATCTTCACATACCAAGACCCTCCGTTCCTCGGAAAGCACGTTAAGCCGTTAGTCCCGGCTGTCATTCGTGCATCTTTGACAGTCGTTACAGATCGTCAGTAGCCCGAAAGTCAGACAACCAGTCTTACCAAGGGGTATCGTATTACCCAGTAAGTTGGTTCTGAAGGTCAGATAGGCAGTCGCTCCATGTAAAATACTGGTATTCAAGTGCATCCGGTTAGACTGGAAGCCGACCCCAACATAGTTGGGAAAAGGCTAGGCACATGATGATGATGTGGCTACTTATGGCACGTTGTTATGTTATCTAGATCAATATAATGAGAATATTAATACTTCTGTAGTTTGATGTTGTACTAAGATGACGGGATGCGACCACCAACGTTGAAGTTCCTTATCTTATTGACAATCAAATTTTATTTCCTCAAGATAAAATCAGCGAACTGCGTTAGTTTCGTAATTAACATATTCAACGGCTTCTATTAGAATTTACATTACATTTAAATTTATCAAGAAGACGCCTCAGTAATAACGAATACGAGACCAATCTTCATAATATTTATAATACAAGATAAACCCTCTAAATGTTTATGTAGGATAATAACAGGGATGAGAATAAAACAAATACATACTTAGGTACACCAAAAACGGTAGGTACGGTGCGGGTTCCAAGGCCCCACGACACCCACACATTTTCTAAGCGGGCAGCCTGTCTGAATAACATTTAACCCCTTTGAAATGTAAAAGCATTACGGAATGAAAAAACAGCACTTATGTACCCCGCGACTCAGATAAACCATCTCCCGTACAAAGAGCACAAAGATACAATGCCTCTGAAAGGGTTCAAGAACGCACTTTTAAATTAACCGCTATGAATTCCAGAACGACTTTCATCATACACAAACTACAAGCCATTTTCAACCTTAGCAACTGCATCTAGCAAATATTAGACGTCACAATCGTTTGCAGCAAAAGTACGATATAAAATATTAGTCGTCGCAATACGCCTATTTAAAATAGGTCCGTTTACATTTTTCCTTTTCATGTCATTGTCTCTGGCCGAGAGCGCTTGCAACCGTCACGTTCCAATTTTGAAAAGTGTCGGAACAAAATGGTAGTCGCTTTGTGTAGTGCCCCCGCTCCTGACTCGAGTTTGGTAATTTAGCAGATGTTCAGAGAGCCCCGACTACCTTTGAAGTCGACTACAGCTTCCAACTAAAGAAAATGGGCTTTCAGCGTTTGTTTATTTGACTGCGTAGTTAGGAAATGCGAAGCGATTTCTGAGAATGTGTTCGGTAAGTTGTCGGTACGTTTGGAATCATTCGGAACATGATTCGTAATTATTCAAACCGCATACCGACGTCAAAAACATCATCCGACATACACGAGGAGTCATAGATCCAACCACCCATCAGTGGAGGCTGGTAACCAAATTGGAACATCACTGTGCCGTGTTTACAACTCGACAAAAAAAAAATAACAAAGGAGCCGAATTTAAATTCCAATCGAACTTTGACACATGTCTGCCACCATAAACAATGGAAATTCAAATCATCGTTGCAGCGGGCTGCGGCGGACTAATGCGATTGTGGCGTGAGTGAGTCTATTGCTCTTCATCTATAAATAGGAGCCTTTTCTCTCGCTTTTTCTTCACAGAATCTGAGTCGAGATCGGGCGATAAGCTATCTCGTGTGAGACGGTCTCAATATCCACAGATGGCCTTGCTCTAAAGTAATCTCTGTTCCCGACGTGGATATTTTTGACATTTTTTTGCTTGTGTTTCTTTGAAAATCTCGCTTTGTGCTCTAATAGGGACATTATTTTGACGTGGAGCACGCCGCTGTAATATTGTAAACACTGATTGAGTATAGATAAGTAAGACAATCGGACATTTTGTCCTCGGTTGCGACGTTTTTGTGGTGGCGCGAATTTAAGCCTTACATTGGCTTGGCTTGATGTTACCGGGAAATGTTCAACAGCTGTCCCCATACACACTGGAGTAAGTGCGGTGCTAAGTCTATTATACGTAGGTACTATCTACACTGATATATCGAAATAAGTCACGTTTGGTTTTTTTATTTGTTTGGCAATCTCAGCGCTACGGAAAGGTCGCGATTTCGAGATATGGTCAAACTTAGTTCAGAAGTAAACAGGAAAATAAACAAAATATTTTCAAGTTAAGATGTTTAGATGTCCTTGTTTATGTCGTGTTAAAAATAAATGGGCCAGTGTGCACTAAGCTGAAATATTATGTTAACCATAGTTTTGAATTCAGATAAATAGGTGTCATTATAATAATACCACTTGTAGTGGAAAATTCTTAATGATGCTACTGCACAAAACAAATTGGAATCATTATCCGTACAACTAGTAGGACTAGTACACAATAATGTTTTTGAGACAAGCTAGTTAATTGCAGACAACATCAAGTAAATATTTCTAATATATCAAAAATTCTCCCACAAGTTTAATTAAAAATGTCTAGCTTGAAAATGTATAAAATTATCCTTAGCGTATCCCACGCCAAGGAAAGGTACACTACAGCTCTTGTTAAACAAGTTATTTAAATATTTTAAGCCCAACAAAGGCAAAGACAAGCTCAGTGTTACCCAATAGGTCGATAAAGTGTGTGTTTTTATGAAAACCTCTGTCGAAAGGCTCGGGTGAAACAGTTGACGACGCTCCAGTTACGGTTAGTTTTGTAGAATTAAGCGAAAAACTCGTACCAAACAGGACACAGGAGTTTACAAGGCGTACAACTTCGATAAGCCATACATTTCAAGCATAAGATACGCTCAAAAGACGTATTCGAAGCAGTAATACGCCTTGTTTTATAAATTCGCTTCGTGTTAATCTGATAACGTTTTAATTTCACGTCAAAGTTCGTTAGCTCGGCAAAATATTCCACGTTAATCATGTGTTCTTTTTTAAAAACTCCTTTTCTTATTATTTTATGTTTTGTACCCACATTTTTCGGTAATACGAAGCAGAATTTAATGTGACTGAATCTGAAATATTTCACATTACAAACTCGTTTTTCTTTGTATAACTCGAGTTGCATTTAATACGTTTGAACGTAAGACATTCGGATTAGAATTAATTCCAGCTCGTATATAAAGTCGCGGTATTTAAATGAACGTAAATAAAAAGGAACGTTGCATGAACTAGTGCTAAGTGAAAGTGCGATAACCGTCTGACTGGTAGGTAATGCTAGGTTCTGTTCCACGGTTGGTCACTTAAACAGTTTCATGACTTTCCTCACGTGCCACGGGCTTACACGTGATGGATTGTTTGTAAATGAATAATTAATTTTATTTCTCACAAAGCTACGACGTAGCACGTAATAAAACAATGACGAACCGAAATAAAAACACGAGTAGGTAGTTGACAAAAATACGGCGGCACACGTCGTCCAGCCGAGCATACTATCTCCGTACCTATCCCTTATCTGTGCAACTTAGCAAACAAAACATCGCAACCGGCAATAAGCATAAAACAAAATCGTTTCGACCCCACACACGCCGTCGCCCGAACACTTGGAAAAATCCCTATGGATTTTCCGCGCGGGGTGACGAGGGCGACCGGCGGGGCGCGGGGGCAGGGGGAAGGAACGTAAAAGAGAAAAGCTGCGAGTTTTTATCTCGGCGCCATAAATTTTATTCGTAGCGTGATTTAGTGCGCAGATTGCCCCCCGCGCCCCGCCCGCCCCGCGCCTACGCCTCGCCCGGGTAAGGCTGCTAGTCATTGTCAAAATTATTGCACCCCTATCTACTGAAGCTTTAAATATATGTCCCCGACACGTAGTTATGCCTACAACCCGTTCCTACGTTGGATACGATGCTCTGATGTAAATTTTATAAGATGTTCCACATAAAGAATTGCTTTTACACGATTTTGTACCTAAACATTTGAGTAAAAGTGAAAATAAATAGAAGAAAGCGAACAATTGAACAAAGGATACAATACAAATGTATGCCAAGTAAGTACAAAATCTATTTGATTTAAGCCTATTCATTCCTTTGTATCAGCTATGTTTATTCTAGTGGATAGTTACGCAAGCTTCGCTTTCCTTAGCTCTCAATTGCATCCAAGTTTCCACTTGATTTGTTTAGAGTATTGCTGCTAACACTGCATAAGACTTCATCGAACCGACTGCAGAATAATGCAATATTGGACCAAGCAATGGCGCCACGCATTTCTAAGAGAATGCTTCAAAAAAACTGCGCCATCCTAATCCCTCAATCTTACTTTGAGAGTAAATCTTACTTATTTGTCAATACTGAGCCACAAAGGCGTCCAAATACCCTTATACTGGATGAAAAGCATAATACACGCCTCATAATAGTGTAGCAATTCAGAAACTGTTAAAATCATAATGCGCTTTTGTTGTGCTCTTGACAGCTTGGTTTCTTCAATAGCGGTTTCGTGTTGCCGGCCTGTGCGTCGCGAAACTGACGTCCACGATTTCTAGCGAATCGATCGCTATCTAAGGGGCGTATTTTATGTAAACACGACAAATTTCGTGATGTAAAATAGTAGCCGCAGATGCGCCCGTGTTATTTTTATTGTCTACGCGAGAGCTGTGGGTTCGGAGGATCGCATTTGATCCGGGACTCACTCCACACTGTGTCTTATCTCGAATCTGGTTTTATGAAACCCTAAATTTACGACTGCGGCGAGGGGTGGGGGCTGTATTAAGCCGACTCTCGTAGCTTCGCTGCGACAGACACTTTTGTCACCAACAATTCATGGCTGAAGCACGTTCGGCAAAAATTTTGCGTGTCAAATTACAACGCAGCGAACAGCCGATTGATGACGAGATTAGGCAATACGAGTGTCGTTATGAAACGTACTTCACTTTACGATTATTACTTATGTAAATGTTGGCATAAAAGATTCTTTTGTAGCAAATAAATCGAGCTTTAGGTACTTAAGTAATTTTGTTGTTCAGTTTGGATCAACGACATCAGACTACTTGTCTGGGGTATTCACATAAAGAAAACTTTTTTTTACTGATAACTCTTTTACAGTGAACAAACAATCTAGAAGCTATAAAGTAGCTGCTTCAGAACATAACAACGTCCTTTAAAAACACATTACTTAATACATCAAAAAGACCTTTAAATAAAATAAAAAATATTTTCCTCTCATTCACAACCAAAACTGTTGATAAATTATTATATTATAGATTATAGCATCTTAATTAGGGGAGAAGGTTAGTCTTAATTGCGGGCCGCTTGCCGGGGCGGGCGGGTTAGCCCAGATACAGACCGATCCTCTATAAATTACGGGAATAAATCCCGGGAAAGAAAAATTGCCCTCTGGAGCACATAATTCTTGCCTTGTCACAAGTTCTCCTTATCTATAGCCAATACCGGATTACAATGTGATTTTTATTTCATGCTATATTCGTTGGTACTTCCAACCTACTTACGTTGTCTTTATGTTAAGTTATTTATGTTACCTATGTGGAATTTGTTTTTATATGTTTGGGGGTGTGGAAAATATTTTTCAGTTTGTTTTACAAGAGTTTACTCTTGATTTTATTGATTTTTTCCGGTTGGAAGATTAATGGCTGGCATGATGAAGTAATCGAACAGAATTTCTTCTTGCTGCAGGTGATCTACAAATAAAACTAGTCTACATTTTATGAAAGTATCTATCTCTACAACCTACCTCTAGGTTATACAATAATCGTAAAATAAGTAAAAGACTATTCTTACATAACATAGGATAAATAGAAAACTAAACTAATATATGTACAAGAACTATCACACTAATATTATAAAGTCAAAAGTCTGTAAGTGTGTGTGTGTGTGCGTTTGTTACTTCTTAACGCTCAAACGGCTGGACCAATTTTGATGAAATTTGGCACACAGATAGTTTATAACCAGGATTAACACACAACACAATACACAACAACAACACACACAATACACAATAGCCCGATATTCCTACGGGATCGAGACTTATGCGGGTGAAATCGCGGGGCGAAGCTAGTTCCATATAAAAACGAGGAAGAACAATATAAGATAGGAACAGGTACACATAGATGTAGTCAAAAATAAAGTACCTAGGTAAAAGTATAGGAAGGCTTCAAAACAAAAATATGTATTGTCCAGGTAATGCAGTAAGCAGGTTCACAGATGGCATGAGTAGCTAAAAATATTACATTCATACAGCTAGGTTACAATACATTATGTGCCGGTGAGCCGCAAACAAAAAGAAAAAACATGAATCAATAATGACATTTCTGTAATAGTAGAATTCGGAGTTGTTTTGTTTAATTCTTATCAGGCTTTCATTTGTTTTTCAAAATTTGACGGGTAGCTTATAAATGGGTGTGTATGTAACGTTTGAAATAATTACAAAAGTTGTAATGATCATATCGTCGCTTATCTTTCTAACAGACGTATCTGTATTTTCGTCAAAAATGAGTTATTCATACTAGTTAAAACAATTTTGAAGACGAAACGATCGGTCTAACGTATCTGTATCTTCAAGCGTTACCGAGAAAACACATTTTGTCAGGTAGACGTAAGTAGCTTTTTATACAAATGTGCTTTCTGCTAACCGACGTAAGTACATACGAAGACTTAATGTCTCTAACAAAAGGTGATACAGCTGTTATCAGACATCCCGATTATGTTGAATTCTACAAATCGGAAGCGATTTGTAGAATTGTCATTGATTTATTTATATTGCTCCTACCAAAGACTGAATATTATGGTAGTTTTAATGATTAGATAAGAAATACTTTGTGTTCATAATTTGGTTTTTGATATGTTTATCTCCTTAAAGTTATTATTTTATAAAGTTCGTATTTAGTATAAGTAAGAGCCCAATACATTTTTATCATAAATATGTACGTAACGTTGACTGTGATTAGATCAAGCTATTAAGAATTGCTTTATTTTTGCGACTGATTAGTTTTAATACGTTGGGGTTAACATTAAACCTAAATAATTATGAGAATTTAAATTAGAAGAGACTGTTTTTACGAAACTTTAGGATCTCATTTTATATTTTGTATTAATATAAGATACTAGGAACTGTTTTTTTAATAAGTACAAAATAATGAGCCATTTTAATAAATAAAAGTTTATTCTGAGGTTTGCGTGTTATTTTACTATCCTTTTTTATGCAGACGTATCTAAAAACTATATGAAAACATTTTTTTACAAAGAACTAACAAAAGTGACGTATCTGTTTTAAATGCTTATATTTTTTTATCTAACAGTAATATTTACATTTCACACATATATATAGGAAGAATAACCAAATAATAATATAATTCATGCAATTTTATTTTGATCAGTCGCTTATTATGAGAGTTACAATTCAACAAATATAGTGCGAAACCGCAAAAAGCTTGTCCTGAATAGTCACCTCAAAGTTAGTTCCGTCAGTTAGTACCTATAGTAGTTATTTAATATACTTTTTTTTTAATATAACGATGAAATGATATGACGAATTATGGATATAGTTTCATTTTACCTAATTTTACATGGTTTAATTAATATTCAAAATCTATAAATAACGTCTAATATAATGTAGAAACGTCTACTTTGTTTTGTATATTTTTGCAAACTGATTAGATTTTAAACGCTTGCCATTTTCGTTAGTTTAAGCTAGGTTAGAACAGTGACCAATAACGCGCGAGGGAATGAAGCGAGCGTGCAGTGGCAGCGGCCACCGAGCGCCAGATCCCTTATTGTTGGTGAATCGTTCGGGCTAGATGAGGTTACAGTATGAGGTTTCCTGATATAAAAACACTTATTCATTACAGAATTTTGGCTGAAAATTAGTAAATATGAATATTAGGTCAACTGAACATCATATAAAAAGAGCATCATATAAATTATTGTAAATTATATTAAATAAACGTTATACTAAGTGTTATTAGAATATAACATTCGATATTCGATATTCATTCGAATAGCAATACTTTTTTATATTTTGATACCTATTACCTACTTACTGTAATCCTTTAAAATTGTAAAGCATTCACTTTCCACACTACACGTTCAGCTTCACCGAAAACAAACCCAATTTGTAAATCTAGTATAATCATAACAACGCAGAGTACTCCAAAATAAACTCGAACATCATTGCCAAGTGTAAATCAATACTGGAGCTAATAATTTATAATGTTACCTAACAATATCGTCTAATGGACAATGACAAATGATTCCCTTTGTATCGAATTGAGATGTCACGGCGCTTTGTACGACAACAAACGAATTCACGAAATGTACGAGAAAAAATACAACCTTCTCAAAATTTTAACGAAATATTTTGACAACATAATGTAAGGGCAGGTATCGCTGAGTGACTAGCTAATGATGGTTTAATAGTTATCTGAATGAGGGCGAAATTCCATAATTTGGAAAAAAAACTGCATTTTTGGGGATAATTCCGGGCTACTTTCACTATTATGCCGAATTAAGACATGGCATGATGAGGCCCTTCTGAATTAGGAAAATTGTAAAGAAATAATATGTATCTCTGTATTAAATTTAACGTGTAATTTGATTTTCAAAATCAAATTCAAAAGTCATTTATTCAAACTAGGGTGAGAATCAGCACTTTCCGAACGTCAAAATTACAAAAGACAGTCCCCCAAAACGCCCGCCCTTCACCACTTCCTAGTGCTTTCGCCGGTGAGAAGAAATGGCGCAACAAAGTCCCCAGCAGCACAGCTGTCTGTTCAGTTAGAAAATACTTGATTGAATACAATACAAGGTATGCAAAGTAATTAACATTACAAGACAAAGAACAATTTGCCATGTCAGCTAGCCACGCCAATATACCAACAAATACAATAAACCTATATGCGGTCAAGCAAAAAAATAATAAATCAAAATTAAAAATGTAAATAAAAACTTACTATCTAAATAAAAGCCTCCATGTATAAAGGGCGTGACCGCTTACATATTTATGCAATGCTGGGTTCTTTCACTTTCACATGCCTTTGTTTTTCAGATGTAGGTACGTATGTATATGAAAGTTAATAACTTTCTGCATCTAGCAAAAAGCCATGTACCTAAAGAACAAGCTTTCACGAGCTTTTTAAGAGATTGTTTGACCTCGGTATAAACACAGAAATTCTTTCGGCAAAAACATTTTATATAACTCAAAAAAGTAACAACCTAATTATTTCACTTATTACGTATGTATTATAACCACAGCCACATTCGTTAGTAAATTCCTTTGCGTATCATCTCATACGATCTTAAAAATCGAGCATTTTAATCTCAACACACCGCTCTTACAAACGGCCCAGCATAACTTGAACCCGGTCCGAAGCGCTGCCCGTCAAGGGAACTGTCAAAATTAGCGCAGTAAAACTTAGTTCCTTATTTTGCCGTGGGTCACAATACATTGGACAGTAGATCTTGACATTCATAATGCGTATAAACTTGTTTTATTAATTCCTAAGTTTATATTAATTAATATTAATGGATACAGAAGGGATGACTGTTAGAAATTTAATAGGCACGAATTTCTTTGATTCATATTTAGGCATGCATTCGTATGTCAGAAGCTAATTAGTAATTACTCCCTACTTAAAAGTAAATAAGTATGATATAGAAAGATGTAATTGCTTATTAAAATGGAATTACTTCTTTCTATAAATGTTGCTATTAATCAAGATGCAATTTGATTATGTTTCCAGCAAGCTTTAAATGATAGAGTACCGAATTCATATAAGTGCATATTTACATAAATATACGCAGCACAAAGCACTTGTTCAAGTTTTAGTCAAAATAATACAATATTATACAGCCAATGTAATATTATTATTATTATATTATACACTTTTTCTCCTTAGTTGTCAATATAAGTTGCTAGATGCGGAACGTTTCGACGATCCTGGCATTATATCGGCCATACAATACAATACATGCAGTAGTAGCAAAAGAAGCTGCAGGCCTACCAACTACAAAACAACAATATTAGCTACAATATAAGTAATTGCTCTCTAGAACTATGTTACAAGTATACCTACCTAATAATAAAATTTGAGTTAACAATTCTGTAAATAAAATCGATACTCAATCACATACTCATCACGCCTATTCACATACAAATAATTGCATAACGAATGCGGTGACACAGCATTGTATTAGAATTTACTATTTTCTTTTGTTGGCAACACCCAGCCCAGTGGGTCGCGGTTGGCAACACAGACCGATAATGCCGATATTTATTTGTGTAGAGGAGATTATTTATTTATTTTGTTCAGATACAATGTTGATGTTTTGTTGTTGGTTCAATGGCTGTACAAATGATTTCCATTGCTCCCGTAGTGAGCAAACACTTAAGTATGTTGTGTTATTAAAAAAGGTAGAGAGGTTTACACTTAACCTTTTTTATGTCAGCGTTGATTCGAAATTCAAAAAGTTTGTACCAACAAGTAGCTGACACTTTAAATAAAAATAAATAGTTAATGATTTTGAAAGCAAATTACGTAACCCGTGATGGATAAAAATTAGATATCTACTGTGAAAGTTAAAATCGGAAATCACATGAAGTCAATATCAAAACTTTATAAACAATATTTAACTAAAATTAATATCTAATTGCTTCGAGCCGATATCCGGCTGAAGATGCAAGGTAACGTGTAACATATTTTGATAATTTTATCACTCATCGTATCAACGTAGATATACTGCAAACTAACTGTAAGTTTCCGTTTTGATACATGTTTAATCCTAATTAATATTAAAAGCAATCGAATTATCACGGAAGTTTAGTTAATTATCTTGATTAATTATGTTACCTCTTCACCAGGACGTACGTTCAAAAAACAAACATATAACTCATTAACTAATCCTATTATTTAGGCGCCAACACCTCATATTTTCGTCCACCATTTTGTTCAATCCAGAGTGCTCAGCATTTATTTTTTTCTGAAACATGCAAGAGTGCAAAAAACAAACAGCCAGCCAGCTAGCCTTTATCTGTCGCTTGGTTTGATGCCTTTGTCTCTGTACCTCGGACGAGCCCCGTTAAATGCTCTGTTAACCATCACATAACAAAGGATTCATGAAGATTATAGCTATGTTTTTATGAAATGGGACTTGGGAGTGAATTTTCATTTCGGTGAATTCGGGTTGTAATCTGGAACTAGATGTTGTGATGTTAGTTATACATATATATAGAAAGCGAATAAATACGTAGTGAAACGTTGAGAAAAGTTCTTTTTATAAACAAACAAAGAGTAGAGTTTTCTGCTGATTCATCAAAATCAAAATCAAAATCAAAATCAAAAGTCATTTATTCAAACTAGGCTGAGAATCAGCACTTTTCGAACGTCAAAATTACAAAAGACAGTCCCCCAAAACGCCCGCCCTTCACCACTTCCTAGTGCTTTCGCTGGGAAGAAGAAGTGGCGCAACAAACTCCCCAGCAGCACAGCTGTCTGTTCAGTTAGAAAATATACTTGACTGAATACAATACAAGGTATGCAAAGCAATTAACATTACAAGACACAGAACGCTAAATTAAATTATTTGCCATATGTCAGCTGGCAACGCCAATATACCAAGAAATACAATAAAAAACTATACGTACTCAAGCAAAAATTAATAAATGGAAATTAAATAAAAGCCTCCAGGTATAAAGGGCGTGACCGCTAACATATTTATGCAATGCTGGGTTCAGTTTACATAGCTGTCGCTTGAAGTCACAAATGATAAACTAGGACCATAAGGAAACTAAATAAACAAGTTATTAATAATGATAACAATGATAAAACCATGGTCAGCAAGACGACCAGTCACCACAAGCAGCACCCGTTCACGAGCATAACGCAAAGGTCAGCCATTACCCCCCTCGCCATATTTGAGGGAAGGAGACAACCCGACCCCCGACGCTACCGCAAGCAGTGACATCTAAGGGAGCATGACGAACTTGCTGCCGGTTGCTCAGGTAAGAATTATATGATCAATTGTCGAGGTCACTAGCTAACCACATATTGCAATCAACTCATTAGAAAACATTCCAATGGGTTGATTATGTCAATAATAAAATTAAAATTAAATTAAACTGATTTGACTTATACAGCCCAATAAAAAAAACAATTGTATAATGAGCTCATATAACCTATCAGTAATTCTTTGTAAATTAATTCTGGAGAAAGAACATATACATTGTCTTGAGTTAATCAGGGCGACCAACTATTCTTATCGCTTAAGTAGTCGTTGATAGAATAGTATGCCTTTGAACAAAGGTTAGATTTTACTTGAGCTTTAAATGCATTAAAAGGCAAATCTAGCAAAGAAGAGGGTAGCTTGTTATAAAAGGCTATACCAAGACCAACAAATGAGTTATGAACCTTATGAAGCCGGTGAAAGGGAGCACGTAGTTTGTCCATATGATACTTCCAAAATCAGAATTTCCATAAGAGCCAAAAACAAATATTTTGTATTTTGAAACATCTAGGTAGCCTATGCTAAAAACATAGATCTTTACAACGAAATATAACCTGCAGAAAAAATATTTATGTTTAAACTTTCATTTCTACATTTAGGTACCTATTAAAGCTAGTAAATTACAACTCAAAACTTTTAACAACAGTTACAAAGTAATTAAAATTACGCAACCAACCAAAAGCACAACAAAACAAACACAGACAACGCCGAAGTGACAACTATGTTAGACATCCCAAATATTTGCACGAAACATTATCTCAAGTTAAAACTCAAACAGAGGAACAATAAATCAAAAAACAAACGCAAAACCAGAAACAATTTACACTGAAAGAAAAAAAAAACTCGACCACCGGGACGAGGCATCCACGGCTCACGGTTACGGCCCAAACCCCACGATTGCACGCTCTATTAGACCTAATAGCATTCGGCATGGCCCGCCTTGTTACCAAACAGACATATTTATTGCAATATTAGAATTAACGATGTGAACATGGCAACATTACCCCTAAATAAGAAGATAATTCGGTCAGACTTTAATACGCTGACAAAGATCGCTCAACTTTGTAATCACTCGGGCGTGTTGCTCGAGCTGCGATTTCAATTTTATGTGTCGTTTAATTGTGAGAAAGTTGTGTTCAATTATTTTGCTGTAAAATTAATTGCGGAAGAACGGGTGCTATCTCGCAGCGATAAAAAGTATTATATGATAACGTCAGAAACACATTGATTCAACTATGGATGCTGGAAAGAGACTAGGGAGTGGCCATTGCTCAGTAGTGGAACAATAATGGCAAAAAAAAATATGGCTGCTAGATTCCGGCTGATCAAAATAGGCAACTATACGATACGATAACGCTAATGAGACCAATTATAGAGACAATCTTATCGTTATAGGTTCTCATCATCATCTGTGTTGGGGTCAGCTTCCAGTGTAACTGGATGCAGCTGAATGCCAGTATTTTACATGGAGCGACTGCCTATCTGACCTCCACAACCCAGTTACTGGGTAATACGATACCCCTTGGTAAGACTGGTTGTCAGACTTTCGAGCTTCTGACTACCCGTAACGACTGTCAAAGATCCACGAATGACAGCCGCGACCAACGGCTTAACGTACTCTCCGAGGCACGGAGGGGTCTCGGTATGTAGGTAAAGATCACCCATCAACAGACCAACCGCGGCAAGCGTAGCTTAACCTGATCGATCGACCTGTGCGGCTGTTATTGTTTAGACACGGGCCCATCGTTATAGGTTCTAAGGCCCTTCAATTTTAGGTCCAGCTCCTGTACCTACAGTCAGCTATATGAGTAGTATTACCTTGGTCATACCATAGTAACTAATCTCTACATAATATAGGGTGACTGGTAATTAGTGACCAATACTTAAACACATGATTCTACTCATGACAACAAACAACTTTTACTATCGGACCAAATCGAAATCGCGAAAAAAAAATCAGCTGTTCCCTACATTTATGTTCGTACGAGTCGTCAAAATGTAGGGAACAGCTGATTTTTTTTTCGCGATTTCAGGTTGGTCCCATAGTACCTAAAAGTTGTTTGTTGTCATGAGTAGAATTATGTGTTTAAGTATCGGTCACTAATTACCAGTCACCCTATATAAATTAAAGTCGCTTTTCGTGTCTGTCTGTATGACCGCTTTGTTCTTCTAAATGGATGTTTATGCAGTTTTAAACATCATATAAAGAATTGATTTCGGAAGGTTTATGTGTATGAAAAATTCATATTAACTTAAATCTAATAAAGATATTATTATGTTATAATAATCGTGCGAATCAGGGGCGGGTGACTAGTCTAGGTACCTTTTGAGGGAGGTTCCTGTTGCTAACATATTATTGTTGTTTAATCTTTAGGTACCTTGCGAGCTGACATCACAAAATGAGTGAAAATGATCTCTTGCTTTCTGCCATAAACAAGATGCTAGACATAGCTTGGGCCCCTATTCCTAATTTTGATTTCTTTTATTCCTAATGTAATGTATTACAAACCTATTTAGTAATCTACATTATCAATCGTAACTGACGAACATATATTTCACCATACCACTGTATATCTATCATATTATCATTCGTCGGTACTTTGATATCAAATATTTTATGGCGCTTATCTCGTGTCTACGTCTTCGCCGTCGTAAAATGTTGATTTTCATGAATTTCTTATTTTTTGTGATATAAAGGATTTTTGCATACGGCTAATTGCTTTTTTATTGTTTTAAGTTTGTTTAATTAATACGAGTACAATGTGTTAATATTTTTATGACTTGTACGACCTTTACTATTTTTTAATTAATTATTGAATTTTGAAGTGCCAAGTTCTGCATAAAATAGGTTTTTTTGCTGATGATGGCGCTGTGTATCGGGATGTTGAGTTCAATAAAATAATGTTCAACTAGTTCGGCGCCGACGGGACTCAGAACTGATCATCCTTTGAAGGTTATGGCATCTTCGTTCATCTAAGTAACATCAAGAAGGTCTGTGGTCAGGGGACACTAATACTCGTACCCATCGATTGATCCCCTATGTATATTACGCTATATTTTGTAGTTTTAGTGAGTAACCGCCTTCGATGAAAAAAATCTAGAAATAAAACAGACATGTTCTATTTCTAGATTTTTTTAAATTGAAGGCGATTTTAGTCATAACTTTTTCTGAGTTGTGTTTCTTTGAGATTTTTTTCATTCTAGCCATCAAAAAATCTCAAAGAAACAGCAATCAGAAAAAGTTATGACTAAAACCGCCCACAATTAAAAAAAAAGTGGAAATAAAACAAAAAGATAATTTCTCGAAAACCACACAATATCGCGAAACATACACAGGGGTCCAATCGATGGGTGTGTCCCCTGACCACAGACCTTCGCTGGTACAGGTTTCCTGGGACACCCTGTATGCATACATACCTAATACACATGAAATCCGTTCGAAAATTTTTAACACATTTGCACCGACACTCAATGTCACATAAAGTATATAAATCCTACTTAATCACCACTAATAACTGTTTAGTTCGCCTAATTACCACGATTTCGCACACAAGGTCGCACTAGCGGCACACTTTAAAATCGGTTTGCTCAACTTAATTTTGCATAATACGCCATAATTCTGGTTATAAAATACGTAACGCCAATAAAACGCAAATTACGACTGTGTTTAGGGCCCGTGATTAGGCACGGTCCATCAGAGATTTGCCATGGCTGGTGATAAACTTAGGGGCGGTCCGTAAGCAAATTATTATTTATCTATTTTGGGTTTGTTGGTACCACGCGTTTGTGGTTGGTTAATTAAATTAGACACGAGTTAAATTGCTAAATGTGTCGTTAAGTGGGAGCTTGTATGAAGTTACATCAGTGTGCAATAAGCCCATTGAGAGAGCGGCTAATGTTTTCACTTTCCAAAGGTACTTATAAGCTTTTCTTTGTGTCAAGTCCTGAAATACTGAGCCAAAAAAAAACATTTTTTTTTTCAAATGTCTTAGTTCATGGATCATTGTCTGTCTTCGTCGACTGGTCTATGCGAGTTTTTCTCTCTGATTTTAGGAACATGTCAAACAAACAAATCCCATTTTCGCTTACACAGCTCAGCAAAATCCACAAATTAAGTTAAGCCGTAGTCGTTAGCATTTAGTTACTTACCAACACTTTGATCTTCCCCACTAAAACATTCACATCCTGTATAAATAAAGACAAGTCAATTATCTAATCGAATACAAGATTATTACAGAACATTACCAATAACATTATCTTCTTACGACCACGACAGTTCGTAGTGAGATTAAAAACATATTGCAATAGCCATTTTATTTCCCAATTCCGTCGCCGACTCAATTAAAACAGGTTCTAAACGTCAATTACGTGTCTATTATTTTACGACAAAATCTTCTAATTAGTCTCCCGGCTAGCAAGCACCATATGTCTCCATACGAATTATTAATTTAATATTTTATAGCCACGTAATCCTTGCCACAAGGCAATAGAGATTACCATCGCTTCCGAACGCATCTCGATCTCTTTCATTACATCTAATTAGTCTAATTATATTTCTCTTGGAGAAGGCCGGTAGCTGGCTTGTAAATTAGTGTAACGGTTGGCTAATGTAATATAAAATTCACATTTGGAAGCCTTTATGACAAGGTTAGGTCGTGTGTGCACACTCCGGATGCGAAAACGGCTGGACAGACAGCCTCATCGTAACTCCAACATACGACATAGGTATTATTATATGTTTCTCGTACCATAAATATTATTTTCGTCATATTTAGCAATATTATTATAATTAAGTACCGTTTTACAAATTAATAGTTTTTTATTATTTATGTATTCCGTGCTAATCTTAGAACGGAATATAAAGTATCCGTTGTATTTTCCCACGCGGGTTAAAAGTCACGCGAGACATTTATTATTTGCTAATTTATGGCTGGACTAGATCATTATTTGACACAATTTAATGTCAATCGTTAGATATATATTTGTGTTGATGAGGAAGATAAATATTAGTTAAGTCCTTTCAAATTAGTCAGCGGCTGACGTAAATTGACGTATTTTTAGTTGCCAATTTTTTAATCTCTTCTAAACTTGTCTGTAGAATACCCTAATTTGACAGGACTAAACAAATATTTATCTTCTGTCCTTCTCTTAATGAAATAGAAAGAAAAAGATGCACCGAACTTAAATTTAGTTTAGTTTGTAAACAGGGGAATCGACGCCGTTGTATATGACTAAACTAACAAACTATGGTCAACTTGACCTAAAATATACTCATTTATTATTCACTTGCATTTGCTCATGGCTTCGCCCGCGAGTTGTCGGAAATTATCCCACGGGAACGTACATCCGGGATAAAAGTATCTCGGATGTAATCCCGGGGGTAATCCAGGTTATAAAGTCAAAATCAAAGATTTACTCGTAATAGCAGATAAATAAGGTTCCAAAATATAAACTATCTGTTTACTAAATTTCATCCAAATCTGTTCAGTTTTTGCGTGAAAGAGTAACAAACATCTACTTATCCATCCTCACAAACTTTCGGGCTTATTTAGAAAAGTAAAATATATTAATAAATTAGTAATTAGTATTAGTAGGATAGTAGGAAGTAGGACGAATCGACATTTCATCTACATTTAAAAAATAATTGCATTTAAACTTATTCAATACGTCATAAACAAATGTTCTCATGTGAACTAGCTGTAAATATCAAAAATAAAAATACTAGACAGGTTTGAATCGGATATTGAGTCATATAAATAAAGGTCAATCGATTAAATAAACTTTGTGTGCAGTGTCTGTTCCAAACTTTATAATGTTAAAATGATTCATGGTTCCATGAGCCTCGACTTTACCTTCGTTTTACTTTAGATTATGCTTGTCTTTGTCATATATCCCCTGATGTTAAGCGGTGATGGTGCCTACGGAGTAATTTCGTAACACACATAAAATGAAAATTGATCGTAATAGGTTTCAATTTGGCAGTTCACCAACGTTCATTGCGTTATTTACGTTGTTGAGCAGACGACGTTTTCAAACCTATGAAGCAATGGATTAGCAGTATCATTCGAAACTCTCGGATTGTGAATGCGCCCTAATTGTTACGCAATTAGGGCGCACTTTTCCGAGAAATTATCTATTCAATAGCATACCTAAATGTGAACACAGTGCTTACGAACCCTGTCACAATGACATCTACAAGTATCTAATCTTTGTTGAACAACTCTTCAATCAAATCCTCATAAGCCACCATACGCATGGACCACATACCCTCATACTGCAGGTAAATGCATTTAAATTAATTAAGGGGAGACCGCCCGCACGGCTACCGTCCCGGCGGGGCGCCGTGACGACTTCATGCGGCTTCCCCGAACCGGCGAAGTCCGGGACAGCACGGGACGCGGGATTTAGTGTAACTCTAGTACCTGGCTACGTGACACGAATTCGAGTAGTTACGTCACGGACTCTCGGGTCAGCGGACTGGATAGTTTGGATGCTGGCGTTAAATGCAAGCGTTTGCTTTTTGAAGTGGTCTAGTATACCTACAAAGTTCGCAACTGCAGAGGTTGTTTTATCGCCTAGTAGAAGCAAAGCTTTTTTCGTTTTAAAAGAGAAAAAGAAATATCAAGTTCCTTAATGAAATAACTCGGATTATTGTTGATAAAATGTTTTATTAATTAGGCTATTCAGGAAACCACCGAATAAAAATGTTGACACGTTATTTGAATTTTTTTAACATGGATATAACAACCATGTTTTTTTTATTTATGTTATACTAGACTATCCCACAGCTGAACAAAGGCCTCCCCAAACTCCTTCCAGACATCCTTTTATAGAGCCACCTATACCGATCCAACCCTTGCGGTACACCCATGTTATTCAAGTAAAATAACATCTTCTCGTCACCTATATTCTTGCATCGACATCCAATTCAAGCTGGACATCGGCAGCTTGAGGAGAACGTTGCAGGCAACTTCGACTGTTTTCTAATCAGATGTATGACATTCGGTAATGATAATTTGATTGCTATTATTTGTTTTGGATACATCAAGATGGTCGATCCCCTTATCCAATGATTTGCGGAAGTTAAAAAATTTCAGACAGTTAATAGTGGTCCTGACACAACAACATAACATTGCACAGTAGCACTTACACAAAGCCATAAAACCAAAATTACGTTATAACAAAATACTTGGTACGACAATTTCAAAAACTGTCCCCATACAGGGCGATAATTTGTATGCTAATTAAACAATTAAAATCTCACAACTACAGGGATCTCCTGATCTCACGAGTTATCGGCTGCCCACTGTGCGGCTACCTGTGCAAACACTGCATGTCACAATAGGCGCTCGCCCTTAACTCACCCGCTATGAGTTACTGCGACTGCCCCTTAAATATTTCATCGATTTTATTGTGGCTCCAATGTCAACCCCGTCTCGACGATAGCTATAAAGACTGTCGTTAATTTTTTGCGCAATAACGCCAATCGTGTTTCGCGCCGAATTTTATGTTAATCACAAGTTTGAGTAAGATTTATTTTCATTGTTTAGATAACGCGTAGATTAAACAGTTTTCCAAAATATCGAATATTAGATTAGATTCTAACTCGTTTATTTTTTAGAAAAGCTTTCATGCCTTCAGAAAATGAGTTGCGAAAATGCAACGCCTGCGATACATATGCGACGGGATTTATAGCTATTAAATTTTCATGAGACCATCAAATACGTCCTGTCCTTTCTTTTAACATTTCCGCGGGCTACCTTATCCTGTAGGTACTCAAACCATCTAGGATTATCTCGAATAAAAAATGAGGCCCACCTATGCGTAACACTATAACATAGACACATAATAGAATGTATAGAAGGCTGTATGGAGTTAACCCGTGCTCACCTGGCGTCACCCGCGCTCTCCCACAGATAAAAAACTCTTATAAAGAGATAAATTATTGCGTTATGGCTTTTTGAAAGAGTCCACTGCTGCTGAGAAATGACAATATTATTAAAAAGTACGCGTCTTTGTCACAATATCTTTTTGTGTTCGATATATTGTCGCCATAATAAATGCTGCCCCTTTATGGGTCGAGCATTGTGCTCCGTACCTTTGTGGACATTATTAAATATATTTTAAAGAGTTTTATTAATGGTGGGCGTCGTAAAGAGAATGTTTGATTTATTTTTTCGACGCGTGTGCTCGATGTTAGTTTGATAGCCTTCAATCATGAGAATAAATGACTTCAGAAGACAGACGTCGGATATTGCACGAAAGTTATTAAGCCAAATCACGAAAGATCCCGGAGTAACAATGACCAATAATCAGGAATAACGTGTGTCGTTTACGTTTTTATTGCAAACGCATAGATAATGCAATCGCCACGTCATAACCGCAAAAAAAAAAAATCCCGCGCTGTCAATAAACATAAAACTTGCGAAAAATTGACATATCGAATTCACTGTTTTGAAATACGATTCGCTTACCTCCTTCAAGTATCTTCACGCCTTCGGTACCTTTATAAAGATATTTTTATTATGTTGATTTTGTTTATCTTGTTGTATAGACGAGAATACGAGATCTTGTTACGTGAACAGGTATGTGACCACAATTAAATTTTTTGCCTCCACCTACGAGTAATAAGATAAAATGTGTTTTTATGTGATATTGTGATGTGTTTAACACCTGCGAGATATGGCCAGAAAAAAACCTGTAGTGTGTACCATCATTTTTGATATGCAAATGTTATTGTTAAAAAATAGTTAGGTATCATTTTTCATAAGTGCGAATGCTTATCGGAAGATGTTATTATTACAATCTTTTATGCAGTGTGTAATAATGTTGGCATTAAAAGTTTAGAAAACATAAAAATACGAATCTGATGGAGATCAAACGTACCTAGAACCTGAACACTTATCAATATCGAACCATAAATCCCAGAAAACCTTTGAAAAAAATGTCTCCAGTTTAAAAAATAAAATGAAAAAACAAAAAAAAACTACTCTCCTAAAACAAACCTTCTCATTAAAAATGTCACATTGAATTAAATACTAATCGTAATAAATCAATGCTTACCTGCAGTTGTCATGTTGTCAGAGTTTGCAGGTGCAAAAGACTCGCCTTGGGAGGACAGATACTGTCCTTTTCTGTATACAGTTCTGTACATTTGGGAATGAACTCACAGCTGCTTTTGTCATCCCAATTCAAATTAATAAGAGAGAAGAGTACTCTGTCACAACTTATAAAGCAAAAAATCCATCTGCCCAGGTCTTTTCCAACTATCTTGGGGTCGGCTTCCAGTCTAATCGGATGCAGCTGAATACCAGCATTTTACGTGGAGCAACTGCCTATCTGACTTCCACAACTCACTCGGTATTAACATACCCCTTGCTCAGACTGGTTGTCAGACTTTCGGTCTTCTGACGACCCGTAATGACTGTCAAATACCTACGACACAGCCGGGACAAACGGCTTAACGCGCTTTCCGAGTCACGGAAGTATGTAAAGATGGTCACCCGTCCATGGACCAACCGTGGCAAGCGCAGCTTAACCTGTCGATCGACCCGTGTGGCTTTTATTACATATTTAGCCACGAGTCTCACAATGAATAAACCAAAAAGATAAATAAAATGTTCTTAAAGCTAATACAATTATCTCTTGCTTCTAGATCAAGACTATCATGAGTGCTTGGGTTGTATATTGTGTCTGCCTTCCTACCTGCCTAACTATCCACCAAAGGCCTTAGTCACCCATCATACGGGTAAACAACCCAATCTCCATGGAAAAGAGCAGATATTGCACCATAAACTAACTAAAAGCATAACAATCTATCAACAAATCTGTTATCTGAATCTAGCTTCTACACAAACTTACGCTTAGGCATCTCTAAAGACAGTCTAATTCATGCATCCTTGAAGCAGAATTGTAATGACGTAGAAGCCTGCTCGCCTGCCCGGTCCCATCGGAAGTCGTGAAGGCCAATAAATAATATAGTACCATCACGTGGCGCTTAACAAATGGTCACTTCGTGCTTTGCCACCGGTTCACCTGACTTGGGACATAGATTATGGTAGGAAGAGATGAGACAATCTGCTTGAACTTCGAAAGAACCTATACTAAGCATAATCAGCCTAGAATGTTCCCACTGGGACACAGGCCTCCTCTCTGTGAAAGGGAGTGGGCCGTAATTTACCATGCGGGCCCAGTGGGGGTTGGTAGATGTCACGTGTCTTTGAATGTTTGGTTCTCGGGCATGCCTACTAAGAATAGACTGGAATCATTACTAACGTTTGAAAAAGAACTGCAGGATAATTATTAAGATAGGACCAAATCGGCGTTATGTAGTTTTTTTCTGAAGGAAAGCTATACACAATATACATATCTCTTGGTGCATAATCGATTCTTAAAAATCATGGCAGATAATAAACTACCAACAGGATCCGAGCTGGTAATAAATTGGGAACTTTTGCATCTGTGTTTTGTTTTTGTTTTTACTTTTACTTAATTCGCCTAAGCAGTATCTAAGGCTAAGTTATTTAAATATAATTTAGGATATCACGAACGAAATTGAGCTAATGGGTCCCCGAAACGATCAATTGCAATTGTCAATTGCAATGGTCAATATTTTGTGTCTTTATCGTCAATCGCTTCAATTGCATTTTGTAGACGATCAATTTTCGCATCAAGTAATTACGTCAAAATTGACAGTTGCAATTGACCCTTTAGTGAAGTTCCAATTAAAATCTAAGCAGAATAATAAATACATATACCAAAAAATCTTGATCGCGCCTTCTAAGGGAATTGGAAAACCAGCAAGACTGATCAAAATCCTGTCTGCTTACAAAACTTCTACTCTATGCCAGGACCCCCGCGATTCGCCGGCAGCTGGTGTGTCTCTGCCGTTCAATAGTATCATTAATATCGTCCATACTAACATTAAATTGATTTTAAAATACATTCACCTTTTCTATAGGTATTCGCGGCAATTTCATATGCGGGAATGTTTGCTTAGCGGTTCCTTATGTTTGCCGATTAGCTTGTCAGAATATATTATTATTGTCTATTGAAATTACGAAGTTTATAGGTACCTATGTCTGTTTAATGTTTTGTTTGCCCTTGAAAATTTAACTGTTATTTTGTTTAGCTCTATGTTTTGAAAGATGAACGTAGACAAGCACCCTAAAACCACCTACCGTTTGCAAGAGAGAATAATTCCACTAACACACTCGCCTCCAAGGTATGTTTGTCATAAGCGGCCATTCTAGTTGGAACTCCATAAATTTTATCTTATATGGTTTTGCGCTTCTTCATAAGTTTCTAATAGAAGAAATAGACTTGTATCTTTACCAATAATGAAGCAAAGACCAAAAAAACCGAAATATCATAGATTTCCATAGTAGACCCTCCCATATGGAAGTAGCTATCATTAGCTTACGAATCGAAAACGATTCGTTTTTTTTTTATAGGAACCAAACATAAACAAACGAGACAACAGAAAACCTCCTATTCTGCCATACGGCATACCCAACTGGTATACATTCTTCCAAGAATCCAAAACGCATTCTTTCTAAAAGGAATTTAAAATTTGCTTCTTATAATAATCGCAACGCAATATCAGCCAAGTAACCGCTGCTTCATAAAACGTATCCACGAGCAATTCCCGCGACTCGCCAATAACATTTTAAAGTCTATTTAGACCCGCTATCTTTATTGTAATGCTCTATGCTCAGTTAACTTAGACTCGTTATATTTTAGACAAAAGATGCCCAAGACTCTAGATCTAGAGCTGAGCTAACTTCACAAGATACTGGCTGGAATATTTGAATCTTTATTGAGTGTAAAACATACTTTTCTGCATGTCGATTCTGTAAAAATCTTACCGTGAAAACTAGCGTGGAATGAGCTTTCATTGATGACTAAGCAAATATGTACAATCATAATCGTATTTTAATTTAAAAAATTATGCTAATTTTATTGATCATTTTATATATGTAATTTCAAAATTAGTATTATAGATATCAAAACATTAATACTTTGTAAAACAGAAACTTAGTCAGAATAACATTTTTTTTTTCTATACTAGTCTTTTTTTCTACATTAAAACCCCACAAAATAGTACCTAATGTTTTGACAATTAAAACACTAAATTTTAAAATTATATAAAACGATCAATAGAATTGGCGTAAAAAATATTATTAAAATCTAGATTATGATTGTAAATGTATGCTTGGTCAATCCCTAGTATCAGGTGGGATGACACTGACAGCTCACTCCAAGCTCACTTCGCCTAAGTTTTCACGGTGAGATGGTTACAGAATCGCACTGCTGGTGATTATAATAATAATAATAATCATTCCCCATTCCATTACATTCACAGATTCATTATCATACTCGTATCTGTTTATTGTCGTCAGCGGTGGTTTTTTATTTATTTAATGCCTTAATCACATAAATGTGCAGAGACACTATCCAATCATCAAAATAAATAATGAATGAAAGCTCTTAATGAAATAAGGACCTTCCAGGAACAACTGCCATGGACAGGTAAAGGTGAAATAAATAACCATTACGAGTATAACCGCCTATTAGTGATCTTTGTTATTAAATGACAGAAGGACGTTATGAACATACACGGCCTTTTCTATTTATTCGGTTTGTATTATTCATCTTCTTGTAAGATAATAATTATTATGTGATATCTTATTAGATTTTTACACATCGCTGAATATAACTCCCATAGTAGGGGTTACATCATTGTTTGCCTATTTTCAGATCTAAGTACCCAATACATTTCATTATACACATTCGGTACCACTTCTTTTACTACTTTTTCAGTAGGTATGCGATTGCAGTTGATTTACGGTGGAAGCTATATTTATGTTGTTTAAGTTTGAAGAGACTCATATAGAGTACATACGGGAGTAAATAATTCTTAAACTAATTAACTATTTGTCAAGTAAGTATGTGCAGATGACATACAAAAACTTTCGTATATGTTATTCTTAATTAAAACAATTAATTAACTTCATCATCTGTAGCAAGCCTTCATAATAATCGTTAAGCTAGTAAGTAGTTAGCTGCGGCCTTATCCTTGTGCATATGATGTTCCCACTGCTGTGACACAAGCCTCCTCGAGGCAGTGGGGTTATATTATAATCTACCACGCGGGCCCAGTACGGATTGGTATACGTATCTATACATATATATTAGTATATACATATGTCTTCGATTTTTTGGTTCACAGACATACCAGTTTCGTCACCGTTTTTTAGAGCAATGCTGATGAAATAAATGACACAAAGTAAATCACCTGCGGTTTAAACCCACGACCTACAACTCCTAAGTCGGAGGGAAGGGGGACGTTTGAGTGCTCTGCTTCGTATATCTATTGATATAAAGTAAATACGAGTTTTAACTAACAATAAGTATATCGCGGGGGGTCAGTCGCCTCGAGGGTAGCCAATACTCACCAAGCTGGGCTAAATTGGCGTTCGTTCTGATGTATCTCACTCGTAGGCATGGAGGATAAAAGTATGTCGCGTTTTTTACAAAAAAGTCCACGTCCGTCTTTTTACTTAAATCTTAGCTCATGTTCCGCCTAAGCCTATTCATTCTACGTCATAGCTCAAGCTAATACAAATTGTTCTTACTGTATAAGCAAATAAAAAATAATGTAAGCTAACTATCGTTAAGTGATTGAACGGTTACACCGACGAAATGCTTGGGTGGTCTTACCCTGCGGCTACAGCTAGTGATTCAATTTGCTCATTAAACAAAATAGATTTTGTGCGAGTGACGATAGATGTGAAAATAGTTACCGTGTTTTGCCGTCACTGTAAATAATTGAGAAGTTGAAATATCTATGCCAGACGTCATCAAAATACTCCTTCTAAAACACTTGACGGTTCTAGCTCTCTCTCAATAGTGAATCACAGAAACCTGCAAAGTTAGTACCTCAACTTAGACAAAGTTGGCAGATGAAAATTAAATCGGCTCTGTCATACTTCGGACAAGAAGCCATTACCCTGATCCTTCCTCGCCTAGGTCTTCTTGTGAACTCATGTGGACCAAATGAGTAGAGGCTTTAACAACCACCTGATTTAGCGAAGAAGTTCCTTCATCATCATCTACACTCGTTTTTTTTTTATTTTTTATTATTGACAGGGTTACTTATGATCGCCTTCTTATCTCTTCTTCTTTGCGTGTTGATGGCATGAATCTAGCTTCAAATTTGGCACCTTTGGTAGCTGTTGTTGCCTTGAGTACCTAATGGTAATCGAAGATGTGGTTGGCAGTAGGCACGTTTGCCTAGAAGTACCTAACCTATTCACTCTGGACTTGAAGATATCCAGGTTATAACTATCAGGAAATACAGACTCCGGCAGGAATTCGGCTTCTTAGCTGTAGGAACAATGATCGCATTCCCAGACGTTTTGTGCGTATACTCGTTCCTCAACAGTAGCAATAATAAATAAACTTAACAAAGTCGTGATGAAGCAATGTTATTGACTAAATCATCTTAATTCTACTACTATATACGTTTACTCCTGTGGTCTTCCCACCGGGTGAAAGCACGTGCCCAACTCTACCCACTCGACGCCACTTCTGCAGGAAAACTTCCGGAAGGACTCATGCGAAGCACCCTTTACACTTAAGTATTTAATAGATATACCACACAGTAAGAAAGCTACGTCTATCAAATAGATAGTTGGTAGTCGATACTGATAACAGAATTACTAAAATTAGGTACCTACACCTAAATGTCATTGATCTTCCAAACTTCAAATTTATCAATAACAACATTTGCTAGCTGACTGAAAGGAGCTTACAGACTAGGAAGACAAAAGAATGTCAAGACTTCATTCATACATATACTAAGTTTTTTTATTTCTTATACATACTTACCCAGGTACTCAAATATGAACTCCTGGCATCCTATTTTCTGCAATGCTTTTTCAATACCCAAATTACACCACCGGTGGTCTACTTTCACGTAGCACGCGCCTCAGTTTGCCTACTCCAAGCCACTTCAGCGGACTTCCGCAACAATACACCAAAGTAAACCGCTTTACACCAAAGTACAGCGCTATACAGCAATTCACCGCGCATTAGCAGCTGCGCACGCGCTCTCAATGACGTCATTGTTTCGAGTGTCAAGTACTTGTCGTGGTGGTCTGTTTCCATATTGACGCGCGGCCACCTAATAATTTCCTTGTTTGTAACTAATTGAATTCTTCCCTTCGTATTTTTATTTCAAGATCTTTTGACATTTTTATGTCACTTCTGATGACATTATTGGGTACTTATAAGATAGCTAATGAACTATTGCGGAGCAGTTAATGAGTAATTAATGTTTTTATAGCGCTACTTATGTTTGCTTCAATTTATAATGAAAAACGAATAAAATAATTCATCAGCAATTCACTTTTATCCCCGACTGACTATCACTATTCCTCCATCCATCAGACATAATTATAATGGCCACTGCTTTTTCTATTAAGAAAAGGCCTAAATCTATTATAGCTACGGTCTACGATAGTCTAGAAAGAGTACAGTTACACCTTTTATAAAACACAGCGCAAAATTATCGACGCAAGCGCAGCTGCACGTGCCCCCAATGATGTCATTGTTTGGAGTGTCAAGTATTTGTCGGCGTCATTACACGGTGGTCTGTTAAGTATTAACATATTGATAACCACTTAATGAGGACCCCTAGTTTACAAGCAATTGAGCTGTAACAATAATGTAGGTATAGTTACGCTGTTTTTGCTACGAGGTGCTACGGACCGTAGCGCGTAGCAATCAATAATTACAAACATCAATTAATTTGAAATCATCCATTTTCATACTTTTGCCAAAACATTTCACATGTAACTGATCTTAATGAGAATAGGTATACTTAACTCATCATCTGCCTAGCCTTTTCCCAACTATGTTGGGGTCGGCTTCCAGTCTAACCGGATGCAGCTGAATACCAGTATTTTACATGGAGCGACTGCCTATCTGATCTCCATAACCCAGTTACTGGGTAATACGATACCCCTAGGTAAGACTGCTTGTCAGATTTTCGGGCTTCTGACTACCCGTAACGACTGTCAAAAATCTACGAATGACAGCCGGGACCAACGGCTTAACGTGCTTTCCGAGGCACGAAGGGGTCTCGGTATGTAAAGAGATGGTCACCCATCCACAGACCAACCGCGGCAAGCGTAGCTTAACCTAATCGATCGAACTGTGCAGCTGTTATTATTTGGCCATGGGCCCCTCAATAGGTATACTTAACTCTATAACTTTAATTGATTGACAGCGTTCAAACACGGTCGCAGGGTCATCAACGCACCAACTGTAACCTTGAATTTGGAACATGATTCTAAACCCCCTAGCTAGTGGATAAGTTTTTCGTCAGTTATCAAAAAAAAAAATCTGCAGTTTCATAGAAATCTGCAATACCTACGCGGTCAAAATGTATGGAACAGATATTTTTTATTTCTTTAATAATCGACGAAAAATTTAAACGCAGATGGGTTCAGAATCTCTCGCATAACAGAAGACGCGCAACCTGTTACCGGTTGCGCGTCGATGTCCCTGGCACCTTGTATAGAAAATATGTAAAACCGTCATAATATTTATGCTTCAGATAAAAGTTATGTGACTATTGAAAAATCAGGCCTCATGAAAAACTAATTTTAATTAATCGGAAAATGATATTATTCACGCTCTTCACTAACAACTACAAAAAAAAGTAAATTAGTCGTTCAATTATGAAGTTCTAATGTAAATAAACAAAATACTATGCCCTTGACCCAATCACTAAAACAGTGAGTAGACGGTAACACCGTACATTCCCGAGCGACAAACTGTCATCCACAGTTTACGGACGACATTAAGTCCCTAAGGATCGATCATTTTGCGATTAATCGTCCACTATTCTGATTCGCCTACGATTTTAAATCACGTTAGATTTGAGGACGTGACTTGAAATTTTTGTTACAATCTAACATGGTGGAAAAATGATGGAAATTGAGTTTATTTACTCATAATGCTGATCACTCGTGTCTTGTTAGACTTTTCTGTAATTTTTTGACTCAGGTGGTATTTATGGTGTACACTTCTACTAGTCTAATGGAATAAAATGTGCTGATTTAAATGCCTGATACTTTACCAGGTTCCACGTCCGAAAATAAATTGTTACACTTAACCGTCATTGATTGTATATGTTCAGGTTCTTCAGAAGCACTGTAATAGCAGTATTACCAGTAAACTAGTCTAGAAGATGGAAAGGTCAATGAAGACTGTTCTTTAACATAGAGATGCAATATCTGATGTTTATTTGAACCTATAGCAAGATACTTCATTCTCTTGCCCAATTTCTGTGGGGTTGGCACAACGTCCTTTTCTTCCATACTTCATTGAGAAAAAGACATGTATGTACTTCATACTTACGATGGATGGACTGTGTGAAAGATGGTATGGCTAGAAAGGAAGCGACTACCGAACAGGAAGTTAAGCTAAAGTTAAGCTGCGCCCCGCGGTTTCACCCGCATAAGTCTCGATCCCGTAGGAATATCGGGATAAGAAGTATTCTATGTGTTAATCCTGGTTATGAACTATCTGTGTGCCAAATTTCATAAAAATTGGTCCAGCCGTTTGAGCGTGAAGAAGTAACAAACATACAAACACACACACACACACACACTCACAAACATTCGTCTGTATAATATTAGTGTGATAAAGTAGTTCCAAGTTCTGCTGAGATATATAACTTAGGTATATACAGTTCGATTCCTTTTACAAACAACCCCAAAACTGCAGATGACAACACAGGAACAGGTTGATAACTCAAAATAAAATTTTCCCGTTATGTCTTTGTAAATAAGCAAGGGCGGATCGCCGTTTGAAGTGGAGGGTACAAAGGGATGGGGGATAGGGGGGACCGCAGATCCTATCGGCGTGTCCAAACTGCCACAGACAGATAACTGTGCGTGTGTGAGTTGAATTTTAATACACCCTGTGTTAGTTGTGGACTAAATGCTTAATTGAAACTTATTTTATGTAGTTGGCTTTTGTTTTATGTAATTTGAGTTGGATGATGTTTTTTTAATGTTTTAATTACTTTTTGTTAAACTTTTTACGAGAATCTGCCAAACCTATATCCTTTGTTACTAAACAAAAGATAGGTAAACGATGACCTATTACTATATATGTACTGTAAATCGATCATCCTATTAGGGTTTCGGTTTGAACGATTGCCGTCTGGAATAAAAAAAAAATCATGTGGTTTTTGTAGGCTTGTTTTTGGGCACAACAGGGATTTTATTTCAACCACAACACTTTCATTTGGTTTCTGTCACTGCTCACTCATAAGTCTTAGTTTTTTTTTTATTTTCCTACTACGAACTAAATAAAAGATAGGTAGATATGACATAGGTAATTACGTCATTTTCACACATATTTTGTACCTATGACTGTGTTAATTTCTATATTTTAAATGTCTGTAATTTATATGGTGTACATAATAAAGAGTATTCTATTCTATTCTAATGTACTGTTTTTCCGATTGAATCCATATGAATGCGCTCTGATATAATTTTCTAGCTTATCTAAAATCAAGATAAAAATCAAAACACCTTTATCTGATAAGATCATTATCTAAAACTAAAAATAAATAATAGAACAAACATTTTCAAGTTTACCCTGAAAAATGTGCAGGGTCGGCATCGGGTCGATACTAAAGTACCCCCCGCGCCCCGCAGGTGCGACGAGATAATCCAAGATGGCCGCCGAGATAGGACGTGACGTCACAGCGCAGCCCGCGTGCCCCCCGCACGCCTCAGCCGCCCCCGGCGCATCCTCGAAACCTCTCGCCACCCTCCTTAGATCCTTTCAGAAATCCGCCGAGTAACGTCAGAAGGAAAATTGGGTATTTACATGAAGATATTTTCTTCAGCGTCTGTTTAGGGAAAACTTTGGGTCTAACAACTGCCTGCCAATAGCGGATACTTATATTATACTTACTCGTATGTTAGCAACCTTCATCAGACATCAGAAATGTCCAGATTGCTTTACTCTATAGCATATATTTCACGGTCGTCAGTTTTTCTTCTCCATGTCCTTCCCGCAGTAGTTGTCAAGTCGTCTTCCCAATCGACTTTCTCTTTTCCTCTTTCCTTTTGTAACATAACAAGCTAATTGCCACTCAAATACCTACTTACATGTGTTTAGAAATAGTGGTTTAGTGTCAAAATCATTACAAGGAAATAATACTTTAAGGAAGGTCACGATTTTTACAAATAGCGACCACAGGCAGGTCATTGTCTCTTTTAGATTGCTTCGAAGAACGAAGATCTGCCTGTTGTCATCATTTTTTGCACGCTAGTCTTTCGTTTTGAAGAAGTACAGACGCCAGCACATCAACTTTATCGCTAAAGCATAAGGTTCAAAGTTGATTAGGAAAATCTGACAGTTTCGGGTAGCTTGATGTGCTGGCGTCTGTACATTCCGAACAAAAAAAAAATGCTTTCGCAAATATTGCACCTGTGTTTACGCGCTATTAAAAGATATTAAATAAAACGCGTGATATAAGTAGGTAACAGTAAAATTTGATTTGTTTGATTACACCAACATTTTGCGAATTTATTAAGCTTTCGCTTAATTTCACTTTTGTTAACATTATCTTGACATTTGTTTGCGGAAATGGATCTTATTAACTGTACAATCCACATTTATATCGTATAAAATAAATTATAATATTATGTAAATCATGTTAATAAAATTAAGTGGATTTTGATTAAAATATCGAATAAGAACTTCCTAAATCGATTTGCAGAAACAGAAATATAAAAAAAAAATAAAGTATGTAATGTAAAACACAGGATTTAATCAAAGTTTTGACATACATAGTGACAATTCTGGCTTCCTTTTACCGTAACTTTTTATTTTAAAGATTTTACATTTATTAATGCTTACGCGTGCAAAGTCCCCGTTACTTTTACTTTGGTAATAGAGAGGAGACAATAGTGTCACAACTTCGTATCTTGAATGAAAGATGATTACGAATTATATCAGAGGACGAGCCACAGCATCCACTCGTGAAAAAAAAAACCCTCTATAAAGATGAGAACTTTCCATAAACCAGAAATAAAAGCAATGTTTCAAAATATTCTCTTCTTCTACTAAATATGTATGTATGTTTGTATGTATGTATGTATGTTTGTATGTATGTATGTATGCTTATTTGTATGTATGTATGTAAGTATATTCTCATTGTATTTGTTTAGTTTTTTAAGTGAATAATTGATTACGATTTTATGTATTCTTTTTGTCTCCTTTACTCTTTCACACGCTGTCTACATCTCTCTATCTAATGTCCTATCGCAGGTATGCTGGAAGAGATTTCTTAAGAAATAAGCATCACCTTTGTACCTATTTTTCTGTTCTGTTTTTTCTTGTCTGTTTATATATGTGTGTACATAAATGGTAAATAAATAAATATATTACAGGGGCATTTTCTTCTCACAGAAATTTTTCTACCGGTAAAATCGACGCCAAGCTACTAATACTATAGATGCGAAAGTAACTCTGTCTATCTGTCTGTTAGATTTTGCACTGAACGGATTTCGATAAAATTTGGCACACACGTAGACCATGAGCAGGACTCACCAGAGTAGTAGATATTATGTCCTAACCTAGGATACTTTTTGTCTCATGGGATAATTTCTGACATCCGCGGGCAAAGCTAGTAAAAGCTAGTAAGACGTATATATAGTCTTCGTATATATCGTCTTGCTGGTCAATATAATAATCTATTTCAAAATATTGACATCTTCACTCTTCCAACCAGTAAATTTAGAGGCTTTTTTCGTGACACGAATCTTTTATTCGTGGAATAAATTGACGTCTGACAGTTCAAATATGGAAACAATGTCAAAAATTCAAAATTTATTCTCAGGACAACACTTATTTTAGGTATAAAAATTTGGTGGAATGCGCCCTTAGACTGTATTTATAATTTCTTATTTTTTTTATTTTTATTTTCCATGCCTGTGTAGTGTTTAGTTTTATCATTAACACATTATGTGATTTTATTGTAACTATCAAATTGTACACATCACATTAGTTTTATAAGTTTTTTTTTTATAATATGTGGGCAATGTCGTGGTTTATACATTTACTCACTCTGTAGCTCATATTTTATGCAATATTGTAATGTGTAACCGTTTATTTCCCCAAATAAATAAATAAAATAAAATATAAACTATTCCAAAAATTATAAAATCTAAACCCAAAAAGCGCTTATTTGCCTGACGCTACTTAGGGTGGGCAGGCGCTATGTGCTCTGAGCTATGTAAGGGGTTATCTCACCAGCCGCGGCTCTATCTAAATCTGTATTATCGCAACACGCCGAATAATTATTACTACATGTATAAACTGTACTACTATGTATTTATGTATATTTATACATCTGTATCGCATTAAGATGAAACGTCTCGGCTATTCAACTTTGATTCTTATCTGCAAAGTTTTTAAGGATTAAACCTAAGTAATTTAAGTTTTGGGATATTAGTGTGGCACCTAAAATATATTGGTTTAGTAGTTGTAAGGTTTAGTTTTCAGTCGGCCTATTAAGTTTGAGTTTTATATTTTAGACGTCTAACATTATGACATGACGTTTTAGACATCTAAAGAAAGATCGACGACAATAGAATAGATAGAATATAAATATTTATTGTCCAGGTCATACAATAACCAGGTTCACTGGTTAAAGGCAAGCTGACATGAGTAACTTAAAATACTACCTACAGCTAGGTGTCTTGCTGTAATGCTGTCTAATGGCAATGACAAACTATTATTTTTTTTTCAAATCGAGTTATACCATTTATAGAATAGAATAGAATACACTTTATTATGTACACCATATAAATTACAGACATAAATATAGAAATTTTATAAAGGGTGACGCAATGGGCGGTCTTATCGCTAAGAGCGATCTTTTAAATCAAATGAAATCAAATCAAATCAAAAATATTTATTTGTTAGAATACGGTACAATTTTTGGTTCCAACATATCCTGCCATACTATGGCGTACAAATATTTAGAATGAAATACAATTCAAAAATTAAACATTTGTTATATTATTAAACATTTAAATTGTATTAAATGAATAATAAGTCATATTCAATAAATTCTGTCTTCATTGTAATTGTATTAATTAAGACAACCTTTGGATGGATTGAAAAGGGAAGGAGAAACAAATACTGTACCTAGGTAGTCTGTGGCGTACCATTTACACGATACGATGAATACATACATAAAGTATATTATACTAATCCAAATAAATATATACATATAATAATAGACATGAAACCGGAGTAAAGAAAATATAATGATGCTGTTTAGGGAGAGAGAAAGTGCATTTTATCATAATTTTAAAAGTGGACAAAGATTCAGCACGCCTTACCGACACGGGCAAGTCATTCCATAACCGTACTGCTTGAACAGTAAATGATTTTTTAATTCTTACCTAAAACGTCACGTAATTAAATCACTTCACATAACATCACTCTTTTTAAGGACAGGTGTACACCCATACTGAAACTTATTTTCTTTGCTATTTATAATTCACTAGCATCCGCCCGCAACTTCGTTTGCGTAGAATTCGGAATTCCCGCCGTTTAAATCCTATTACCCGTTTTCCCGTAGGAATGAAGCATTTTCCCGCGGAAAAAAGTAGCCTATGTTCATCAGGGATAATGTCGGCTTCTAATGATAAAACAATTTTTCAAATCGGTCCAGTAGTTTCGGAGCCTATTCAATACAAACAAACAATCAAATCTTTCCTCTTTATAATATTAGTGTAGACTAGCTTCTGCCTACAACTTCGTCTTCGTGAAATTTCTTGTTTCACGATCCACCCCGTCGCATCGCATCGCCCACACTATTACTTCGTTTCGCTTAGCGTTAATTCTACTATCTCTGACTATTTTTTTTCTTTTTGCTCGGCTCCAAAGGGTTCTAGCGTAATGTTAAATAACTTATAGCCTTTCGCAAAAATGTTTCTATCAAATGCAAAAAGAATTTTCCAAATACAATTAGTAGTTCCAGAGATTAGCACGTTCAAACTAACAAACTCTTCAGCTTTATAATTAGTAGTATAGATATGCATTGTGGCCCTTTCTGGCCATTTTATATTTATACCACCATGAATTTAATAATTATTACTTTAACATGAATTTAATAATTGTTACTTTACATGATTATTTTACATGAATTTAATAATTGTTACTTTAATAATTATTTAGGTACCTAATGATAAGAAAATCTTACCCTCAAAGTTTAATTACGTAGGTACTGTAGTTAACTCTGATCCAAGTGCTATCAACGTACCTAGATAATACTTATAATAATGTCTACATCTTCTTTACGACAAACATACAAGCATACTTACCTATATCTTTACATAACGAGTAGGTTCATTACCCCACAATAAACCATTCTCCTCGAAGCATTCCCTTTCAGACACCTTCACTCATTCACTGAGCGCCTCTCGATCCGTACTCAGACTGAAAAATCACATAAAAGCATAATCCCTGTGGAACAATCCTATTTCCCTCTTCAGGGACAAAGGACGAAGGAGGGACCAGGTCCTCAGGTGGTGAGGACTTGAGGATCCGTCTGCCTTATCGATGTCATCGGTACGTACTCAGTATCGATTAATTTCATTCTGTATAATGAGTTTAACCAATGGCTTTATGCGGTAACGTTATTGTTGGATTTATGTGGACTATTTAGTAGTTGCTATTAAGATATTAGGATAGGGTGACAATGAGATATTGTGACCTAATTCAGCCGACTAGGTGCTGCAATTGTAACTGGAAATTATCTTCAAAAGTTATAGTTGGTTATGATATTGAAAGACTATTTCTCCGCCATGGTAATAGTTACTGGCCGTACCCATACTAAAAGTTATTCAAGTAGGGTTATTTTTTAAGACACAGTACAGTAAAGAGAACGTTACCGCGTACAGGAAGATGTAGGAAGAGGTGGACCGATGACCTGGTGAAAGCCACAGGAATCCGCTGGATGCGACGTTTAAATATACATATTCAAACAAGCATCCTGTTGGCCGCATACTGCAAGCAGGATGCATGTATGAATACATATATTTAAGCACGTACATTACTAAACGAGATCCTGCAAAAAACCGTACCTGCAAAAAACGCGATCTTGCCGTGGGAAAGGACCCTAACTCCGTAACAGACCATCAATATAAATCTGAAGTATTTTGAAGGATATTACTAATCCTGCTTCGTATGTTCAAAAAATTTCTGCTCAACGACGTAAATAATGCAATAAGTGTTTTTCACCTATCATAATGAAAGCTATTAGTACCGATAGTGTATCACGCAATTACCCCGCTGACTAAAAACATTTTTCATAAACCACAGCTCTATTAAGGAACACATACAAACCAAAGAAACCTTAGCTTTCTAGCACTACAAATCACGAATCCAAAATCACGCTCTAGTATCTATCAGTAAGTAAAGGCATCCACACACGCGCGTCGTCTCGCGGCGGAAATGGCGTCTAACCGGATATTGTATCGCGCCTTCATCTCCGGCGCGCTTCCGGTTCCGGCGCCCACCTCCCACCGGCTCGTGCGTCGCCTAATTACTACCACGTATATGTACAGTGTATAGGGTTGTTTAAGGAAAGTGGTTCACAATTAGGTATGTAGGTATAGGCAGGCTGAGATTGAAAGATTAAAATATGCCTTGTAAAGTTTTAAGTTTGTATACTTTTTATACGAATTTTGTTATAAAAGTAATCCCTCTAGAAATTAGTACGTCTGTATAATTATCATAAAGTTCCAGGGTAATCACGAAGTTCGACTTGTTATTTACTTAGGTATCTATTTGATTACCTAATTTACATTTAATATAAGCTAGTAAACGTGCATTTATGTATTTGACTCTAGTCTATAAACGGTAATTCTATGATAAATCAGTAGGTATACCGCGCTTATGACCTACAGTGCTAACAAAGAAAACCGTTAACGAAAAATAATTATATAATTTTATTTTAAGCCTGTCTAAACACAGTCAAACAATTTATTTGTTTATCCATTCCCGGTGCCATATGACCAAACCAATTAAAACTACCCTACACACATCACTATTGCCCAAACGCACAGTGTGAACATGCCACAACAAGCCAAACAAATGTCTTGCTATAACAGTCCCCGGACCCTCTGCCCGACAAAGCGCAGACCCAACATTATTATATGAGTTTACCGTCTGTAATGCATGTCTACATTGACGATTATTGGCAAAAGAGATGTTGGGAACATGTTTTTGATACAATAGAACTAAAAATCTATACATATAAACAAAACAAAGTCGGGTTAGTTGCACCATTTATAACTCAAAAACGGCCGGATCGATTTTTATGATCTTTGATTTGTTGGATTTATCTCCGCCTCGAATAGCAGACGAACTATTAAAAGATGGGAAAAATTCACGAGAAAAAAAAACTGATTTCTATGGCGGTACGAAGTTCGCCGGGTCACCTAGTAGAGTATAAATTAACTGTGTAATATCGAACACAGCTTCATTTTAGGTAGGGTAGTGTAGTGTAGCTACACAGTATATACTATTGTAGCTACTTCACTCCTGCCAAAATTACGTTGCCGTACGCATTCCACTGTATAAGTCACCAAGAAAACATTCGTTCAGACACTTCCCCATACTGATAGATAATATAAAGGATGAAATTGAATTCATGGGCATCCTTTTAAGGGGTCATTGTAGTCATCATTATGAACATCTTTTACCATGGGACCAAACCTGAAAACGCGAAAAAAAACAGCTCTTCCCTACATTTTGACGAGTTATGTGAACATTTGTAAAAGTAAGGAACAGCTGATTTTTTTTTCGCGATTTTTGGTTTAGTTCCATAGTAAAAGCTGTTCATAATGATGAGAACAGACGCCAGCACATCAAGCTACCTGAAACTGTCAAATTTTCCCAATCAATTTCACGTTATGCTGTAGCGATAAAGTTGAAAATCTATTAAAGAAATTTGACAGATTTTACGTTGATGTGCTGGCGTCTGTACAATGACCCTTAAAAGGATGTCCATAAATTTAATTTCATCCTGTAGTTTTATACCGTAATTTCTTCTACTTAATAAAAATCTTAAATTCATTTAGTCTCTTACTGACAGAGAATGCAGAGCCTAAGCCGCTGGGTCTAGAAGCATGAAATATTGCAAAAGTGTTCCCTGTACATATACAACGTGTAACGTTAAATGCGCAAAACCTCAGACACCCCAACTGATTTTTAATTCAATTGGCCTATTTCACAGAAAAAATAAGTCATTAAAAAAATTGTAAAGGTTTTATGTGCTGTTTTAGTTTTACTGGCCATTCTGATCGTTTCTTGCGTCTGCGACGACGCTTTATCGAGGGAGGAGTCGTCACCGGGCCGCTGCGCCGCGCAGACATTGGCTTGCTTGACCTATTAATAAATAGACACGGCAACGTTTTTAATGAAGATTTTTTGAAAAATGTGACCTATATTAAAAAGTGGTTCAATTAATTCTGCTCGTTATTCTGAACAATATATTTTCAGGTTTTGCGCATTTAACGTTACACGTTGTATAATGAAAGTAGCGAAAGCACTAAGGAAGAATTTTTGAAAATTTATCCCGTAAAGGGATTAAATAGGGGTTGAAAGTATGTATGAAAGTTTATTTATATTTAAGATTTTTTTTCCTCGTCATTTTTACCGATGGAAAATCCCACCTGGCTTGGTTATGCCCAGTATTTTCAGTGACTGGTGATTGATTAGGTACCATTTATAAAGAAGGGGTAGCTTCACGTGGGTATTTATACGTAAATGGCTGAAGGTCAAGGTTTAATGTGTTGACTAGTTATCTTAAAGGTCATAAGTTCAAGCCCTATTCCGTAGAAGCTAATTCTAGCGTAACTGTATTTTGCGTAGGAAGCAAAGCAATCAGTGATGCCAATACATCACTTATAGTATAGTTTTCACTTACGTTATAGTTTATTTTAATTATTCTAGCTCACAGTTGAAGAAATAATCACCTTCAGCCTCAAAAATCTTTATTTCGTTCCTAGTTTTATGGGTCTACGTAGCGTCTACGAATCTATGATGCTACGAATTTATGCCTACGTAGCAAATGCGTTTATCAAAATAGTCGTCTCAATCTCATTTATTCTATGAGCTTAGATGCAGAAATACGTGAAAAAATCTGTAACAATAAAAAAAAACATTAAAATAAGAAGAAAAACGATAAAACATTTTATTAACTTTCATTTCAGCTTTCAGCAAAAATCTCACCGTGAAATCATAAGTGAAGTGAGCACTTAATAATGTTAATCCCTAGCGAATGACAGCTCACTCCACGCTCACTCCACCCAAGCTTTCACGGTGAGATGGTTACTGAATCGCACGGCAGTTCTCGTCTTGTAAAGCTCGCTACAGCTGATTCGAAGTTTAACAGTTGGCTGTTATACTTAAGTTTAGGAACCTCGTGTGATCTTTAATATTCTAATTATTTTAGGTCTTTATTTCTACAAATGTCACCTCCCAAAACAACAGGATAAATCCCCGTAGTAAAAATAACTCAAAATCCATACAAATCCTCAAAGGCCCTCCTAAACTAAATGAACACACATTATCTTGAAATCACAAACCCTTCAAGCTTCATGCCGTGCCCTATCTGTCACAGGTCACAAGTTCACTCCAGCTTCCCATATCTGGTCAGGAAGCGTGAATTAGCGCGGTGTGCGCCGGCGCCGCGGCGCGTGCGGCGCTATTGTTTGACGTACGTTTGCGCGGGTGATGTGCACTTCCCCTAGCTGTCAGATGTACTAGGTAATGTCGCAATTGTTTTGGATTTTGCTTGAAGTGCTTGTTGGGAAATAGAGCATTGGTAAAAAATTGAGATGATGAGCTGAATACCTACTCAAATAAATTGTAGGCTTTTAAGAAGTAGGTGTTTAATTCCACTATAGATAGATAGATGACAAAAAGCTTACCTAACCGTTTTGCTTGCTGAACAACTAACTACATAAGTACTGCAAGTAACCTACAACAAGTAACCTACTAATTTTCACGGTAAATATTGATTAACGCTAAAATCATTTAGTTAAATTGTAGTAGTTTTTTGGTTCAGGTTGTATGTTGAACAAAATATGACCAGTAAATTGCAACAACGTAAGAAAATTTGAAATTAGTGGGCTACCCTACGCTACGCTTTCCCCTTTGGGTGAAATAATAACAGAGGCACGTTTTCATATTCTGTAAACGTCCCTTTAAACTATTTTAATTTCGACCTGGTAGTTAATCACGCTGTTACTCTTAATTAATTGAATTCATAAATAGACAAGTGATTTCAAACAGTATACTTAGTTAGATACACATAATTCTTTTTCGTGACAGATGTTCGGTTAATTTCATTTTAAAGACTCGGGCGCATCAAAATTATCTCGTAATTAAGTGCAGATGCAAAGAGACGATCTTTTGGAGTCTTTGATGGCTATCTATTATTTTATATTCTGCACTAGAAAGTAAATAATAGACATCTTATTTTAGGTGTTTTTGATGTGGACAAAAACATTCTGTACTTAATTAAACTAGTAAATCCTAACTAGTATTATAAATGCGAAAGTAAGTTTGTTTGTTTGTGCCGCTTTTACGCTAAAATGGCTGAACGGATTTAGATGAAATTTAGCACATAGGTAGACCTGGAGAAGGATATATGTAGGCTACTTTTCATCCTGGATTGCAGACGAAGTTGCTGGCAACAACTAGTAAAGCTGAATTCAGAATTTGAATAAGAATTATTTTAAAATGTATTAGTTACCTGTTAGCTACTAACGAAAGATGACTAAAACGTTGATGTTATAGAAAATCATAACTGTCGCATCGCAAAGAGATCAATATCCCGTAGCACAAAATGTGTAGATATGTACTTATTCTTGGTGGAAATTTTTCTTTCTTTTTTTTTCATTTCAAATCACGAACATAAGTGTAGCCCCTGGGTCTTGTACAACGAGCTCCTGTATCACAAGAGCCATATAGACATTTTGGAACATTTTTTGTAATCTACAAGTCAGTGAGTCTTAGGGCCAGCGCAGACGACGGACAATTGTCAGCGGACTTTTTTGTCCGCCAATATAGAGCGCTTAGAACTGCACCAAGTAGGGCCAGCGCAGACGACGGACATTTGTCCGCGGACTTTTTCGTCCGCCAAAATAGAGCGCTTACAACTGCATCAAGTAACGCACACGAGGGACTAAAAATACCACGGACAAAAACTCCGCCTCGTGTGCGTTACTTGATGCAGTTGTAAGCGCTCTATTTTGGCGGACGAAAAAGTCCGCGGACAAATGTCCGTCGTCTGCGCTGGCCCGTAACGCACACGAGGCGGACTTTTTGTCCGTGGTATTTTTAGTCCCTCGTGTGCGTTACTTGATACAGTTGTAAGCGCTATATTTTGGCGGACGAAAAAGTCCGCGGACAAATGTCCGTCGTCTGCGCTGGCTCTTATACTACAAAGTAGGCAATAGAGTGAGAATCCTGAATATCACAACGGAATAAATACTTAAATCTCAGTTACCGCAAGTACCTACTGTGCGACGGCCGGGTTGCCCCACAATGAGTTTGATTTACCGCCGTCTCCCGTTACACCCCTTGTTGCTACCCGCTATGTGGCTACACCATCTACAGCGCACTACAGCTACATACACTGATACTTAATAAAGATTGCTTTATTAATCTAGCGTTACGTTAATCAATGTTTAAGAAGTTCATGTATTATTGAGGCGACAAAAAAAATATGTTTTTTTACAAGATGATTACTACCATTTACACTGTATTAATATTACATAAGAATAATCACATTATAAATATTCAAAATGGCAATGTCGGACGGTCCATATTCAGTTGTCTAAATTAACCCGGCGTCATTGTGGTAGGAAATAGTTACATGGACGTTGAGGTGGGTCAATATTACCCATATATTATTTAATACATGGTATTTCCATAATTTTTAAGTAAATTCGTAAACTGTGTCATTATTTCAGTATAAAGGTACTGGTTTTGATAATAAAACAGAAAAATTATAATACAGAAACGTTTGAGTTTAATCAACTTTTAAAACACTCAAAATTTACAATAAAAAAATGTACATTATTGGCTCCAGCTACTGCACAGAACGGCAACGTCGCCCGCTTACTTTAAAAAATTTTGACCCAACCTCAATCACGCTGGGTTAATTAAGGGCTTATATTGAAACCAATTAGATATCTATAAAAAGGTCTGTGCCATTGTAAGAAAGAAAAAAAAACAATAAGTTACATGTCTAAGTGTGAACCAATTTGTCCTTTATTTCAAAATATTTCCGAAAATTACATTTTATTCTCCTAATTAGGTATCTATTGCCTATTGAAGGAACCTACTATGCTGCCGTCAATAGCATAGTTGCAGTACGCTTTAAACAGTTTCGAGAATGCATTGTGATGAAAAAAAAATTCTCAACTTACTGCAAATTTTCAATTGCTAAATTTGGTTTAAAAAGCGATTCAAACGAATGGGTAAGACAAAAATGTAGGAAGATCTCGTTATCGTGACCACGGCTGTATATCTAACTCATTTGTGACAAAAATCCGACTTACTGTAACTATGCTATTGAGGGCAGTATGATCTACTTATTACCATTTTTACGTCTATATTACTTGCCCTGTATGTTAATAAACGGTAATTTTGGAATAATTTATCTATTTTCATCCTCAAAAAAGCAAAGATGTAGCTGCTTTCGTTAATGTCATATAAAAGTGATAAAAAAGAAATTGCAAAGCGCGGCCAATAAAAAATAAAACCAACTGTTAATGGCCAGTCTCCCACAGCGTTAATTACGCGACATTCCTTCCACTCGTTCGATTCCGTTCATTCATTCACAATTACATCTGTTAACTAAACTATCGCATCACCCTACCCTCTGGGGTTCATTTAACCCCTCGAATATAAAAGGAACAATAACATTGACTGGTCCGCTCCAGCAACTGATTGCGCAGTATCAAATCAAAGGCGTTGGTGTTTTAATTGTCTTTTGTTAAATGTTTTGTTATTGTGTCAATCAGCTTCGCTATCGACACAATTCAATTATATAGAGGGGGCTTTTTTATGTGAATGATAAAGAGAGTAATGGAATTCGTTAGGACTGATATATCATACTTAGCTATAATAATGTTATGAAGTTCTAAGACAAACCCCGCTAATCCCCTAATCGTCCTAGCAGACAATGAGGATTTCATAAATCAATCAAACTTTCAAACAAAGATCATAACTCCAACGCAACGACTCTTCTGGAAAACTTAAATTACTCTTTTTTCCGCGAATGCGAGTGCGAATAATCTTCTTGACGGGCTGAGAAATTGATGGCGTCGAAAAAACGCCAACTCAAAATCCGACAAACTTTTTACGTCAGCCGAGTTTCACTTAGAGAAGTTTCTACATCCATTTAGAAGTTACTCCTATACGACAAGCTGACAAATTTTAATGAACCCAAGAGGGTTGCTAATGTCTGCGACTCGCGTAATGGGAAAACTTTGACGCGTTCCCCCGCCGCCGCGCAACGAACGCGCTCCGCATTTTTACTTCACATATTCTATTGTTTTCAAGACATATTTACCAAAGTCATGACAAAACAGCGATTGTGAGTTCGCCAACTCACATTACAAACACAGAATTGTTTGATTACTTTATCCGCTAATTTTGGACCGACGCAACGTGTACGCTATGGGAAATAAAATGTAACACTACACCCCTGGATGGGTTACAATAAAAAGCGCAATCATTTTGACGTGTGCCATTTCAACTCTTTCACTGAACTCCGCCTAGTATAAATTACATTATAAATTTTAACCTAATCGTTCAGTGACCAACGAAAAAATGTATTAGGGGTGACATGATTGTGATTTAAACGCCTAACCTCCGCTTAAGGGCGGTCTCGCGTCATCCATCATACGCTTTACATATGTTTGAATAAATCTCGTGGGAAAAGGATTTCCTCTCAGAAGTCAAAGCGGCATTTTGCTACATTGTAGGGTGGCCAACTGAGCGAAAATAGTTAGGAAATGGATAGGTCTTATGAATGGCGAAAATTCTTAGTGGCTTTGACATATTCACGTAAACGCTTAGAGTGAATACTTATACTTAATTCATCATCATCTGCCTAGCCTTTTCCCAACTATGTTGGGGTCGGCTTCCAGTCTAACCGGATGCAGCTGAATACCAGTATTTTACATGGAGCGTCTGCCTATCTAACCTCCACAACCCAGTTACTGGGTAATACGATACCCCTTGGTAAGACTAGTTGTCCGACTTTCAGGCTACTGCCGACCCGTAACGACCGTCAAAGATCCAGAATGACAGCCGGGAACAACGGCTTAACGTGTTTCCCGAGGCACGGAGGGGTCTTGGTATGTGAAGATGGTCACCCATCCACGGACCAACCGTGGCAAGCTTAGCTTAACCTGATCGATCGACCCGTGCGGCTGTTATTCCTTAGCCACAAGCCCCTCCCTCACACCTCACTTATACCTAAGTGTGCGGTGTAAATAAGTTAGTAAGTAATAAGTAGTAGTTAGTATGTACTATAATCACACTGTAGACCTAACTAATTTATTTACAACCCCGCTTGCACACGCAGCAACCATAGGAACTCTATCTCTTGACACCTTCCACGTACAGGCGCCAGCACATCAAGCTACTACAATCTGTGAAATTTCTTTAATAGATTTTCAACTTTAACGCTAAAGCCTAAGGTTCAAAGTCGATTGGGAAAATTAGACAGTTTCGGATAGCTGTATGTGCTGTACCTACATATACCTACCGTCCTAGACAAATCGTAACAGATTACAGATGCAGATATTTTTATCCTAGTCATTCGTTGGATTCTAAAAAATACAAACATGAACTTTTATATGTTAGTTTCATTCGACGCATCAAAGTCAACACGTCACTTTACTTTCCCAACGCTTACTCAACCCATGGAATCCCTACCTTACAAATAGCGGATTAGGGCAGTTTGGCAAACAAGGCGTCGCCGGCGCGTGCGGCGCTTATAACTAATGCTGTATTAATGTCTATTAGCTCCCCGCCATTGTTCTGCACCTAGCGTTAGCTATTTGTTTGGATTTGTGCTAGTAATGCGACAGTGAAGACTAAGCCGATGAATTTCGCACGAGAGGCGTTAATAGAAGTCAAGTATGCACGTTTGTTGTGATTTCTAAAGATTAGGGCATTATGCAATTGCGTTTTTCATTACCAGGGTGTCATAAAGGATAGCTTAGGGGGATACAAACAGGTGTGTCAGTTTTGGTAGCTTTTAACCGAGAAATTGCGTCATAGGTAAGGGTACAATTCGACGGCGAAGTGCCAATAGGTACCTCCTAACTGACAAAGTCAAAAATTTACACAAACTGAAACAAAACGTTCAAAACAGACACGTTTGTTTAGTTGGGAGGTACATATTTACACATTTTAATTTAATGCTGTTGCAACAAAAAATACACTTGGGCGATTTTACTAAAACATGCAAATAACGCCTTTAAATTAAAAACGAAAAAAAAGTGAATTTCTCAAAAAAAATGTCAGTTAGGAGGTATTGGCACTTCGCCGTCGGAATGTGAAACTCCTATATCTCACCTTTTTTTTTTAAGTTAGCACTGGCACTAGCTTATTCTTCATACTTTAGAACTTTATTTAAAACCTTAGAGTTAGACGCTTTCTAGGTATGAAGAGAGAGAGAGAGAGAGAAAGTAGTGTAGAGTTCTGCAGTCTTAGGAATTATTTTGCTGGAATGATTTCGCAACCATATGAAGGACCTAAAAGGCAGAGAAGGACCGGTACATTTCCATGTTAGATATCGACGTAAAGGTAATATCGCGAGACTCGATCCCCGTGCCATTATTTCTAGCGGAGAACCTTGCCTTTTGCCAAATAAGTTTCAGGCAGACCCAAAATTTCCAACTTTTCCGGCCTATGCAAAGGTATAAGTGCTACAGCCATATTGCACCAGTTGTGTTTTAAGTCTTACGAGGGATGAAGAGCCTCCGCCTATTGACATTTAACTGGTTCCGGCACTAATCCAAACTCCGAGCTGCTAAGTGCTACTATCCTGATGATATACTAAATAACCTCGTTAGTGTGCCCTGCTTAGTAAATAAATAACATGCTGCCCGATGCACTATCAGTAGCAATGGCTTTTATTTTGACAGTTCCACAACATTCATTGCGTTATTTATGTTGTTGAGCTACCTTTTTCGAACATATAAAGCAATGGATTGACAATATCCTTCAAAATTATTGAGATTTATACTGATAATGTGTTACGCAATTAGGGTACTGGGAATCAAAACGAAGACACCACGCTCAGCAGCTGCGTTTGGAGCCCGGATCAGTTATACACTAACAGAGTAATCTAGCTACAAATTACTATGAGACATGATATTTTATTTCATGTTGGATCGGAAACTTTAGATCACCAACGTCGAGCAAACTTGGCTAGTTCTTAGTCAACATTGCCAATACAAACTTAAACCAACTTTACAAGGCCAATGCCGCAGATCGATCCGCTTCTTGCCTCACGATAGTTGCGATAAAACTGTTAAGTAACAGGGGCGAGCCTTATCGCAGTAGGCACGTGTCATCAGCTAACTCAATGCACCCCATCATTGTTGTGACGTCAGAAAACGGCATTCAGGTCATTGTTATTGTGAGCTTGGCAGCTGAAAGCGGTGGTTCTGAACATGTTGTTGTAGTTATGAAAGCTTAGGTACCTACAGAAGCTAGGGAGCTTAGGTAAGTCTTGTACCTACTATGTGGCGTTTGACTGCAAAGTTCAAAATAAGTATTTATACGTATCTTGGTATCATTGAAAACATTCAGATACACTTCAGTAGACCTCACGACATCTTTCTTTCTTGCACGTGAAACTTACTCATAGGAAGATACCTAATAGTATTGTATTACTTAAACTAAAGGGCTTACAGGATTTTCCACAAGACGCTACGAAAAATACTATAAATAATGCGATAGAGGCCAAAAACCGCTTAATGGCAAACAATAATACAGAACATTTTATTTCCTATCTCATTACATCGGTCCTCCCACAAAGCGTTCTCATTACCGGCGTTTCACTTTACACTTCCTGCTCATTCGTGTGCAATCTGTAGTGTGCAAATCCGTTAATCTTATTTGGTGGGTAGTCGGAACGCACGTGGCGCCACGTGTCGCGAAATCAAACTAATCTCCAGGCCGTACGCGTCGGCGGGCAGCGCGCGTGCGCCGACCCGATAACGCCAAGAAACGCCATTCATTCCCGCTCTTTTGTAGTGAACAATCACTTATTTATTTATGATATTTGCTACTAGTCAACCTGCCACCCTCGTGAGTTAATGTGTACTTAACTCGGCTAAAGCTCCGCGTCGTCAGATAGGGTGTCTTATAGCGGTGTTATAGTTGCCGTTTATGTATAGAAGACTTATAACACTGATTCGATATTTTACTACTATGCATTTTAAGATAATATTTTTATTTAAATAATCATTGTCATTGATAATATTTTTATTGTCTGACTGAAAATAAAATTACTCTACTTGATCTGGGAATCGAACCCTAGACCCCACGCTTAGCAGTGACGCTTGCGACAACTAGGTACCTAAGCAAAAATACATAGTAAAAAAATTAAATAATTAAATTTGAAATCAGCCATCGGTATAAGCGGGTACACTATTTTAAGACTCGACAATAATAGTTTCAATTTGCCATTATGCCTAAATAAATTCAGAAAGCACTCCTAAAGACTATGTTAGATTATTAGTATTGCTGAGCTGATGGATGGATAGGCGCGGGAGCCACCGTCCTGATATCCGCAATAGCCATCTCCTGGACTCTGAATCTATACCTGGCCTGCGCAAATATGATCACATACACATCTGAATTTCGTACAAAGCTCAAGTGGCTTCCCATACGTCTTCGCCGGAATTCTCATATCTTCCGGTCGATTCTGTAAAAATCTCACCTTGAAATCATAAGTGAAGTGAGCACTTAATAGTGTTAATCCCTAGCGAATGACAGCTCACTCCACGCTCACTTCACCCAAGCTTTCACGGTGAGATGGTTTCAGAATCGCACGGCTTGTTTCAGCTCTACAGTATTTTGTTTAATCCTAAAACCCCCTCTTATCTTATAGAACGTTACAAGTTCCTTCATGACACATACCTAATAGATATTTGAGGTCATCTGAAAATCTGAGTCTAGAGATGCCGATGCATTCTACCAGTTTCTATGACAAATCTTTTACTGTTCAAACAGTACGGTTATGGAATGACTTGCCCGTGTCGGTAAGGCTTGCTCAATCTTTGTCCACTTTTAAAATTATGATAAAAAAGCACTTCCTCTATCCTTAAACATCATCATTATATTTTCTTTGCTCCTGTTTCTATCTCTATGTCTATTATTATACAACGTGTAACCTGAAAATAGTCTGATCAGAATAACGAGCAGAATTAATTGAACCACTTTTCAATATAGGTCACATTTTTCAAAAAATCTTCATTGAAAACGTTGCCGTGTCTATTTATTAATAGGTCAAGCAAGCCAATGTCATCGCGGCGCAGCGGCCCGGTGACGACTCCTCCCTCGATAAAGCGTCGTCGCAGACGCAAGAAACGATCAGAATGGCCAGTAAAACTAAAACAGCACATAAAACCTTTACAATTTTTTTAATGACTTATTTTCTCTCTGTAATAGGTCAATTGAGTTAAAAATCAGTTGGGGTGTCTGAGGTTTTGCGCATTTAACGTTACACGTTGTATACAGGGTGTCCGGTAATTAATGGATAACCTTGAAATGGCTTGTAGCAGAACTTATGGCTGTTCAGAAAAAAAAAAAAAACAAATATATCCTAAGATATGTTTTTTTTTTAAAAGGACTACAAATTTTTACCTTTTTTTACATTATTGTACGCTACAACCACAATTGAATGAATTCCATCGGTTTTTGTTGTTCTATTGTTATAAACCAACTATTCCGATAGATAGGCAGTAAATAGATTGACTAGCTATAGCAATTTAAAAAAAAAAACTTTAATTAATTTTTCAGTGAACAATTAATTTAAAACGTACTACTTAGGATATATTTGGTTTTGTATTTTTTTATGAACGGCCATTAGTTCTGCTATAAGCCATTTCAAGGTTATCCATTAATTACCGGACACCCTGTATATATTTATTTAGATTAGTATAACATACTTTATGTATGTATTCATGGTATGGTGTAAATGGTACACCACAGACTACCTACAGTATTTGTCTCTCCTTACCCTTTCAATGCATCCAAAGGTTGTTTTTAAAAGATCGCTCTTAACGATAAGACCGCCCATTGCGTCACCCTTTGTAAAATTTATATATTTATGTCTGTAATTTAAATGGTGTACATAATAAAGAGTATTATATTCTATTCTAGTCTATTCTCTCTACTATTCTATTCTAGATAACAAATATGAAATCGGAATTCAAAAATGTATTTAGAACGGAACGTGTCTTAATACCAAAATGCAAAATCTTCGTACTCGAAACTCCCAAATTTAAAAATACAGTTGTCAAACTATGTCACCTGTGTGACAGTAACGCTGACAGTGACACTAATGTGGTGTCATCACTCATCATCGCTTATGTTTTGGTTAAACTTAACACAAAATTGGAAATTGTGAAAATACAAATAAACATTAAAGAAACTCTCATATAATGGGCGAAGAGGACGAATATGCTTGCGTCAACAGATCGTACCTAAAAATCAAGGACACATCTGGAATCAAGAAGAAAAAGAAGAAGAAAGCTAAAAAGGAAACAGAGAAACTGATGGAGAGTGAAGTAAAACAACAGGTTCAGCAACAACAACAACAGCAACAGCAGCAACCAACGGTCATAGTTGTAAACACAAAGACGAAGGCTGAGATGGCATTTCAGAAGATGCAGGAGAAAATGGTAATCAGTTTTTACTACTATGATTCATCTGTAGTCTTGTTTGTGTTAGTTCTCTGTAAACTAGCCCCTACAACAACCTTCGGACTGGAAATTGTTGTGGTCTAACAAAGTTACCATCTGCATAGGTAGTTAAATTAGTCTTTAACTCTTCTTTTGGAAGCATTTTAGCTTTGATGTAAACAAAAGTCATTCATGGTCAATTCAATAATAATATGATTTAATGTATATACTGTTGGCATTTGGCATACCTACCATAACTATTACTATAAAGTGAAAAGATTTGATTTTTGTATGTTTGTTTGTTACGAAATTTGGCACAAGGGTAGACCATGACCTTGAGTAGGACATACATACTTTTTATCCCAATATTCCCACGGGATCAAGACTAATGCAAGTGAAACTGCGGGTGTAGCTAGTATGTTCTATGTTACGGGTTTGGTTTCCGCACTTAGTCCTTCAAGTGGACCATTGTGTGTGGACCATGGCGGCCATCGGTGTAGCAAATATTAAGTGTGATTTCATACCTCATAGATATGATCTTGTTTTAATAAAAAGTATTTTAGAGTGAAACCTTGTAGCCAATTTCTGTTTAACAAATTACTGCCACACTGTCCCCACATATACAGGGTTACCTTTCAAAGACCAGCCAAATTTAAGGGTGTGGTACAGACCATCAAATTGAACAACTTTCTCCATGGGACCAATATCATAACTGTGAAAAATTTACCAACTGTCCCATAGAAAAACTTAAATACCTACTCGACCTAAATGTGTGGGACGGTTAAATTTTTATTCACGATTATGATGTTGGTTAATGGACAAAATTGTTCAATTTGATGGTCTGTACCACTTAAATACCTACTCGACCTAAACGTGTGGGACCCTTAAATTTGGCTGGTCTTTGAAAAGTAACCCTGTATAGTTCTACTTATATTCTGTAGTACATTTACTAACCAGACTTTTATATCATTGCAGCAAAAGCAGAGAATACAGCAGAAAGCCGAGATGACTCACAAACAAAGAGTGGAGAAGTTTAACCAACATCTAGACAGCCTGACTGAGCACTTTGATATACCTAAAGTATCTTGGACTAAGTAAAATAAATCTATTAGTATCTTGGTTTTATTAATTACTTAGCAACAAGAAAGAAATGTTTTAGAATTGTGTTTTCTAAAGACATTAAAATGTGTAATACTTTGTTATAATATAATTAATAGGTTTAAATATGTAATTAATACATTCAATTTAATGAATGCACTATTTTTTTTTTCTCAAACACCCAGAAAACATGTGTATGAACTAATAATAATAATAATGATATTTTTTTTATTTTGAACACAACCATAACTTACAGTGTCTTAATAGCTACAACACGGACAGTTAATTTAACAGAGGTACATAGCCTGCTGTCTCCCAAACTAGGCAAGGCAAAACCTGTACCTTAGGAGACAGTATGTTAGCAAGTATTATTAACTTCCATGCTGATACAGGCTCATGCAATATGGTAACTATGTTATTAGAACAATGCTATATAATACCATGCCATTGTTCATAGGTATGAGTGCTGCTAATAGCAGTTCTTTTCATAAATATCTATAGGTACTAATATTAAGCTGTTTTAATGAGTTATTCTCTGGAACGACCAGTCGGATTTGATAAATTCGTTGTGCATTTCATAGCACATTTAGGCCCTTAGGCCTGACGCACTTCGGCATCCTTATAAATGTAAGCGCACACTGGCTAACAATGCCGTGGCATCCTTAAGTATGCCGCGACGTCATTAAGCATACCGAAGCGTCCTTAGGCATGCCGAGGCGTCCTTGCTAACGAAGCTACGCGCGGGGACGCGTGGTTCGGACGGGCGCTGTCTAGCCGCGGTATCCCGAAGACTGCCAAAGCGTTCCGAGGGATGCCGACACGGCATGCCTAAGCATACCGCGGTATTGTTTTGTACTTACGACCATTAACATTGAAATTTCATCTTTATTTCCATACTATTAAGTTATATTTTTTTCGTCGCCTAAAAATACCTTGCCATGCCGTGCCGCCAATGAGCGCAGGGCCTTAGGCGCCGAGTAAAAAGAAAAAGTCAGAAAGAATGCTAAGTGAAAACGAACTAATAACCCAAGCAGGCGATGCAACGCGATGCAACAGGGTAGATCCAAGATACAAAAAAATTATACAGAAGCTAGTACACCAATATGGCAGATAGATCATTAAAATCAAACACTTAGTTATTGATATAACATTTTATTAAGATGTCTATACAAATAATACAAAATACGTATACCTACTCATATTTTGGACGGACTTCATTGCAAAAAGGTAACACAATGTTACTGTAAATATATAGATATAAAGACATTGCACAACAAAAACATGTACAAAAAAAAGTATTTCATACCTAGGCGTACTACTCAATAAAGGTAAAACGGTGTGAATAGGAAATGCAGGGGTGAATCCGGACGAAACTTTAAAATGGATTTTGAACATTGAAATAATATTGTTTTTTGCCAAAAGGTCTCTAATGTGTTTACTATATTATAATTACAACAAAAAACAACAACAACGTTAAAATCCATTTAAAAGTTTCATCCCGATTCACCCCTGCATTTCCTATTCACCCCATTTTATGGTACTTAATTAAATATTTTCCTCATCATGTTAAGGCAACAGCATACCTACATTCTTCTTGAAAGTTTGATTGATTGCTAAGGCATACCCTAATATACGTAGATTTGATAGTATCTTACTGTGTAAAAAAGATATTAGGAGTCAGAATATACAAAAAAGAAAAGCACTGTGAAAGAAATATTAACATCATAGTTACACAAGCTTAAATCTTTCGAGTTATAAGTAAAATCGTATATTTAATAAGACAGATTATACAGAAATTTGACAGATTGATAGTAGCTTGATGTGCTGGCGTCTGTACTTTATGTTGATGACCATCTAGCATCTTCATTTTTGCTAGAGACATCCATTGCATTACATGTAATTCATTCTGAATTTCAGGTCTCCTGTATAATTACACAGTCATCAACATATCAGCCCCTTGTTAGGAACATAAAATAAAGCAGTTTACAAAAAAATACCCATTGAACATACCACGTAAATAGCCAAAATAGACGGGACAGTCAACATATTAAGATTGCAATGATAGTAATAAGTATTCTGTGAAAAACTGCAGTCATTAATGTGCCACTAATTGTCTTATTCACATTATTAAGGTAAATAATGCCTATTAAAAGTGTTTTCTTTTAATTTCACTTAAATGTAATAAAAGTAAAATTAATAATGATATCAACCAGATCAAATATGCATACAATAAAAAGTAGTTAGTAAAACATTTTTATAGGATTGGATTTAAGGCACATGCCATTTGAGATTCGTCAGATATGTCTATAGCGTACCTAATAAGTATATAATTAAAGACAAAATTAAAAAAAAATAAAAGTAAATAAAATAAATTCATATAAAAAAAAACTGGAATGATACAATCATAACTGGACGGACTGGATAAAAAACATAACATACCATCAAGGTATAAGGTAGAAATCATACGGGTTAGGCAGAACTGCACCCATAGTACACCCACATTTCACTGGAATGATATGATATGATCATAACTGGCTGGATAAAAATCAGTCAAAAAAATTAAATTAAGTAGCATTTCTACAGCAGAAAACTTCACGTGAAAACGAGGTTAAGGCACAACATCGATTAAGACAACCTACTTGTAATCTACATCAGTCTAATCGCGAAAACTCAAACGCTACATGACTTTACAATGTTTTTGAAACTTTTCTTGTCTCTACAGTACACCTGAAAATAAAAATAACAGAGGCAGCCACGTCCTAACCAAAGTGATCATCGCGCGAGTATGCGGTCGTCGTGTTTGTTCGGCGAAACCGAACGCGTGGTCGCGTTTTCCGGTTTTCCAAACAAATGAGAAACACAGCATAATTAGGCTATAATGTTCCCACTACTGAGACACACGGCTCCTCTTTTCGAGAGAGAGTGGGCTGTAATCTACCACGCGAGCCCAAAGCGGGTTGGGAGATGTCACGTCTTAATTTTGTTTTTTTTTCTTGTTCTAGGACATGCCGGTTTCCTCACGATGTTTTCCTTCACCGTTTTGAGAACAGTGGTGATGAAAATATTTACACAAAGTAAAGCGCCTGCCTGGGTTCGAACCCACGACTTACAATTCGTAAGTCGGGGCTGTTATTACTGGGCCGCCACTGCTCCCTATTCGAATGACATGAACGTGACGATCGCGTATTTGTGCGAACCATATTTTTGGTTAGGACGCGGGTAAAGCCATGTCCTAAAAAGAAAGCGACTGCGTATACGCGCGACGATTGCTCTCTTTCAGGACACCCGGTAAGACCATGTCGTGATAGTAAACGTACGAACGTGATTAATCACGACATGTTTGTACGTCATAATGCATAGAAACGAACGCGTATTCGCGCGACGATCGCTTAGGTACTAGTAGGACCCCTTGTAAGACTGCCTGTCTATTGACGCGGAGCGAGGCTGCGGAGCAGAGAAACGGAGAAATATTAACCAATAGGATTGCATAAAATCTCAATGTAATTTTTCTATTGGTTAATATTCTCCGTATCTCCGCTCTGCTGCCTCGCACCGCGTCAATGGACAGGCAGCCTAAGACACGGTTACTTAAAATTATGTTGGGTTTGAGTATTCGACCGTTCACTTATTATTTACTGTATTAATGTAACTAAAGCTACCAAAAATATCGTTACGGTATTAACTGCCATGGTGTGAGCAGAATTGCTGCCCCAAAATGAGAAGCTGAACACTTTTATGTAGTTTTCCTTCGTGGACCAAGGGTCGCTGCCGTCGTCGAAGTGCATCGGACATTGGTCCCGTTCTCTTTCGTACTCTTCCATTTCTACGGCGACTGCCGCGCCCTCCGTGTAGTTCCATGATGTTACGTCTTGTTTCAAGTCGCAGTATGGGCCTAAGGCTTGAGACATTAGTACTCTGTAAGTATAAAAACAATACTTTAGCCCAGAGCCCAAAAAAATTAATTATAGATAATTTTTCAGAAGTTCGGAAGTTGCTGGCTGTGGTTTTGTTTACTTTTTAGATATTGCAAAATTGCGACCGATTTCCGAAACTAAAATTTTTTTTTTTTTATCTTGTAGTGTCTTTTTTTTAATTTGCTTGTTTTCTTGGTAAATTTTTTAAAATTTTTTTTTAGTTCTAGTATCCCACAAAAATTCATGTACGCCAGCACATAAAGCTACACGAAACTGTAAAATTTTCACTGTCAACTTTTAACCTTATGCTTTAGCGATAATGTTGATAATCTATATTTGGTAGATTGTAGTAGCTTCATGTGCTGGCGTCTGTACCGCTTACAATGTGAAGGTAACAACATTATCAACATTGACAAACTGGATTAAAAAAACCTAATATTAAAGGCGAATACAAAGCGTTTTTATAATAATTACGTACCTATTCAGATCAGCTCTCTGGTACACCCAACACCTATATTTAGAGAAGGGATCCAACTCATCATAGGTAATCAGATAAGACTTCAAATTCTCCTTCCAATATCCAATACATTTCATCCTGTAATCGGGATCACTGTAGATATCAACCGGTCTACCCAAGTAGTCCACAGACAAACAGTAATTCTCCTTGATCTGTATAGTTTTCTGGTCTATATCACATACTGAGAAGTCACTTATATTCAATTTGCAGTACAAGTTTGGTCGAGGACTTAGTGTAACACCTCCCAATATCCTCGTTTCGAAACGTACGTCGCCTTTTTGTGTGAAATTGAATTTTCCTGCGACAGGACAGCGAATGGGTGAAGGGTCCTTTTTCAAGAATATATCGTAGCGCCATTCTTGTTTGTTTTTGAACTGTACCCATGAACATACTGTATGGAAGTTGCTCTGAATCATGGCCAAGCCTTTTCGGTATCTATAATAAAACATACAAAACGTAAGATAGGGAAAAAAAACAAGAATTCCCAGGAGGGTGCTAAATCCATCATAGATGGTTTAGTGGCCGATAATATTAAGGAATGTAATATCAAATTTTAAACTTTTACCGACACACAATTGCGTACTTTATTTTCGTGGTAGGGTTCTGTACGTCCGAATGAAAAAACAGAACTTTCTTGGGACAAATTCATCCCAAGTACGGAAATACCCTTCATTGTGCGTGGTCCGAAACGCACTTGGTCGGTTTTTATTAACCTTTTGACCGCCACGGACGGCTATAGCCGACAAACGAAAACGTGCCAAACACGCCACCGACGTCTACAGCCGTCAAGAAAACGACATTTTTTAAGTACAAAATAAATATACTAAATAAGAAACGATTTATTTTGTACTTATAAAATGTCGTTTTCTTGACGGCTGTAGACGTCGGTGGCGTGTTTGGCACGTTTTCGTTTGTCGGCTATAGCCGTCCGTGGCGGTCAAAAGGTTAACAAGGTTTCATAAATGTTTACCTTATAACATTGTGATGTTGTGGCACAAAGTCGAAACACACATAATCCTTTTGGCAACCATCAACTGTGAGACGAGCCATCATCACTCTACTGTCACGCTGTTCTCTGTAACGAAAATTTATTTTATTTATTTATTTATTTTAGTACATGGAGGACTTACAGCTAATAAAAACAAACACAAAAAGGAAACCATAGTCACCCGAAAGCCAATTACAAATCCTCACGTAGGTATAGACTTATAATAATAATTTATGGTGTGAGCACAAAAACAAAAAAAAAATAAAAAAATATAAAAGACATGAAATAAAATTTTTAGAACATCACGCAGCGAGGTAATTGCGTAGCAATGGCTTTCATTGTAACAGTTCAACAATTCATTGCGTTATTTACGTTGTTGAGCAGACAATTTTTACAAACATATGAAGCAATGGATTAGCAATATCCTTCAGAATTATTCAGACTTTGATTGATGAATTGATGAACACACACTGTGTTAAGTAATTAGGGTGCTGGATAAAAGAATGCTGTTATTCGTAATTATTGCGCAATATGCTCTAAATAATTGCGTAATAGGTCCTACAATGTCACACACAATAGGTTTTTCATTTGATAAAAGGGGAAAGTCTTACCTGCACACGTAAATGGTTCTCCTGAATCTGCCCTCGTCAGGATAGTAAGTCTCTATAATATGTGTTTCGTTGATAAATACATCAGCATCAATATTAGCAGTGTTTATCCAATCTCCAGAGAAGTTTTGGGGCAATCTACAGCCTGGTTCTACCACTTCAGCCTACGTAAGAGATAAAAGAAGATTATTATTTTACTTTTCTATTTTAATTAGGTCACCAATAAAATTTTTTAACTGAAAATATATAGAATTTCATCCCTCGCCTAGTGTTCGAGTTTTAATCGAACACTCAGCGAAAATGCCTAATGGCATTGTTAATTACTGCCAAAGAAGCCATTTTCAAAATAATAATTAATGGATTTGTTATGTTGCGTAGTCCAGATGATCATTATTTAAATAAGCGTAGATTTTTTTGTTTCGAATACAATTAATTTGTTTTTATTTACAATATACAACGTATAACGTTAAATGCGCAAAACCTGAAAATAGTTTCTTCAGAATAACAAGCAGAATTAATTGAACCACTTTTTAATATAGGTCACATTTTTCAAAAAATCTTAATTAAAAACGTTGCCGTATCTATTTATTAATAGGTCAAGCAACCCAATGTCAGCGCGACCTGGTGACGACTCCTCCCTCGATAAAGCGTCGTCGCAGACGCAAGAAACGATCAGAATGCCCAGTAAAACTAAAACGGCACATAAAACCTTTACAATTTTTTTAAGGACTTATTTTCTCTGTGAAATAGGTCAATTGAATTAAAAATCAGTTGGGGTGTCTGAGGTTTTGCGCATTTAACGTTACACGTTGTATAACACCAATTTGAAAAAACAAAATACTACGCCTGCTTAGCGTAGGTTTTTTGTTTTTTTCCTTTTCGTTAAGATTGCATTGGTTGCATTTTAGAAACTCGATCTCAAAAATCTCCTAATCTCGATCTCGCAAGATTTCCTGGCGTGTTCTCGAATAGCCAGTTTCGCCCCAGACAAAGATCTTGGGCTGCCAATCTCGAATCGGGATTGCATTCCTCAAATGGTACAATTAAAATTAAAAAAAAAAAATTGTCTTACCTTGACGGCCGTAACTCGATATCTTTCAGGCGATTTCTCAACAGTTTTCAATGTGTTACATTCTGGTGTTATTGAAGCACCAATAAACAGATCATCATCTCTGTTCTTTAGGAAACAGCGGTATCGTTCATCTTTACGAGATTCTTTAGTGTTTGCAACCGCAAAGAAGTGATTCTTGTTAACAAACCAATGACCTGAAATAAAACACATTTTCATAATTAATTTTTAGGCTAAAGAAAGCTAATCCAGGTGGGGCACGCTACAATAGTGGCTCAGTTTCCAGCTGACGCAGATGCTTACTGGACACGGATGTATCGGACCTGCGTCGCATAGGCCGGGAGCGGACGCCCGCTTGTCGTCACTGTGTGGACTGTCCCGAGGACACGGCTCAATATGCTTGAGGAGAGCTCAGCTTGCCCAATAGCGCTATGCCCTCGTCGCGACACTTGGTGCGGGTGGTCTCTCGCTTCCGGCCGTCCATGATCAGTCCATGGTCGCAAGTGAAAACGCGTGTGATGCTGTCTCCTCTTTTTGTTCTTTGCGAGGAAGTGATGCAGGCAGAGGAGGCAGAGGAGGCAGCGGACAGGGAGAGACAGCATGCAACTCACTCCACCCGCCCCAAGAGCAGCCGTTTGTCGCAGGTCGCTTAGCGATCTCCAGCCACCATAAGGAGGGGCCTGCGGGCGGCGAAATTGGAGCTGTGGCGTCGCTCTAAGATTCAGGCCCAAAGAGACAGGCAGTGTTCCATCCGCGCCTTAATGGAAAAACGTCATGGGATCGGCTGCACTTGGCGACGGGGCCCGCAAGGCATGGCGGGCTGATACCAATCAGGGGTGCGGCGATATAAGTAATCTCCCGGGCCCCCGACTCATGGATGACGCTAAAACTGGCAGACCAGTCTAGAAGACCGCGCGACGGTCTGTTGAGATAAATAATTGTTTAAAAGGTCGTCGCTCTGGTTTTGATGATTGATATTGTTTTTATATTGTTTGAATTAACTATTTGCAAAATTTCAAGTGTCTGGGTTCATGCGTGTGACTGGCTGCTAAGAAAAACCATAATGGCCTGCTAGACTGGTCTGCCAGTTTCAGCGTCATGACTCATGGTAGTAGAAGGAACAGTGAGGTTTTAGTTGGTATTAGTCAGACATAACCCTCCATTCTCCCCAGACGGAGGGTATCCATGTGGATTACCCAAAGGCAAAGAAACGTCAAACACTGCCTACTTCCTAAAAGTAGATAAAATGAGTGTGCAATGAAAAGCATCCACAGTCAACTTGTAACAGTTTATGGCAATTTATTTTCATGTTTATCTGAAAGAACAAAAAATTATACTCTACTCACTAACTCACCTAAACAGCTGTATTCCACAACACCATCAAAAGTATTAGACATTCCAGCACATTTCCTATATGTAATATTGAACTTCTGATTTGTGATCAAGAACTGAGTTCCAGCAGTTTGACAAGACTTGATCTGTGCGTCAGGATGGTTACATTCACCAGTGAACCGAAAACGGTTTTGGTATGCAAACTGCCATACACCTTCCAGAGATGAACGACAATTGACCTGGAATTCAAGGAACAGTGTTATTGGCAACTATGCTTCATATAGAAAAATAGTTATACCTACTGTGAATTTAACTGAATCATGCTTGAACCCTAACTGGGCTAAGCAGGTCAGATAGGCAGTCACTCCATGTAAAGAAATACAAGTTAGAGTGGAAGCCATGCCCAACATTGTTCGGAAAAGGCTCGGCAGAGGATGATGATAATGCTCAACACTGAAAGAGCTGTATCTCCTTTTAATTACAATGAGCAGAAATTCCTTTAAATGATAAAAGAGCGTCTATTACGATACTGGTTCAGAAAACGTGTTGCTAAAGCCTAGATTCATATTACTTATCAACAAGTTTTCACAAAGCCAAGAACAATTATTTTATATGAAACTTACAGGTACATAGTTCTCAGAGAACAAAGTAATAAGTCCCTGCTGGTCAGGATTAAGGCTTCGACACACCCTCTCCACTGTAGGTTCCTCATCAGGGCCCAAGTTCACACAAGGGGACTCAATCTTCTCCAGTACATTCACAGTTCTCACAATCAGTTTTACACAGTAGTAACACTTGGTGTATGAAAACACCATTGTGTAATTGACTCTGTATTCTGCCTTAATGTTTACGCATACACCCCTGAAAGAAATATGAGGAAATTTTGCTGTTTAAAATTTTACAGACATTTTCTTTAATGCAGTTTTTTTTTCTATGTAATAAAAAAACCGGTCAAGTGCGAGTTGGACTCGTGCACCGAGGGTTCTGTACAATTTTTTAGGTATGTAAATAGTTTATCATGGGAAGTACGTCTTTGAATATGTTCCCATTTTGTCGATTGACATATCTATGTACTTATAACATGTATGTATAACATTGCAAGCAGTTAGGTAATGTAAAGCTACATTCACCAAAATAATTAGGTAACATTACTGAAGTTTTTAAACTATGAAAGCACTGAATATTGCTCTAACAAAAAGATAAACTGGATGGAGGGACAAACTTAACTTTTCCGTGAGAAAACTATTGTCCCCATATATCGACATAGGTCGCGGTTAGTTTACCAACTGCAAATAAGGTTGTAATCACAAAATTTTTTTTTTTTTTTAATCCAAGAACTGTAAATTTGTAGTTACATAAGTAACTACAAATTTACAGTTTTCGGATTGTTTCCTTTACTTGTGTTACATGACATTGCTTCTTACCAAATTTCATGATTCTAGGTCAACGGGAAGTACCCTACTAACTTATAGGTTTGATTCCCTTGCGAATGTCAAAATATACAGCATAAACAAAATAAATGGAAAAATCTTTTGATTGCATTGACTTAGAAGTATGATTTTTTACACTGCTTCAAGGGATTGCAGCCCTGAGTATTTGATATTAATTTCAACTTGATAACTCCATGCGTTCCTGAGAAAATGGGTCTTGACAGCCAGATAAACAATGAAGTGATCTTATAAGGGTTCCGTTTTTCTTTTTGAGGTAAGGAACCCTAAAAAAAGTTTATGCGTATTTTGCCAAAAAAAATTTTAATATGTATATTATTATTATTTAGATCTCAAACGCACGGTGTTATAAAATGACTCATAGAAAACCATCAAGAAATACATTACCTCCCAGTCATATCACTAGCATTGATATCAGTAATAGTTTGTTTGCCATTTTCAAAGGAAAACCAAGTGTTTCTCAGCACTAAAGGTATCATACATTCTGCGACAACAGCAGCAACTAAAACAATACATCAAATACGTTAGGCACTGGGCGTTACCACTAACGATAAATGAAAATTTAAAAACATTTTAAGCAACTTACTGCCAAGTGATAAAAAAGATATAACAGTGATTATGGCTAAGTTGCGAGCCATCTTTGTGATAGTGTTTAATTTACGGATACATTAAAAATAAATAAAATGTACGCAAACTTATCAACCAAACTTTTTGACAACCTGACTGTGCCTCTTAAGCGCCGCAAGGGTGCGCGCGTGCTGTCAACGGAAAAAGACAACTAACGATAATAATAACCGATATTCTCGCAAGTAACGATTAACATTCAAAACCTACAATCTCGGGATCCCCAGATAGCTCAGGGATTTAGCTTTTATTTTCTTTTCTATTTATTGGCAAAGTAATATAGTGGAAGTAAGTGTGACAGTAAATAAATGAAATCCACTATTATATTCGTGATATCTTCACGGGATCGAATATCGTACACATACAAAACTACAAAGATTTAAAAATAAAATGAAAAATATGCTGCCTGATCAAAGACATAATCTCAATATGCCTGATTCCCAGTGGCAACATTTTTTTTTCTTTTTTTACGCTTGCAGTTTAGTAGTCGACTGTCAGAACTTGACGTGTGCGTGTTTTGGGTTGCGGCTTGCGGGATACAACAACAATTTTTTTCTTGCATTTATCTACTAATAAATAAGTAAGTAATACAATTATTCATTTCATTATCCTAGAAAAAGGTAGAACATTTTATTTGGTCCGTACCAAACTTCTGTAATCAAGCAATACATAACATCTACTAAATAAATAACTTCATTAAAAATTTTCAGGCATGGGTCGCCGAAAATCAAAACGAAAGCCGCCACCAAAGCGAAAGGCCATCGAGCCTTTAGATCAGCAGTTCAACTGTCCATTTTGTAACCACGAGAAATCCTGTGAGGTGAAAATGTATGCATCCATCAGCTGATGAGTGATGACATTGCCTACGTATATTTGCGAACCATTTGTAATAGAACGTGTTATTTTTTTTCAGGGATCGAGCTCGTAACACGGCTCGGATACAGTGTCGAGTTTGTTTAGAAGACTTTCAGACTACAACAAACGTGTTATCCGAGCCTATTGACGTATATAACGACTGGGTGGATGCCTGTGAAAGCGCCAATTAGTTTTATACCATTGGTTACTTTAAGTTAAAATATATTAAAATCTCGCCAGTTTTAGTCTGCTAAAGACGCATTTTCAAGCTGAAGTTCTTGACATTATATGTGATGAGTTTGATACTCATATGTATACCTACATATGTATATTCATAATATTTTTACCTCAGGAAGAGCATGTGATTGTTTTATAATAATGTAACATAAAGGATATTGAAATAAATTCTCAAAACATTTAAGTTTGTCATTCACTTTATTTACCAACAATAAAGCTTACAGGATAATGTGACACAGCCACTGTAAGCAGTGTTCCTTACATTTAAGCAATGTTCTGCTCTAAAAGCTAAGCAAATAATAATTTTGCATTGCCAGGGCCAGTATTGGGCAAAATGTAATCTAACTATTGATTACTAACTACTACATAAAGTAATTAGTAATCATAACTACAAACTTCATAAAAAAATCGAAAAATGTAGTTAAGTTTTGACTAACTGTAGTTGCAATCACAATCACTTGATTACTTTTGATAACTACAGCTTTAAAATGATGTTGCATCATTAAAAAAGCAAACACGCGCGATAGTCATTCATGTAAGTACATGAACGCAGTTCAGCAATAAATAAACAAAACAAAGATGACTCTTTTCAATTTGATAGCTCTTCTTCAGATACTGAGGAAGATGTATGCCAAGTCCAGAGGTTAAGAGCAGATCTGATTGTTTCTTGTTATTTATAAGATATGGATCGAGAACTAAATTGTCTTCATAGATATCCAGGAGTGAAAAAAGTATTCATAAAATACAATACTCCATTAACTTCTTCGGCTCCAGTGGAAAGACTGTTTTCATACGCAACTATGATGAACCATCCCAAATCCCACAGGCTATCGGATGAAATGTTCGAAAAACGTGTAGTACTAAAAGTTAATTTAAATGATCAACCCGATCAACCTTTTTTGTTTATTTATTTGATTAGCAAATAATTTGAATTCAGTTGATGTTTGATGAGTAATTTTATTTTTTTGATTACATGTCAATAAAAAGTAATTAAGATCTGATAAGTATAGGTACATAATATCTACGACTTTAATCCTTGCATTTGAGTATTCATGAAAATAAACATAGGTATGTGCAATAAACTGATATCAAAAAAAAAAAAACAGTCATTATAACTACTAGATTATAGCAATCAAATTAACAACTACTTAATGTAGTTTGATTATTGTACTTAAGTTACATGTAATCATAACTACATGTAGTTAACTAATTTTAATAATTAGTAACCAGATTACAAAATTGTAGTTAACTACGCCCTATACTGGCCAGGGCTCATGAACAAAAAACTGACTTTCATTCTGATCAAGACAGAATAAATAATAAAATCAATTTGATTAAAATTTAGTACTTACAAATAAAAACATTCATACAATGCAACAGTTAATATTTTGTTAAATAAATAGGTACCTAATACTTATATTAAATTTTATTGCTTTAATATTAAAATGTATATCATTATCTATCATGCACTTTGAAGGCGAGTCTATTCTTTATAATAATTAGGCAGATAGAACATAATAGTACATCACGAGATAGGGCCACCGATTTATGGATTAGCTGTGGTTCCAGTATAACGGGGAGCCATCAAATCGCATGCAAGATAACAACAAATAAAAACCATAACAAAAAAATTATGCCTCTAATAAATTAACAATAATTTCCAGAACATTCTTTGCAGGAGCTATGTCTCAATATCATTTTACAATTCCACAATTTCAAATCTTTTTTTACACACATAGAAGAAAATATATGTTGGCTGTTAATATATTAGAAGCTCTAATGCTAATTCATGACCTAAAAGCTTTATCAAGATATAAGAAATTTTCACAAAGATTTTTATTTATATAAGTAATTGAAATTATGTATTTCTAAAACACAGTACTACACTGAGTTTGAATGTGTGAGTGGAATGTTTTATCCTAGGTCAAAGACAACAACAATGCAGCTAACCAGTAGAATGTAACAATAAATAACTACAAATGTATAGCAACAATATTATAGCTACGGTTCGTTAAATATTAGAGATAATTTTTATTTATAATCGATAAAGATCTCAACATTCATTTATTTTACGCACGCGCTACATAACTTATCATGTATTAAATATTTACCACCTACATAACGTTTATGTAGAGGTGCTCTCTAGACATCTTCCTGATAAGCGTCATATTAACAATCCAATTAGGTTGATATACTCATAGTAGTGTTCGATAATTGACCGTAAAATTTACATGTGCAGGTAAGTACTTAAACTTTAATTGTACTAACGCTCAAGTCAAAGCTTGGAGCCCTACTGAGTTATAACAATTTTCCTCAAATGTTTCATAATACTACATTTTTGTTGACATTATAATCAATAATTATATATCATTCCCTTACAGCTATCGATATTACCTACACATTGATCAAAATATCCCTATTTAAGTATTAACACAATAGACAGCGTCAAGCTGCATCACATTTCAATAACAAATTGAAATAAATAAAAAATCACTCTATAAAAATAATATAATACATTGTAGATAATTGAGCTATTGCCTAGACTTACAACCCAGGGATATCTGTAACCATGTCATCGTTCATGTAAGACTGTATACATACTCAATGGCATGTGCTTTGGAAACATTACGTAATATTTACAAAAAGACTACTGAGTAGTAAAACTATAACAATTAGTGTAGTAAGAGACATGACATGGTTACGAGAGCCGCATACCACCGATCCCCTCTGTGCACAAGCTGTGTTGAGAAGGTATATAAGGTGTCAGAATAGCTCGCACTAAAAGTTCACCACACTGGCGTACTAAAACAGGACCTACTTTTAATCAAATCCTTCAATAATTCAATTGGAATGTTTTTGTCGAAACGATAAATATAAATAATAACCATTCATAATAAATATGCAACATCAAACAGCAATCTGCATTACACAATTTATGTTAAAATCCATTATAGCGTTAGATATAAACATCCACAGAGAAGCACAATTAGTTCATGCGAAGTTTTAACATGTCTAAATAGGTATTCGAATATTAAAATTTGCCCATGTCTATGAAAGAATCGTACTGTAGATCGTAGCCATCGCCGGTGCTATTATCGTCATACGAAAAGTTGGTACTGAAGCTTGTCAGATGTTGTATTGGAGCGTCTGTGTCGCAGGTAGCGGTGTTGTCCGAATCATCGGAACTGTCACTATTACTGTCAATGTATTCATACAGTCTTGTCGTCTCGATGCTACAGACTTCAGACATCTCACACGAGCTTATTAGCGCCGATGTTTTCTCAACATTGATCGCGTCAAACGAGCTCGAAAGTAAAGCGTCTTCGATGGGGACAGTCTCGAAATGAGATGAACAAGCTTCTTCTGTGAAGCGACCTGAATCGGCGATTTCAGACACATTGGGTGACAAAGTCTCATCGATGGCTAACGTGACACTTTCACTTTGTACGTGAGAAGGTTCATCGACGTCTTGGAAACTTATCAGGGGAATATCAATTTTAGGAACGTCTTCGACGATATCTTTTGTTAATGAGACTGAATTATCATCTGATAAATCTCCCTCAGCGTTGAGCGTCACTGAGTCGTAGTTAGGATCCTTCTCGATGTTCAAAGGCTCTAAATCATCCACACATTTGGTGGAATCGTCACTGCTGTCAGATACTATTAACTCAATGCTCCTATCCAAAAGACCGGTGTCCGTGCAAGTGGACATTTCATCTTCAAAAACAATTTCAACGCTCCTAATCCTCATGAGAGGCATTTTAGATGGTGACATTTCGTTGCCTCTGGCCGTCATACCTTTTTTATGATGACTAGTATCGAGTAACGACTCGGTGCATTCGCTGATTTCATCATAATCGATTTCATAGCTCCTAAGATCGGAAATGCAGGGTGAGCTCTCAGTTACTTTGACGGTTGGTGTTTTGGATGTACAGATGTGTGCAGTAGTGTGATCGGGTGAGGGCGATAGTGTGGTATGCGCATGGTGTCCCTAAGGTTGCAATGAGTCTTATTGTACATTGGTGCCTAGATCAAGACCGCCCTCCTCCTGCATTTTCGTGAGGAACTTGAACACTCTGCAGGACTCGTCTGTTTGTTTCACCATGTCGATTAACGCTAGCAGCTTTTTGATGCCAATGAAGATCCTGGGGAAGAAAAGACCGATTATCTACACTGTTTTTTTATATATAAAGGACGGGAAATTTAGGTTGGTTACTTGATAGGATTAATAATTATTTTGTTAATTTGTTTTATTAAGATGTGCTATGGAGTTTCTGAACCTTTCTTGATAATGATCCTTTTGAGTCAAATACTGAATTGGTATAAAGGCTTAATTAAAAATATTTTTATCATACCTGGCTTTAGACGGCGTGCCTTGGTTAGAGAGCCCTCGTTCCAGTACTAGTCTAGTGGTATTTGAAAACAAACTTTACGTACCTTGCACCTGTCTTAAAGATTATTTTGTAGTGCAAATCCGGACAAATACTCCACAAATAATTTCATGTCTGCCCAAGGACTTGTTAAATTCTATTCACATAATGGCGTAAGACTTATACATAAAACAAATATAAAAATAAAAGGAAATAAATATTTGCGACCAAACAAGAAAATACAAAGGTGTACAGTGACAACTACATCACCCACCTTGGATTTGCCGCAGCCAAAGCAATTTCTTTTTCAGTAGGTTTTGGCGCATTGCTCAGGAACCTTCGGAACTGCTTCATGCGGGACGGTCTAGACAAGACAAACATCATGTCCAGTAATCACATTGTACCACTCGTAGCTGTACACGGGTCGCATCCAATTGGGTTAAGCAGCAGCAGAGGTTTTAATTGACTTTCTGCGCAAACCTACGAGATTTTGAAGGTGTTCCTCACTCAATAAGTAGGTGAAAAGGACAAGGAGTCTGAGTCGATCGGTACAGTCCGAGGGAGAAGACCGTATTTGTATCCTATAAAAATTTACATACCTTCTCAGATTTTGCAGTAAGAGTTTGATACTTTTTCTTCATTTTTATCAGGGCCTTCTGGTTGGCTGGCTGGATATTTCCACAATTTTTTTTTTGCTATCACAAAGTTCAGCCTACCTAGCTCCTCGGATGTCATGCTGTATCTTCTGCAGGTCTTGTTTGGAGAAGGCATCGCTCTCTTCAAGCACCGCCATGACGTGTTCTGGTTGAGAGAGGTTCGGTACGTGCAGGACGCCCGTGAACGCTGATAGCATCTCCATATCTTCCAAGACTTGTCTGGTGATGAAACATTCGGTTTAGTATTTTGTTGTTTTCCTTGCGTATCTTTTATGAAAAATATGTTTGTTTTTTTTTTAAAAAAAGGGAACCATTGGGTATTAAAAAAATGGACCGCATCGCTGTCAATGGGAAAAGTGCACAAAAGACGTGCAACATTGCCACGTTGGATGGCAAATTGATTAGAATTACTTATATTTTACTATTATAGTGGCTAGTCGCGCCACGAAGGACCAAAACTATTTCATGAATACGAACTTTCCAACAGCCGGTATAATACATTAGGCTGACTAAGCATACTGTTTACTCTTCAGTTTCTTGTTTCAGCAAGATCCTTCGGATTCGAGAGTTCGAAATAAGTACAGTAATGCCCGATTTTACTAACACTAAGTGACACCTATGCGTAAATAAAAGCGTTGAAAATCTACAAAGAGTGCAATAATATTTAGACAATCATTTTGATGTTGGTGAAAACGGGCATAAAGGAATTATAAATCTGAGTAAGTATATTATCAGGGGCGTTCCTTTCATTAAAGCCGAAAAGCCCGGCTTTCAGTCAAACGTGAGCCTAACAATAAAAAATTAAAAAAAATAAAACTACACAAGTAAACTTGTAAATTAACCAACTCAATCATGTCGCAAGAATTGATAAGAATAATAAAAACCGCGCGCCCCGGCCGGCGGCCGCTGCTATACGTTCGATGCAAGGTTGCCAGGTTTACATACTCGAAGAATAATATTTAAATTCCGCACAGTTTTCATCACGCGCACTGTTGCCAAACCTCTCCAATGCCGCTATTGCGAGAACGCAACAATAAACATCGTCCCGTCTCGCTCGCACCAGCTGGCTTCTTATGAGGCTTCTGGACCTCTCACTATTTGTATACAAATTGTTCACGTTGTTGATAACATTAGTATGTACTTATTTTCCCAATTGTACTGATTTTTAAGCCTGGCTTTTGATTTTTTATGAATGGAACATACAGCGAAGCGTGTGTGTGTAAATAGTATGAATGAGCGCGTCGCTGTGCAAAACTCGATCTATGTAATGGAATGATACAATTTCAAATTAGTTCAAGTTCGTTTCGAGCGGTTACTGGTGCATTTTTTGCTTTGACATTTTCTGTGAATTTATGTGTTGTGATTAGTTTTGCGGTGATTATCTTTGTTTTGAAGTGATTAAAAAGTTTCTTGACATTAAAATGAATTCGGAAACGCTTGCAAATGTGCCTTGTGATGGATTAAAGTATGTGCAATCTTTACTCGGAAAGGTAAATACTTTCAAGTTTTACAGACGAATATAATCTCATTACTTCACCTAAACCTACTTTTTGAGTATTTCTCAAAAATCTAAATTACGTAATAGGCATTTTAGTCGAAAATTGCCTTCAGGGTGCCTTTCCGGAACTTTTAAAGATAGCTCATTTAATTGTGACCATTCCTGCGACAAGTTGTCTCGCGGAACGTGCTTTTGCATGTTTAATAAGTATTCACACATATTTAATTAAGAAATAAGTACTCAAGAACAAGAACGGCTTTCCGAATTATCGAAAATTGCAATAGAAAAGCAGCTGTTGGTAGAAATTAAAACGTTCACCAACTTTTTACGCCGATTGATTACGCCGTTTTGAGTTAGAATATATAATTTTTATATTTTGTAAAGTCCGCTTGTAAAAATTAAAGCAGCTGAAGGTAAAGTAAATCTGTCTAGTAATTTTTACCATGCCTTCCGTGTGCGTGTGTGTGCTGTATGTCATCTGTCTGTGGTAAAGAAACGAAGATTGAAGAGTTATGGCTGTTCACATTGTGAGTAATTATAATTATAAATATTATCAACATCGTAAACAATGTGTAGTTAGAAATCAATCAATAACTTGTACGCCATCTAGTGGCCAGATTGTAATATTTTGCCTATAGCGACTGTTGCGAGCGAGTGAAATATGAAGGAGCTCTGTTGTGCCAATAATGTTAATAGATGGCTCTTATACGTCTTATAATATTTTACACGAAACTAATAACTTGAAAATGAAAAGGTTGCGATTCTGTAAAGGATTACCAATACTTTGAGTATTTAATTTATAAAAGAAAAAAATGGTGCTATTAAAAAACATTTCATTTTAATTGCTAATAGCAAAAACTTAAAATTATGAAATTAGAATATTAGTAAGAACTAAAACGAATCAGTCGGTAGGCACAACTTTGACAGGCGATACGGTAGGTAGGTACTTAGTTTTTTTTTTTTTTTAAGTATGTTGGCTTGCCCTAAGTTTAACCCCTAGGCACGCCACTGTATTAATCTGTATTATCACTGTAATTATTAATCTAAGTACGCAAAATACGCGCATTGACGTGGAGTTGCGGACACCAGCCCGTGTTACCTATTAAATCTGAGTCTGTTACTAACCAATCAGCACTTTATTACTCTCTCTTGGAGTGTTAAGATAATACAATCGTCGTTTACAACCAGGGCTCTGAACCGGTTTAAAAAGAGCGGTTAATTTCGATGAAATACCGGTAAATATATCGTTCCCTCAGTAACCGGTTAAACAAGTGAACTGTTGATATGTAACCCAAATGACAAAGGTTACCGGTTACATAAGCACAAACGGTTTTGACACCCAAATTAACCGGTTAATTCCGTAAGTCGTAAATATTTTTCGTCTACTTTTTTAACACTTCCAACAAGTTATAGTGACATTAGTACATTTAGTACCCCAGAAAACATTAGGAAAAAAAATGTTTGATCTGAGGACGTCAAATACAACCGGAGAACTTAAATGGTGCGGGTAGATTCATGTTGCGACTTGCTTAGTTAGGGGGCGGGGGGTGTTTAACCGGTTAATTTACACTTTCAAAACCAAAATTCATGAAAAACCGGTTTCCCGCAAAAACCGGTAAAAACCGGTAAAGTGCAAACCTTAACCTAAATCGATTTCGGTTTGGGGTCAATGACCGTAACCGGTTAAGAATTTCAACCGGTTTCCGAGTCCTGTTTACAACACATAATTTATCCTTACCTCCGACTGCTAGTACAAAGGATAAGCAGTTTCCGTCCCTTAGGCGGCTGTTTCTTCAACAACACAAGTAATGCTTGCAATGTCAAGTTAGAGTAGCGAGGTCCGATGGGGCCGTAGTCGAGAAGACGCTCGATGTTGTCCACTAGGATGCAGGACAGACTTGAGCGGTAGGCGTCGTCGAAGTACTAGGAAAGAGAAAAAAGTCGATGTATAGTATGTTCCAAAAATATCAGATGAAAATGTAAATAAGTAGAGAAAACGCACCTGTGGAGGCCAATTTTTAGAGCCACTTACAAATTGATTGCTTTGATTTGATTATTTCAATACTTACATCCTAAATTCTAATTTGAAATCACCTTAAAGATGTTTTTCATTTGACAATTATTGAGGTTTTTATAACTTCAATTTTCGTCGATGATTTTTCAATTACAATTTAAATGTAATACAATAATTGGAAAAATTGGTCAGATATAACGTTGAAACCTTATTGCGTAAGAATTTTACCTGAACAGGGTTTGTTTATTACTTTCATCAGACACTTTTGGAACAGACCATAGCTGAAAATATTTCTGATGATTGTTTTTCGGTTGCGAATTTACAATTGTGGATGGACTTACGAAACAGTTGTGCCGAAACTAAGCGATGCGAATAAAAGTAAGATCGGGGTTACATTTCCGTGCTCAGATCAACATAATCATTCCTTATTTTTCCAGACAAGTGAGACATCCACTGCTGGAAATGGGGCTTTTCCATAGGCTTCCATATCAAACCATTCTGAGCAGCAGGGTAATTGCGTAACACACTATCAGTAGCAATGGGTTTCATTTTGACAGTTCAACAACATTCATTGCGTTATTTACGTTGTTGAGCAGACACACTTTTCGAACATATGGAGCAATGGATTAGCAATATGCTTCAAAATGATTCAAATTGAGAGTAATAGTGTGTTACGCAATTGGGGTGCAGCTTGCGTATAACAAATAAATTAGGATATTCAACAAACAATATAATTCTGCTGTGATTTCCGTTGTAGCTACCACAGTAGGCATTCCTACAATTTCAACTATTCATTATTTTTTTCTGTTTTCCTTCTTAGTTAGTTTTAATCACGATCTGGCAGTGTGGGTAATTTACGGGGCCTACCCAAATGTCCTTTCATTGGTATTGTTCGTCGAATCGTGAGGCTCCTCACGTTCTGAGTTGAGCTGCACGATTTTTGACAAATGCGTGCACCGACTGGACAGGTCCGCTCAATCTGTGTGGTTCTTTCCACCAAAGACCATTTCAGACACCAATTTACATGGTCTTGACATGATCTGACCAGGATTATGTCTGGACCTTAAAAGAGACTGTGACCTCTGAGTTTGTTTCGGCTGTTCTTCTCAGAGTAGTCAGATAGGAAACGCCGACCTCATCCAGTTTAAAAAACAAATATGATTGACATGTAAAAGTGTTTGCACAAACCTACTTACAGAAAATAATTCATTTATCAACTTACCTTTCTGATCTGCAGACATTTAGAAGCTTCCGTGAATCCGACCATGTCTTCTGGGGAACAAACCTTCACGAACGGGAAGTCTGATAGCTTCGCCAGTTCTGCGGCTAACGCGGTCTTACCGCTGTTTGGCGGACCTTCTAACAGCACTGATACTAAACCTGTACGAAAGTTACTTTATTAGGACCAATTTTCTATTCAGGTAATGTCATGCATGGGAAAAGTGAGTTAGTTTGGGTTTGTTTGTAATTTAATTTAATTGCTAATCTCAATAATACTATACAACGTGTAACGTTAAATGCGCAAAACCTCAGACACCCCAACTGATTTTTAATTCAATTGACCTATTTCAGAGAGAAAATAAGTCATTAAAAAAAATTGTAAAGGTTTTATGTGCTGTTTTAGTTTTACTGGCCATTCTGATCGTTTCTTGCGTCTGCGACGACGCTTTACCGAGGGAGGAGTCGTCACCGGGCCGCTGCGCCGCGCTGACCTTGGCTTGCTTGACCTATTAATAAATAGACACCGCAACGTTTTTAATGAAAATTTTTGAAAAATGTGACCTTTATTAAAAAGTGGTTCAATTAATTCTGCTCGTTATTCTGATCAAACTATTTTCAGGTTTTGCGCATTTAACGTTACACGTTGTATATATTTTTTACAGACACTATCGCAACTAGTCTATAAGGACCAATACTTTAATTACATTTAATTATGTCGCACTGTAAGGACTAACTTTTATGTCATGTTATCATGTAATTTATGGTCACGACTCTGCTTAGTTTGGGACTAGATGGCGTTGTGTGAAAGTTGTGGAATATTATTATTATAAACGCTTCTCATTAAATAAATATTAATAAATAAGATACTCTTAGTAGGCAATGGTAATTTTAAAAAATCTGTTGTTTATAAACAAAAAAATCGCACCAGACGAAAACAGAAGTGCGATTTGGCAGGTCGAATAAAGAGCCCATATACGACCAAAAAATACACATTTCCTAGTAATAAACAATTTCTTACCGCTAGCTTCAGTAGCGCGCGCCTGCTGAATATAAAGCTGACCATCTTCAAGCAGAGACGACACAGGATTACCCCAATTTATAATGCCACGGCTCAAGAAATGTTCCAATGCTTCGGCCGCAGTACCGAATGCTGGCTTGATATCATTCTCAAGGGCATGTAGGAAGTCACCCCGTTCAACCATGAGTTTTTCCATCGCTTCAGGATCTACTTCTACCTTGCTTGAAGCTTTGATCAGACGGTTCATAGCGGTAGATTGAGCCGCACGGACCAAACCTTCGAGCTCAGCGCCGGAGAAGTTCTTTGTGAGAGTTGCGAGTTCCTGTAGGTAGGATTTAGAAATAAAAGTACAACAATACAGGAGAAATTCCTAGTGTAACAAAGGGCAACGTTCAAAAAAAAGTATATTTACGCTTGGAAAAGTGTGTTAGCTTCTCTATTACTAGAAAAAGTGACTTCATTGCTCGTGTTTACAATTTGAAGAACGTCAAATGTACTTATGTTCCCGTAAAAGCGTATTTGGGCGATGAAAACTACTCTGCGGTATTCAATCATGAAAATAGACATATAAAAGAAAGAAAAAAATACGTTTATTTGCGGTAAACACGACGCATAAAAATAACACAAACACAAATTAAAAAAAAAAAGTTGGATGAAAACATGCGTCACATCTACGTTATATTTTATGTATGTAATTAGAAACATAGCTAAAACGTAATGGATCATCCAACAGTAGTTTTACTTAGTTTAATAGTTTTCAGTAACGTCCTAATAAATCAACTAAGTAACTTTACAGTTGGTTTGATTGGCCTTAGGGCTTCGATAATCTATAAATATTTCACAAACCTTAGAATCAACGTCCTCTGCAATCTTCTTATATTCCTTCATCCGCTTGGTGTGGATGTTCAGGATCTGAACCCTGCCAGTCTCGTCGGGTAGACCGATCTCCATCTGAACCTCGAGACGACCGGGTCGCATTAGCGCCTCGTCAATCATGTCGCGACGATTCGTCATACCGATGACTAGAATGTTGTTGAGTTGGTCGACACCTGATGAAATGGGGAGACTTTAGGCTTTAGAAACATTTTTTTCAGAATATTCGGCATATTAAGCCATTAGGATGGCTTAATTTAACTTTTACAAACTCAAAACGGCTTATCGATTAGCCGCTTTGAGTTTGTAAAAGTGATAACCAAGGCCTACTGGACATTTCTAGAAATAAAGGTGTCACACAGAACTGTTGACAATCGTTAGAAATTGTAATAAGTATACATAACAATAAACATTTTTCTACTAAATATAAACAAAGTAATCAAGAATATATGTAGGCTGGAATAAATTTAAAAATATATAAATATGTCATTAACACGATAGAAGAATAACTTCTCTTATTATTACTTGCTACCAGTCGAATATTAAATATAGCTGTACAAGGATCTTTTGGCGGCTGCCAAATCGGAAAAAACGCCGCCATCTTGTTTTTTCAATACAATTCCACAAATGTTTACCAACGGCGCCTCCCGTTCAATGTGAATCAAGCGCCAAAAGATCCATGCACCGCTTAAGGCTTATATCTCACTAGATCACCATGGTGGCGCAACCATGGTCACGCTGCCAGCGAAATTTAAACAGCTTTATGGTAGGTATCAGGTATCTCACCAGCCGGTCGATTCGGGAAAAATCTCACCGTGATAATTAAGGTGAAGTGAGCTTAGAGTGAGCTGATGCTGATGCTCGGGATTGACACTATTGACGACTCACTCCACGCTCACTTCACCCAAGTTTTCACGGTGAGATGGTTACAGAATCGCACGGCAGGCATCCGATCGCTTGCGCAACCAACCATAATTTTTTTGGCAGCACGACCATGGTTGCGCCGCCACTGGTGTCCTAGTGACATAGGGCCCTTAGATTCTATGACTTACCATCAATCTTTGAAAGTAGCTGGTTGACAACGGTATCGTGCACTCCTGTGTTACCACCCACAGATCCTCTGGCCTTGCATATAGCGTCGATTTCATCAAAGATGATAATGTGGAGACCGCTGTTTGGTCCACACTGCAAGTAAGAAATGATATAAGTAAACTATTACAAATCAGGCAAACTTTTATCTTCAAAAGCTATCGTAATAAGCATAGTAGATCCATCAGAAATTCACGAAGACAATAATATAAGTCTAAGTCGGTCAAATATTTGACCCAACATTTACATGTCCAACTCACCCTTTTCTCTTCCTCTTCAGCGTCGGCGAACAGCCGTCGAATGTTGGCCTCGCTCTCGCCCACGTATTTGTCCAAGATTTGAGGACCGTTAACAATCTTGGGCTCACGAGCATTTAACATCTTTCCGATCTGACGAGCCATGAGAGTCTTACCGGTACCGGGTGGACCGTACAGTAAGATACCTTTAACGTGTTTGCAGCCTAAAATAATATGAAATGAATTAATAACCTACTGATATTTGTAAAAGTATAAGTAGGTAGTCGCAGTAAATGGCATCTCATGAAAATCCGTCAAGTTATTTGTGTGCCTTTAAGTCTGTGCGAAGCTATGAATGAACATCGATACGTAAATGTATCGTGTTTTTGTGATCTCAATATTGCTGTACAAAGTAGTTCAGGTTCGAAGAATATCTTGAAAAGTTTACATAATGGTCAAGTATTTGTATATTTACCTAATTGCTCGACTACTTCAGGAGGAAACACTCGAGAAGCGAAGGCTCGTCGGAAGATAGCGTTGAACTCTCGGTCCAGACCGCCGATACCCATCTTGCCGAAATCCCAGTCAGGGTTGATGATAGACTGGCGTGGCTGTTTCCTACATCGTCAATATTATTAGAACTTAGAAAGGAGAATGGGTAAGACCGTACCCAGACACAAAGTTCATTGTAGCATTATGAACTATGTTGATATTTGTTGCCCTCATGGACTAGTTTAATTGATCCTAAGACAGCATGTCTGAATTCACTTGGAGAAAAAAGATATGTGAGGAAATTAAATTCATTTAATAAAGGGAGAAGCCCGTGGCTAAATAATAACAGCCGCACAGGTCGATCGATCAGGTTAAGCTACGCTTGCCGCGATTGGTCCCCTCCGTGCCTCGGAAAGCACGTTAGGCCGTTGGTCCCGGCTGTCATTCGTGGATCTTTGACAGTCGTTACGGGTAGTCAGAAGCCCGAAAGTCTGACAACCAGCCTTACCAAGGAGTATCGTATTACCCAGTGACTGGGTTGTGGAGGTCAGATAGGCAGTCGCTCCATGTAAAATATTGGTATTCAGCTGTATCCGGTTAGACTGGAAGCTGACCCCAACATAGTTGGGAAAAGGCTAGACAGATGGACGGGACATATTTAACAAATCCTCTCAAAACTTATTGATCTGCTAATGATGGACACTTTTTGAAATTAACGAACCTTTAAAAACTTTTTGCGCTTCTAATGATGCACTTTTTTAATAATTGAGCCCCTTTTTACTTTCTGTAATTATTGATGTTCACAAAAGAAAGCATGTATTTAATCGAACCTTCAGTAATTCTCATTATGCGCTGTTAAAAATATTATTGAACACTAATATAATGATTGCGCCTGTTTTTGTGAACCTTATACCCATTTTGGGGTCCTAAAAATACTAAATGGCCAAGTAACTGCAACCTACTTGGTTGTAGGGCTCGCTGGCCGCTGACGCAGCACCGCTAGCGCGGTCATATTTCCAACCTAACCTTACCCGTTTAGTCGAGGTACCAGCTATAACAAAAGGCCAGAAACTTAAAAATAGTGCAATAATGCACTCTTTTTAAATAATTGAAAATCGCAAAAAGTTTTTGCAGGTTCATTGATTTTAAAAAAGGGTCCATCATCAGCAGGTCAATAAGTTTTAAGAGAATAAATTAAATATTTCCCTTTATTAAATCCATCTTCCTCACATATCTTTTTCCTCCATGTGAATTCAGATAACATACTTTCCTAGGATTAATTAAACTACTCCCTGAGAACATAAAATATAGACATAGTTCATAATGCTACAGTCAAATTTTGTCAAATTTTTTTCTGGTTTGTGGCCCATTCAATATTACTTATTCTCCTTTGTCACCATAAACAGCCTAATATGTTCGCACTGCTGGGACACAGGCCTCCTCATCAGAAATTTGTACTAAACTAAAAACAATTAAAAACTAAAATTACCTTTTTTTTTAAACAATACTTTAAGGACCATCAAAAATGTAGCTATTCATCACGAATGTACTCCGCAGAAGCCTAGATTACCCAAGAATTACCAACTTTTATTATCCATTTACTATACGAGTAATTATTTTAAGAGACCGACGATTCCAAGTCATGTTTAAAAAATTTATTCGTTTCTAAACAATGCTTACCCTTTAGCCTTTCCGATTAAATTGAGGGAAGAGTTTTCAGCTTTGTCGAATTGAATGTTGCCATCAGGAAGGAGTCGCCCCATCCTCACACGTCGGGGTACAGCGTTAGCGCCGGCCGCCAAAGCTTGGACGTCGACAGCTATAACAAATTTCATTGTACAGCTTTCCAATGAATAGTATGCACTTCGGGAATCATCGTCTGTCTTCGGAAATACGATCGAGCGATGTTGAGATCTATAAAAGAGCTGTTACAACCATGGGAGTACTTGGCTATTTTTTAACACCATGTTTACAAAATTATAGATTAACAATTTGTTTTAAAACAAGAATGATCTGTTTTTAGGTTTAGTTGATTGTGCTGATGTTACAGGGCGACGTTATCGCTCAGCGATAAAGACCTTAAAATAAAGAGAAAAAAAAAAAAACAAACTTGAGTGACAAATGACGGCCACGCGCAATAATAGTTGCACTACTGCAAAGCGCGTTACTACACAACTTAGAAGCGTTGCCTATGTGGGGGATTACTCTGTGGCGCAACGTTCGCGCTATTTCGTAAATACGAACATTACCGCAGCGCATATCTTCTCTGGTTTTTCTGTACATAGACCAATAAATGATGCTCTTGACCAGATGATACCTAAAACATTTACTGCGTTCCAGTCTAGTATTAAATATTTCCTTAAACGACTTAACCGAGATCCCAAAATTTCCTAAAATTGTATTATTTTCCCATATTTGCATTTTTACTGGATTTATTTTTCTAGTCAAAACAGAAAAGTGTATCCACAGTTACCTAATTGTATTTTATTAGAATTCAAATTCAAACTCAAACTCGATTTAGGGTTTTTCCAAAATTTTATTTTATACTGTTATGAGTTTACCTTGAACTAAAAAAAAAAAAAATGTTTTTACAAAATATCAAATTACCAAATTATAAGTCCTCCTCTACCTATGAGATATACAGTAACAAGATCTTACCTTCCAAATTCTTCACAATGAGAGACAAAACCTTCTTGTCTTGGAAAGAGAAAGCTAACTGCTGACCAACAGTAAAGACCTGGTTGGAGAACTGGATCAAGAAGTCGCGAGCCATCTGCTCCGAATCGTAGGGATCCATGGAAGTACTGAAAAAATATTAATTACCAGCTTTTTCCAGCGGATTCGCCCGCGTGGAAAACAGAAAATTATCACACGGGAACGTACTACCCGCTCTACCGGGAGTTTTCATATACTTAACTCTATTGGTTTACGCGGCGCATGCCAGTAAAACTCCCAGTCGGCATGATTTTTTAATCATAATCATGTTTTATTTGTATAACATAGGTACTTAGTGAATACGGTTCTTAAATTAAAGTTCATAGGTCGCTATGTTATGCCAAGAGACGTACAAATATGGTTGCATGCGAAATAAAAACTATGGAAAATTTCTACAGTCAATGCATAAATAAATAATCATAAATTAGAACAAATCTCCAGTCAAATAAATAAGTCCAATTATAATTATGGCATATCCATATGTTTTTTACTGTGTGTACATAAATAATAAAATAAAGAAGTCTACATTCATCAACATCAACAAAGTCAACAATCTTCGTCATGTTTCAGTCAATTTTCATAAAACCCTAATGAATTATGCACTTAACCTGTTAACCGTGCGGGACGTATAAATACGTCAAACTTAAACAGTAGCGTGTACGGAATTCCCCGGTTAACAGGTTAAGGTGGATGTCACGTGTAGTGTGGAATCCGCCTAAACCTTCCTCGTGAATCACTCTGTCCATTGGTGAAAACCGCATGAAAATCCGTCCGGTATTTTTTACAGTTTATCGCGTTCAGACAGACAGACGCGGCAGCTTTATTTTTTTTATTTTGTAGTGATTTAGTGATAGAGAAAAAGGTGTATTTACATGTGTCAATGCGATTAAAAATACAGTTAAGTATGTATTTGACGTAATTAAATATAAGATTTAATGAAATGATCGACAAATATTTTTATTGTAAATAGACATTCTGTGCAAGCCAAGCTTTCAGGCACAGTGCAATTGTTTTTCAGCAAAGGTTCAACCTATAAAACTTTTATCGTCGCAGAGTAACAAGCCTATTGGCTGTTTATCGGTTACGTTTCGGATTACGTGTTGGCATTGCATAACTAAATTCAGTCACTATTAGTACGATCAGATGTCGGCGTCCGCGTCGGTAGAGTTAACGCCACTAGTTTTTGGTGGATGTTCATTCATCATACGCACAAAACGCTTAGGAAACATTTTTACTGTGCATGTGCTGTGCTTTCAAAGGTGGAGTTATAACCTGGGAGGATTTAAATCTTGAGTGTATAAGTTACTTCTTCTAGGTAAGGGTGCACCATTGTGCGGCGCATCATCGCTTACCATCAGGTGAGACACTGATCCAATGCGCGTCTACCAATTATTTAAAAAAAAAGAAATAAAAAAAAAATGTTTGTTTCAAATACAAAAGGCATTTCGATACATTTTATTGGAGATCACCTTTTAAGCAAGAAATTGATTGTGTCAGGAGAAAAATATAAGGCATACAAAAAAATATACATACAGGGTGGCTCATTCAGAGCGGTCAGTATGGGAAAGTCTGAAACTATAAGATATACGAAGATCTGTTCTTAGGAACCATGTCATCGATTTTAATAACAAGAAAAACTGCATTCATACATTTAAAAAAAAACCTGTACTCAGCTAGGGAATCGAACCCGGTCGTTTTGAAAAAAAAAACTAACACTATCTCTATTTAGATATTGATTGTGTATGTCTTAAGCAGTAAATGTTTCTATGGAACATGATGTCTAAAATGACTAAAAGTCATTGTTTTCACATACTTTTATTTTTTTTTAGTACATTTGGATAGATTCAAGTACCTTGCAATCTTAGAAGATCTTTTAGAGGCCCTAGGAGAAATGTCAGCAGAAGTAAGAGAACAACTTTATTTTCAATAGGATGGAGCACCGGCTCACTATAGTCGCATAGCTAGAGACTTTTTAACTGAGCACTTTTCCCAGAAATGGATTGGTACGAACGGCCCTATCAAATGGCCCGCGAGGTCGCCCGATTTAACGCCTCTAGACTATTTCTTGTGGGGTTATGTTAAGAATGAAGTGTACCAAACAAGCTATGACACCGTTGAAGACCTAAAAGCAGCCATAGAGTCAATTTTAACGCAAATTCACCACATGAAGATACAAAATGCAATAGTAAGATCGTTACCTAAACGTGTTGAATATTGTATTGAAAAAAACGGTGGTCACTTCGAACACCTACTAAAATAAATAAAAGTATGTGAAAACAATGCCTTTTATTCATTTCAGACATCATGTTCCATAGAAACATTTACTGCTTAAGACCTACACAATCGATATCTAAATAGAAATAGTGTTAGTTTTTTTTTTTCAAAAAACCGGGTTCGATTCCCGAGCTGAGTACAGGTTTTTTTTTTTAAATGTATGAATGCAGTTTTTCTTGTTATTAAAATCGATGACATGGTTCCTAAGAACAGATCTTCGTATATCTTATAGTTTCAGACTTTCCCATACTGACCGCTCTGAATGAGCCACCCTGTATATCTATTATCCATAAATATAGGGCATATTATGTATAATGCTATCCATAATTCCATACTGTAATATTATTATGCAAAACTAACTCTGTCTGTCTGTTATCTTTTCACGCCTTAACGGCTGAACCGATTTCGACGAAATTTCGCACACAGGTACACCATGGGTCCTGGGTTAGGACATACGGTACTTTTTATCCCGGTAGTGTGTTCCCGTGGGATAATTTCGGACAACGCGAGCGAAACCGCAGGCATAAGCTAGTAGACTTAAATTGTAAATAGTTTGCAATACACCCACTTATGTACTCATCAAATCTCTATGACATCACTATGTACTACTGACCAACACATATGACTCACATAATTGGATTACACCATAGATACTCACGTTTTCTTCAACATGAAGTCTGCCTCTAAGGTCATGCTGCACAGACATTCTGCATTCTGAGGCTTGAAAGGCTTTACATCAATTGGCTGCAGGAGAAAAATCTAATTTAATTTCTACCCTGTTTATTAGATGTTTTAAATTCATGATAACTTGATAACACAAACAGGAATGAATCTACTATCTGGCATGGCTTGTAAAAAGCTAGAATATTTTTTTTTTGTGGTGATTATGTATAGATGATTTTTATTATGGTGTATGTTTCGTATGATATTTTTATATATAATAATCAATAAAAATTATTGTATAATGAGATAAGACTGATTGTAGTTATTACTCTACAACTTACCTGACCAATAGAAAGTGTAGCCCATTTTCTCTGCGGGGCAGAGAATCCAACAGTGCCACGGTCAACACCGTTGTAGAACCTGATGCTGAACACAAAATGCTGTGATGGTCCTGTAGATACCTCAATGTGCCTAAAAACAACATTTCATTAGCAGTTATTCTGATAGAACAAGGGAGAAACCGTACGCAAAATACGCGCATTGACGTGGAGTTGCGGGACACCAGCCCGTATTACCTATTAAGGGGTACAAAAAAGGGGGGGGGGGGGGGATTTAGTTTAAACACTAATGAGTGCAGGCACCAAAAGAGATAAGTAACCAGGGTTGTCAGATATAGTTGAAGTTTTTTTTTTAATTTGATAATTGATCTGTTAGTTTTCTATTAAAATAAAAATCAAACTTTATTTATATAATAAATAAAAATAATTCTTTAAATTCAATTTTATTTGAAAACATCCAAGGACCGAAAGAATTTAAAAATTAAATTATGGTGCCTTTTAAACTTTGCAGGCCAGCAAGGAAGGATACATGTTAATGTAAAATTAAATACAGCTGAAATAAAAGGTACTGAGGTTTTAATTATATTTAAGTAGGTATAACTAGTAGATGTGCAAAGTTTTGGTGAATATTCAGACTACATTAACCACACTGCTTGTGATTTATAAATACACATTGTTTGTACCAGTTAGTTATTTGTAGCATTTCTCATGGTACAGATGTGTATTAAATCAACATGACTGATTTATCACCCTAATTAATAATATTAATGTTTAGTGGGAGCTGGAAAGAGGGGGTGAAGTACGTCCACCACTTAGGGCTCTTTCCCACAGCAAAATCCCATTTTTTGCAGGATCCCATTTAGTAGTGTACATGTTTCAATAAATATGTTCACACAAGCATCCTGTTTTCCGGATACTGCAAAGAGGATGCTTTTTTGAATATGTATATTTAAACATGTACACTACTAAACGGGATCCTGCAAAAAATGAGATCTTGCTGTGGGAAGGAGCCCTTGCTGTATTGTATTGTTATGTGCAACACCTGAGCAATTTCTGATGTACTGCCAACTTAAAGACAGTTGTTTTCTGGTTCTAACCAATCTCTAATGAATGATGATGATATATGATGAAAAACTTACTTGACATCACTGTTGAAGTCATCTGGGTTGATGAGTGCACAGTTTGTAATGGCAAGCTCGTCCGATGGACATTTTGCTGCCTTCATCCGCTGTGAAGAATAAAATATACCATTGAAAAGTTTGTTAATAAAAAATGGATTTCCTGACATGATAAGGGTTTGTGGTTCCTATGCTTTATGATAAGAATTTTAATTGCAACATTATATCCATTGAGATAAATTTTAATTAGTCTACTACTTTTGCTCTAGCATAATTAATAAATACAGTTAGTATACTGTACACTCAGTTATTTAATATAATTTATCTTATAATATTTGGGTTGCTACTGTGAGACAGAATGGTGTGATGATGACAGATCAAAGTTGTTCTAGTTTTCTGTTCCAATTACCAAAAATCGACCTTATGCAGGTGTTTCATACCGATAAACTAATAACTGGTATTGCTGAGATACCGATATTAAATAAAAGAAAAGTTGTGATTTCGGTAACAACTTCATGAAGGTCCATGGAGATAGTGTCTATAATATTATTATAGAAAAATGGACTTACCATTGAAGACATTTTGATGAGGATTCCTTTATTTTTTAAAGTACTATTTTGAGTTGTTACTTGATTTTGACAAATGATTCACGTCGACTGATTTGACATCAGCCTACTGAGCAGTCACCGCTAAACAACGAATGACTGCATTGAATTTATTTTGCCTGAAAAACTATTGGTCCAGAGCGATCAATACTCGACAGAGATCCGTGGAACAGTGTTGCCATCTGAAATATTAAATTAAGGATGGGACTACTTTTGGAACATATCGATTTTTTTAAGTATTTTCTACTTGGTATACGTCCTTTTTAGGTTCTGTTTTCTTTTACAGTATTTTATAATCCCAAAATGAATTCATGGCATAGCTCATTCGTAAATGATTCTGTAAATTAATCTTCGAATCCTCGTCCACGCTCACATTAATACGATTTCTGAGACTACCGGTTATCTATAAGTTCACTTCACTCACTCCAAAATTACAAATGGCCGAAAAAATTGGATCGGTGTCGAAGAAATGTTATTTTGCGACAAGTTAAATTCACAACTGAAACGCAAGAGTGACTTGTAAGATTGTTTCACAAGAACAATATTGTTTTAACGATGTGACATTTGTAATTATGAAAGATATTTAGTATTACAGTACGGAGGAAAGAGATAATTTTCTACTAACATAACCTTATTTATCTATTAAAATGGAGCTTCCGCAGCCGCCACAAGGTGCGTCCTAACTCAATCAAATATATTTTCTCTGGACACGTACAATGAGTGCCTCAGTAGCTAAAAATAAGTTATATTTCTAGATCAAGACCTACGCAACATAATCGACAAACTTGCACAGTTTGTCGCTAGAAATGGACCTGAATTTGAAAAAATGACGAAGAACAAACAAAAAAACAATCCAAAATTCAGCTTCCTTTACGGCGGGGACTACTTCAATTACTACCAGTACAAAGTGACAACGGAGCAAGCAAGTAAGCATAATGAAATGACGATGGAAGAGTTTTGATTATTTCTATATGATCGCTGATTGAGTGTTGTTATAACCGATTAAGTGAACCTCCGCTGTTTATAGTTCTAAAGCAATCGGCCGGTGGCCAGCCGGCTCCTGCTCCCGCCGGGGCTTATATGGCACAGAACAGGCAATATGTAATGCCCCAACAGGCCGGAGCGACTCCCGCTCAGCTGGGCCTAGCGGCGTCGATGGCGGTGGCGCCCGCGCTCCAGCAGTGGCTCGCGGCCAACTCGGCGCCGCCCGGCACTTCGCAGCACGCCCACCATGACCTCGACAACATCTCCGCACAGATCAACATGTTCAAAGAGCAAATTACTCAATCTGAGAATAATCTTAATGCTCAACACACAGTAAGTTTATCTATTTGTTTAGATTTTTGTTCCTTTTGATTACTCATACATTTTTTTTAAATACTGATGATTAGAAATAGTAGTTACTGGTTTGTGAACTAGACGATTATCAACATAGGTAATTCAAGTTAGTGACGTGCATGCATGCATGCTAAAATGATTGGTCAGTGTTGACTTAGTTTTTTGTGTTTCTTGCTGGTTTAAAAATTCAATATTTATTATTTACAGGCATTGTATTGTACTTTAGGGTGGTTCTACAAGTTACATATTATGTGTAATTTATTTTGCTCTGTTCTTTCTGCATTGTATTCTACATAATGATTCAATGTTGTCTCATAATAAGCACATTTTAATTGAATGTTTGGTATTTGTTTCTTACTATTGTATTATTCTTATATGAATGCTGTTTTATTTCTGAAAGGATCAATTTGAAAGCTGTGTGAATGTTTTAGGTGTTGATTCAACAACAGCAAGCTAAAATCAACGAGTTGGTGAGCAAGGCTCAAGTGGAGACAATCCAGATGATGGCCGAAGACAACCATATCAGCCTCGGTGAACTGGACAGCATACTGCAACCAATCATTGACACATGCACCAAAGACAGCATATCATCAGGTGACAAGTTGTCTGTGAAATTGCACATTAACAATTCTATGGTTTACTTTTTACAGGAATATTCCATTCAGTATACTTCCATATCGATACTGGAAATATGAAATAACGTAAGGGACATTTTGTCGAAAATGAATTATATATTAAAACTATAGGTTTTATTGATATTTTGCTATTTTAGCTTAAAAAAAATGAAGGAATCTAAGAAACTTTGTCCTAGACACTTTTTACATAAATCATAATAGTTAGAAAATTATCATTAGTTTTGTAAGAAAAATACCCTATTTTTGCTCTCCTAAAAACCTTAGTTTTGTCCCTTATGTTATTTCATATTTCCAGCATCAATATGTTTTGCATAAAGCCACACCCTACTACCCATATTTTTATCAAGATTGACAGTTAAGGAAATAATTAGTAATTATCTTATTCAAAAACACCTATTATCACCTGCATACATTTAAAACACCTGTAAAACAATTATTAATAGTGGTGAAATGAAAACTGGTTAAATAAAAGAACAAGAAGTTTTTACTCATATTTCTGCTTATCAATTCTTCCCATAGGCAAGGGCTGGATATTACAGCACGCAACTTCACACGACGCGGGAAAAGTGATATCGCAGCATCTGCTAAGAAAAGTGACACAGCCGGGCGCAGCATTCACGCAGAAACTCCACATTATTTACCTGGTCAATGATGTCTTACACCATTGGTTAGTTCTAAACACCAGTATAATTTACACCTAAACTCATTTGTTCATGTTCAGGGTCCTATTGTATTGGTTGATAACCTAACTTTAGTTGTTTTGCTTTCAAGTCTTTGATTAATTCGTGGTTCTTATTGGTTTCTTGGCAATAGAGTAAATGGTATTCTTATGTTATCATACCTAAATATTTTGTTTAGAAATGATCACTTTAAATATAGTCTCTATAGAAGTTTCTATTCACACCTTTTTTATTGTTAAAGTAAGCATAACATGCAGGTATTTATTTCTAATTTATTTACTTATTTGCATACAAGACTAATGCGACGCGATACGTAAACCATATTTTACTTATTTTTAAAGCAATTTGTTAAAAATCCCCTCAAAACTTGTGTACCTCCCTTTACTTCGTGTCATTATCAAATCGGTGTCTATGATGCTATTATTCCTAATTACAGTGCACGCAAAAACGCAGAAGATCTCAAGAAAAATTTGGAAAATGTGGTGGTTCCAATGTTTTGCAATGCCAGTATAGGTAACATATTTATAATAATGCCCTCAAGATGTAGGTCTCTCTTGTTCGATTGTGCATTCTCATCTTCAAGTTAAAGCATTTTTAGTACATCATCGCCTGTGGTTTGTACCAGTCAGGTAACTTGCTTAGTGTCAGCCTGGCTCGTATGACAACTCTTTAATCATTTTGCTGTTTCAGCCGTCACAGAAGAGCAGGAGGCTAAACTTAACAAATTGCTTCGACTCTGGGAATCCAAGTCGAACTATTTCGAGACTGCCGTCATTGAGAAAATGAAGAGTCCCACCAGCTCCTACCAAGAGTACCAGAACAATCTAATCTCACAACACTCAAATGCTATTGCCCATTTAACACAACAAACTAAAGCTACCTTCGAAAAGTAAGTTGTCTAGTAGTGATAATATAAATTTTAAATGAACACTAAAAATTTCACACATAACGTTTATATAATTTTCCAGCTATCAAACTCAACACCAAGCTTTTGTCGCGCACACAATGCAGCAGATTCAGCAATTAGAAATGCAGAAACATGCTATTGAACTACAGAACAGCCACGATCCGAGTAAAGACAATTTACAGCAAAACAACATGCAAAACAATTTTCAAAATAACAATTTCAATGAACAAAACTTCCCACCAATGGGTGGCTATGAGCCAGTCTTCAATTCAAATAACCAATATGGCAGCGAAAGCGGCGATAACTATGCCTCTAACAATAGTCTTAGTGGTAACGAGAATAGTTACGACAGTCAGACATTTGACCAAATAACTAGTCAGAAGAAAAAAAATGACATTATTGAAGAGCCAGACCTGTCAAATCTTCCAAATATAAACTTCTCCCAACCACCTCCTGGCTTTATACCCAATGATAACTCAGCACTGTTAGCATTCCAAAATGGTCTACCAGATTTAAGTAAACCCCCACCAGGATTCCCACCATTCCCTGAAGTAAACAATGAAGATCTAATGCCTTCTGTACCCTATTTCGAACTGCCGGCTGGTTTGATGGTACCGCTCATTATGGTATGTAAATTCAATTATTTTCTTTATGAATGAGGAGTAACAAACAAATGGAGTGATAATCTATGGGCGAATGCTCTTGACACCTCCATAGAAAATGTGTACGTCGTCGTATTAAGGCCTATTTCCATGCTTGTCTCTCAACATAAACAAATTGAAGAAAAAGAAGAAATTATTAGCACTCCTTTTGTTAACCGCTCCATTTCCTTCAGCCACAATTCTCTAATTTTCTTCTATAATGAAATATCTTCATTTCAGCTGGAAGACGACAGATATCGACCATTGGACCCAGCGAAGATTCGCCTGCCTCCTCCAGCCCCGCCTAATGATAGACTATTGGCAGCTGTTGATGCATTCTACGCCTCGCCTAATCATGAGCGGCCTAGAGACAAGTAAGTACATTTCCTATTTGTTCAACAAATGCTTTTTACGTTGGGAAATATTCAAAATCCCTACCACTAGTAGGGATTTTGAATATTTCATCATATGACATCAATAAATAATTGTGATGAAGAGTACTTACAGTACTGAACAATCTTATGTAAATCTTTTGGAAATGTATGAATGTGTAATTGTGCATATGTAACAGATAACTTATTTAAATATTTCTCCTCTTTTGCAGTGAGGGCTGGGAGAAATTGGGCCTGTACGAATACTACAAAGCCAAGAATGCTGCTAGGAAAATGAAGGAAGAAGCAGTTGCACAGGGCTTTCGGGAGAAGTCGAGATCCCCTAGTCCTATACCAAAAGACTTGCAGAAACAACCCACACCTCCCGGCAGGAGATATAGGTATGAATTTCTCACTGCTGAAACTAATGTAAGCAAATTGAATCGTAATCTCCAAAAGGTTCAACTAATCGGCTGTACACCGCAACGTCGGCCATTTTAATGACTTTTATTTTTCCTTGCTCTCAAATGCGGTAAGATACGTCATAGAAATAATAAACAAGAACACTCAATTTACTATGTGCTCCATGTCAAATCATTACAAACACCAATTTGATATTCAAAATCTTTTGGTTATTTGTTCTAATCATACTTTCATTCTTTTTTTAGCAGGATTCATTGTACTATCAAAGTAATAAAATTAATTTGGTTTATTGTGAATTCAGATCAAAAAGTAAAACGCCAGAGAAACCTTCGCCAACAAAATCAAAGTCAAGATCGCCATCTCCAAGAAAAAAGTCGACGCCATCTTCATCAACATCATGGAGAAGAGACAGAGACAGAGAGAATCGAGAAAGTAAGTTTTATTTTAGGTTCTTTTATTGAAGACTACGCATTGTGCAGAACATTGAAGAGTGCTACAAAAATATAATATTTCTGTTTGTTATAGATTCTTTCATGCTAATAATAAAGTTGGAATACTGTTATCACTCATTATGATGACCTTGGCATGTTCAATTCAATTCATTTATTCAATAATAACAATTTTTACATCGTGTTTGAATTTCTATAACTAAATATATAAGAAACATCATGCATGCAATCCATATTTAAATCATTATGTTGTGTAATTGATACATAACTGTAATTAAATACAACCAAACACTGCTACAACAAGGATCTTTTGGCGCTCAAATGACGTTGACTTCTAGCAAGATGGCGGCGTTAGTTCCGATTTTGACCACGCGCCAAAAGACCCTTGTACAGCTATAGTGCAATCCCGATCAATGTTAGACTAACTGCCGCACTCAGAGACTTCACTTAAAATTAATCATACCTTATCTTTTATTAACCAACATATCTTGGCACAAATGTCAACAAAAATGTTTTCAATCTTACATATTTTTTACTGACTGCATTCTAATTTATACTTGTCAATTAAATTTAGTGATAGATTAATTTTAAGCAATGACTGAGTACCGGGGTTAGCCTCACTTCCCTACTTTTCAATAAAGATGACTTCATTTGTGAAATGTACAAACGCCAGCACATCAAGCTACCCGAAACTGTCAGATTTTCCCAATCAACTTTGAACCTTATGCTTTAGCGATAAAGTTGAAAATCTATTAAAGAAATCTGACAGATTGTAGTAGCTTGATGTGCTGGCGTCTGCACATATAAACGCAATAGTTTAAGTTCAACCCTAGTTTTGACAACCCTATAGTAAACAATACATTTGTTAGGTCGGCGGCGTTCCCGGTCAAGATCAAGGTCGCGATCACGCAGCAGATCAAGGGAGCGGGAAAGGCACCGGGAGTCTCCAAGATCACGGCGCATCGAGAAATCTAGATCGCCCACACCTCCTAGTTTTCTGTGAGTATGATAACCATAAAGCCATAAAGGGTTTACGGCTTTTACTACCTTTGTACCCCAAGGTAGCGATATATAGTTGAGGCAGTTGAGCATCGCAAAAGCGGTCATTGGCCTTTCCATAGCATCTCTCCATAGGAACCCAAACAATAAACTATGTATGGTTTTTCGTAATTAAAAAAGATTGACGGTCACAAAGGAATTTATTAAAGTTTTTGAAATAAAAAATAATAGAGAATGTAGGTGGGTCAATGACCGCTATTGCCAAACTAAAACTCGACATCAGACTTAAAGTCCGTCTCACGACAGAAGTCGCGCAGACGCGGCGCAACAGTCATGCGACGTTCCACTAAATTAGTATTTCGTTACAGTTATTGCCACGGTATTTCTCTGGTGAGACAGAGTCTACATGTTAAAATGAGTTGCAGGTGGAGATTAATGTTTAGGCAGGGGCTTGAACAAGGCTCAGTGCAAGATTTCGACGAACGATTTCGATTTTCGTTTAAAAAGTATATTTATCTGAGCCCCACTTATCACGTATATGTGTGTAAAGCTCAAGACTCATTAAAGTTACAATTCCGATGGCGACGGCAGACTGCAGCGGCATTGCCGCCCAATCGCAATGATTCGAGAATCAAAACTATCGCGGTTCTGTCGCCTTAGGAATTATACCTTTATGCTAATCCATAAAATAATACTGCCTTCCATTATGCATGTATATTACATGCATAATCTGAATCTCATTAAGTCGTATGGCCCTGTTGGGCGCCAGTTTAAGGATTAACTTTGTGGGGTACCCAACAGAGCCACACGATTTTAAAACATAGTTTATGTAAATCGTTTGAACTTTAAAGTCGACAGAGATAACATTATTTTTAGCGTATTTAGTTATTTTTGGTACAAGTAGGCCACTTTTTAAACTACTGTTCCTTAATACCGCTTTTCTCTCAAATTCTCAGTGGCGGAGCATATCCGAGTACGTCAACGTCAGGCCTGGACTCGAGCAACAAAGGTCACCAGTTGTTACAGAAGATGGGGTGGAGTGCTGGCGGCTTGGGTGCCTCTGGGCAGGGCATTGCTGAACCGATCAGCGGCGGCATCGTAAGAGATAGACAAGATCAGTATAAAGGTATTTTGAGTCTATACAAAGTCACAACCTCACGCCATCGACTTCCGAAACCAGTATTATTTTTCTTCCTCTATTAAAATAAAAATAAGAATAACATAAATCGGATTACATTCTTTTAAAAAATCGCTTCAAATGCATAACAATGCATAATAGATGGTCAAAAATAATATGGAGCAAGTTTTGACGATTTTTCTTTCTTTTTTGTTACAGGTGTAGGTGTAAACCTCAATGACCCATATGAGAACTTCAGAAAGAACAAAGGTGCAGCATTTATAACGAGAATGAAGGAAAGAGCATTAGAGCGTTCATCGTGATCGCTGGTTTGCCTCATAATAATAAATTGATGTAAATGTTGTATGTACGCTGCGATAGTGTGGATGGAATATGATTTATTTTATCTAAATCATCTTAAATAAAGTTATGAATTTTCAAACAGACTTTTATTTTACAAAATAAAATTTATAGCTTTATGTATCGATTTTAATCATTCCAATAGAAATCTTAACATTTGCTCAAAAGAATATAAAGAAATTTAGATTTGAACCTGCTTCTAATCAGCAGATGTGGGTTCGAAACCCGTTGAGTAGCCTCCACGTCAGTGGTAACAAACCTAGTAGAAACTGGCCTCTCCTTTTATAGGAAGTCTGTACTTACACTACGTCCATTTGGTCAAAGTTTTGGTGACCACTGATGTCTGGTTGACTGTACAAAAATCACTTGTACTTTTCTTGGCCACCAACCCATTGGTATATAACATAATGAGTATATCATGATGGCGGTTATACAAATATACATAAAGTGTGGAAGCAATGTACCCAGTTCTTGATGCAGTCTTCATTTTATCATTAAAAATTAACATTCGATTAGTGTAAAAAATGCATACAAAGTTTTATTTATCTCTTGGTTTTTATGAACTGCCGTGCCCCCAGCGCCTAGCTCGTAAATCAACAAATAAATACCTACGACAAATAGGACGACCCTATGCAATAAAAAACGAACATAGGTTCTCTGTCGTATAAATACGACTAAGCTTCCTGTACACGATGCCGGAGCCGCACCGGCACCGGACCGCATGTTTATGTATACAAATGCATGTCGTGCATGCGCCGCGCCGGAACCGCGTGTATACCATATTGATGCGTAGTTTTAAATAGTTAGGGTGCGTTTCCACAGAAGCGGGGCTGGGCGAAGCGGATCACAGACTTGCAGGAATCGACTAATCACAATGGTTGAAATCGTCATCGCGTCACTCGTCTCGTCTGTGATTGGACGAAGCCTACACGTCTCCGCTCTGCTCCGCCCAGCTCCGCTTCTGTGGAAACGCACCCCAAAGCAACGATGCGGTGCGACTCCAGCGTCACATACAAGAAGCCTGAGGCAGCATGGGCACGAAAACATTTGTCATACTAAACTGACTGGAGCAGTCAATTGCTTAAGGCTTATTTTAGTCATTTTAAGTAAAGCAGTAGGAAAGTAGATTAATATTATTTTATTACAGTTCAAAGTCGTCTTCATAGTTATCCTTGAATTCTGCAAGCTTATCTAAACTTTCAGCATACTCAGAAGCTTCAAACCCTTCTTGGTTAAACTTGTGCAGTTTGGAAAACTTCACTCTACTAGTTTCTCGGTGTAGTTTTTCAATCATATCTGACATGAAGTTACCATTGTGATATCCTGCAACAACAGCACAACTCTCAACCTTCTCGTGGCTGGCGTCACTTCGTACAAACCCATATTTATTTAGTTCATTTGAAAAAAATCTTGGGTAAGGAGTTTTGACTTCTAGAGGCTTTTCACATATTGTTACATTTGTTGCTGAAAGGAAATTATTTGCTTGGAAATATAGTTCAAACATCTCCTTCACACTATTGCAGCGGTATGCTGGTATATTCATTTGTTCTTTGGCTTCTTTCAAAGGAGCTTTCAAGTAGCTCTCAGGAACTCCTCTCACTGTGATTACTTGGAATATTTTGTCTGTAGCAATCTTACAACTTGGTGTGATACTTGTATAAATAGGTTTTGTTGTACTATTCAAGTGATCTATCAAATATTGTGATTCATTTAATGGTAATGGCATTCCTAATGAAGCTGAAGCCATTTTCCTGCCATAACCTGTGAGATCAGCACAAATATCTGATATTGTAAAAATGTTGCTTTTGTCTCTGTATTTCTGACTCAATGTGTCCATGGCCGATGCTAATAAAGCTGAAGTATGGTAGTATAGTTCAGGGTTATAATTAATATAGTCAAATTTTCTAGGGTTCCCTGGTTTCCTCCATCCTTTATCTCCAGTGCAAAGGGGTACAAACATTGTTGCATTTTCTGCCAGCTCTTGAATAGTAATTGCTGTGTTCACAAGTCTAATGGAATCTTTAACATTGGCTTTATCTCTTTCTGCTTGTGTTGTAGGATTGTTATCAGGGAAATGTGAAGGTATAATTGGGTATGCTAGTATAGATTTGGAATATTCATCAGCGAGATGCTCTATACAGCTAAGAGCAAGGCCTGCAAACCCATCAACACAGTCAAAGTTAACTTGGAAACCTTGCATGCTATCACACTCTTCCACATATCTTCTAATATTTTCCATAAATGCATCACCAAAATCATGCTTCCACAGTGATTTACCAATATGATAAATGTCCATACATTCCTGAAAACAAACAAAAATAATTTTAATATTTAGGTACATGGCTTTTAATATTCCAAGACTAACAACAGAACTTACTGTATCCTCTCCATGAACATATTCTTTCACGATATTAATCGTTCTCTCATGAAGCCTAGGGTATAAGTAATCTGTCCATGTTTTAACATCTTGTTCAAAGTTGTATTCCTTTGCTACACTTGGTCCCTGACCGTCAATATCTGCCAGATACTCATTTTTCGGTGGAACTGGCTCTTCTATTTTTTCAATAGCATCCCATGGATATTCATTTTCGTCTCCTCCACTAGACAAACCACCACTTTCGGGCAATGTTTTTAGGGAACCTTTAAGGTCTGCCAAAAGGAGCCGAGGTGTGTATGTCACTTCGCCCTTCGCGGTTTGACCTTCACGGTATAAAATATCGTGGTTAACTTCGGTTTTTACAGCTCCTGTATAATCAAAACTAAGTTCTTGTACGTTCCAAAAGTGTGCACCGACATAGTTCGCGTAGTGACCAAATTGTAGGGTGAGTATTTCACGGGTAGACATGATATAGTATCGTATGAACTAAAACTGAATTAGTAAGAATATATTCCGAATCAACATTAGAGTTTATAATGCAAGAGAATCAGATAACGCGGTCGTTTTGATTAAACCAGTGACAAATACATTAATACACAACACAACCAGTGTTACCAACTCTCAAAAATATTTATCCCTATTTGTGTCAAAAACCCCTAAAATCGCCTTAATGGGGAAGATTACCAGAAACGTATCCGCTAGATGGCAGTGGGTGTTTGTCACATCATTTTATAATGGCGGATATCACGATATTTTTTTAAAATTGATTATCCTTTTTTAAAACTGATTATCCACGTTTTATACCTGCTTTTTGTACCTTATATAATGTATTCTACCTGGAATGTTGCTCAGTTGAAAACGGAGCTGAAGAAAAGAGCGGCTTCAGTGTGCGGAAAAAAAGCTGATCTAATAGAGAGGTATACGTAATTCTGGATATTTTAATATCTCTTGACGATATTTAATCCAGTTTTTGGATTCAAAATATTGTGCTACACTTTTAATAATAAAAAATATATCATATAATATTTAATTTTTCATAAATAATGGCCTAAGAGACCTATGACTTTAAAAATACATTATAATGATAATTTAATCCTTTTTTCAGATTAGAGGCATATGACAGATAATTTTAATTTTGGAAATGTCTGTTTGGATAATCCATTCGAACCTTCAATGCAATTGCCAGAGAACAATATGTTTTATGTTTAGAAATGTTAATAGTAACACTTGCACAAACTCTAACTTTTATAGTACTTAATTATTTCAAAGAAGCATTATGTAAAACGAACTTTCTCTGAAGTGGAAACCCTGTCAAGATAGATTTATAACAATAATAAACGTAATAATGCAAATATTAACATAAAGATAAAATTTTAAAAATTAGTGCAACTTTAACATACCAGCACCCTAATTGCGTAACACAATATTACTCTCAATTTGAATCATTTTGAAGCAAATTGCTAATCCATTGCTCCATAAATGTTCGAAAAACGTGTCTGCTCAACAACGTAAATAACGCAATGAATGTTGTTGAACTGTCAAAATTAAACCCATTGCTACTAATAGTCTGTTACGCAATTAGCCTGCTGTTTCCTTTGAAGTAGTTTGGAAATCAGTATTTTTGAAATGTTTACCTAGAATGATCAGTCGCTTTAAACTTTACCATTCTAATTTTCATCGCTTTTTCCCATTTTTTTCTTATCACAGGGCTCTAAGGGAATTTATATACTTCCATTTCTTGGCAGTGGAAATAAGCAAAACGACCCATTTTTTTATAAAAATTATAAAATAATTATTTTTCCCATATATGCTAATACCTTCCTTGGTGACAAACACTCAGCGCCATCTAGTTTCAGTTTGGAACCCCATTGTTGAGTTTTCCCCCTAAAAAATGTATAAATATTAATGGGGAAGATTACCAGAAACGTATCCGCTAGATGGCAGTGGGTGTTTGTCACATCATTTTATAATGGCGGATATCGCGATATTTTTTTAAAATTGATTATCCTTTTTTAAAATTGATTATCCACGTTTTATACCTGCTTTTTGTACAGACGCCAGCACATTAAGCTACCCGAAACTGTCAGATTTTCTCAATCAACTTTGAACCTTATACTTTAGCGATAAAGTTGAAAATCTAATAAATAAATCTGACAGATTGTAGTAGCTTGATGTGCTGGCGTCTGTACCTAACATAATGTATTCTACCTGGAATGTTGCTCAATTGAAAACGGAGCTGAAGAAAAGAGCGGCTTCAGTGTGCGGAAAAAAAGCTGATCTAATAGAGAGGTATACGTAATTCTGGATATTTTAATATCTCTTGACGATATTTAATCCAGTTTTTGGAATCAAAATATTGTGATACAATTTTAATAATAAAAAATATATCATATAATATTTAATTTTTCATAAATAATGGCCTAAGAGACCTATGACTTTAAAAATACATTATAATGATAATTTAATCCTTTTTTCAGATTAGAGGCATATGACAGATAATTTTAATTTTGGAAATGTCTGTTTGGATAATCCATTCGAACCTTCAATGCAATTGCCAGAGAACAATATGTTTAGAAATGTTAATAGTAACACTTGCACAAACTCTCTAACTTTTATAGTAATTATTTCAAAGAAGCATTATGTAAAACGAACTTTCTCTGAAGTGGAAACCCTGTCAAGATAGATTTATAACAATAATAAACGTAATAATGCATATATTAACATAAAGATACAATTTTAAAAATTAGTGCAACTTTAACATACCAGCACCCTAATTGCGTAACACAATATTACTCTCAATTTGAATAATTTTGAAGCAAATTGCTAATCCATTGCTCCATAAATGTTGAAAAACGTGTCTGCTCAACAACGTAAATAACGCAATGAATGTTGTTGAACTGTCAAAATGAAACCCATTGCTACTAATAGTCTGTTACGCAATTAGCCTGCTGTTTCCTTTGAAGTAGTTTGGAAATCAGTATTTTTGAAATGCTTACCTAGAATGATCAGTCGCTTTAAACTTTAATATTCTAATTTTCATCGCTTTTTCCCATTTTTTTCTTATCACGGGGTTCTTAGGGAATTTATATACTTCCATTTCTTGGCAGTGAAAATAAGCAAAACGACCCATTTTTTTATAAAAATTATAAAATAATTATTTTTCCCATATAAGCTAATACCTTCCTTGGTGACAAACACTCAGCGCCATCTAGTTTCAGTTTGGAACCCCATTCATAATGATTTAGAAATAATATGCTGTAATATGTTTCAAAAGTCTTTTTATTATAAGTTATTAAATACATAAATTTAACATTTTATTGGATGGATTAAATGTTGTACAAGAACCACCATTTCGATATAATGTAAATCGGACCATCATGATGCTTTGCACCACAGAGTGAAAAAATATTAAAGAGTCAAAAAATCCCTGAAAATATCCCTAAAAATTTCAGACCCCTAAAAAAATCCCATCTTACTTATTTACCTCCTAAATCTGGGGGGAAAACCCCTAAGTTGGGAACCCTGAACACAACTGAAAAGTGACATGCACATTAGTGATGTGCAGTGTTGCCGCTTTAGTGACTTTGTCACTAGATCTAGTGAGTTTTTGCTGTTTATGGTGACTTTTTTTTATGATTTAGTGACAAAAAAATCTCTGGTGACTTTTAGCGACTTTTTCATGATCAACACAGAAGTTATAATATATATAATTATTTAACTTGTTGCGTCAACTAGCCAGATTTTAATGTTGTGTAGTTATTGAGTAACGTGCACTGGCAACACGAAATATTCATTAGACTAACCGGGTATTTCCTTATAAGCAGCATTCCACGTTGCAGCATTTTGCTCGATATTATACGCATGATTATGCATCTCACTCTGTCATGAGAAAAATATATTAAAAGAAGCCTGCAAAACATACGTTTTACCAAGTGGAGTCTTGTCCCAAATGACGAAAACCGTTAAAAATATAAATAAGAAAACTGCCTCATCTACATCCTTAGAACAGCCGCAAGGTTCGACTTCCACTGCAACCACAGAGCAACCGTCCACTTTCACCATGCCGAACGAAGCTGATGATACAGTGATAATACTCGTAGATGAGGATTTAATAACTAATTATTTTTTAAGCACAGTTTTTGTTTAATTCAAATTGAAAGGTTTTTTTTGTTCATTGATTTTTCATATTTGTTTTTAATTATATCTATAATAAGTTATTTTGTTCATTAAATAATTTAGTGACTTCTAGTGACTTTTTGAATTTATTTTTTCACCCAATCTAGTGACATTTTAGTAAAAGTTTGGTGACTTAATTTTTTCCTAAGCGGCAACACTGGTGATGTGTCCCTCACTCATGAAGTCGTGTCGTGACGTCGTGAGGCATCTCGTTCGAGGGACTTGTAATCGCAAAGAACAATGGCGAAATTTTAGCTGAGTTAAATTTGAGCGTCTAAACGTGACTTATGTACGAAGGAAGTTCCATTATTTTTCTACGTTTTTTCAAAGTATCACATTAACTAGTCCAGGCCGGATAAAAAAAATATTTTAAATGAAAAGTTAATTGATTTTTTCATTACCGTTTAGTGTTGCCATTTTATATTTATTCTGCCAAGTGACAGTAAGTACAGCATTATTGAATTATAATCAGTTTTATTTTGTTATTATAATTAAACGGAGTAAGTGAATTAACAACGCAGTTTATTTTTAAGTGTAAGTGTTTATTGCAGGGAGGTAAAAACACGTGTAAAAAATAAATGAATTACTTTGAATTATTGACCGGCAAAAAGACTAGTATCCAAAATAAAAAAAAATATATAGCTTGGCTATTGACAATTTATTGTTGATTGGTTGCTGTAGGTCGATACCATACTCGATCACTGACGCTTGCGTTCTGTGTTTTATTTTCGATTGTTTTTCCCGTTTTCTTTCATTTTTACTTGACCCGGACTGCTTATGGACTGTGATATTGCCCTGTGTGACCCTGTGCTTGTTTAAGGACTCTCGAGATTTTCCCTGTGTGACATTGTGCTTTTTCTTTACTGGACACCGATCTTGCCTAATTGTTTGGATTAGTTACTATTGAACTAGTGTTTGAAACCGCTACGATGGAAAGTCGTCGTGGCAGACCGACACGCACCCTGTGTATCAACTGGACCTAGTTATGCAGAAAGCAGCCATATGGCACTTTTTCCAAAAATGAGTTATAAACACAGCCATACAAATTACGACATACCAGATTTTTTGCAAAGACAGCCATGTCGATATCTCTATTTATCACGGAGATATGAGCCGTCAAATGCAGCCATGTCTACAGATGTTTATTGTAAAAAACAGTCATCTTCATGTAAAATGCAGCCAATTTTGACAAAAATTAAAATACCTATTTTGCAGAAGTCAGCCAAACTATATGGCTGTTTTTTACAAATTTCAAAATGTTAGGAGGCATCGGTGTTCGAGTTACGTAAAAGGCAGCCACTCTGAGATGGCTGTTTATTGTAAATTATTTATTTGTTGTTAATGGCAGTTGGCTTTTTTCAACTCAATCCAGGGCGTTTTCCTGATTGAAGATGTAAACAACCAAGAGACTTCATAGATTTTACCTGCAAATGCAAAAATCTGTGCAAAACGGCTGTACCTTTGCAAACACGCAAACATTTTTATGAATAGTTTTGGAGTCTTGGTTGGTCAGACAACTTTTCTGGATGTTTAGGTCAAGGAGGTGAGAAGCGATAAAGCACATAAAAAGAAAACAGTTTTTGCGAAAATATAAAATAGAAACATGATGTTTGCCGAGGTATGTTCTGCAAAATTCTGAATGTATGCTCAACTAGAATCTCAACAGCCATGGACAAAATAAATTCGCGGATACCGTTGCTAGAACAATGAGGTTTAAAAAAGGGGAGGAGAAAATAAGGTACCTGATGTGCGTAAAGAAGTAATAAATGAGTTTATTAATTCCTTCCCTTTTCAATCCATCCAAAGGTTGTCTTTAAAAGATCGCTCTTAGCGATAAGACCGCCCATTGTGTCACCCTTTGTAAAATTTCTATATTTATGTCTGTAATCTATATGGTGTACATAATAAAGAGTATTCTATTCTATTCTATTCTATTCACCCCCACTATATACGTCTCTTTATAGCAGGTCAAAAACATCGGCAAAGTTTTTTTAAGCCTGGAGTGACTTTGTATGTAGGTAGTTTATGATGAATATAAAGCCAAAATGACCAGAAACGCCGTGAGTTAGTTTTTTCAAGCGATTTTTTTACGATAACTTTAACATCAAACCTAAAATACTAAGCAAAGATACGTGCAATGTCTGCTATAAATTTTGCATAGAACTAAGAAATACAAGTAGACGCGGTGGGGATGTTAACTCCATAAAAGAGACACAGCATTCATCTTCACCAGGCTGAAAGAGCAAGATCTCAATTAAAAATAGATATAAACTTAGCTAAAAATCAAGAAGACATCGAATGTCTCACGTTTGATATGCAAAAGACACTACCTCTATCCCGGATTCAGACAAATATAATCGACACTAATATTATAAAGAGGAAAGATTTGATTGTTTGTTTGTATTGAATAGGCTCCGAAACTACTGGACCGATTTGAAAATTTGTTTTACCATTAGAAGCAGACATTATCCCTGATGAACATAGGCTACTTTTTACCGTGGGAAAATGCTTTATTCCTACGGGAAAACGGGTAATAGAATTTAAACGGCGGTAATTCCGAATTCTACGCAAACGAAGTTGCGGGTGGATGCTTTTTTTATAAAAGATATAATTCTTTGGTCAGATTCTTGTGGCGGTCAAAACCGGAATATAAAAATTACTCTTATGATGAAAGCAGTGCTCGAGATGAAACCAAAACTAGAATCATACATTTAATAATGGCATCAAATACCATACATTTAAGTATTTGATGCCAGGCCATAGTTACTTACCCCATGATAAAGATTTCGGTGATATTGAGAGAGCTTTGAAGTATAATACAATCAAAGGATTTATACGCCTGAAGACTACGTTCAAATTATGGCTAAATGCAAAAAGCAAAAACCTCTGATAATTTTCCAAATAGAAGTTGATGTTTTCTACTCGACTGCGACTCTAGAAAAGTTCATAGTATCGCAGAAAACAACAAATAATGACAAAGTTAATTGGCTAAAAACAAGAGAATTAAAAATAGCAAAGCCAGATCAATATCATATTAATGACTTTGACCAAGAAGATTACGACTGATTGGATATTACTCGTAAAATATCTTATAGACGTCGTCGTCACGGCTCTGACAATCCAGAAAGAGAAGGTGTTTTTAAGAGTCAGTTAACTAAATTTTGGCACAAATGGAAAACCTATAGCAGAGCCCAAGCTACTTGATATAATATCAATAATACATGTAATACCAGAAGAGGCTCGACACACTTTTATGACAATTTGACATGTACACCTGAAATTATTGAAGATTATGACGTTGATGGATTTAATGTTGAGTTAGATTTAAATTTGGATTATGAATAAGTGCGAAAATTTGTATTTTACTGATAATAGTTTTTGACGTCTTAATATATTTTTTTAATAATTACTTCTAATTCTATTGCCAAGTTTTTACTAAAATCAAAATAATTTTATTTATTTGATTTTTTATAAAACCGAAATGAAGTATACTGTTTTTTACTTTAACTAGGTAAAGTAAAAACGTCGGATTATTTTAGTGAACGTTGTAAACATTTTAGTCAATAGCTGCTACACATAATACTTTCTTGTCTGTTTTTAATTTTTTAAATAGTTACAGATCACATTTTAAAACACAGCCAACTTAAATGGTTGGTTTATGCTTTATTGCGATTTCTACAAAATATGACATTTTGTATAAAACAGCCACGTCTAAAATCGCAATTATTAATATTAATAACTACGTTTCGAAATTCTGGATATGATACAAAAAATTACAATACTTATACCAATATGTCTCAAATATAAAATAATCAGAAAATTAATATACAACCGAAGTGCAAGCATCGACAGAAAAATGCTCATAACTCTGTTTGTACTTTTCCCGACATGGCTGCCTTCTGCATAACACGGTCCAACTGTAATATATGCGTCAATACATTGCGACGATATTATGTCAGTATTGTTGTATTTGTTTAGTTGGTCGGCGCACAGTAGGATGTTGCGCTCATGTAATGACGCTAGTCTGGTACTTAGGATGGGCCAGACATCAACAAAATATTACCACACCTGCAGAATTTCTTGATGAAATCATTGTTAGAGAGGATGATGAAGAATAAATAGATGTAAAAACAAACTTGTTTTATTGATTCACATCAACTTAACATATTCCTCACACATTCTAGGATTTTATAAATACTTGCTAAGCTGAAACTTAGCAAGTGTTTTTAAAATCCTAGAATGTTAATCCTATGGCTTGCCTCAATATCTAAAACAATGCTCACGGCGACTGGCAGCCTTAGACCTGTTTTAAACACCTATTGTATACACATTTTAACGTACCGTGTATTTTATCTTGACGGTAGCGTCAAGTATACTCGGTAAACGACCAATATTCGCTTCAATCACGACTTGTCAAGTGCATTTGATCGTCTCGGGACCCTTAGCCAAGTTACCATAGACATAACCTACAAAAGTTCATGACTGAATATCTATTATTCTCGGCCTTCCCTAACAAAAATTCTTGAACAAACTAATTCAGAAGGTGACGCTGAGTTAAACAAGATATTTTTCATTTAAAGACGTAGGAATTTAATCTCAGCTAAAACAATGTATGGGCGGCTGCCATTGTTCTTTAAAGATTTACTCGAATTTCAATATTGAACCACCTCATCCCTCATCATCTCACTCGTTCACGCGTCCTCACTTCAAAATAAACATCGAAATTGACATTATTGACAATAAGAAATCGAGGCGAGTGAGCTCGTGACTCGCGAGTAGTCGCGAGTGATTATTGAGTTAGTGCGTGAGCTCAGTGAGCGAAAGTGAATGTACAGACGCCAGCACATCAAGTTACTACATTCTGTCAAATTTCTTTAATAGATTTTCAACCTTATCGCTAAGGCATTAGGCTCAATGTTAATTGGAAAAAATTGACAATTTGCTTGATGTGCTGGCGTCTGTACCGACTCAAAAAAAGTATTAGCTCATCTGTGTCACTCGTCCGCTCCGGGCGAGTACACAGATCATCGCGTCTGTGTCTGTTTGAACGAAATAGATACAGTTTTTATAAATGTCAAAACCTGTGACAGTGATTAACCGCCCGCTCTGGGCGGGACATAGACGCGGTAATCTGTGTACTCACCCGGAGCGGGCGAGTGACACAGATAAAGGGCAGAGAATTGAAAATGAGTGAGGTGAGGTCTGGTCTTGAAATTTTGACAACACACTAACACAGTAAACATTATGATTTTGGTATTACCTAATGAAATAATGATGTTTGTTGTATCATGTGTTTGTGGTGAGTGTAGTACTAATAACTACTAACATTATTACTCAAAACCAACTTTAAAGAAAATATTTTTATTTCAGCTATGGTTAATTATTATGAACTCTAAAAGCATTAGCATTACATTGGTAATCAAGTTTCATTGATTCGTTTATTTTAGCGGTCTAAAATTTATGAGCGAAAGAAAATTATGTGTGTTACAGAGTTAGGACGTGAATAATCGGATTATCGGAGAGTCGTGATCGTGACTCATAAGTACTCGTGAGTCGTTGTTGCACCCACCCGCCTTACTCCCTTGGAGCTCCGTCTGAATTCGACTTGGGCTCACGAGTCATGAGGTGAATACGCCGTCGTACGATTCCTCGCCTCAAATGAAGGGTAGCTCATGAGGACCTCGCGAGGTAAATTGAGGGGCTCCCTCAACCTCACATAAAATTGATGAGTTACCCATCACCATGCTCTTTATGCTCTGTGATAACTGACTGACACTTGTCACTTCTTCAACTTAGTGTATATTCCGAATTATGCCACAATTGCTTAACACAGCGTTCACATCAATCACTTACGTTCCGATTTAGATATCACGATTATGACGGTTGAGAGCTGTCATAATTCGGAACGCTTATGAACGCGCTCACAGTACTCGCTCAACGTCAAAACTATATTCACTTGAATACTCATGGTTGGATTACAGTATTTTTTGTGTATACAACGTGTAACGTTAAATGCGCAAAACCTGAAAACAGTTTGATCAGAATAATGAGCAGAATTAATTGAACTACTTTTTAATATAGGTCACATTTTTCAAAAAATCTTCATTAAAAACGTTGCCGTGTCTATTTATTAATAGGTACGTCAAGCAACCCAATGTCAGCGCGGCGCAGCGGCCCGGTGACGACTCTCCTCCCTCGGTAAAGCGTCGTCACAGACGCAAGAAACGATCAGAATAGCCAGTAAAACTAAAACAGCACATAAAACCTTTACAATTTTTTAATGACTTATTTCCTCTGTGAAACAGGTCAATTGAATTAAAAATTAGTTGGGGTGTCTGAGGTTTTGCGCATTGAACGTTACACGTTGTATAGATACACCACAAACTTTGGCATCTTGGAGCTGATCTGACGATAGAGCCAGGAGGTGGATAGTGAAACTCTTCAGTGGCTACTAGTAAACCCCTAGAGTTTGGGCTCATATGATTTGTTTTAACATCACACCACAAGTGGCTGTGGGCAATAAAAGCGGCGCATCGGTGCATATTAATTAATTATGCGTAAAAGAATCGCTTGTTTTCCAAAAATATGGATAGTGACAGCTAGCAGTCAAATTCTTGGTAAGTCGAAGTGCAGCGACATCTGAGGAGAGCAAGTGGCAGTTTTTATCCCCATTCGGATAAATGATAAGTGATTTAAATAAGCACGCTCAAATCGATTACAGCGTAATTCGGAATGTAACCTTAGACCATAGCCGTAATTTAAAAACACTGTAGACATTGATGTATTAAAAACCGGGTTTGTTGAAAAAAAAAGTTATAATACATCAATGACTGCAGATTTAAAATGGGATAGAGATGAACGTCTACTTCACCAGTCCGATCACTGACACATGATAGCAAGCCGACCCCTTGGCCACTACCTTACTTTCAGTGAGCACATAAACACGGCTCGTTCGCGCGTCGCTTTCGCTGTCTGTAGGCTTCATGCTGACCGCTCGTAGCAAATTGCGCCTCTACACCGTGGTCATACGTCCCATCATGACTTATGCTTGCGTCGTCTTCGCACATGCTAAGCCACACTATCTCTATCGAATGCAGACCTTCCAGAACAGTTTCCTCAGAAAGGTCACGGGAACCCGCTTCTATATATATAGACCTTAGAATGCCCACCGTTCAGCAGTTCATGAAAGCACCCCAATCCCCTGATTGCGGCGGCCGCCCGATACACTCCCTCCCGTATAAGTAGGATTCGTCAACCGAGGCATACCCTTACCTTACCATCCCCGACTACGCCACGACCCTCCTCCAGGAGAGTAATAAGGCCACCAGTACTCTCAGGAAGTACAAGTCCCGACCGCCGTCCTTCCGCCCTTGCCACCGAGGCCCGTCGCGACGCCCCTTTCCATGTCTGCCCCGACCCTTGCTCGAGCCAGCACGCGCCGCTGAGCCTGTAGCTTTAAATCCCTCCCTAAATAATTCCGATCCAGCCTGTCCCTTGCTGGCCTCTCCCAGCAACGCCCCAAGCCGAGGTCCGTACCTCCTTCGGGCAGACGGACATGGCGAAACTATAAGTGTTCTTTGTTGACTTCGGAACCCTAAAGACGTCTAGCTACTTCAAAAATGTGTAACCGTATGGTTGTGAACGCCGTTAGCTTAAAATCTATCTCGCGAGAATATTAACTGTCGATAAATTGTGAACTCTACCATACTGCTTATGATAACGTAGGTACCTATTCATTTTCGATAGTTTATAAAACTATCTATGTCAAACCATCAAATTGTGAACGAACTTGCACTTACCGACAGGGTCACCACAATCTATCCGATTTTATCTCCCGTAAAATTGTGAACCGACGACCCTGATTTGTCGGTCTTGGCGGTAGCCGAATTGGTGGCAGTACCTAACTAAGGAAGGACACCCCGACCAAATTAGGTCAGGACTGTGACCAACCGCACACGAGCTAGTGAGCGGTGCCACGGCAACGGCAGGGCTGTCGCAGTTATTTGGCTATTTAGTATTAGAATAAAATGGCTGTGACATCTGGACATGACGAAATTATAAGGGTTCCGTTTTTAACATTTGGTATCGAAACAAAAAAAAAAAAAAAAACCGGCCAAGTGCGAGTCAGATTTGCGCACGAAGGGTTCCGTACCATTATCAATAAAAACCTGCCAAGCGCGAGTCCGATTCGCGCACGAAGGGTTCCGTACCATTATCTATAAAAACGCCAAAAAATCATGTCTGTTGTATGGGAGCTATATTAATATTGAATTAATTATATTTTTTGTTATAGCGGCAATAGAAATACATCATCTGTGAACATTTCAACTGTCTAACTATCACGGTTCATGAGATACAGCCTGGTGACAGACGGACGGACCGGGTCCGGGAGTAATAGGGTTCCTTTTTACCCTTTGGGTACGGAACCCTAAAAACGGCAAAAATCACGTATGTTGTATGGGAGCCCCCTTAAATATTTATTTTAATGTTTCTTTTGTATTTGTTGTTATAGCGGCAACGGAAATACTTCTGTGAAAATTTCAACTGTCTATCAGGGTTTATGAGATACAGCCTGGTGACAGACGGACGGATAGCGGAGTCTTAGTAATAGGCTCTTTCTGCTGATAACAGTTCGTGAGATCATAGCAACAACAAGGCTTCAAATTAAAATAACTGAACTTAGGTACTCATTGAATTTTATTACAAAAATGTTATGAAAAATCGTTCGCTTCATCTAGGTTTTCTTAAGTGTATGTACTAACAGCTAAACTAATGGCTACACTTATTCTAAATGTTTATTATTTGAATGTTGCAATACTGGCAGTGGAAAAATACGTTAACTATTTTGTATTGTACAAAATTACAGCTATTTCTCGGCTAGTGACAAATTGTTAGAAGACTTACAATGTGGGTTATTTTCAAAATCAAATTTTATCTTATTATGTCTTTGAATCCGTATTAGTTTCTAAAGCGTGGCTGCAGTCAGTATAATTATCAACTATAGATACCAAATATTAACCACTACGCTAATTTTTTTATTACTTTACTTTGGAAAATGGCATCTACAAATACAATTTATAAACACGATTCATTTATTTAATTAGATTCACACACATCATTACACTATCGTATTATAGCAGGAGATATCAAAACGCACTATAATATAATTATATACACAATTGCACTGTTGTGTCTCAGTATACATAGAGCACCTAATTTTAAACGCATTTATTGAGGATTCTTTCATGGTGTTTCAGTTTTTGTAGTTTAATAAGTATAACGTAATCTATACCTACCTAGACTATAACTAATGATTTTAACTTTTTATTTAGGTACATTGGAATAACCAACTGACGAGTCGCTACTGGTGGTAAAAGGTTGCGTCCGACTTATTTACCGCTTTGAACTTAGCGGCCAACAAAATGTTGGGCTTGTCAATTACATCCCACTAATTACAAGGATAATCTATAATACGCACTGGTTATACTACTTGCTTTAGTATAACTGCAACCATTTACTTCAAAAGCGCATACGCCACGTAAAATGTCTCATTCTTCTAAACTACAATATAAGGCAGTATTTTGTACATTAGTCTATAGTGCTGGAATACGCGTTCAGCTGGCAACCATTTCTGAATTTTCTAATCAATACGAAGTAAAGCGTTTGGTTAGTAGTTCACCAAGTAGCAACCCTTTAAGGACATTAAGCAATAATAGGCGACGGCAACGTGAAAAGAAATATATGGGAGAATGTAACTTCTTTTTATGCCATATTAGCTTTTGCCCGCTTGGATCTCGGAAACTATCCAACGGGAACGTACTATCGGGATTCTGTTAATCCAGGTTATAAACTATCTGAGTGCCAAATTTCATCAATGTTAGCACGGCGCACGACAGTAAAGCTCCCAGTCGTCATAATTTTTTTCCGACATCTTCAACAATCATCATCATATTTCGGCCAATTTACACAAAACCTTAATTAACCTTCCCGATGAATCACTCCGTCCGAACCGTATGTAAATCCGGTTTCAGCATTATAATAAAACGCTATACTGTCTTCCTATATTTTGGTGCTATATTTCTTTTTACTTTGGTGCCTTTTGATTGTAAATTGAACGTAGTTTTGCCTACGCCTAGCATTTTATCTAACTGCAAAGCAGATAAGTCTACAAACATAATTAAACTTGAGTTTTATAATAACTTGTGATAAATATGATTAATTTCCACAGTAGGGATTCAATATTGCTTCAATATCACAGTATCATCTAATCTATAATGTATATAAAAGACAATTGGGCTATATTTGAATATATTTTGATATTCGTATTATGTTATATCGTATATAAATATTTAACGGGTAATAACATTACAACATATTGTTTGTCTGTAAATCTATCTGCTCATTACTATCTGTGACTTGACTTGCAGACCAAGTTCGCTAGAACACAACTGATGTCAAGCGAGCATGTACTGCCGGTCTGGGCATGGTTTAAATCGATTTTAAAGATTAAATGTTTCACTATAATATTTCGACGGGCAAAAATATAACAATGACAATAAGTATTCCAATTAATTTTCATTTCGAAATCATTGAATGAAACTACGATTCGTGCTCTAGTGACGTTTTCCATGCTTACAACTAATACATTCTTATTCTAAACTCACATTTTCATTTACTACATTCGAGATCCACTAAACACAACCAACTACAAAGACCAAGTCAAAGGCCAAGTCTAATCCATTCCAATCAATATTTTTATCCATCACACACTAATCAAAGTATGTTTTTCGCAATGTATTCATAATGTTTCGTCAACCGCAATTTATTTAATTCCGGATGATGTGACAAATTGCTGTTAAGGGAACATAACAAATTCATTACAAATTATTGATTCACATAATTTTCCTCCAAATCTATGCGTTTTGTATTGATGTTCGAGTAACCAATTACATAGAACCTGTATTATCCACTGAAATTGCACATCTTACGAATAAACCGCAACAATAAAAGTGAAAGTGGTATGTTTCTACAGTACAAAATTAAAATATAGACACAAGGTTATATATAACAGGTACAACGTAAAGTAACTAAAAATAAGTTGTGGAACATATACTAGATGTAACTTAAATAAAGCACAACCTCTTAAGGGGTCATTGTACTCATCATTATGAACAACTATTACTAAGTATGGGACCAAACCTGATATCGCTAAAAAAAAAAATCAGCTGTTCCCTACATTTATGTTCGCATAACTCGTCAAAATGTAGGGAACGGCTGATTTTTTTGTCGCGATTTCACGTTTGGTGCCATAGTAAAAGTTGTTCATGATGATGAGTACAATGACCCCTTATGAGGTTGTGTGTTATTTAAATTACAGCTTGTAGTATGTTGTCGATGTCAGCTAAAAAGCATAAACATAAGAACAAAAGGTTTTTGGTATATACTTTTATAAATAAAATATTTCTGCCACTTTGTAGCTAGGTTCGAACATAACTATTCTATGTTCTTGCCTGAATGCGAACTGAACTTATCTTATTTAAAAACCGTAGGTGTAAAAATGTCTTGAAATTATGTTTATGGTTAGCTATAATCGACTTGCGGCAGCATTAATCAACTGATATTATAAGTTCTGAAAAAGAAAAAAGCTGCCACTAACAACAAATAATATGCAAACTACATAAGTAACAGACAATATTTACATATATCAGCGGTGGGAACTTCACATACCCGCTATAGCTTTTGCTGCTAGATTGAGACATCATTTCATGTGCACTTTCCTATTTTAAACAACTTTTCGTACTTCAGTCCATACAAACGAACTAACAATAAAAGAAAACATTGTCAAGTCTTCGAACAGAAAAACTTTCTTCATCATGATAAAAAAATACAAAAACTAGTCAGTTCGTTTATAAGAAATATTTCGTACTCCAGCTTTAAGTAACTTGCTGAGCTAAACATACTTTTCCTACAACACCTTGTTACAACGCTATTGGGTAATATTCAATGTCACTTCTTCAGACCAAAACAACACAAATCTACAGCAACCAATGGTGTCATATAAGTACATATCAAAATCAGGGCGTATTTTCTTTCAGGTTTTCGCTTAACAAATAATATTATTTTACAGTGTAAGATATGTAACAAGTGTTCCGTTTTTGTAAAAAACATGTAAATACACTTATCTGGTACAGACTATCACGATCGAATTTGATACAATAATACAAACATTCAGCACTCTGAGGACACATTCACAGCTAATCATTACAATTCGAATTATCAAACGTAATCTAAGTTACCTAACAACGGAACAATCACTGGAGACTACGCTATGTACTATCGTTGACCCCATAACGTTACGATCACAATTTTCTATGAATACAAGTCTTTTAGGTTGTTTAGGAATTTCGCTTATATTAATGCGACTCGGTTGACGAGTGGCGTTTTTCTTCTACTAGTGTGCGTCTGAGTTGTCACTGGTTGATAGATAAAGCTTGTCTTTGCCCGTTTTGTTTGATGTACTGAAAGATACACAAAATAATAAATATTTATCTTAAAGTTACTATTTTCGACGTTAGTGGTAGTTAAGGGGGAAAGGTGCCAGAAACGAAACTAAGGCTTGCTAAGCCTAGTCTGTTATACAACGTGTAACGTTAAATGCGCAAAACCTGAAAATAGTTTGATCAGAATAACGAGCAGAATTAATTGAACCACTTTTTATTATAGGTCACATTTTTCAAAAAATCTTCACTAAAAACGTTGCCGTGTATATTTATTAATAGGTCAAGCAAGCCAATGTCAGCGTGGCGCGGCGGCCCGGTGACGACTCCTCGCTCGACAAAGCGTCGTCGCAGACGCAAGAAACGATCAGAATGGCCAGTAAAACTAAAACAGCACATAAAACTTTTACAATTTTTTTAATTACTTATTTTCTCTTTGAAATAGTTCAATAAAAATCAGTTGGGGTGTCTGAGGTTTTGCGCATTTAACGTTACACGTTGTATATTATGGCAAATTAGTATCTATTTGACTGTTCAAACCGCAAAATCACGTGCGGGATGCAGGACGCGACTGCGTGCGTCTAGTCGACGGCTGTCGCCACTGCTGGGGCTCTGTCTCGTATAGGGTCTTTTTTTTGTGTGGGAAATTATCAAATAACTTCTCCCGCTCTGGGCGGAGCGGGAAGTCGTGTCAGACTTTTACTGACTAAAACCCACCCGTGTTCCTTCAGTTGCCTGTGCCAGGGGCTACGGTAACTCTTTCGAACAACCCGCGACCCTGGCAGGCATCGGCCTTAGCGGACCCCGTCAGTTACTGCTGACATCTCTTTAAGGCGCGCGTGGAACACAACGCGCCGTCGACCCGGGCCTGGTTCTTACCGGACGGCGAACTGCCCATTGCTCGCCGTCCGCAAGCCCGCGCCTACGGTGGCCGGGAGTCAGCTCTTGACTCCCGACGCCCAGGACGTCCCCTGCTGCGACTAGGGGCGTGAGGGCGCAAAGATTGCCTCTCCCTCACGCGTTCCGCCTCCTCCTTCGCAAGCATTACTGCTTCGCAGAAGGAGGTGACGGCTTCCCATGCACCCTCGCTCCGTACCATGGCCTGGACCAGGGCCGGACGCGAGAGATCGCCGCCGTGAGGACGCGGCGGTGCTCCGCCTAAGCCGGGCAGACCTCCACCGTGTCCCACAGGCGATCCACACAATGGTGACATCCGGGCGTTTCCTCCCGCCTTATACGGAACAGGAACCTCCCGAACCAACCGTGTCCGGTGAGGACCGGCGTCAGGCGGAAGGTGAAGACGCCGTGGCGCCTCTCTAGCCACTCCTCAAAGAGGGAACTTATCGCCGTAATTGTGGCGTGCACAGCACTGGGTTGCGACAGACGCACTCTCCATGTCGCCATGGGATCCCGCCGGAGCTCTGTCCGCTGTGCCGCAATTTCTCGCGGCAGCGGAGTTGCGCCCCGCTCGTATAGGGTCTTAGCATTATTCTGATCGATGACCGTTTTGCGTGGATGTGACGCATATTTTCCCCCAACTTGTTATTATTATTATTTTTGTGTTCTTTTTTGCCGCAAATAAGCTTATTTTCTTTCTTTCTTTTTGTTTTCATGATCACGAAGTCTCGCGACTATTCGCGCCAGTTTGAACATTTCCATAAGTCAGTTGACACAATCAGCTGCGAGCTAATTTTGTCCCGCGTCCCGCCCGGGATTCGCCTCTTTAGAACCCACAGTTCATTATGTGACATTGGGTTCTTATACATACATGAAGCAAACGGAGCATAGAAATCATAAAAAAAAATGTTTAAAAGAGAAAAAGTGCTATTCATAACTTACTTGTATAATTTTCCGTCATAGACAAATCTAATTTCATCGGTTTTGTAACATCAATGTCGATTTCTTCATACGATTGATCTAGTATCTGGAAAACAAAAGAATGCCGTTAATTTAATTAAGAATTTACTTTATAAAAATTTTAAATTTATCATGCACTGACAGACAATACACAGCCTAAACAACTGGGTCTAGTATGACGTTTGTTCCTTATTATAACAAAACTGAGCACTAAGGAAAGATTTGTGGAAATTCATTCCCGAAAGCCATTCTGGTGGGAACTCCGAACGGACACACTTTTACTTACAGGATTGTAAACATTTGAGTGTCAATTTTACTCACTTCAATATCGCTGACTTCGTCGCCAGATTCCACGTCGGTTATGTATGAGGTAAGTGACGATGGCCCTGTAGCAAGCAATCGGTACGTGCCACCGACCATGCCTGTTCCTTCCACCACTTCTTCAACTTCCAACTCCTGATCAGACACCTCCTACGCAAAATCATTAAAATTTACTCAATTGACACAAAAACAAGATAATATTATATTCGGGCTTTATCACAGTCAAACATAAACAGAAGTTTGGGCAAAAATAAAAAAAAGACGATAAACATTTGACATTTCGGTGCACCTGTTTCTACAATTCGTAAGTGAGGTCTTTGACCGCAAAAGTAAAATCACGTTGTTATGAACAGTATATTTATTTTGGGCCTTGTTGGGGCTGACGTTTCAAGAAATATAAAAAAAAAAACAGTGTGTATGCTTATTCTTCTACAACAACATCAAATAGCAAAACCTAGCGTTTTCTTAATTTTAAAAGTTGGAATTTTAAAAACTGTATAATGTTATATGCCTTAAAAATTGAATAGGGTGCAATAAAGTGCTCCTACAAGTGGTCGAGTGGTCATGTGCGTTCGATGCCACAGTATCTCTATCTCGAGTGGATAATATTTTACCATGGCGTGAGTTACTTCCACATTCGTGCCAGTACGAGAGAAGAAGACAACAAAGTAAGAGACAACTCACTTGTTCAATAATAGCCTCTTCTTCTTCAACTTCTTCCTTGACTTCGGGGTCTAATTCAACGTCCGCGTCCAGTTCTGGGTCAGCATCAACATCCCCGTCATCATCTGCGTCCGTTTCCCCGCTTACGCCGCTGTATTTCATTTCACCCCTTTCTAGAGCCTCTAAGTTTTCTGTAAAATATTATAATAATGTTAGCAACGTCTGACGAAGCATGATAGCCGTTGAAGCAGACGAGCACAATCAAGTGCAGAACAAGTGTAGCATGGGACCTCGCTATATTGCCCGGTGGTCCTTAGAAAAGGGGATGGGACAGATTGGATGCGGATTGCAAACAACCCGATGCGAGGCTAGGTTGTGATTGATTGACGACGAGGGTGATGGTTGACGTCCATCGACGTGTTTGCACTGTTTCGCCTCAGAATATTGATAAAGGTAATGTAAGCTGTGTGACACTAGGTTTATTTTAAAATTTAACCGAAAAAAGTATATACACTGACACTTGATAGTAAAAAGAGTAAAAGAGATTAAATGTAAAAGTACCTGGATAAACCATCGCCTTCTTGATAGCTTGTGGATCTTTCCGTGACCATTTTTGCACTTCTTCATCCATTTTTCCTACTTTTGAAGGATTCATAGCCCACAGGCAACCTGAAAGAAAAATTATATTAAATTGTAGTTTACATTGTGATATTTTGTATTATTTATAAAGGTATTCCTTTACTTCTCTGGCTTTTGTAGGAGCTTTACGAAATTTGTTGGCAGTAGGTAAAAGATGCGGTCGGTCAGCCTTGGTTGGGAGCGGGGTTGATTTACAAAGCGCGTCGGACGTCATTCGTAGAGGTTTACAGCCCGTAATAAGCTATTATAACAGCTTTAGTTTTAGTATCAGGCTGTGGATTAAGTTGCAAAGATAAGTACAATAAAACACCCGATAATTACCTTTCCTTTGACTTCCATTCGTCGATGGTTTTTCAATCTTTTCAAAACATTTGTTCAAACTAAGATTATGCCTGACTGAATTTTTCCAACCATTTGGTGCAGTTTTGAAATAAGGGAAATGCTGGCTGAAAATAAAAACAATTTTATTAATACAAACAAAAAATTATGCTCTTTATTATTCATATCCCAATACTGAGTATTAAACTTACCACATGAAGTTGTAAATCTCTGATACAGGTAAGCTACCTGTTCTTGAATTTTTTAGCGCCATTGCTATTAAACAAGAATAAGAGTACGCCGGCTTAGGAAACTCGCCAACATTACTTTTGCTGGTAGCGTTTATATACTTCGTATGGCTAGTATCTAACGTAAAACCTCCACTTACTGAGGTTTTAATTATTTGCCTATTGTTACTTAATGACGAATTATCAATTAATATTGTTGCCTGGTTTTTGTTACCATTAGTTAAAATTGTTCTAGTATTAATTTGTTGAGGATCCAGTATGTGTATATTACCAGATATAATTGTTTTCGTCCCTAATGAGTGTGTAACTTTTTGGCTTGTATTTAAAATCGAACAGCTTTTGTTATTAACTTTTATTAATTCTGATTGACTTTTTATTCTGAGTGTTGGAGTTGACAAACTCGATACTTTAGATTTGTCCAAGTCTTTTAACAAGTCCTTTACAACATGTTTCTCTTGTTTTCTTACATAAATCACCATTTGTGTGGCTTCTTCTAATTCCTTGCTTTTCTTGATTTTTGGTTCTTCTGGTTCCTGTACTTTTGATACTTTGATTGCATTGGGCGAAAACGTTAAGTGACTCTTTTCTTCTTTGGGACTCGGAAGTGATATGCTATTATTACTTAAATCGTCCGTTGCTGCCGCCGATGTCAGCAATAAGTTCGAGGCTTCCTCTTTCACTATGCCTTTTACAGGAGTTTCTACAAACGTGGAAGGCATTACAGAATTTGGATTAACCATTACTGCGTTTGCTTCTGACCCATACAAATCTAGGTTATGAACAAAACTAGAACTATTATTAAGCCAAGTTGCAGAATTATCGGTGTCCATGTCTAATAAAGGCGGTAACTCCGAAAAGTGTGATCCTAAAGTGTCCTGAAAAAGGAAAAAAAAAATTGGTAAAAAGTGGAATGATGATTAAATTGATAATTATGTAACTGAAGAACAATAAACTTACAGAAAAGTCTGTCATACTGCTAAGGTCCGTTGCTATCTCATTTTTTATATCCATGTCCAGCATATCCTGAAGGGAATCTGTGATATATAAATCCATGTCTGAGCACCACTGAAACAAAAATAGTTCATTATTGTAGACGCGACACATCGCCATCATGTAGTATCCATACATAGACATTTAAATAATATCATACATAATAATGATCTATGTATGAGTATGAATGACCGACATACGAAAAACATAGTATTGGATTTCGCGCCAATTTCTTATAGAATACAGTTTGTATCTACTGAACCGTGTGAGACAGTGGGACGGGAGAGGCGGTACAATGAAACCACTACGTAGTACAGAAACCTGTTTTTGTCAGGTATGCGATACCCCAACAGCGACGGCGTACAACTGTCTTGTTTACATTATAATGAAACAGTCATTTTTAAATATTCCTTTGTTACTTGTAAGTGGCCAGGACATTGTTTTAGCTGAGCATTTTTGAAAACAAAATTACCTAAATCGACGTATTATCGTGAAGTGACTGAGCTAAAACATTTTTATATCCCATTCCATCCTTTTTTTTATGAAGACCTACACCAACCCACGAACACTTGGACGAGGGTTCGAGCAGTCCGGAATGGGTCGCTTACAAACTGACGTGTATAAAAACTAACGAACGGAACCACTCTGAAGGCTTCCAACATTCGGGACGAAGTTTTTTGTCCATGCTTTTACTCGTCTCTATAAATAACTTGTTCTGGTATGCTGTTATGTCCGTGATCCATTAAATTGTATATTACATGTTGTGTGTAATAGTTGTCTAGATAAAACTTTCATCTTCTATTGATCAAGTATGAATGAATGTTTAAATTATTATTATTATTATTTAGTTCAGTGGATTTCATAATGAACATTTTGATAGTTTTCAATGCCTACATAAGAGAATGTAGTAAATACTAGGACTGCAACTACATTACTAACTAAAGTCCTTGACAAAAACAAGTCTTACTGCTTCATCTAAATGTAGTAGGTACCTATTATGAACTGATTTTGACCGAGGTTTTAGGAATTTATTTGCTGTATTCTTTACATCGCGATTCGCGCGATTGCACGTATGGTATGACTGAGAACAAGCGACATTTCTTTCTAACATTATTTTTTTCAATTTAAAGTTTAATGTCACTCTGGAAACTATCTACCTACGTTTGCATTTTTTAAATGATTATTATATTACGAGCTTATTTCACCGACACGCCAGCTAAATCCATATGAACCAGTGCGGTGACTGATAAGCGGCCATGTCGTGTCAACAAAGTATACCTATTAAATTCAATTCATTCATTACTTAATTTGGTAGGATTTATCGGTCAGTTAAATACGTAATTTAAAATAAATACTTGTTTATCAGCAAAGTAATTCTAAATAGACAATTTTGGTGGTGGCATGGCAATTATAGTCACACAGTTCGTGGCTTATTCATTATTCCATATCCCAAAAGTCGTACCTACCGAAGTACCAACTTTTCCCGCCCAAACAGGATAAAAGGATCGAAATTTGGACACACCTTACTCCGCAGGCAGAAAAGGGAAGAGTACAAATGGGGTGAGAAAAAGAGACAGCTGTATAGGATCGAAAGAGGGGTGAATCAACCCCTGATACATTGCAGCCACGCCGAGCGTCGCCGCTCCCTTTTGAAGTTTACGCAAGCATTTGTTTTGAGTTACTAGGATGTTGGTAGATATATTTTTTTAGCAGACAAAACTATTCTGCAGGCAACGTGGTCAGCTATGCAAAATAAGGTTAAGTATCAGATACAATCCAACAAGGTAATTTAGGTTTGTTGGTACATTCGAATATGTCCATAGCACATAGCGAACTCTGATGTCGTGTCATTAAGGACCATGAACTCAAAATTTAATATTTTTCGAGTTCGTCATACTCACGAACGACAACGTGCTATAAGAATATGACTTCGAAAAATACAAAGAGATAAATAAATATAAAAGTTTTTGCAGTGGTCAGGTAGACAGACGTAGACGGTATCACTACATAGTATAAAACAAAGTCGCTTCCCTGTCTGTCTGTCCCTATATATGCTTAGATCTTTAAAACTACGCAACGAATTTTGATGCGGTTTTTTTTAATAGATAGAGTGATTCAAGAGGAAGGTTTATATGTATAATACATGCATAATATAGTAGAGAAACACTGATAATTTTAGAGGTTTCTAATGTGATGTCGTAAATAAACACATTTTTTTGCGCTTACCTTGTAAACGCTGGCTGAACCCGTCGAGATAGATCAAAATAATGTACTACAGTATTGTACACCTTAAAAAGTTCTACAAAAAAGTCCGCGATAGTATATGTCTATCTCTTAGGGATAACCCACAGTAACCATTTTTTATGCTATACTTTTTACGAGAAATAATGGCTCTAAAATTATCAGTGTTTCTCCATTGCACCCGTGCGAAGCCGGGGCGGGTCGCTAGTATTGTATAAATATCGAAGGTAGGTATTATGAAGTGTTAGGTTTTTTTTTTCATAGCACAGGTAAGTAGGTATATCAATTAAGTCACTCACAAAGTAACAACTTTATAACTTGGGGTCTCTGTCGATGTGTCTTCAACTCTTACATTATTAATCTTAATTTATGTCTAGTGCTAAGTAGTTGCCAAATAGAAATAGCTAACTATGCTGCTATGTATGACGAAATAGGTACATAAGCTAGCTAAGTTAGTTCTAAACGAATGAACTATGGGCTATCGGTCCATAGAGTTTAGGACTAAGTCAGAAAAATGCGTCGACTAGGGATCTCGCGTCTATCGTGACCACGCGTAGCAGCTCGTTCTTGTCACATGAATGTTTTAATGATGAGTACGGATTCCATTCACTTTTCGTCGATTAATATTCAGTCCCTACAAGTTTCAGCAGAGTAAGTAGATGGTGTGGAGATGTGGAGGCGCCGCAAGGGGCCCCGCCGCCGCCGCCGCCCGCCGTGTCCTCGAACCTGACCGCGCGCGCTCGCCTTGAACTCATCGTGGTCGGCTCTTGCGCCGATGGTCGGCGCTCGTGCACGAGCCGCGGAAACTCGACGTCTCGGAAAATTTTATTGAATTACTTTTTTAAGGTACTTATTTCAAAAACTGAGCTGTAGGTAATGTTCCAAACTAATTAATATTTTATTGAATGACTTTATTAGGATACTTGTTGCGAAACCAGAGCTGTAGGTAATTTTAAAAACTAATTAATAAAAGTAACTGTTTTCACCAGCAGATAGGCAGGTAACCTTACTAAATAGCAAGTTGAAAAATTAAAATCATGCTCTTCTACCTAATACTTGATATTTTTACTCCTTACCATAGCAACAGTAATTTATTTAGCTTTAGAAAATTATTTGGCGCGAAAAATGCGCATTGGGATAATATTGCGCGCGCAACCTCGATACGAAAGCATCTGGGTGGGGTTCCGTATTGATTCCATGCGCGAGTTTGTCCCCTCACCTCGGCTTTCTCGAAGTTGCCTGTTTTAAACGTGGAGAGGGATCTGAAATATTTCATCTCAACTTTTATAGCTAGGTATGAAGGTGTTTAAATGTAGGTATACGCTGAGTCTAGACCGGAAAATTGAGATGGCAAACGATTCAGTGGCAGAATAGCAGTTTTGAATATTACTTGTTAAAAAGAACAAGGGAGATTTATCTTTAGGTTGTTCCATCTATACAATTTTGCAATTATGTATTATTTAAAGTTTGCACTACATACGTGAGGCAGTCGGAAAAGACAGATGGCGGAGGTCAACGGCCTCACTGTAAATTACTGACACAACGATCTATGAATAGGAATCTACCTACCTTATTTCACATTTTCCGAATAGTAGTAGATACCGAGTTATCGTAGTTATAATTGCTATTACATAAGTTTTTTTTAATGCTGGGTAAGTAGATAGGTAGGTTCTATTACATGAATGAAATGGAGTGGTTTTTTGTAGCCAATTGATAACTAATTTCTTTGATCCCGTAGTGAAGGACCGCCATCTTCAACCTTCATTGGTAAGTTGGGTATTATCAAAATGATTCGATCGCTTTTAGCAACTTGGCGATATTATTTATTTCCAGAAAATAGGACTAGGCACCTAGTGACCCAATTTTTTTTTATACGTAGGTAAGCTAATATTACCCCCTAGCAGACAACTGTTTGATCGAAATAAATAACAGTTTACCAAATTTACGAATTTAATACCATAATAACAATAATACAAAGGCCGATTAGAAATGCATATTCCGCACTGAACATGCTTTCAATTACTTATTTTTGTGCTTATTATATACACATACAACGTGTAACGTTAAATGCGCAAAACCTGAAAATAGTTTGATCAGAATCAATTCAACCACTTTTTAATATAGGTCACATTTTTCAAAAAATCTTCATTAAAAACGTTGCCGTGTCTATTTATTAATAGGTCAAGCAAGTCAATGCCAGCGCGGCGCAGCGGCCCGGTGACGACTCCACCCTCGATAAAGCGTCGTCGCAGACGCAAGAAACGATCATAATGGCCAGTAAAACTAAAACAGCACATAAAACCTTTACAATTTTTTTAATGACTTATTTTCTCTCTGAAATGGGTCAATTGAATTAAAAATCAGTTGGGGTGTCTGAGGTTTTGCGCATTTAACGTTACACGTTGTATAGGTAGGTTCCTAGGTTATTATCTGGTCTTCTAGTGGATTTAATAGGTAGTAACCCGCAATGTCTGCTGGTTTAAGAGTTCTGATTTCATTATGTGTTGATTGATTTTGGTCAAGTTCTACCACTTCTACCCATGGATAGTGTCCCCCTCCGGAGGTTATGAAATAAGTGTGGCCACATAGCCTAGGCACCGGCGCTTTTTTTAACGACGTTTTATTACCCCACCTTCTCGGGTTCTCAACTTGAGAATCCAACAGAAGGCGACGAAAACATCAACGCACAACTTGGGAAAGTTGTGCGTTAATATGAATTTTCGTCTCCCGTCGCTGAGCAGAGCGTTAAAAATCTAGTGTGCGGTAAAAAAAAGTACACTTTATTTAGATTGGCTGAAAGTAGGTATTCTACCTGTTCAGATTTGCGGTCTCTTCTTCCCAGTTTCTCAGATTAATATAAGGCGAAAAGATCCACCCGCTATAGCTCATTTACAGACAGACAAATAGGAACTGAATATAACCGAATATAAACTAAATTCAATAAATTGTGATTAGATATTTTAAGTTAGTTTTAAGTGATATGTTAAGTGTCTGGTCATTATTTTTAAATAGTAGGTAATGGTTGGTAGGTACTTACCTAATGACTTACATAAGTTTTGACAAAAACAGTTCGTGTTCGTTATGTTCCTATGTGAAATACTCTTCAGTATTACCTAAGCAAGCAATGATCGCTATAGGGGTGACCAAAGACTAATTATGTTATTGTTTTTTATGTTTACGTAACTTTGTCTTACGTCCTCAACAGTTATCAGTTTAATTCCGAGTGAATGCTATTGATAGCATCAAAATATTTACTGTGCATCTCGTTGTTTATATCTACATAGAAATACATTGATAAACTCGGCGCATTGATAGGTTGCAGTAAAACGCCACCCGGCCCGTCTCGCTGAGTGCACTACCGCACGCACACACGCTCACAATGCAATGCCACACCGATCCGTGCATTCACAACTACAAGAGCACGTTGCACTCATTGTTCAACGTTTTGAAATTCTCGCTCGCTCAAAACCGGCCGTGGGAACAAATCACTTCGTGGATTTCTGTACGTTATACCTATTACCATTATATAATAACGAAAAAGTTATATTATATTTTCTGAGCTGATTTATTGATTGACTTTTTTTTAAAGCCATGCTCATAAAATGATGAGGCGGGTTTTTTTCCCTAATGATGGTAAAGGAGTTCAATGGTAACCTATTTTCTAGGAAGCCCGGTTACAATGGGTTTGCATAACTGCATACTTGCTTACTACTAAAATACCTACGTATTTAGTAGTAAGCAATTTACAAATTAGTTAATTTGTACCTACTATTAATTAACTACTTGAATATATCGAACAGAAGAAATGAAATAAAAGTACTTCAATGTAGGTACGTTACATCCGTAATTCCCTACCTATTTACATGTGAGGCAACCCTAGATCGCAAATAGAACAGGAATACCTACCGGGCTACATAGGTATACCTACTACAATTTTACAACCGCTCGTGTGAGCGCGTTGTAAGTTCATTGACGACTAATTGCCGCCGTTTTTAACTGCTACATTCCTATATTTAGTAAAGATTACACTATTTCGTAATAAACAATCATTATCTAATCTATCAACACATTTTTAAAATACAAATAAAACAAGAACAAAATAATAATAATTTTTACGTTGTCGTTTCGTTATCAACAAGACATTGAGAATTGGGAGGAAAAGAGACAGAATATAAAATAATGAATGTCCGTTATTTGCGTTTGTTTAGCGAAATTGGGTTCATGGAAAACAAAAACAATTTTATAATTTAGGGCATGGTATTTTAGACATTTTAAAAATCATTAATAGCATTTCGATACACGGTACGTTCTCAGACATTACCTAATCAATTAGGTAGGTATTTGGTACTATATTACACATTACACCGTCCATGATAGAAAGAGCTGGAATGATTTCCCGCCACTGACAAAGCGAACACGAAACTAAAAACAAATCAGAAAGAATCGAAGGGGGACATACAGAAAAATGTTTTACTACACAATTAACATAAATTTTGTTTCACTGATGACAACAAAATTGATAAATGACATCGAAAAGAGCGGGACATGTTAACTCGTTGGACTTTCCCATTACAAATTCCTTGTTTTACGGACTAAAATGAATAATAAGCTTATTGTACGATTGTAATATCACTTACCGAATATTTATTGTTATAAATATCCTTAAGCTCGACAGAATAATCCTGAATTTCACACATTTACGCTTTTAACGTCATTAGATTGACAGATATACACCACTCACTCCTATAAAAACCACAATCTGTTTTACTATTCTGCGAAAAGGTACACAAAGAATGGTCTTCTCTTCTATTGGAGGACTGAACCCACGTGACTAACCGTAATCGGTTTCTATTGGTGTACACGTCGACACGAATTGACGTCATTACTCAATTGATGTACTATTAACAAAATATTTTGTTAAAAATGCTTTTTAGTGTTTCTTTATAATAGATAATTTTAAAGATAATTTATAATTGTATCCCTTGATGTTAAAATATATTTTTCGTTATACTTACGACAACACTTACCGGTTACATGGCTCGACCATTCACAACAACATGGCGGTTTGTTTACACCGGCATGATAAGGCGGGAAGTACTTCTGCCGTGTGTGTAAATTTATTCCGAAGAAAGTCTATGTTAAAATAATCATTTCTTTTTAAAGAATATTTTTATTGAAGTAAATAATAGAATGTCAAAATAATAATGAATAAAATGGGAAACTGAAGGCACATGGGCGATACCACTTTTTTCTGACGCCAGCGCTCTCTAGTGGCAACTAAGAACAACACTGAACATTCTGGCGGTAAACTTAAAAAATACAAATTCAATCATTCTGCTTTCATTCAAATCAATAGAAAAATCATTATTATTTTTGGCACATTGTAACTTTAAAAAAAATGTTATGAATATGTTAAATTGATATGATTAAACACAGTAGACACGACAACGCTCACAAAAGCATCAACAAAATAAATGCCTTGTATCATTATGTTTCCATACTGCCTTCAGTAGCAATTTATACTAAGCTTTGATTCCAGGCATTTTAAATACATACATAACTAACACAAAAATATAATAGTAATAAAAATAATGTCGACAAACAAGTAAAAGATCAACCATGCTAAACACAATAAGAAATAATTATTCAGTCAACAATGAAAGATTTCAATTTTTACATCATGCTTGCAAAATCTATCTATTCTTAACTTTTGGCCGTTTTTGATTAATAACAATTGTAACATTAACATGTCTAAAAAGTAAAGATCAAACAATAATAGATATTACAGCCTAATAATGAATAGAAAATATAAACAGCCTATAAACTAAAAGTAATCAGGCGGTATCGTGGCAACATAGTTAAAATCCTCTGAGGAATGTCAAAATTTGGCTATTTTAATATTCCTTTGTCTTTTATACATTTCAAATGTGCCTAATTTGTTTCTTCTTTTCTTAAGGAGGTAATCATTTTTGAAGTTGGGTACATCGCTAGATTGAGCAACAAATTTTGTTTGCTGAGAAATTACATTGACTCTAAAATTGGTGGTAAAACCACTATCTGATGTTGATGCAGTTGGTATGAAAGGCAAAACCTTAGGGTTCTTGATGGAACGCTTTTTCTTTTTCTCATCCATATCCTCATTTATACAATAAACACTTTCTTCCAAGTAGTTCGAAGGTTTAGTTCTTCTTCTTTTCGTTTCTTCCACAACAAATTCTGAAGTAGATACAACTTTTGTTTTCTTTGCTTCAACTACATCTGTTTTAGGTTTATCATCAAGTTGGTTCAGAATATTTGAAGGCAACCGTGGAACATGAACCTTGTCAAAGGAGTTTTGCTTAAGAACCTGCAAAAATGATGATAGTTAATATATTTAATTATAGTACCTAATTAGGTAATCTGCTCAGGATAAAAAAAAGAAATATAAAAAAAAAATACTCCACCTTTGATATTTTACCGGTATCGTCATCATCCCTTTCTTTCCTTTTTTTGTTCTTTTTGGTAGCTCCTGAAATTTAATAATATGATTAATACTAACAGAAATAATAACAATGATAATTCATCCGTTATTATGACTTTACCACTCAACGGTTTATCGCTATTTAAGATTTGTAAGCTCATGTACCCCGGTAGAATGAAGGATTTGATAACAAAATTAAAAAAAAAATATACCTTCATCAATTTCATTCACTTTTTGATGTACTTTACTTTTGTTTTTAACATTTTCAACGGATGTGTTTTGATGTCCTTGTGTTTCGGTAACCGCATCTAAAATTGATTAAATAATATTAAATTGTTAGCTGAGCCCTGGGGAGAGATCCTCTACTATATTATTACACATATTGACAGTTTTAGTCGCTAGGAGATCGTCATAGCACGCTGTTCTGCACTGATAGGATACATACATTCATGAGAATTACTTCCACGAAAAAAAAAAGGATCTTTTAATACTGCCCTTATGCTATTATGTAAGTACTGACCTTCAACTTGAGTTTTGACGTCTTCGTGATTATTAGAAATTTTGCGTTTCTTTTTTTGATTTTTTGTCGTTATAGACTCGTCATTAGTAGGTTTTACGTCATCTGCAATGAAAAGTTTGATAAAATAACAACGTATCGCGCACGTATTCCCTAAAGGCATAAGCAGAGGGATTTACTTTAAACATATTCCGCCAGTAATGTTAGTGGCCAGCCTTATTTTATATGTTGTAGATTAGGCCATGGATAAGTCAGATGGGATACTCTATTTGCAGCATCTGCCTTACAACGAGTATCAAGTAAGGACGCTTTTAATGATTTAGGATAAATCGTTCTGAAAACAGGGATTTGTGACAAGCATTAACTGTTATAAATATAAATATTTGGTTGATTATGAAAATAATCTACAAACCTTTAATTATTATTTCATCAATTGTTTGATTGGCAGATGATTTGCGTTTTCGCTTCTTTGTGACCAACTCTTGGTTAATTACATCTTCAGTGTCTGCAAACGAATAATAATTTATGTAAAGTGGGATATAAAACATAAGAATGTTTATTTGGTATAAAAATACTTTCGAACTGTAAAAAAAATGAGTATTCAAAAAAATTAAAAATTCTACCTTTGTTTACAATCTCGGTTTCTACTGCAGTACTTTCTGAAATAGTTTTTTGCTTTTGTTTCTTAGCACTGCCTACAGAAACATTTAGGATTGGTTCAGCGGGTGTCTCAATTCCTGTAAGTGAAACATTATTTTTTACTTGACTGTAATTATACTTACCTATTTTTCTGCAGTTCTTTCTTGTTTGTTTATACTGGACGCTTTTTTTTACAGGCTCCAAATGTTTACAGGGTGTTCTACTCATGAATATGAACAACTTTCACTATGGGACAAACTCTGAAATTACGTAAACAAAATCAGCTGTTTAATACAAAAGTTCAATACCTACTTGACCAAAATGTATGAAACAGTTGATTTTTTTTTCGTGATCTCAGAGTTGGTCCCATAGTGAAAGTTGTTCATATTCATGAGTAGGACACCCTGTAAAAATTTGGAGCCTGTAAAAAAAAAGCATCCAGTATATGTGTGTGTACATAAATGGTAAAATAAAAATAATAAATAATATACAGGGTCAAATTCAATTAGTTGGCGAAACTTCAAAGCCATCCCAGAGGTAAGGATATTTAATCATGATAAAACTTAAATCATGCAACCACTACTTAAACTTCGGTTTCTACGACCGCGGTGGCCGCCGTATAAGTTATCGTGGTGGCCTTCAGGAAAATGATGGCAGTGGGGTTTGACTTTACTGTGTCAAAAAACGCTCTACAACGTGTAACGTTAAATGCGCATAACCTCAGACACCCCAACTGATTTTTAATTCAATTGACCTATTTCAGAGAGAAAATAAGTCATAAAATTTTTTTTAAAGGTTTTATGTGCTGTTTTCGTTTTACTGGCCATTCTGATCGTTTCTTGCGTCTGCGACAACGCTTTACCGAGGGAGGAGTCGTCACCGGGCTACTGCGCCGCGCTGACATTGGCTTGCTTGACCTATTAATAAATAGACACGGCAACGTTTTTAATGAAGATTTTTTGAAAAATGTGACCTATATTAAAAAGTGGTTCAATTAATTCTGCTCGTTATTCTGATCAAACTATTTTCAGGTTTTGCGCATTCAACGTTACACGTTGTATATGGAAACTCCCCAACTTACTTTCATAAATAACGTTTCAGTGACGTCATTCGACGGTAAATTGCCGACGCTATGTGGCGCCCACTGCAATCTTAGAAAACCCTAGCTTTAGTGGAAGATTTTAACATAGATTATTATAACTACCTGTTTCCTGTGCCATTTGAGTTTCGGACAGTCTCTTCTTTTTCTTTTTAGCACTGCCTTCTACTTTAGTCACGGAAGTGTTAATAGACTTTTCTGGAACATCATCTGGAATAAAACATAACAAAACTTGAAATGAGGTAGAGACATATCTGTGGAACGTCTGTGCTTAATGGACATTTCAAACAACATTATACATTGAGAAAGCAAAGGTCATCATCACTGACAGCTTTGTTCCACCGAATGCTGCTTATAGGCCTTCTTCCGTTAGCGACAGACAGCTGTTAGCAAAAATACATCCATGCCAATATTGTAAATTTGAACGTAAAAATATCTGGTTAAAGATATTTAATTCTCATAGAGAGAAACAATTTCATAATGATTGGTGCAAAAAGCTAAAGGACAGGCAACTTTTAGCACTAATCGTTATGAAATTTGGCAGGTTTTACGCAGCCTTAATTTTTTTCTGCTCAACAATATGAATAACGCAATGAATGTTGTTGAACTGTCAAAATGAAACCCATTGCTACTGATAGTGTGTTACGCAATTACCCTGCTGGACAAGGACATAGGCTAATTTTCATCTTGGATCGCAGATTATGACGCAGGCAACAGCTAGTCCATAACATAACATTATCAGCGTATAATGTTCCCACGCTACCTGCTGGGACACAGGCCTCCTCTCTTCGAGAGAGAGCGGGCTGCAATCTACGATGATGGTAGATGTCACATGTCTTTGAATATTTTGTTTCTACAACATGCCGGTTTCCTCACGATGTTTCCTTCATCGTTTTGAGAGCAGTGGTGATGAAATAATTTATACAAAGTAATGCGACTGCCTGGTTTCAGCAACGACTTACAGCTCAAAGTCGGGGCTGTTGCCACTGGGCCACCACTGCTCACAACTACTTGATACATCTATACAAATAAATAAAATTGTGTTTGACTTTAATGTCAAAATAACAGCTTTTTAAATGCATATGAAAGTATCATCATCTGCCTAGCCTTTTCCCCACTATGTTGGGGTCGGCTTCCAGCCTAACTGGATGCACCTGAATACCAGTATTTTACATGGAGCGACTGCCTATCTGACCTCCACAACCCAGTTACTCGGTAATACGGTACCCGTAGGTAAGACTGCTTGTCAGACTTTCGGCCACTGACAACCCGTAAGACCGTCAAAGATCCACGAATGACAGCCGGGACCAACGGCTTAACGTGCTTTCCGAGGCACGGAGGGGTCTCGGTATGTGAAGATAGTCACCCATCCACGGACCAACCGCGGCACGCATAGCTTAACCTGATCGATCGACTCATGCGGCTGTTATTACTTAGCCACAAGCCCCTCTTGCATATGCAAGTATATACGGTACTTATAACAAAAAAAATTCTTGTCTGTGTTTGTTCTGGCTAATCTTAGAAACGGCTGGACCGATTTTGACGGAACTTTCACTGGCAGATAGCTGATGTCACAAGTAGTAACTTAGGACCTTACTTTTATTTTAGAAACAGAATTAGTAAAGAGACATATTATTGTTTTCCGACGCCCACGCGAACGAAGTCACGGGTACAGCTAGTAATGAGTAAATGACAACATACCGGTAGTTTCAATCACACTAATCTCTGCAACATTTTGAGAACTGTTTAGTCCTTTCTTATTTTTCTTCATCTTTTTAGCACTTTGGTTTGGGGTTCTTTCATTATTTTGGGTTGTATTGAGGTCCTGTTTTGATTTGTTCTTCTCGCTGCGATATGAAACTTCAAGTGGAGCGTCATTGGAATCGTCTGAAAATGATAAAATATCTATTAACCAGTTGAATGCCGAAATTACAGAAACAATTGAACAGCAATTGTGTCTCGCGTGCATACGAAGGGAAAAGCCTCGAATACACTAGGGGACAAATGGAGCGACATGTTGCGGAACATGGCGCTCGACAACTACGTGAATGTGCCGAGAGAATGTTGCGGCGTGCGCTCGCTGTCGGAGCGGGAGCAAGCAACATGTCCCGCGTCACGTAAATGTTGCGGGACACTTTGCAAGGTTGCAGCGACACGTAGATTGTGTTGCGCGTCATGTTGCGAGACAAAATGTCCCCTAGTGTATCCGAGGCTTTAATAACTGTTAAGTTTATCAAAAACTAAGGTATGATAACAAAAAAGTTTAAAATACTGCCAAGAATGTGCTCTCGCACTTGATTATCATTTCGTACGCTACTGCTAAAGCACAGCTAGATATTAAAGAACCATACAAAGTTGCAGTCATATGGATTATTACTTCATCATCATCATTTCAGCCGAAAGACTATGTCCAATGCTGGACATAGGCCTCGTCCAAGCACCGCCACTTCGACCGGTACGCGGCTCCCACTCCAAAACCTTTCAGTCCCGAACCGTGGCCTTGACCGCTACCGTAACCAAGGGTCGGCAGGCCGCCGGGCACGAGGGGCCATTCTCAAGTCAGTTCGCCTTTTACGACACCCATGGAAAATAGGGTGGTGCTATTCTTTAAGTCCGGCACCACACGCATTATTGCTTAGGAAGCTATATCAAATAAACCTACCATCAAGTGGAATATCTTCTCTATCGAAGAAAAACACGTTATTCTTTTGTTTATTCTTCTTTGCACTGTTTTTGATGCACGTATTTGCTTCAGCCTTATTTTCGTCACCGAGCATGCCAGTTGTATCAATAAAGAAGCCTAGATTATCATCTTCAGCGGTACCTGGAATTGACAAATAACATAAATCTCCAGTTTATTGTAATTCATTCTTCCCAGACAAGTTCCATCACAAAGAACCCTACTACTGCTAAAATGTGCTAAAAAAGAGAAGGTAACATACCCATTTCTAAAGACTCTTGAGACTGGAAAGACTTGCGCTTATTGTTCTTCTTGCCACTGACATTCAATATTGATTGATCCACAGACTTGGTAGAAATTTCTGAAAATTATTTCCAAAAAAGTTGTAACACTTGTGTAAATATTAGCCTATTGTGTGAATTTTGAATCTTTTGAGTGCATTTTAAATGATCCACATAAGGAGTGTACTGTAGTTTTGTGAAGATGGTTATATCAATGATGATTAAAAAAAATTAAAATTACAAAAAGTTATCGAAATTTAGAGTAGGTAAATTCCGTTTTAAAATAATGTTCATAAAGTGCACATACATTAAATGGTAAGTTAGTTAAAATTATATTAAAACTCTCATGAAAAGGTTGGAAGTGAAAATGATCATGTAAAAATACGAAATAAAAAGATACATACTCATATTTTCAAGAATGTTTGTCTTGCCTAGGCTTCTCTTTAGAGGTATGAAATTCCCAGGAGATTCTTCATCATCCTCTTTCTGAGAGGTTTCCTTTACAGCCTGTTTTGTATTACCTATTACCACTTCACTGTCATTGCTCTCTTCAGTGAATAACAATTTCATGTCAATTGAATCAGACGAACCTTCAGACATTTCGTCTTGTTTACCAACTTTTTCTGTACTTTTGTTCAATGTTTTATCTTGGTTTTTAATCTCTGCAGCATTTCCAGTTGCATTGGCTTTGTTTTTTTTCGGTGTCTTGACCTGTGTTAGATTCAGTTGGTCCACAATTGGTTCTTTAGTTTGTTTAGTCTTTTTGTTTAAGTCCAAAGAAATGTTTGAGGATTTAATCTTCTTTGAGCCAGATTTGTTCAAATTGCTGAGAACGGATTCATAGTTTTGTGTTATTTCTTCATTTTCGCTTATTGAACCTTCATCAGTGTTATCCTCTTCATCATTTTCTGCAATAGTAGCTTGCAATGGGTCAGATGTTTGATTTGCTTTCATGATTGATAAATTCTCATCAACATTTACTTCTTCAACTTCATTCATATTGGTTATAGCAACAGTTGAAATGTTAAGTCCTTTCTGAGGAGTCTTTGGCTCTTCTTTAATAACATTGATCAAAGTCAGAGGATCAATTTTGTCTGCTTGGTTTTCATCTCGAATTGTGATTTCTTTTTCGTTTGTTTCATCTTTATCACACAGCGACTCTGACAAACGTTTAGCCTTATGTTTCTTTGACAGTGACTTATTGGTGTCTGATTGTAAAGCACTTGCTTCATGACTGGAATTGATTCTTTGACGCCTATTCTTTTTTGGTTGTGTGGTGACCTCTTCATCCGAATCCGATTCTGATGAAGACGTGTCAAAACGCTGGCGATGATTTTTCTTCGATTTAGGTGATTTTTCACTCTTATCAGACTCATTTAATTTATGTCTTGCCTCATACATTTCTCTGGAAGCTTTTTTCTGTTCCTTTATTTTACGTTCATTGAATTTCTTTTTAGACTTTGCGGTCATTGTGAGTTCGTCATCGCTCATGGAAAGGTCATCGCCCGAGCCACTAAGCAAATCGTTATCTTCTTCATCCGAGCTTACGATAAATGAGTCTTTTTCGTAATCCGTGTCATCAGAAAATTCTGCTTCATCGGAATCTAGTGTTTCACCTTTTTGTATTATTTCGTGTTCTTTTTCATACTCTCTTTCTTCCTCATCCCTACTGTCCCCTGATTCGTAATGATCACTGACTTCTTCTGCCTCGTCGTCGATCAAACTGCTCTTTTTCAAAGACGATTCTTCTTCAGAATCTTCTTCTACATCCTCTTCTAAATCTTCTTCGACATCCTCTTCCACATCTTCCTCTTCTGAGGTATCCGAACCATCCTCTTCTGACATGATAGATGCTTCTTTCTTAGACTTATTTACAGTGTCCTTTTCCTCTATTTTGTTTGCACTGTTAGTGGCAATAATTGAAGTGTTAATCTGTAGACCTAACTTTTTCATAGATTTTTGTTGAAGAGGTGTACTTGTTGAATAAGTAAGCGAAATATTTTTCTTATAAGTATCTTTTTCTGTGTTAACATTTGAGACATTTACAGATTTTTTCAATTTTTCATTTAAATCTTTGGACGCATTGGATTCTACATGTATTTCATTCTCTGATACATCTTTTAGTTGTGATAAGACAAGAGTACTTTTAGTTTCGTTATTTTCAGTCTTATCTAGATAGAGAGCAGACTTGTTTTTAGATCTATCATTCTTATCCATGCTATCATTCTTTGTATTTAAAATTGATGACTTTCTTTTAGACTTATTCGAACTTTTATTTTTCATATCTTCATCATCACCTAAAGTTGAGGTGTTTATTTTATCCATGCTAACATCAACAGCCATAGAGGTCACAGCAGATTTTCTTTTAGATTTATTTAAACTCTCATCATTAACCAGGTCTGATACTGAAGATTTTCTTGTAGATTTGTTGGAAGTTTCATTTGCATTTTCATCAGGAATTACATTTGAGAGTGATGACTTTCTCTTTGATTTATTGGACTCTTTATTCACAATTTCATCAAAGGTCTTATTATCTGCATTTAAAGACTTCCTTTTAGAGTTATTAGAATCTTCTTCATTTTGTTCAGCTACATTTGATATGGAAGACTTTCTTTTGGATTTATTGATACTCTCATCATGATTATCTGTGTCAACTGCTATAGATTTGTGGCTAGACACATTGAAAATGCCATCTGTAGTATCTTCAGAAACTTTATTAGTTATAGACGACTTCCTTTTAGATTTATTAGAATCCAAATCATTGATCATGTCTGTTATGGATGATTTCCTTGGTGATTTAGTGGAAGATTCATTAATGTTGCTTTCTGAGGCCGAATCTGTTATTTTAGACTTCCTTTTAGACTTATTGATACTATCATTTTTAACCTGAGATATGTTCATTGACATTCTCTTTTCTGATGCGGAACCATTTTTGTCCACAAAATTTGAAATTGATACATTTTCTGGCATTGTTTCATCAATGTCCATTGGTTCGTAGCTAAGATTAATTTGGTTCTCGGTTGGCGGGTTCTTGGTTTCAACATCTACTAACTGATAGTCTACAACCGGCACACATTGATCTTCACTATCAAATTTTTTATCATTATTCTCCTTTTCTTGATTAGAATCTGAGTCATCAATAAATACCAAAGATTGCACAATGCCACTCGGAGCTTGCTCAAATAGCCTTTGAGTAACACTGGCGTCCAGTTTTTTTGATGAATTCAAATTGTTTCCTTCTTCATTAACATTTTCGGAAGAAGCGTCCTTAGCTACGGTAAGCTTTGCTGCTGATGTGTTCACAGATGTATTCAATACTGAAACTTCATGAACAGATGTTTCTGTCTCAACTGTCATGGACATTTCTTGTTGTTTCTTCTTTTTCTTGTTAGACAGAGTAGATAAATTCAGAGAAACATTATCTTGTTCTTTGTCTACTTCATAATTTTTACTGATACCATCTCCCGAACCAGATATATTTGAAAAATTAAGTGTATCATTTTTCTTTTTATTTCTTTTCTTAGTGGTTTCACTATCGCTACAGAAGCTGTTCTCCTGAGGAGATTCAACAGAGATTGTGGTCCAGGACTTGGTTCTGTTTCTCTTAGTTTTGATCTGTGGTTCTTCAACAGTTGTCGCACTTTTATTGAAGATGCTTTTGGCCTTTTTGGGTACTTCCTCTAATTCTCCAATAAGATTCTTACTGGTCACTGATAGGTTGATTTGTTCTGATGCCTTTTGCTCAACCAATTCTGCTGTGCCAGGTTTAGGTTCTGACAGAGGTTTGTCAGCAGCAGCAGCAGGTGTTTCACTTGCTTCTTTGTCACTCCGGGGTTCATTTTCTTTGTTATCATTATCCAGTGAAGAACTCTTCCTGCCAGGTTTACCAACCAACCTGGGACTTTTTCTGAGGGAAGGGGAGTCATTTTTGGATCTGTCAGTAGTTTTGGTGTCATTGACATTATTTTCAGATTCTTCTACAATTACTTCCTTAATTTCACTGCCTAATTTGCCAGTACTGGGTTCAACTGAAATGATAATCAATAAAAAAATATAAATAGCATATATAGCTGTGTGATGCTCCTTAGATAGGCAACTATGAATCTACAAATAACATCATCAATAAATAGTTTATTTTTCATACTACGTATTGATTATGGATAATTTATAACAAACTGTAAAAAATAAGAAAAGCAACATAGGTCTTTCTTCAAGCTTAATCAATTGGATCCCCATTATACACCAAGACCCCTCCATGCCTTGGAAAGGATGTTAAGCCATTGGTACCGGTTGTCAAGTGCACATCTTTGACAGTTGTAATGGGTGGGTGGGTGGTTTGGTTGGGTGGTGTATAGATAGGCAGTAGCTCCATGTAAAATACTAGTAAATATTTAGTTGCATCTGGTTATACTGAAAGCTGACCCCGACATTGATCGACCAAGTTGGGAAAAGACTAGGCAGATGATGATTGTAAAACACTAAGAAATATGGACAGAGTAAAGTAGAGGTGCCTATGAGGAAGCTTGAGCTGTTATTGCTTCTAAGCATTAACAACTGGTTACCATGATTTTTGTCACATTATAACATAAATAAATTACAAACAATGCATATTTATTTATGGTAAAACTCCATGAGTGTATGTTTGCACCATCTAAAAAGTGTGTACTACAGATAAAAAAATAAATTTACCTGGCTTGTCAATACTCGATGTGGAGTTATTCCTAGTTCTTCTTGTTGTTCTAGCTGGGGTGATTGGAACTTCATTATCACTTCCTATAAATATTACAACATCATGTTGAATTAACTATGGTTTATAAATAACAAGACCTACATTAAGGAGAATGTTTTGCATGCCTCAATTATTCACAAACAATTACACAGCATTACTCAAATTGTGATGCAAATGCAAACTAACAAAGAAAAGATGTTTGCCCTCGTAATACAACACCATAAAACACACAGCTGAACATATTATAAACTGGACAGATATGTTATAAAATCTATGACAGACTGTGTCATAGATTATTACACTGTTTCATTGATCAATTGTTTCAATTGGCCAATCTATGTATTTTATCTGGTGACAATTATGTTGTTTCCTTTTTTATAATGAAGCTTCTTTCATACCATTTTAATACAACATTGTTTTCACTATCCCTGTTAGTTAGTTTACTTATCAGAATTATTTTTTATAATTTTTTGCTAAGTCCTATTATATGTAGTTAGTTTGCAATGTTAACATAATCTGGCTGATAAGTTTTACTACACAACAAAACAGTTCAATGACGTTCAAATTCGTAAACAGTAACTCAAGAAACAATACATTCTTCAACCCATTCCTTACCAACTTGTGAGGTCCTCCTAGCAGCCCTCTTCGCTCTAGGCGAGTCGACATTCACAGGCTCTGCTATAAGGCTGGTATTGGACTTTATCCGCGTGGTGCGTCTGGAAGGTGTGCTCTTTTCTTCAGCTACATCCCCAGGAGTCTCAGATACAATGCTAGTGTTTGACCTGATCCTGGTACTGCGTCGGGATGGTGTGACCGTTTTCTCTTCAACAGGCTCTGCTACATCTTTGACTGTTGACTTCCTTGTTCTTGTTGGGGCTGCTTCTGGAGCTGTAATAATCGAGTTTGAAGTTCAAAAGTTATTCCAGAACAGATATGTCACATTCTCCCAAAATGGATGCTGTATTTCTAGGTTAATAGTTAAGTTCAAAGTACAGTCATTGTTTATGGAAATGTGGTGTCTTAATAATAAATGGCATGCATGTAAATGTATTACATACACAATATTATGCAGTACTGTTTTCTGAACATGGAAATGGATGGATGTATGAGTCACTGCAATGAATTTATCTGATAAATAAGCAGTAGATATCAAGAACTCAGTCATATTAGGCTTTGGAAGCTTAAAGCTAGCTAGCTTAAGCTTTTTCTTTTTTTACAGCCTCTTTTTTTTTTTTGTATAGAGCCCTTTGATACTAACCATGTTACAATAAATAACTGTGCTGATACACAACATACAAAACAATGGCATAGGCATTATTAGTTACCATCAACTTACTAACTCAGCTACTAAAACAGAACTGCCATAATGCAACTTATGATTTCACAGAAGTGATAATTTTAACATGTGGGGGTAACTCAATTTTTTTGTGCTCTTTGATATAATATTTTTTCATATATTATGTTATACTATTGTATGTATGGAGAATTACATAGTTATTAATACTTTTGCCTTAATCATAGCCCTGTAGATAAGCCTTATGTTACTGGTTTTAATGCACTTCTCATCCAACCAGTTAACTATTACAATAAAGGCTTAATGAGGCATAATCTACATGCTGGCCTACCAATAGACATAAACAGGTTAATAAGCATACCATATTGATTAAAGTAAAACCAGTAAAAATTTTCACATAGTTGCAAAAGGTTTTGATTCTTACCATTTTCAGCAATGAGTTCCAACTGTGGCTTGGTTGCAAGTCTTCCACCTCTCTTCTTGGTGGGTGTGGATTGTGTTGAGGGTGACTTCACATCATCAGCCTCCACAGAAAGCCTCCTTCTTAGCCGTGTTACTGTCAACATATCATTATCCTTACTTATGAAAGTAATTTTGATTTTTACAAGTTCTTTATTCCAAATTTATGGATGGCCTACTTATCATGCTTGTGTAATCTAAAAGTTTGGCTTTAACTTATTAAAGCACCTTTTTATAACAAACAGCCAAATAGAACATGATAGATAATATTACCTATTAAATAAAATTGAGACAAATATCTGTACCTAGATACCAATTATTTTCGAATGTGTTAAGTTATACAAGAAAAATGTTTTCATATTATAGCCTGAATGTTATAGATGAAGACTGGCAAAGACTTAGAAGTAAAAATGTATCCATAAAAGTCGTAAAATTACTCTGAAAATTCAACCTTCAAGTTAGGCTCTGTGCCCATTTTATCGTGCGCGTTGCGTGAATTTTGCTATGCGACAATCGATTTTCACAAGTGAAGACAATAATCTTTGTATCGAGGAATACTACAGCATCCTCGAAACTTACAAACATCTGATAATATTACGAAATAGCGTCGCAATGTTGGAATTGCGTCGCTGATAGAGGGCAGGAAAAAAAATGCTAGTATAACATGTGGGCACATAACTATTCTACTAGATTACAAATAAATTAAGTCAGACAATACAATTGCACCGTCATAGTATTCATTTTCTAGAATGCTTTAGATTTACCGGTAGCGTGATCCCCCTTATCACAAAACCCAGCGTACCACGCTTCCATGCCGCATTTAATGGTTGTTAAGTTTTAAAGTTTACCTTTAATGCCAACTTCTTCTTCCATTTTTAACACTTATCAAACATGAACAACAATACTTTTTCAAATTAACTTTCAGACACGTGCAAACAGCTCAACCAAATTTAAAATCGTGCTTTTTCGAGGCAATTTGTAAAACAGCTGTTAGGACGCGGCGAACTGTCAAATCAAATTCGAAGCGTGCTTGAAATATGGCAACACAGCTGTTTCCGCCACAGGTTTCCTCCAAATAAGGATGTGCTAAAAAATACTATTGGTTTTGTTACGGTTTTAATTTTTATGTTAGGTACTTTTCAGTATGGCAAACATGGTTCATCCTTGTAAATTGTTGAATAATTGTGGACTTTCATCATTCGGTAGATATTTCACGGTGACGTGTTTCTGTTACTTGATGATTGTGATTTCCAATTCAATAATTTTTTTTAGGTTTCTGTTTCTATCCCACGGTTTCCTTTTAAATATGTAACACATACCCTTGGAATAGCCTCAGACTTATAATATGTTACCAAGCCAAACATATTATATGTTACCAAGAACATGATGCCTTGCTCATAAAGTCATACATTTATGGAATCTTCTAAATTTCGATTTAAAGCAACTTTTTTGAATAAAAGTTGCAGTATGAGATTTTGTTATAAAATATAGTACACAACGGAGCTGTTTTGTAAAACGGCTAGCGGCTAAGTAAAGCAGCGGATTTGACAATCCATTTGTGACAGCTACACGGACTTCACCGGACTTGAGATGGCCGTCTTTACCGAGTTCAGTCCATTCTGTGTAGATGGCGCCACTGCTGTCTCAGACAGCCTATTCTATACAAACAGGCTGTCCGTTAAAATGTATGGTTAAACAGTCACTAATCACTATTTAACTTTAAGCAGCGTTTATGAAAAAAAGGGTAGACGTTTAAATGCTTTATACTAATAGGTACACACGGCTCCACATCAAGCTATACACTTCCAGTTTTAGCTGGCCTCGCATTGTATAGGCAGCTTGTCAGCTTATACTGGTTCTTATGTATAGCTTAATGTGTTGCCGTGCGTACGACGATTTCAGTGTTAAGTTAGAGAGCAAGCAAGAGGGAATAAAATAGTGCATCAACCTAAGAGTAGGTAATACATAAGCAAGGTGTGCTTATTAATAGGATGAACAGTATTTTTTTTTTTTCTAAACATTAGCTCCTTGGTTAACTAAACGGATCATAGTTTAGGGAGAGATCGTGAAAATCATCATCTGCCTTTTTCCAACTATGTCGGGATCGGCTTTCAGTCTAACCGGATGCAGCTGAATACCAGTATTTTACATGGAGCGACTGCCTATCTAACCTCCACAACCCAGTTACTGGGTAATACGATACCCCTTGGTAAGACTGGTTGTCAGACTTTGGGGCTTCTGACTACCCCGTGACGACTGTCAAAGATCCACAATGACAGCCGGGATCAACGGCTTAACGTGCTTTCTGAGGCACGGAGGGGTCTCGACATGTAAAGATGGTCACCCATACACAGACCAACCGCGGCAAGCGTGGCTTAACCTGATCAATCGACCTGTGCGGCTGTTATTATTTAGCCACGGGCCCCTCAATGGCCCCTCAAGGGAAAGATCGTGAAAAATGACACTAAAATGTTTTCAAATTAGCAACCTACCAACAAGTTGCCCTAAAAAAAGTTAAATTAAAATAGAACAGTAGGTAGGTAATCGTTTCCATTAGCACTTAAGAGCCACGAACCACGGTGTCGGTGGAAATAATCCGTACCTACAATTGAAAAATATTAAAAGCTCCCTGAATTCCATTAGTTTTTCCGAGTTGACAGCGAATAGCAGCAAACTCCGCCCCGCGTTAGGGTTAAGTGGGTCCGCACTTAAAAAGACATCAAGGGTACAGAAATGGCATTATATCTTCCTGATGACCCTCTTCAGAAATTACGTTCAACGATGTTAACCCCATTTCTCTCTCGGGACGTCCGTCTCGAACACCCTCGAAGGGAAATTCTGGTAAATGCGACAGGACTGATATGACATTGATTGTGTAAAATTAGGGTTAACCACCTCACCTCGTGACATTACTTGTGAGTAAGGGTAAATAAACGAATAGAAAATATTGAGCCTTCATCTTATTGGCTGATCCCTCATACACAGCTAACATAGCAGATAGATGGGTAGGTAGGTACCGTAGGTACAGGTCTATCAATTTGTGCCACAGGCAGGTCAATATATACAGTGTATTCTTGCTTAACGTATTCCCTTTACTAAGGGTCAGGCAGAGTTCTTTCGCGTACACTTTTTTTTTTTTTTGATACTACTGTAGGTTTCTGCTGGGGAGTTTGTTGCGCCACTTCTTCTCCCCAGCGAAAGCACTAGGAAGTGGTGAAGGGCGGGCGTTTTGGGGGATTGTCTTTTGTAATTTTGACGTTCGAAAAGTGCTGATTCTCAGCCTAGTTTGAATACATGTCTTACGTATTGAATACATGTATACGTAGTTTACAGTCTAATCAAGCTAATTTTCACAAAATAAAGATCACAAACATAGAAATGCAGAACAACAAAAATTACACAAGAAAATTTCCACGTATTCTGTTGATGAATTTTTCATCCGCAAGTGCAACAGAAGCAGGAGGGAATAAATTATATACACAGGTAAAATGAAAATGGTGCACAACGAACGCGAAAAAAAGGCATTGTATTTACAGATGATTGCGTTTACCTAATTTGATTTACAAATTTTATGCTGACAGCTGCAGACATGCAGCAAAATGCGGAGTAGCCTATAAATGGCCATACTTTTTTTTATCTTTGCGGTGAAAAACAGAACTTTTGCATAGACAAAGCGAAGGGGCACAATAGTGGGAGGAACGCTGGTACCGAGATCAGGCATTTTCGTGGAACAAAACCAGTTTTGTAGTCCTAGTCGTGGTTGGACTTTATTGCAGCAACGGATTTTACAGTTCGGAGTTGCTGGCTAATTTCAGTCCTGATTAAAGAGCTTCCTTACAAACTTAGCAAATGTACGAAACAACACTGGCCGTATTAAATAGCTTGGACCAAGTTTGTTCTACTTTGTTTGATCGGTTAGCTTTAAGTTTTGTTGGTTTCGTTTATATTTTAGCTATTAGGAGTACCTTTTATTTATTGAAAATTAATAAGTAATAAGTACTATCAGTCTCTGATGATGAAGACATTAGCATCAGATAGGTTCTATGGTTACCTACACAATAGTACATTACCATCCATTCCATGGCGTTTAGCACCCTCGCTTGGACAATAAGACAAGACTAGGACATAAACCATGAATATATGTAGGTACCTACAAGAGCTAGGTAAATCGCAATTGAAGTAAACCCTATCCAAGGAGATAAAAAATGCTTCACTAAAATAAAACTCAAAACAGAAGCAACTACCTACTTTGAAACGCAACTCTCAAAGTCATATGCTGCTAATTCTTGTTATTTCGTAATAAATAGCTTACCTACCACTTTACTCACTTATGTCCTCACTACATGCGCTATAATGTTGATGGTTCTTGGAGGTTTGCCCACGCCGGAAAATGAAAGCGAATCACTCAGTTTTCTAAACAGTAACGATTTTATCGAGACCTTATCTTACACGGTAGTAAATATTCCCCTTGACGAGTTCGGATCTCCACCTGACAGTTGTAATCTATCATATCTAGACGATGGATAGTAGTCTCACGGATGTCTACGTAACCTTAATTGACAGTAGGTATCGTTCAATAGTGAGGATAATGTCGTGAGGAAACTTTTGAGTATGAATGTGGAAGGCTATAAGGGTTTGGGAAGACCAAAGGAACGATGGATGGGCTGCGTGAAAGATGATATGTCTATAACACTTTGAACGCCGTGGTGGTCACCAGTGAGAAACAGCAACTATTTTTTTAATTATTTGGATAGTAATAATAAATAATTATTTAGACTATTTTGAACCGTATGAGCCAGTAAAATATAATGTGTAAAATTTGTCGAAATCGTGAATCGGCGTCAGCTCAGATGGAAGGTAAAGTGTAGTTACCGGTGACCACCACGGCGTTCAATGTGATAAAGGTGGTAAATACTGAGATAACGACTAACAGAGTAGTATATGGAAAAAGAAGGCCATAACCCAATATTTTTGGGGTCAACGCAACATTCTGACCCCAAAAACATTGGGTTATGGGCAAGAGCATGATTATATCCAATGGTATCGCCATCACCATTGACAGCTTTATTGCGTATTGGCCTCGTCCCTTTTGTGTCATGCTTCTTTACCTTTGTAGGTCTTCAAACCAGTCAGGCAGAGCAATAGTAATGAGGGTGCCTTATTACTGTTGATCTGTTTAATGACGCCGCATAAATTATTATCTCCCTAGCCTTTTCCCAACTGTATTAGGGTCGGCTTCCAGTCTAACCGAATGTAGTTGAATACCAGTATTTTACAAAGAGCGACTGCCTATTCTGACGTCCACAACCCAGTTACTGGCAAACACGAGGTCCCTTGGTAAAACTGGTTGTCTGACTTTCGAGCTTCTGACATCGTAACGATTATCAATGATCTGTGAATAACAGATAACGTGCTTCTCGAGGCACGGAAGAGTCTCGATATTATAATAGTCGGTTAAGAAAATGGTCTTAAAGGTCTAAAGATTAGGTATAGCATAATCAGCCTATTATGTGACTACTGCTGGGACACAGGCCTCCTCTCGCTTAGAGGGAGTGGGCGGTAAATTACCACACGAGGTCACGAGCCCAGTGCGGTCATTCCGGTTTCCTCACGATGTTTACCTCCACCATTTTAAGGGCAGTGGTTATTATCTAGAGCTCTGGCGCATTGGTGTGTTGCGTTGCTTTGCGCCGTCGCAGCGTCGACGTTTTCCATATATTTTAAATGGCATGCCACATTAAAGCGTTGCGTCGTCGCACGCGACGTTTCAACGGATCGAAGGACGAGAGCCGTAGCGGCGGCGATGGCCCAATAAAAGCAACTATAGAACACGTTTGTTCCGATTCATTGTGGAGACTGACTGAGGTGCGTGCGTTGTCCTCTTGCGCTGCGGCGTCATGCATCGTCCCAATGCATCGTGGCATACAATGCGTTGATCCGTTGCAACGCAACGCACTAATGAGGCATCGCCCTTAATTTAGACAAAATAAAATCGCCAGTCTGCGTTCGAACCTTCGACCTACCGGTCGATTCTGGAAAAATCTCACCGTAATAACTAAGGTGAAGTGACCTGTGAGTCATGCTGATGCTAGGGATTGACACTATTGACGACTCACTCCACGCTCACTTCACCCAAGTTTTCACGGTGAGATGGTCACAGAATCGCACCGCTGCAACTCGTAAGTCGCGGGTGTTACCATCGAGCCACCATAGATATAAGTACTTATGAATAGTACTTTTATATACCGACACATTTGGCAGTCAACTTATGATCAGAAATAGTACAATAGTAATACGGGCTGAAATTTCTATTAAATCTCTCTTTAGATACATAACTACCTAAGTGCTCAATTCCCATTATTGTAACGATCTGAGTTTATCCGATCAAGGGGATTTTATTGCGATGTTGATTTGATTGTCCGATATAAAATATTTCTGCGTAGTCTTACCCTTTACTTTGATTTATTTGATACGGACCTGACGATATCCATTACCTGATTACATAAGCCGTTACCGCTGGGTTTTGTATGAAACGTCCAATATATTGGATTAAAAATAAATATATGTACAGACGCCAGAACATCAGGCTACTACAATATGTCAAATTTCTTTAATAGATTTTCAATTTTATCGCTAAAACATAAGGTTAAAAGTTGATTTGGAAAATTTGACAGTTTCGGGTAGCTTGATGTGCTGGCGTCTGTACTTATTTTTGTTGATGAATTTTTGTGCTCGTATAGTTTTAAGCCGATTTATTTATTAAATCTGTATGTGTCGAAAATATCGAGTTTTAATAAGTTTACCCGAGCTATGTCGGAGCTATCAAAATAGTCTATTAGGAGAGACCGAGGAGCGATCAGATATTTTTTTTAATCTGATCTATATCATTTGTATAATTTATATTTCTATAAAATCGTATTGTTACAGAATTAGCTATTTGTATCTAAAACCTTCAATAGAGCTCAGACTATTTTCGGGTGAGATATGTTCAGTGACGTGAAAATTGTTACCCTCCTCGAATGGCGGCTTTAGGGGGTGGCGAGCAGGGCAACCGCCCAGGGCCTCGCTCTTAGAGGGGCCTCGCGCAACAAACCAAGTAGAAAAAAGATTTCTCATCCGAATCATCAGAAATACCCACTTCTTCTTCAAGGGCCTCACAAAGATTTGCCGCCCGGAGCCTCGCAATGGTTAAGGCCGCCGCTATCCTCGGTCTCCCCTATAGTGGTTAAACGTCGTTGCTCCCCATCAAGATTTCACGTCTACTTACGTCCCTCCCATTTACTTACATAAAAACATAAACAAAACCATCGCACATGTCCATCATATTTGTCTATTATTTCGGAAATCCCGAAAAGAATTTGGTAACTTTCTGCATGATTACATTCAGAGGGGTCGTTTAATGTCGGAAGTAACCAGTCTGCGAGCTTTGCCGTTGGGACCGAGCGAGCGTAGTTCGCTCGACCATGAAATTGCACCGCCGAGTCTCGCTTAAATGACGTGATAATTTACAAGTGTGTTCATCCACACTTCTGTCGTCTCGTAAAGGCGAAACTTTCATATTAATTTTAGCCGTTGAAAACTAGGGACGCTCAAATTTCGTCCATTTATCGGTGTGCTTTAAAATATTTTTGCGTTTGCAATTTACTTAGAGCTTTCATTTAAATGGTATGGCGGAAATCTGTGTTATCCACAGATTTTTTTCTATTCCTTGTATTTTATTAACTCTTGAACCGCTAAGTAATCAAAGACGCACCTACTTACGAAAGTACGCCAGGGAAAAGCGTGAGGGAAATTAAGTGTTAAGTAAATTGAATTCAAATTCAAATTAACATTTATTGTTTGTCACAGGTGAAATATCAGCTCTTATGATTATTATAAAGGATCGCTATAACATACCTATAAGGTGTACAATATTTAATGCTGGTCCCATATTTATTTAACATTAAAATCATTGTTCGTCCTAAGTCAGCGTCCATCATTCGTCATGTATTAATATAGTTCATTCACAAAGTCAGATAAAAGAATTAAGTAGTAGACACTGATTTCATACTAATTAAATTATTCATTGATTTCATTAAAATTAAATTACTCATTGATGTCATATAAATATTAACTATTCATTGATTTCATTAAATATCTCATTGATGTTATACAAAATTAAACTACTCATTGAGAAATTGGTGTAGTCACCAGAGTCATTGATTGAATAGTAGGCTTTACTTATCAAGAATTCATTTATTTTTGTTTTAAACTATGTGAGATTTTTGTTATAGATTTTTACTCCTATCCCAAATATACTCGTTTTAAACTTGACTGTTCTACACCTAATTCCGCTTAATACATTTTTATACCATGCAATTCTCAATGTGTCATAATTATTTAAATCGTGTTTTGTCATTACTGCTGCTTCATAAATGTATAGTGAAGGTAAAGTCAAAATATGTAATCTTGTAAACTCTGTTGTGTTGTACCTACATACATGAATCGTATACCTACTTCTAACACACTTTTTTGCGCCCTAAAAGTACAATCTCTGTTAGTTGAATTTCCCCAAAAAAGGATACCATATTTTATTTTAGAACCTACGTATGCATGGTAAAACTTGAATACCAATTTAAATAGTCCGTATATTCAAATCACTCAATCAATAGCCATTTCCTTTGACTGTACCTACTTCAAAATCTTGAACATCACACACATTTTCACACTGTTTGTCTTATTTCTTTGTAGTATATTCATGTATTTATGTATATTTATTTGAGCTTATATTGATATGTAATTATGTATACAACGTGTAACGTTAAATGCGCAAAACCTGAAAATAGTTTGATCAGAATAACGAGCAGATTTAATTGAACCACTTAAAAAATACAGGTCACATTTTTCAAAAAATCTTCATTAAAAACGTTGCCGTGTCTATTTATTAATAAGATCAAGCAAGTCAATGTCAGCGCGGCGCAGCGGCCCGGTGACGACTCCTCCCTCGATAAAGCGTCGTCGCAGACGCAAGAAACGATCAGAATGGCGAAAAAAACTAAAACAGCACATAAAACCTTTACAATTTTTTAATGACTTATTTTCTCTCTGAAATAGGTCAATTGAATTAAAAATCAGTTGAGGTGTCTGAGGTGGTTAACGTTACACGTTGTAGGTATATAATAAATTTATATTTAAAATATATCAATATTTTCACGATTGCACCTATTACTGTTTGTCTTTGCATCACCCAAAGGTTGACTGTTAGAAAATGCCTATGGCATTAAGTCCGCCTCTGTACATTTATGTGCTTGAAGTATTAAATAAATAATCGAGACTAAGTATTTACAAAAAGATAGCAACAAAACACATGGCTTGGCCTGGCCATACAGAGTACAAATTTGTCATGAAACGAAACCCGTGCTGTAGTTCTATTGATAATTGACCAGACCGCGGCCTGCCACTTTTAATTGCCACCCGCATTGTGGTTAATTTGAAGAAGAAGCCTAACGAACCAACCGCACCTGGTTAGGGGACAGGTAAAGGATTTATCTGCATTTTTAACCATTTTTATACAGTTGGAATAAAAATGGAATGCGGAAAACTTTGAGGTATTCGCTGCAAGTTTTCCTAGAATGGTTTTTACGGTTGCTATGTACAGACGCCAGCACATCAAGCTACCCGAAACTGTAAAATTTTCCCAATCAACTTTGAACCTAATGCTTTGGCGAAAAAGTTGAAAATCTATTAAAGAATTTTGACAGATTGTAGTAGCTTGATGTGCTGATGTCTGTACGTAGATTGCAGAGGTACTAACTGTATTTCGTAGTACCTATCTTGATGTTAGATTACCAGCAGGGTAATTGCGTAACGAGGAATAGTGTGTTACGCAATTATGGTGCTGTTTTGGTCTGAGATTTTCCATTTTTTGGAAACACAATAAGTTCAACGAAGCATTTAGGTATGGTTGCTTGCTGCTTCATTTACTTGTGAAACTCATTTTCCTGGCTATTTAATCCACAGTAGCGCTTTTGCAAAGAAACTACAGGCCGCTGAAAGTAACACGTAACACTAACGTGATGGCCTGCAACAGAACACAGAAAGGGCTGAAAGATAAAATCTTTAAACCTGTCTAGTTAGATTTACGATTACTACTTCTTGCATGTTTGCGGCTTTGTTTATTACCGCATTAAAGTAAATAGGCCAAGATATGCCTGGCATTCGTCTAAAAGAATGCGAGAAGTGTTTTAAAATGGACTAGCGAAAGACTTGGAAAAATTCTAGAACTTGAAGATGGAATAAAAAACCGTACAATTTGTGGAATTACTCCCTATCACGTTCATATTCTCCGGAACGGGTAAAGGCGAACTTTCGTAGACTCGTAACTACTCTTAGTTTCCTAATGACGACATTAGGTCCCTCCCAATGTATCTAAAAAGAGTCCATTGCTATTTTCTCGGAGATAGACCTAATCACTGACTAATACGGAGAATTTCCTAATAGGAATTCGCAATTACATTTGGACGTTTGGATCGAATTCAGAACCACATAAGCGGGAGCGGTCCGAGTAGTGATTACGAACCCCGCGCGCAGAATGACGCAACACATTATCTACTCGATTTACGTCACTATTGCACCGTAGCTAGATATTTGATGACAACAATCTGTAAAGCATTGCACCTACTACTGTTTGTCTCTGCATCACCCAAAGGTTGACTGGTAGAAAATGCCTATGGCATTACCCGGGTAAAAATGATTTTCGGTGTGATTTCGGCCTCATCTCGGCGTGTTTTTGGAGTGTGTCGGCGTATTTTCGTCGTGTGACGGCGTGTTTTCGGCCTGTTTTCGGCGTGTCGGCGTGTGTCGGCGTGTTTTCGGCGTTTTGTTCACCACCTCGGCCTGTTTTATACCAGGGTAAGTCCGCCTCTGTACATTTATGTGCTTGAAGTATTAAATAAATAAATAAAGCAGTGTAAATGTTACACATCAGTGATTCTGTTAATGTAAACAAATGACATTGTATATACCAGTGCTTAGTGTGTGTGTATTATGCCTATTTTTGTAGATTTAGAAAACATCATGAGGTATTTTTAGGGTTCCGTACCCAAAGGGTAAAAAGGAACCCTATTACTCCCGCTCCGCTCTACGTTCGTCCGTCCGTCCGTCTGTCACCAGGCTGTATCTCATGAACCGTGATAATTAGACAGTTGAAATTTTCACAGATTTCTGTTGCCGCTATAACACCAAATACTAAAAACAGAATAAAATAAATATTTAAGGGGGCTCCCATACAACAGACATGATTTTTTTGCCGTTTTTATAAATAATGGTACGGAACCCTACGTGCGCGAATCCGACTCCCGCTTGGCCGGTTCTTTATTAAATACCAGTAGATTACATTTAACACTTTTGTAAACAACAAAATTCTGATTTTTGACTACTTATAATTTTTCAGTGTAGAATACATTTAATTTTTAAATAAGTGACCACTAATAAACAATAAATAAATGCTTATGATTTTATTTTACTGGTTTAATCTGGTTTAGTTTTATTATTTCAGCCAAAACAGGGTATTTTAATATTTTCTTGTATCGAATTCTCAGCAGTTGAACCGAATTTCGGCCGAATGCTGAAGTAAGTATTATTATTTGTATAAGTACTACTGTACTTATACGAATTTGTGTGGGGTTTATGTAAAAAGGTTTAACAACACTAAGTACAGATTAATTTCGGAAGTCAGAGGCAAAAAACGTTGTTTACAGTAAAATATCGTACAGTACGAAAGTGTCAGCCCTGGCTTACGCGGCAAAATTCTCTAATGACAAAACTTACATATTAATAGATACAAAATTTCACATATTATGGGGATTAGATACAGAAGTTTGTCGGAAAGTTAGTGTTGGTATGTCTAGGTAAGTTTTATACGTACTTTCGCTTGCCTTATCCGAGCAGGGCGGAAGGAAACTTGCTCCGGGTCGCGCTACACTGATTCAATAGTTGTGTTGTTGTCATATACGTAGGTAACAGCCGGTCGATTCTGTAAAAATCTCACCGTGAAAACATGCGTGGAGTGAGCTGTCAGTGTCATCCCACTGATGCTACGGATTGACCAAGCAAACATTTACAATCATAAACGAATGATTCTAATACTATTTTTTATGCTAATTCATTTGATAATTGTATACAATTTCAAAGCTAGTAGGTATTTTAGTTGTCAAAACATTACTATTATGTGGGGCTTTAAAATAAAATAGTCAAACAGAAACTCACTCAGAATCTCAATGTGATTTTTCTTCTAGACTAAATACGCATCGACATTGTTTGTTATTATTAATATTATTAAAATCTCGATTATGATTGTAAATATATGCTTGGTCAATCCCTAGTATCAGGTGGGATGACACTGACAGCTCACTCCACGCTCACTTCACCTAAGTTTTCACGGTGAGATGGTTACCGAATCGCACCTGCCGGTCGATTCTGGAAAAATCTCACCGTGATAACTAAGGTGAAGCGAGCTTAGAGTGAGCTGTGAGTCATGCTGATGCTAGAGATTGACACTATTGACGACTCACTCCATGCCCACTTCACCCAAGTTTTCACGGTGAGATGGTTACAGAATCGCACGGCTGTTACGTATGGCGGGAGATGCAAGGGAGGGAGACATCATCTGCCTAGCCTTTTCCCAACTAGGTTGGGGTCAGCTTCAAGGGAGGGAGACGTGATTAATTATTATTATAAGTATCTATGTATTTTTCGTTTAAGGAATATTTTTGTAAATAACGATGGAGCGGAGCTGTGTACCTAGTTGTCTATACATACAAATAAATAAAATGGAAGTGTGTGTTTGTAATGTCAAAATAACAGCTATTTACTAAATGCATATGAAAGTTTAAACGGTACTTATAACAATATATATATATATTTCTATCTGTTTGTTTCGGCTAATCTCAGAAACGATTGGACCGATTGTGACAGGACTTTCACTTACAGCTGATGTTATAAGGAATAACTAAGCATCAAAAAAAAAAAAATATAATAAATCTGTCTATCTAGGTCAGAATTTGAGTCTTCCGTCTCACACACACACTTGTTATAGAGCGAAAACCTCAAATACATATGTTTTGGATCATCAAATACTTCATATGCTTCCACGTTCAGGACAAGGAAATTGATTTTGTTTTTAAGACTTGCTTCTGAGAGTTTTATCATGAAAATGAAAATCAATTTCCTAGGTAGGTACACTTACCTACTGGCAAAGAATTGGAAAAAGATTTTAAGGACTACAAAAGAAGAGTACCTTCATAAAAAGCCGCCCACGACAATAGATTTTCGTTGTGTAGGTTAAGAAATTCTCGTTAAATAAATTCAAGCTCTCATCCAATACAGAAAATGTGCTTCAAGATAATGATTCATATCCTGCGCTGTATACAGCCTTGTTTACATTTTGTGTTACGAGGCCGTTCGACATCATTTAACAAGAAACTCGAGAAAAGAAACATGGTTGAAAGATAATTCGTCGTTCGAACGAGCCGAGCCAAGGCGTACTCCTGATAATAAGCTGCATCCGCCATTGAATAGCATGTGCTTATTCTGCTTTGATAAAAATAATGGTTGAATATAAATCAGTGTGTGTTGTCTTGAAGAATAGCGAGCGACGCGTCCCAGCCGAGCACACACAAAGCCTTATTTATTTACAAATATTTGTTTACTTCGTGAGATCATTCTTACGAGGGCCCGAAAGCTCTGAAAGCCTCTAATTTTTTTAGCTTACAGTGTAAGTATTGTTACTTTAACTTTCTCGTATACACATAATTTGGACTTATTTTTGTCAGTTTTTGGGTTAAAGAATGCTTATTGCTACTTGCCATGTTAACATGTTTCAAACGATGTGTGTTTGTCAAAACGTTGTGGAAATTAATAATGTGAGATTATCAACTGGGTACAGTTTCAGCTAACAAATATTGGTTTATCAATGAAAGTAAATTTAGTTGAAGGTAAATATTTGATGCTATTTTGCGTTAGCAATTAATTTAATCCATATTTTGTGTAGGCATGCATTAGTTGAACAAACATGGTCTAATTGTTTACAGCGCTCATTGATTTGTGGGTTGCGAGCGTACTTTTCAATGGATTATTTTTTAGACGGTGAATGTTTTATAGAAGCAGCTTTCCTCTGGAACTTTCATTAAAACTGAGGGCATAGGAGTACCCCCGCCAAGACGAGCCAAAAACAAAGAGCAGGAGGCACTCGATTCTCGAAGCGTTTCGTCGTATTTTCAAACCCTCATAGCTTCGGCCTGGATGACGCTAGAGAGATCAATTCTCAGGATAAGATGTAGTTAGCAGATTTATAAAACACTGAGTTTCATTTGTCTATCTTATACAACTTCAGATTTTATGAAATACGTCAATTTCGTCACTGGCACACTAACTTACTCCTCAAAACCGGAAGCTGTTTGGTATGTAGGCTAGGATTTGCACACAAACAATAAAATGAAGAAATCGGTAACTCTCACCCGCCAACCCCCATAATGGGGCGTGCTGGTCGTTATTTCTTACAGAAAATATGTAGGTAAAAAAATAAATAGAGCACCCCACAAAAAGATATGAAATCCGAACAAAAAAAATTCGTGTAAAATAGATTGTGAAGACTCACATTAGGCTTTCACGGTTAAAAAGTTATCACTATCTAACGAATACGTTTAGGGGATAGGTACGTGTGCGTTAATAACGACATGTCAATCATACAAATGAAATTAGCTAGACACATAACATGAGTAAGTATCGATATAATTGTTATATAATCTATCATTACGTCTGTGGAGTTGAATTTGTCCTAATTGAATTTGACCTTGTACTATCACGAAAAAGGACTACAAAAAAAAAAAAACAACTAAAATAGACAACTAAAAAGGACCAATAAATGAATATTTATCCATGTACTCGTATACATCTTTTTGAGCCTGACTGTACTGGATGTCCACACAGCGATAGATGACATATCTGTCTCCGTTCTCACGCCACTAGACGCGATTAGGTTTACCGGCACGAGATGATTCAGAGTGTTAACCAGTCAGCTTGAAATATAAATATGTACAAGAAAAATAAACTCAAGCAGGAATGACTGATTTTCCGTTCACAAAACCAACGAAGCAAGTGAACGTAGGTTTTTACTTTTTATGGAAATGTGGATGACGGTAACTTTCCTTTTCGTTAATAAGAAACTACGCAGCACGTACTTATGTTCACTTTATCCTAATAATACCTAACCATTATTCTAACTACATCGTTGGACGCTGGCGCGACTTTTGAGCGTGAGGTCCTGGGTTCGATTCCCGGGACGAGCAAAACGTTATTGGGTTTTCTGTAGAACCCGCAGTCTGGATTTGTGCCCGGTTTATGTCCTACATGGGACTTTTCCATATTCATAACATACGATATATGGGTGTATAGTTGCCTGAAATAAAGGAATAAATAAATAAATACAGGTGCAGTATAATAAATTATGTGTTATTATTTTGTACTCTCTATAAATTTTCAGCTTCAATTCCAAACCAGCTATACAACTCACTCCTTCAAAATTTAAAACGAATTATTCGGTCTGTGTTAGTGCAAAGTTTCAAAAAGTACGTTCTCAGTGTCCGTGTAAGAGATCTAATGAATGAAGCTTGTTCTCCGTGCACTTCCGTAGCGAAAGCATTCGAATTGAATTACAAGACACCCCGCTACACGTGAACGAAGTATTTATAAGATTAGAGCTGAGATGGAGCTAGAAAGTCAAGTCGGGCAGCGCTACGTATGCTAAATTACAGACTGCTTGAATTTTCTGTTGAGTTATGGATGTTAGAAATATGACAGGCATGAAATTAGAAGAACAAATTTTGAAGTCTTGAGTTTATGGTGGACTTTTTTTCCAAAAGATAGATTATGTGACTTTTCTATTCATTAGTGAAGGCAAAATGACAGTAACAAACATCCCATGCATAGACATATATATATGGACTGGAAATACCTACGAAAAAAGGGTGCCTACCTACAACTCATATTGTCTCAAAAAATGGCTGCCATTGCTAGGGTTGTATCAATTTAGGAACATTGGTGTTACTATAACGAGTATCGATACTAAATACGAGTAGTACTAGTTATCACGTTTGGATCATAATATAGTATACTAACTTATAGTCCGTTCTAAGGTTGCCTACTTTATAGTAACGTATCCTAGTTTATTTTCGATAAACATACTTTATAATTTTGCATAAAAATACAGTATGCGAAAATACTTTATTTCTAATCTTTTGTTATGCGTAAAAGACTCATATGAACTATTTATCGATAGGTACAGACGCCAGCACATCAAGCTACCCGAAACTGTCAAATTATCGCAATCAACTTTCTTCCTTGAAAATAAAATTAATACCAAGTGTTTTTTCGGCACAGAATTAAAAAACACTTTTTAATTGCATCACGTTTACGTAGATATTAAAGTGAAGGAAAACGGCGTGAAGAAATATGTATCCATATGCCCAAAAACAGGTGCTTTCGCATATTATACCTTTATTATTATACCTATTATACCTTATAATATGTATGTATTTAGAAATATATATGTATGTTTATCAGCTGTCTTAGTACTCATAGCACAAGCTCTGCTTAGTTTGGGACTAGATGGCGTTGTGTGAAAGTTGTGGAATATGATTTATTTATTTATTATTATTTTTATATACGTAATTAATATATATCTATTTATTTATTTCAGGCCAAACGGCCAGGCTATTATTAATCAATCATTTTAATACACATTTACCAAAAATGCTGTGGGAACAGAGTTATCATGTAATCTCATTACATCAAGTGTTCTATTGAAACAGCTTTTTTCAAAGTGAAGTGAACAGAGGTACCATTCTTTATGTCGGGGATTAATATTTTCTTCACCAATAGCCTCTAACCACTTTTTCTTTAGTCCTTCCTTTTTAGGAAACCTATAAAAGTGCAAGTACTTTTATAAATAAATAATTTTGGTTACAGCTATATTATATTAGCATATGAAACTAAAATCAATAGGAAACGTCAGAAGCTATGTGCACGGTTCCAATTGGTGGTTTCTATGGAGAAGAGTCGGCAAGAAACTCCACGGTTACTCAAAATAATTGGCTTTTACAATGTTAATAGGTAGGGGAGGACAGTGTAGGCCTGTCAACAAGTACCAGGTACTTAAAAAAATAGAAGACATTGTAAAAACCAATTGTTTTTAAAAGAGTAACCGTGGAGTTTCTCGCTGGTTCTTCTGCATAGGAAACCACCATTTGGAACCGTGCATCTAGCTTCTGACGTTTCATAAGTGCCCATGTAGGTTTATGTGAAAGAAAATATTTTGATTTTGGTGCTGTGAACCACGGGCCGGACCTAGCAAGGTCAATCGGAGCTAATAAGACGCAGGACTATTTATGTTAACATAGCAGAATATACCGATATCGTTCCAGCGGAGGAACTAGTTCCGGAAACTATTAGGCAACGGTACAACACTATTCTATTATGACATATTATTGTAAACAAACGAATGAATTAACAAAATAATAAAAAGGTCTGTTATACGGAAATTCACCCAAATATCAATACTTTAGCCATAAATTCATGATCGCGTTACAATTATATCATCGAATGTCTATTATTGTATGTGTTATTGCATGAAAACCGGCTACTAACCTGTGCAAAGAAAGTTGAGGTTGATTTTCATTCTTCCTTGCACCACACTTCACAATACAACACACAGGCATGTTGAATTGCTGTTTTTCAACATTTACATGCAGTTTTAAAGGTAAAGTCCTCGTAATTTTCTCGCAAATCTCAATAATACAAAAAATAAACAACCATTTGACAGCTGAACTACCACGAAACTTGGCGACAAAGATGGCTGCTCTGGCACCTACCTACAACCGTGTATAGAATAACAGGGCATCTCCTGTTATATCCCATCTCAATGATCCCATGAAAGATGTTCATTTGATTAGGGATAAAATAATGGTTAGGTATTAACAACCTACCTACAAGGCTACTTCAGCAGTGCGATTCTGTAACCATCTCACCGTGAAAACTTAGGTGAAGTGAGCGAGGAGTGAGCTGTCAGTGTCATCCCTCCTGATACTAGGGATTGACCAAGCATACATATACAATCATAATCGAGATTTTAATAATATTTTTATGCTAATTCTATTGATCATTTTATATAATTTCAAAGCTAGTATTTTAGTTGCCAAAACATTACTGTTTTGTGGGGTTTTAAAATAAAATAGCAAAACAGAAGCTTAGTCAGAGTCTCAATGTTGTTTTTTTTTCTAGATTAGTCCTTATATAGCGATGTTTTGGCCAACTAAAATACTAGCTTTGAAATTATATAAAATGATGAATAGATTTAGCATAAAAAAATATTACTAAAATCTCGATTATGATTATAAATGTTTGCTTAGTCAATCCGTAGCATCAGTGGGATGGCACTGACAGCTCACTCCATGCAAGTTTTCACGGTGAGATTTTTACAGAATCGACCGGCAGCACCCTAATTCCGTAACACACTCAATCTCAATCAGAATACTTTTAAAGGATTTTGCTAATCCATTGCTTCATATGTTCCAAAACTGTGTCTGCTCAACAACGTAAATAACGCAAGGAATGTTGTTGAACTGTCAAAATGAAAGCCATTGCTACTGATAGTGTGTTACGAAATTACCCCACAGGTTGGTTACTTCAGATCATTGAACTCAGGAAGTATGATATTTCTGTAGAACTCTTGAATGTCCGGATTTCGTACCCATGTCGCCAAAAGCCTTTATTTAAAATTGGGAGAATCTCAACATCTTTATTCAAAAAGGTAACATATTGAGCGGAAAATAAGTACAAACCGTATACTGGTGGTGGCATTGTCGGCGCCTCTCTGATGTACTGTGGGTCCTTCTTGATTTACGCCCCCGTTATTTGGTTTTCTTAATGGATTTTTGATACACATCTGCCGTTTTATGGAAGGAAGCTGGGTTTGCCAGATGCGTTTATTTTTGTTGTTTTGAAGATAATGGATAATGTAATACGCAGATTGGCTACGCTATATTTGTCTTCGAGGGGTAATCTATACTAATAATAAAGATGAAGAGATTGTATGTTTGTTTGAACGCACTAATCTCAGAAACTTCCAGTCGGATTTGTTTTTATTTTTGCGTTTGGCAGCTCAATTCTTGAAGAAGGGTATCTAACATCCCTAGGATTCTTAGGAGCCAAACAAAAAGAAAATAAAACCGGCCAAGTGCCAGTCGGATTCGCGCACGAAGGGTTCCGTACCATTACCTATAAAAACGGGTGTGCAAAATTTCAGATCAATCGGATATTAGGAAGTGGGTCATATTTAATTTCCAAGATTCCATTACATACAAATGAAGCTAATAGAAGCGTTTTAAAAATCACGTTTGTTGTATGGGAGCCCCCTTCAATATTTATTTTATTCTATTTTTTAGTATTTGTTGTTATAGCGGCAACAGAAATACATCATCTGTGAAAATTTCAACTCTCTAACTATTGCGGTTTATGTGATACAGCCTGGTGACAGATGGACGGACGGACGGACGGACGGACGGGAGGACGGACAGCCGGACGGAGAAGCGGGACCCTATTACTAAGACTCCGGTCTTAGTAATAGGGTCCCGTTTTACCCTACGAAGCCCTAAAAAGTAAGAACGAACGGTAAGTGAAAACGAAGTACCTAAGGGCGTGGGCAGGCGATGCGATGCGACGGGGTGGATCAGGGGAACAAGAAATTTCATTCAGACGAAGTCCCGGGAAGAAGCTAGTTAGAAATACATATAAGCTTATACCAAAATAAGGTTTCGTACACCGCCAATTGGTCAGCCTCGGATCCTGGCCGATATTAAAGATGAGTAGGTTAGGTAAGTCAAAATCAGGGTCTCAAATCCTTTTGTAACCTCCAAAAGATACGAAACTCCCACAAGTACAATAACCAATTATGCATAAGGAACGAAAATAGTCGTCAAAGTTTATTCGACCCGGATTGCGAACAGTAGGCAAGCTACCCTTTTATTTGAGAACTTTCTCCATAAATTATACTGTGAAACACCTCGGGTCTTCCGAGTAAATACACAATGATTTAGTAACGCCTAAATAAAATGAAAATGAGCTATTCAGTCGAAGAAGCGTCGAGAATCGTTCATACGTATGTAATGTGTGTTCCAAAAGTGTGTGATAAAACTGTAAACAAACCCTGCGCAATTAGGAACACATTCATCTGCGCTAAACAGCCGGTCGATTCTGTAAAAATCTCACAGTGAAAACATAAGTGAAGTGAGCACTTAATAGTGTTAATCCCTAGCGAATGACAGCTCACTCCACGCTCATTTCACCCAAGCTTTCACGGTGAGATGGTTACAGAATCGCACGGCAGGTTTTAACTTTATATCTCAGCACTTTTTTCAACAATTATTTTTAGGATTCCGTACCATGAGGTGGCAAACGGGACCCTATTACTAAGGCTCCGCTGTTTGTCCATCTGTCACAGGCCTGTATCTTTTGAACCGTAATAGGTAGACACTTGAAATCTTCTCAGAGTGTATAGGTACTATTACGGTCGCTATAATAACAAATAAAGTGTCCGTCATCGAACTTCCATAGTGATACATACAACACTGACGACCTTGCCGACACACGGTGAATAAACCGTAGTTACTCGTATTCACGGCAAGAAAAACGTATGTGTACAGACGCCAGCACATCAAGCTACTACAATCTGTCAAATTTCTTTAATCGATTTTCATCTTTATCGTAAAAGTATTAGGTCCAAACTTGATTGGGAAAATTTGACAGTTTTGGGTCGCATAATGTCCTGGCGTCTGTACAAAGGGCCTATCCCTTTTCTTCATTAACATAAATAATTCCTATTCAATGTACAGACGCCAGCATATCAAGCTACCCGAAAATGTCAAAGGTGTATCGATAAGGTCTTATTTTCGCCCCAAAATGACGAAAAAATAAATGTGCACGATTTGATGTTTTCTTTATATATCCTGAAAGTAGAATGTATGCCTGATAAGAAAATATGCATTATAAACAAAAAAACTACAATTGATATTACCTGTGAGACGCCAAACTTCGTTCTAACTGTGATTTTTGTTTAATATATTTTCAATATCATTTTAATTTTTTTACATAGAGCGCACGTAAGAAGCACTTTCTTTTTTATGTTATTTTATTGTTCTCCTGTTGCTGTACAATTTATTCCAAAATTATATTGCTCCCATCCTGCGCTCATAGATAAATACAAATGAAATGATTTTATATCAAGATCATAGTACCTGAAAAGCCTCGTATGACTTTAATAATTTGATGGATGCAGATGTTGGGGGACATTGGAGTGACGAGAAAGAAGACTAGATAAGCAATGTAAAAGTTAAAAATGTTGAAATTTGCGAAAGTTGATTAATTTCATAACTTTCCGTAAAACCTTCCTATAACAACAAGATTAATTGCAAAATAAATGTGGATTAGTGTAAATGTAATGCACATGATATAAGAATTCATGCCGGGGATGGGGCGAAAATAAGGCCTATCGATAAACCCTTTCTTTTTCCAATCAACTTTGAACCTTATACTTTAGCGATAAAGTTGAAAATCTATTAAAGAAATTTGACAGATTGTAGTAGCTTGATGTTCTGGCGTCTGTACCTGACCCGAGAATATGTACTGGAACTGAAAAAGCTTTTTATCTTAGTCATGCAATTACTTTCGAATCGCGATGACATGTACAATGAACCTAAATTACGTTGAATTCAGAATGACTAGTATTCAAAAGTCATACACATTTTTGAAGTCGTAGGGGAAACTGAACTCTATATGGTAAAGTGGTTTTTTCAAAAACACATATTTCTTTACATGTTTGGGAACTAAAAAGCGAACGAACGTATTGGCACTGACGTAACGTTCACATCAAGTATGTCAATATTTGTCTGTGCTCATTGAAGACTGGGAATAGTCCGATATTCTATAGGTGGGTGTTGTAAAAGTGTCTGAGGATTTATGTAAATTGCGGGGTAATTACGTAATACGCAAACAGTAAAAATGTCTTTCATTTTGACAGTTCTACAGCATTAATTGCGTTAAGTACGTTGTTGATCAAATACATTTTTCGAACAAATGAAGCAATGGATTAGCCATTTCCTTCAAAATAAATAAGATTATGATTGATAATGAGATACGAAATCAGGGTATCGATTATGATTTGCACTATATGAAAATGAGTTATAAGCAGTGATGGGATAATTATAAACATAAACTTCTCTCCACGAAAGAATAACATGGACATTCCTTTCTGAATGAAGTAATCCCGAGTTCCCGGCATTGAAAAATTTTGTAAAAACAACTATAACAAACTTAATGAAATTATAGCAGTGGTTATTTTGATTTGGTATCTTTATTTTATTCAAAACAAATGGAATATCAATAAAAAATGATAATGTGCACAAGTAGTGGAAATTGAATTATCTATCTAACAGATTAGTGATCGAATCGGCTCCACTGTACTACTTAACCCGGTCGTACGAAACTTCACTTTTGAGAAAAACTGACACAAAATTCAACATATTTTACATTATAAAGCTGACATTTTACCACAGATAATGTACGAATTTGAATCCTAGGCCGTTCCGTTTTACGTTCAGACAAACTGACAGCGGATTTTAATGGTTTTTACTCTAAATACCGTAATATACAGGTAACATTTTTGCAATATCAGGAATTTCAAACGATTCCGGGATCGGGGATTCGAAAGGCGTGTCCGTATTCTTCTTCAGTGGGAACAAAAGTGAAGTTCAGATATATTAGCGCCCGATTATCCCATTACTGCCGTGCGATTCTGTATCCATCTCACCGTGAAAGGTAGGGTGAAGTGAGCGTCGAGTGAGCTGTCATTCGCTAGGGATTAACACTATTAAGTGCTCACTTCACTTATGATTTCACGGTGAGATTTTTACAGAATCGACCGGCTGGTTATGTCATCATGAAGAAATTAAAGTAGAAGCGTTTTATTAGGTCCTATTAAAAAAAAACTGCACTTAAAATAATTGATTTATTTATTTCTTTAATTAAAACGGTATAAAACCAATTACAAAAATTAAAGACAATAATAAAGCACATTTTACTACGCGGCCGTTATCACGTAGTCAGCTGCTAAACTGGTGTTTAAACTACAGTTATGCTAACGAGGCATGCAAAGCAACGTGTGTCCTGGACTCATATGTCTATGTACAGACGCCAGCACATCAAGCTACCCGAAACTGTCACATTTTCCCAATCAACTTTGAACCTTATGCTTTAGCGATAAAGTTGAAAATCGATTAAAGAAATCTGACAGATTGTAGTAGTTTGATGTGCTGGCGTCTGTACATAAATACTGCAACTATTTTGTCTATAATTTTATTATGGTATGGATTGAAATGGAGAGGTTTTAAGTTCTTGCAGCCTACTAATACAAATTCTGGTGCATAGTGCGTGCGTTGTGATCTCACTGTCTGCCACCTTCTATACGATCGGCGTCGGGTATTTCCCCAAAGAGAAAATATCCGGGTAAATTCCCATTTGGGTAAATAACGGGTATTTATAGTATTCATAGCATACCATGCATAGCTTAGCCTAGTATTTTGTGTTTGCGTTTTTTTTAGTATAGAAGTTTGTCTGTCAGATTATTCTCTGGGATTAAAAAACGAACTTTATATATTTGTGTCTTTATAGATGTCTGTCGTTAACTCTGACACGTGTGTAAATCAGCTTAACCTACTTCTCAGGAAATAAATTTTAAAATGATACAGAACATACCTAGGTAATTTTTCTTAAAGCCCTTTTCATCTTTACAGTTGTGATTGTGTCCTCACAATATATAAATAGGTACAAGTTTCATATCCAAATGTCAAACTACTATTTTGGGTTTAGTTTGAGAGTTAGTGCAAATCGATTTGTCTGTAATGGATAGGTATGTAGTGTACCAGTGACATGAAATCCTTTGACATTTTCAATAGATGGACCGTTTAATATTAGCACTGTATTGTGCACGGTATGGGTGAAACCGGACCGTTAAATTTGGCAATTCGGGATGAGCCCAGATATTTCACGTTGTATGACATTCCGTGAAATATGTACCTATTATCTGATTTGACTGAAAAGGCATATCGATGACTGAAACTGAGAGGTCCAATATAATTGCCAAAAGCGCCGATTCCCCTGTTCACAAAATGAACTAAATTTAAGTTCTGCCGTGCGATTCTGTAACCATCTCACCGTGAAAACTTGGGTGAAGTGAGCGTGGAGTGAGCTGCCTAATGACAGCAAATTAACACTATTGACACTGCTCACTTCAAGCTCACTTCTCTTATGACTTCACGGTGAGATTTTTACAGAATCGACCGGCAGTTCATCTTTTTCTTTCTATTTCATTAAGAAAAGGACAGAAGATAAATATTAGTTTAGTCCCGTCAAAGTAGTCAGCGCCTGACGTAAACTGACGTATTTTTAGTAGCCAATTTTTTTAATCACGTCTAGAATTGTCTATGGAGTATTTTAATTTGACAGGACTAAAGTAATATTTATCTTCTGTCCTTTTCGTAATGAAATAGAAAGAAAAAGATGCACTGAACTTAAATTTAGTTTAGTTTGTGAACAACAGAATTAGCACCATTTTTTTAATACGAACACATATTAAATAGTTATTTCTTACTTCTACCTATGAGCGCTGGTAGCCCAGTGGTAATGGCCCCGACTTACGAGGCCGTGGGTTCGAAACCAGCTTTACTTTATGTAAATAATTTCATAAGCACTTCTCTCAAAACGGTGAAGGTGTAACGCTGTATCGTTATTTTGAATAAAATAACAAAATGACAACAATAACGTGTCAAGTCAAACCACAGACGTATTAGGGACGTCCTAGGTTACTAAACAACATAGGTAAATTAGCAGTCTGCACTAGTGACGCACGCGGTAATGCTGTATATCCGAACGTATGAAGAGGACCTATATCTATGCGCGTCACCGCGATGTCCCATTCAATCACGGTGACCAGCACATTCGAAATCCTGTTCTGGGGGAAGACGCACGTTCACTTGATTCAGAATCACATGTGACTTCACATACATGGTTTCCACCATTTAGCAGGCAACAGTTTTTATAGATTAATATTAGTCAACTTTATTAAAATCTAAAGGCAAGGTACTCCTAACCCTAAGGGAATCTAAAGAAACCTTGTGACCATAAACCTACGTACAACTTTTCTCTTTAATCTTCTTAATTTAAAAATATACTTTTTATGCTGACACTTGACGTGGTTATTATTTATCTCTCCACATAAACTTCACACGTCACATTGGCACCCTAAAACGTGGTTTTATGGTCACTCTTTTTTTGATTTTCCTTGGTGGCCATATTTTTTTTTATGTTGGTGTGTTTTTATTGTGTGTTGTCAATCTTTTGGTTGTAAAACTTTGTTTTTTTTTTTTTTTGGTTGTCAGCATCTAAAGTGTACGTAACGGTACATTCTTTTTTTAAAAGGCTTAAATCACTATAATATAAGTTAACAAAAAAATGTATTGTAGTACATCACCGGTTGCACATTCTAAATTCATTGTACCATCGTTCGCAGTAGTAGAGCTTATAGGGGTAGTGTACAGCTCACCCCGGGGAAGTCCTACCACCATTCTTATTTCTCCCGGTAAGCCGATTCACTGTATGCTGGTTTGAAGGGCTTGGGTGCCGTTTGTAATTACTGACATTCCAACTTGTCATGAGTTGACAATTTTTTAGCGACAGGTTCGCTCGTTAAGATTACCTACCCTTTTTAAATTTTGTTTTCTTTCTTTGTTTTTGTATAGTTTGAAAAACTTATTTAAAAACATTGTGAGGAAACCGGCATCTCCTAAAACCAGAAATTCGAAGACATGTGACATATGACATGTGTTTGACGGTAGACAGCAAATCGGCCACACGCATACACTTTGCGACTCGGCGAACGACTACTTACCTGACTAAGATTCTCAAAATGTTGCAATGCAAGCGTTGCCAAGTTGAGAGTAGGGACGGCGCTAAATGCGTGGGATGCCTGGGACAGTTTGACTTTCCCTGTGCTGCCATAACTGAAGGAGGATGGAGGAAGTTGGGGGATCGCAAGAACACATGGAAGCGTAGTAATTGTAAATCCTCGGCAGCATCCAGTCCTCGCCCCACAGCTGCAGCAACAGCTACGCCCGTAACAGCAGATATGGAATCTATTATGTCAGAACTGAAGGCCCTCTCAGTCCAGATGGACAACTTACCTGCTTTAATGGAGAACATGAAAGCTATCCAATCGGAACTGGCGGAGCTCAAGTCGATCAGATCGGAGTATTCGACTCTTAGGACAGATGTAGAGTTTCTGGACCATTCGGTGGAAACATTAGCCAACAAGGTATCGGGATTGGAGACCAAAAACCAACTCAGAAAATCTGTACGCAATCATTGGCAAGATAGGAGATATTATTGGATGCAGTATCCCTAAAGAACAGATCAACATTATAGCGAGAGTACCGATGCGAAACAACGAACAGAATAAAAATATTATTTGCTCAGTTCATAATAAATACCTCAAAAATGATTTAGTGACTGCAGCAAAAAAACAGAAATCATCTATAACTGCAAGCAAGTTGGGTCTGCAGTCCGACAGTGTCATCTACGTCAGTGATCATCTAACTTTTGAGAAGAAAGTGCTGTTGAACAAAACGAAAAACCTTGCAAAAGAACGTGGTTTTTTATACACTTGGGTAGTTGGTTGCAAAATTCTTATAAAGAAAAATACTACTTCTCCAACCCATCACATAAAAACAGAACTGGACTTAAGGGAGTTTTTAAACTGAAAATGTTTTGTCAATTTTATAATTTCTCGTTCTTGTGTACTCGCAAGCACTTCGCTAATAGTTTGAGAAACACTGATGTCACTTTTTTAAACACATTTCGCACCTACGGTGCAATAACGTCACTTATGCAATTTGGGAGGGTTGTAAATTTTAAAAGTTTATATTATTTTATTACAAAATTGTGAGATGTTCGCTTTAACTTTAATATGAAGTTCAAAGTTGTAGTTTATTACCAGTTCTTTTCTTTAGTCAAGAAGAGGAAGAAGAACATTATAATAGGATGGCGAATTTTTAAACGCTTCTCCTGAAATATTACATCATTTGCATAAGTGACGTTATTGCACCGTAGGTGCGATTTATTTATTTAAACTTTTAGCACACAAAAAGGCACAAAGGCGGACTTACCGACATTCCGTTACCGCTGCCCTTTTATTCTCTTATCGCTCGGTGTTGACCACAGCTATTACCTACTCTATTGAATCCTATTTGCATGAACCTATGGCTGTAATCAGCTTGTACTCGCTCTTTTTTTTAATGTATTATAATTTAACTTTTTGCTTTGAACTGAATGTACCTTACATAACAATTTGTATTGAAGCACTAATACGTAATCTTTCTATTTGCGATGTTACCGATTAGTGTGTTTTACCAAAATGTTCGGGGATTGCGTACAAAAACGTTAATGTTTATCGTAATGTGTGTGTAAATATCTACGATATCATTTGCTTAACTGAGACCTGGCTCATTGAGGGTATTATAGACAGTGAATTGTTCGACGATCGTTACATAGTCTGGAGGCGCGATAGAAATTATTCTAGCACGAAACAAACGTTAGGGGGTGGTGTGCTTATTGCAGCAGTGCGATGGGAACTTATAAGTAATCTCTGCAGTGAATGGCTTTCATCTGCCAAAAACTTGTGGATTACCCTCACCCTTTACAGGAAGAGACCGCGAGTATCGTATAAAATGCATATTTGTGTAATGTACATCTGCAAGCTAAATCTTGGCCACTCCCAAGCAGGTCAGTTAACATTTTTTTCTAATAACCTAGCAGCATGTCGATTCTGTAAAAATCTCACCGTGAAAACTTACGTGGAGCTGTCAGTGTCATCCCACTGATTCTAGGGATTGACCAAGCATACATTTACAATCATAATCGAGATTTTAATAATATTTTTTATGCTAATTCTATTGATCATTTTATATAATTTCAAAGATTGATGTGGATAGATTCCAATAGTACTGTTTGGCCAACCGCTTGGATATTAATGTCTCAAAATGTTACATATGTACCTTTACTCGTAAACCTAAACCTATAGGATTACAAACTAGTCAACACTTCAATAGCCATTAGAGACTTAGGCGTCACTTTTGATTCAAAACTTCTTTTTGACACACACATCGATAATGTTATTAAAAAAACCTCTAAGGCACTAACTAGGCTTCACCTTCAGGATATCAACCGATTTTAAAAACATCAAAACACTCAAAATTCTATACTGTGCTTTAGTACGCAGTCATCTCGAATATTGCTCACCAGTATGGAATCCAATTTACAATACGAGTACATACGTCAATCGCATCGAAAGTATTCAAAAGAAGTTCTTAAGGTACATTCAGTATATGTCCAAAACATATTTACCTAATTATTACAGCCTCTGCAGGAAGTTTCACATTCTTCCACTAATTGAGCGGAGGAAAATTGCCGATATGGCATTCCTGTTCAATTTGGCTAATGGTTCAACTGACTGTACTGTACTGATGAGTAAAATTGGGATGCGTGTTCCATCCTTCACCTTAAGGAACCATCAACCTCTGTATGTTCTCTCTGTGCGGTGCATTTATCGACAAAACTCTTATATGATAAGATCTAGCAGAGCATACAATTCGACGTGTCAGAATGTCGATGATCTCGATTTATTTTCCACCAGTGATCCGAAACTAAAAAAAATAACGTTATGCAAAAACTTCTTTAGTCTTAGTTAGACTTGTTTAGTCTTTTCTTAATTCTCTATGTGTTACTTTCTCTTGCCTGTCTACTGTTTCTTGTGCTACCCTAATATTGTTTGTGAAAACTTTTAATTGGCCTTCTTTCACTAACTGTCAACTATCTGTATCCTAGCTGTAAGTTTTGTTAACTCTACAGTGCATGATTTTTCTTATCGGCTTAAAAAAATACACTAGCGTTCAAATATGATGCCATTTCTCGAAAAAATATTTAGAAAAATCATAACTCAATAGAAACGTATGTTTTTGTGCATGGCACATCATGCATTATAATGTTAATCTGTGTTACATAGTATCAATGAAATTTCAAGATTACACGTAAAATGACAAATAAACATGAACTTACCTCTACTAATTATTTCGACCCTGAAAATTCTATCATTTCAATTTTATGATTTTTTTGCGATTACTATACGCCGCTCGTTAATCGTATTCAAAGTACCTACCGATTTGAAAAAAACATTAATAAATGTTTATTCAGATCTATCCAAAATACATGGTACTAAATTCGAAATTCAAATACATAATAGTTAATCTTGTCAACACTAGATCACGCTACTTGGATCGATTTTTAAAATATAAGACATTTTTCGGTATGTCCCATATGTGGGACACTATGCGCTGTAGGGTTAAGTAATAAAATAAAATAAAATAACAACCCGCACTGGGCCCGCGTGTTACATGACATCTCACTTCCTCTCGAAGAGAGGAGGCCCAGCGGTGGGAACATTATAGGGTGATTATGCTACTGATGAACATGACGTTCCTCATACATATTACAAATAGCTGTAAGCGACAATAAAAGTATAGTCACGAAAAAAAAAAAAACTCTTAAATACTATTCCACGCATGAGCTGTTCATTTTTCTTCTCTTAAATCATCTGCCTAGGCTTCCAGTCTAACCGGATGCAGCTGAATACCAGTATTTTACATGGAGCGACTGCCTATCTGACCTCCACAACCCATTTACTGCGTGATACGATACCCCTTGGTAAGACTGGTTGTCAGACCTTCGGGTTACTGACGACCCGTAACGGCTGTCAAAGATCCAAGAATGACAGCCGGGACCAATAGCTTAACGTGCTTTCCGAGGCACGGCGGGATCTTGGCATGTGAAGATGGTCACCCATCCACGGACCAACCGCAGCAAGCGTAGCTTAACCTGATCGATCGACCCATGCGGCTGTGATTACTTAGCCACAAGCCCCTCATTTTTCATTTTGTTGTTCATTTTTCTTCTCTTTAAAAGCCATAAATTCCGGCGAAACTAAATACGCTACGCAAATGATATTTTATTCTTACTTCTTAACATAAGTAGCACATTATATTTTGCAGCGGCAAACTCTCTGGCAGTTAAACCAGCGTTAAACCACGGTTACGCTAATGGCGCCATGCAACTGCGGTGTGTAAGTCACGCCGGTGACAGAACAGCGCAGCCGGCACTCAAACTACTTCTGCAAGTATTCAACTTCTAACCAAGCGTAATGGAATGGGGATTTAGTTGAGATATTGTTATATTGTTTTTTGTTGGCTTAGACTGGAGCACCGTTTCTGGATTAGGTAGGATAGAACTATAGAAGAATCTGGGTAAATAACGCCAAAAACAGATTAGGTGCTTCTGAAGTTCTACTTAAGTACGATTACTCACAAATGCATGCACTTATCTGTGTGGTTCTATCCTCAACGACCATTTCAGACACTAATTTAGATGGTCCTCATAAGATCTGAACAAGATTATGTCTCGATTTTAAAACAGACTGTGACCTCTGCACTCAGAGGTGACGGTGAGATCGGTGTGAAGAAAAAGAAACACTAAAACAAACTTGTTTTGGTGTTTCTTCACACCGATATCATCTAGTTTTTAAAATATTATTGAAGTGTAAAATTGTATGAACCTACTTACAGAATTATATAACTATCATTTATCATTCACTTACTGCGAATATCAATTTGTTCCCAAGCTGTTATAAATACGGCTTGATAGCTGTTTGTCCGCAGATTTTTGAAGGTCATGCTTTTTATAATAACTTCCAAATTCACATAATGATGGTGATATTCCTTTTCATATTTGGGAGCTTCATGCACATCAAGCTGCAGTGGACTGCAATAAGCAGTTGGTGATAGCATTCTATTCAACATCCTTACTCTCCACTGCAAAAATGGATTAGGTAATTTTGAGCACGTGAGGATTTCGTTATTCATATCCATCAATAGCTTTTCTGTAAAGTATTGTCTATTACTTCTCACTCACACAACACATCAATACGTTTTAATAACGGCATTCCGTGATACACACACCTACACACATCACTTCCAAAGTTCCCGTCAATAGGACTTCGTCTAAGAACAGGCGGTGAACTCAAATACCAAGTGTTCAGACTTCAGACGGTGCCCTAGACTGTGAGACTGTGAGCAAGGTGAGCTAATTACCTATTAATTTGAGAGCTCCATGAGTATGCACTTTGTTAAAAGCGAGTGTGGAACGAGATAGCTTGGGTAATGGACCATAAATACATCGGGCTTTTTAAGGAGTTGAGCTGAAAGAACTTGCGTAATGAGTCGTTTGGAAGTGTTGATGCAAAAAGGGAAGTTAATTATCGCTGAAGATTTTTTTCTTGAGGAAAATATAGCGTCGTCGTGAAGTGACAATCTCGCACCTAATGAAAAATTCATTGTTTTTGCTTTTTGTTTATTAGTTGGGTAGAAAACCTTTGGTAAGCATATTTAGAACAAATGTGCCCAGCTCTAAGTTGCTTCTAATCCTTTCTATGGGCGGTAATGAGAACCTAAGGAAACGTCAATGATGGCCATTTTACAAACAGTTTTTATCTTCCCCTGCAAAATATCGTTTATTGCAATCACGAGGTTTTCACTGTACGGCGACGATGGGTAGCTTTTGCTTTTTATTTGTATTTTTAGCCACGGTGCTCAGTTTCCACTTATCTCTCTTGACTTGTAGAATGATAGCAAGATGTCAACGTCTCCTAACGCGTGCGAAGGTGAGTGATAAATGTGGACTCCGGAAAGTTGTTTTTTATTTTTTATTACGGACGCTTTTAACGTGCACGTCTTTCTACATGATTCTCATAATACGTGTAATTTCAACATGAATGATGTATCAATACGTTGTAACAATTTTACGATTTATTAAAAATGCGAGTCCGTGGAGTTTCTTGCCCATTCTTCTCCATAGGCACCTACTACGCTTTGGAATGTGCAAGTACCTTCATCTTTCTGCCTGACCGACCGACCCCTTGACCATTCAAAAGCTAGTGTACCTAATTGGTTTATTTGAAACTAGCGACCCGCCCCGGCTTCGCACGGGTGCAATGGAGAAACACTGATAATTTTAGAGCCATTATTTGTCGTAAAACGTATAGAATAAAAAATGGTTATTGTGGGTTATCCCTAAGAGATAGACATATACCATTGGGGACTTTTTTGTAGACCTTTTTAAGGTGTAAAATACTGTAGTACATTATTTTGATCTATCTCGACGGGTTCAGCCAGAGTTTACAATGTAAGCGTAAAAAATGTGTTTATTTACGACATTACATTAGAAACCTCTAAAATTATCAGTGTTTTTCTACTATATTATGCATGTGTTATACATATAAACCTTCCTCTTGAATCACTCTATCTATCAAAATAAACCGCATCAAAATTCGTTGCGTAGTTTTAAAGATCTAAGCATATATAGGGACAGACAGACAGCGAAGCGACTTTGTTTTATACTATGTAGTAATAAATGTTTTGAGTTTGAGTTTGAATGTGACTGAGTACTTAATATTATACATACTCAATACTCAATACTCAATTGTTTATTGCATTCCACAATGTACATGAATAGATAGTATGTGAAAATTTTATGGAAACAATTGTGGACCCTGTTGGGCACAGCAAAAGACATTATTACATAGGATGAAAATGACTTATATACTAACTTATTCTAAATACAATTTCATTAAATATGCATTATATTATACATTTCATTATAATATTAATCATTCATACATTAAATTAAACATTCGTTACATTCTATTAGACATTCATTATTAACATTCATTGAATTATATATATAAATAAAAATAAGTCATTATTGTTTTTGTTTTATATTATTTTTCGAGCTGCATAACTTTGTCATTTAAATATTCATTTATGCTGTAATAGCATTTACTTAGTAATAGTTTCTTTATTTTGTTTGTAAAAACAGCAATCCTTTTTTTCATTTCTTATTGGCTCGGGTAATTTATTATAAATTTTTATTGACATTACTAGTGGGCCATATGAATGCATTTTTAAGCGAGATGTTGGTAAGTTTAGGCGTGTTTTGTATCGGAGTGTGAATCTTGTCTGAATGTCTTCTCGTTTAGTGTAAAAGTCTTGGTGAGTGTGCGCAAATTTACAGATTTCCAGTATGTAATAATAATAATAATAATAATAATAATAATTTATTTGTCAGAATATTGTTTTACAAGGTGTTACAAATTATAATATGATGTCCATAATACTCTGCTGTTTCCAGCGTACAAATATTGAAAATCATTTAAATGATAAGGATTAGAAGACAATGTCAAAATTAAACATTAACAAATAAACAAATGACAAGAAAAAAGGAAAAAATAATTACCGTTACATGCACGCTCAGGAGTTATTAGTAAGCATAATGTCAAAAATGAAATACAATAATAAAAATATTTAAAAAGATATATCATGTCAAATAAATAATAAAAATTCTATTCAATTCGCACAAATGTCAGTAGTCATCTAATTTAAATTTAGAATCAAATCTTTCATTTAGAAACTCAGTCGTTGAGTAGTAACACTTTTGTAATAGGAAGTTAAATAATTTCTTTTTAAATGTTATAAAGTTAAGAATCTTAAATGCATTGGGTAATTATTATATACATATTATATAATATAATTATTATATGCATGGCAATTAAAGTATATTTATTATATACTTTAATTGCCATGCAGTAAACATTATTAGAAAATAGTTGAATTCTTTGTTGAGGTGCACAAATTTTATAAGTATTTCTGCTTTTTCTTACAAAAACATCATTATATACCTGAAATAAAGCTATGTTTTTCCGTACAAAGATACACAGTTCAAATATATATAAAGATGGGAGTGGTAATATTTTGAGCTTTTTAAAGATTGGGACACAGCTTTGTAATGGTTGTGCTTTTGTCATTGAACGAATACATTTTTTTTGGGCTCGGAACGCTTTAATAGTATCAACAGAATTTCCCCATATAATTATGCCGTATCGAAGAATTGATGCTACGTAACCATGATACGCATTAAGTGACGCGCTGATACCAGCCACGCGAGTTATTCTATTTAAAGCAAAAACAAATCTTTGTACCTTAGCGCATAGTTTTTCTATGTGCACTTTCCAATTACAATATTTATCCAATGTTATACCCAAGAAAGTCGCACTTTCAACTTCTTCTACAGCATTATCTGCATATTTTATTTCCAATTGGTGACGTATGCTATTATAAGCTTGGAATTGTATTAGTTTTGTTTTACTTATATTTACATGTAAATTGTTGTCTTTAAGCCATTCAATTATTTTGTTTAATGTGTCGTTAATTTCTTTTACGTAATTGATGATATTACCATCGGTGAGTTTAATGCTAAGAGTAGTATCGTCAGCGTACAGAATGCAAGAGTGTGGGGTTACGTTGGGCAAATCATTTATATACAATAAGAACAAAAAGGGACCTAAAATACTGCCCTGGGGAACACCACATGAGTTTAGACGATAAGTGGATCTATATATTTTCTTCTCTGATAATGTGTGCCTAGATATTTCTACGCATTGTTGGCGATTATTTAAATAGGTTTCTATCCATTGTAGTGCGTTTCCTCTAATCCCATAACGATTTAGTTTCAAAAGAAGCAGTTTATGATTTACGAAGTCAAATGCTTTTGACATATCGAGAAATATCGATGCTATTGGTTTTTTATCGTTCAGACTAGAGGTAATCAGTTTCATAAGAGAAAAACATGCAAGAGTTGTAGATTTATTTTTTCTGAAACCGAACTGTTCTTCTTTCAAAATGGAGTGTTTTATTATAAAGGAGTGTAGTTTATCGTACATGACTCTTTCAAAAATCTTGGAAATTACGGGTATAAGAGTAATCGGTCGATAATTATTCATGTCATTTTTATTCCCTTTTTTGTATAATGGTTTGACAACAGAAAATTTTAGTCTGGTGGGGAATAAGCCTTGAAATAACGATAGATTGATAATATGGGTGAGTGGAGGTGATAGATATTTGTAAATACAAGGTAACGTCAGAATATTTAGCTTTTTAAAATGAGGTTTGCAGCTATCGGTTTGTTCAATATTTACCAAAATACGAATTAACTTTTTTTGAGTTGTAAACAGCGCTGGTGCATCCGTGCTATTACCCCACATTATAACACCGTATCTGAGCCATGCATGAGCATAGGCGTAGTAGGTAGCCAGAGCTGTCTGTAAGTTTGTGGTCTTTTTTATTTCGCGAAAAGCGTACAAAAATGTTGAAAGTTTTGTTTTTATTTTTTTAATGTGACATTTCCAATTAATGTTCGTAACAATGGTTAAGCCTAATAATGAAAACTCGTTTACTAATTCTAGTTTATGGCTGTTGAAAGAGAAATTTACGTCTGGATGATTTTTTTGGTGAGGGTGGAATGAGATAAGTTTAGTTTTTTTAAAGTTAATTTCTAGATTATGATCATTTAACCAGGATATTGTTTTAGTGAGAATATTATTAAGGGTAATATTTAGGTTTTCGATATCATTACAGGGGGTAAGGATGGAAATGTCATCCGCAAACAAGACGCATGGTCCGGAATCTTGAATTATTTTTGGAAGATCATTTATGTAAATAAGAAAAAGAAGACATCCAATTACACTCCCTTGCGGTATTGAGGCGTTTAATGCCTTGCTGTCTGATCGGGACTTTTGAAGTTTGTTGGTTATATTATCAAAGAATTCTATTTCGACTAATTGCGCTCTGTTTGACAAATAGGACTTAAACCATTCGTAGGATTTGCCACGGATTCCCACTCCATATAGTTTGTTTAATAATATTCTATATTGCACTTTATCGTAGGCTTTGCTCATATCTAGTAATGTACCAATTGCGTATTTTTTATTATTTATTATATTAAGAGCTTGCTGTATAAATTTGTAAACAGCTAAAGTTTTTGATTTGTTTTTACGAAAGCCATTTTGACATTCGTCGAATACTTTATATTTTTCGCAGAAGGCGTACACACGATTACACATTGCTTTCTCAAAAATTTTTGAAGCTGTAGGCAGTAGAGCTATTGGACGATAATTGCTTGGGTCTGTTTTATCACTTTTTTTGTGTAGAGGTTTCACAAGTGCAATTTTTAGCTGGTCAGGGAATACGCCCTCCTCGAACGATTGATTTATCAATTTATAGAATGGTAAAGTGAGTTCGTCTGCACATTGTCTGAATAAACTTGGCGGGAGTTCGTCTATTCCGTAACTATTTTTATTTTTTAGATTTTTGATTAAAGAATTGATTTCATATGGGTCTACAGGGCTAAGAAACATTGTGTTTTGAGTAGGAGCGAGCACAGGGGAACCTTTGGGTGTATTTATACGTAAAGGGCTTTCCTCGCCGATCGACGCAAAAAAGTTGTTGAAGATGTTTGCAACTTCCTTAGGTTCAGACGTTATACTATTATTTTTTGTTTGTAGTTTTATGTTGGTTTTCTCTTTTTTTATTGTTTTATTAGTTCGTTCATTTATAATTCTCCACATTGTTTTGACTTTATTAGCAGATTTTTTAATTTTGTTAATGTATTGTAATTTTTTTGCTGTGTTAACTAATTTTTTTAATAATTTCTCATATTTTTTGTAATATTTTGCTATTATTGGGTTATTTGATTTTAGTGTTAGCGTTTTTAATAGTCGTTTATTTTTGCAGGATATTTTGATACCTTTGGTTAACCAGTATTTCTTGTAATTCGTTTTTATTTTTATTTTACATATTGGTATGCATTTGTTCAGGATGTTAGTTAACGCATCATGAAAAGCTTTATAGTTCTCATTCATATTCTGATTAGTTAAAATAATAGAGTTCCAATCTATGATGTTAAGCGTAGATTTAAATTTTAATATATTTTCTTTATTGTATAATCTCTTATTTGTGTACCAAGTTGATTGTTTGATGGGCGTATTTGGTATGGAGATATGTATTTCTGTTGCGCAATGATCCGAGAAGCCTAATTCCTCTACTTTGGTGCAAAATTCGTTGGTATTCAGGTTTGTAAATATCAGATCCAAGCATGTAGATGTTGTTAGAGTAATACGGGTAGGTTCTTTTATTAGTTGAGTAAGTTTATATTCTAACATTAAATCTAGAAGCCGACTAGTCCTCTTTTTATTCTCCAAAATATTAATATTGAGATCTCCACCTATGACAATACTTAGTTTCGAATATTTATCATTTATATAATTCAAAATTCTTATTAATTGGTTGTTAAAAATATCTTCTTCCCTCTTATTCCAATAAATCGTTAATAATAAAATATTTACTATGGGTAATTCTATTGCACATACTTCTATTACGTATTCTATGGACATGTCTGAGATGTCTTTTCTCTATATACAATCGATATGATCTTGAAGCAGGATGCAGACGCCACCACCTCCGCGCCTACTACGACAATATGACGCTGCTATTTTATAACCGTTGAATTGGATCATAGTTAGTTTGTCATTTGATAGCCATGTCTCTGATATGCAAACTGCGTTATAAATGGGATTTTCTTCAAAAAAAGATTGTAACAGATGTTGTTTGTTATACATACTTTGGATATTTTGGAATAGGATTTTAAATTGTTGGCCTTTGGTCTCGAAAGGAATAATTAACAGTAGAATCTATAGCACTGGTTGATTGTAAATTCGTAGTAAACCGTAGGTTCTGTGTTTCCATGTCTGTTAATGAATTTTGCCGTTTTTTTTGGAAATTGTCGACTTCTATTTGAACAGCATTCAGTACCTTTAAATCATGAATGAAGTCTTGTAAATCGGACATTATTATTTCCTGACCTTTGTAATTTAAAGTCCCAAAGCGTTGGCTGTACGTATCGATAGTATATGGTAGATTTAAGTTAGTATCCAAAATAAAGGCATACTTATAGGTCTCGGCATCCATATAAAGTAGGTTATTAAATGCTTCTACTCGGCTATTGAACATTACATTACTATTATTCATGTATTTAAATGTTGGTAAGCAAATTATAAAGTTAGTGTGATTAAAAGGAATTAGGTATTCACGAATGGACATTACAAGATTTCTATAGTTTTTTGTCTTCCGAAAATCTTCCTCACCAATATAAATAACACAGTAATCAGATTTAGTCAAATCACGAACTTTTCCATTAATATTACTTAGGATATATTCTACTCCACAATTAGGTGTACGGTAGTGACAGACTTCATAATTACATAATAGTGTCCATTCAATTAAAGTGTTTAGTCTGTTGGAGGCTTCACCACTTACGAGACATATTTTTTGCTTCGTGGACGCTACTGAAGCCGGCGATGAGGTACCCGGAATTGTAGCATGAACAATATTTTGAGTGCAGACTAATTTATTCGTGTAGTTCTTATCTTCACCATCTGGTTTGATATTACATATTGGTGTGTTTTCCGATTTGCTGTAATTTTTCTTTTTCGTGTTCATCTTTGGCGTAGCATTGTGTTTTGCAGGGCTGCAGGCAATTTTTTTAAACATTTCGTTCTTCTTAACTAAATCCTCGTTTATTTGCTTTAAATTGTTATTTTCTAATGATAATATTTCAATTTCATTGTGAGCGCTATTGAGTTGTGATGTTAATTCTTCTATCTTATTCTTCATTATCTTTATTTGTTGATCAGTTTCGTCATCTTCTGGCACGCCTGGCATACTGTTGGATGTGTAATTTAATGTTTGTGAAATTGTGTCAGTTTCATTTAGTTCCGAATTTTCTGATCGTGTGCGCGTGCGGCGGAAAGTAATGTTCTCCAAAAAGTTCATTTTTATAATCAGCAAAAATTTTATCAGTCCACTCTACTACTACTAGCTCCCTCTATATTGGTTCTGAGTAGTGTACTTAATACTTAAATATCATATATAATATATTATTATACTTAATAATATAATACATATGAATATCAGTCACGAAAATAACTATGTATTTACCCATATTGAACTAAACAATTGGCATTTCCTTAAATACCTTCATTATGTGACACGAAGTTGGCACAGTTAACTGTTTTCCCCTGAGCATAAAAGCGACTCCGAAAATATGCCGAAAATACGCATTTAAACTGGTTAGTGCAAATTATATGCACATTAAGTTGAATTTTATGTGTCCAGTGGCTAAAGAAATATGCAGTTACATTTACGTTACTTGAAATATAATGTACGAATTATTTTTTGTGTGGTTTTTTGTGACTCTTAGTGCATGCTACAGCTACCTGTGTTTTTTTTAAGTCGCGGGGGTTTTTCCGTTGAGCGCCAGGGGGCGCTCTTCCCGACAAGCCAAATAGAATATAATGGCAAAAGTAAATTTTTTTTACTACTGGTGTTACTTTTTGTGCGAGAAATCGTTTTTTGATACTCTCTTTATGGTAGCACACACTGGCCACTGGTCATAATTATGAGCATGTATTTATACGATACCTACAGACAGTGTCTATAGGTGTCTATCAGATATTTAGCCAGCGTTCTTTTATTATACTTACGTTCCGTTGGTTCCTACGTTTACAGACCTGAAAATTGCTTTTTTGTTAGTTTCCCTAGACCATTTTTTGCTATCAGACACACAAATCGTGCTTAAACTGTATTCATGGAATTGGTCATTATTTATGACAGCCCATTTCCGAGCTGCTATATCTAAAATTCCAAAACGAAGGAAACCAAATTCATCATAATAACTTCGAATAATTTCATGGATCACAAAGAGGGGCTTGTGGCTAAGTAATAACAGTCGCACGGGTCGATCGATCAGGTTAAGCTACGCTTGCCACGGTTGGTCCATGGATGGGTGGCCATCTTCACATACCAAGACTCCTCCGAGCCTCGGAAAGCACGTTAAGCCGTTGGTCCCGGCTGTCATTCGTGGATCTTTGACAGTCGTCACGGGTAGTCAGAAGCCCGAAAGTCTGACAACCAGTCTTACCAAGGGGTATCGTATTACCCAGTAAGTGGGTTGTGGAGGTCAGATAGGCAGTCGCTCCATGTAAAATACTGGTATTCAGCTGCATCCGGTTAGACTGGAAGCCGACCCCAACATAGTTGGGAAAAGGCTAGGCAGATGATGAATTTCATGGATCACAACAAAAACAACAAAATCTAAGCAGCACAAAACTTTTAGATAGCCACTAACTCCTCTAAATTGTTCCAGTAGGAATCTCTCCACATACAGAGAATTGCGAAACAAGTGTAATTTAAAACATTCAGCTACTTCACAATTTGCAGTGGCGTGAAATTTAGTTAAAATTCCGTGCCCAAGTTGAGCGGGCATTGGCGGGCACTTAATAAATGAACCTCCTTGTCTCTGCGATTCAGGAATGGAGGAGAGGAGTACCTTCGACTTTTATACTGCGCTGAGCTGGAATCTTCACACGTAGGTGTACTTAATAATGTCGACATTCTATATCATCTGTCTAAAAATAGTTATAGTGCTTGTGGTTCGTTTCGAGCGTGGTCAAAATCGGAACTAACGTCGCTTTGTTGTTATTTGAATACAATTCAAGTGACATTTTGCAAAACAATTTTCAAGCACTTACTCAAAGCATTTATTTCTATTTAATCATTTATAGTCACTTTTGAATTGTCAAAGAGTCGGTGAGTTACTTAAAAAGCTGAAGCTACTACTAGCCCGTTCCAAAACGTAGATGTCTATGGAGAAGAACGGACAAGAAACTCCAAGGGCACTCTTTTGAATCAAGATTTATTACAAAATCCTGGGTAAATTATTGCGCAGCTAGTAAGTAATGCATGAAACAACTAGCAGCGCCCCGCGGTTTCACCCACACAAGTTTCGATCCCGTGGGAATACCGGGAAGTATCTTATGTGTTAATCCTGGTTATAAACTATCTGTGCGCCAAATTTCATCAAAATTGGTCTAGCCGTTTGAGCGTGAAGAAGTAACAAACATACAAACACACACACTCACAAACTTTCACCTTTATAATATTAGTGTGATGGATTAGCCATATCCTTCAAAATTATTCAGATTGAAATTAATAGTGTGTTACGCAATTAGGGTGCAGCAAGGTAATTGCGCAACACACCATCAGTAGTAATGGGTTTCATTTTGACAGTTCAACAACATTCATTGCGTTATTTACGTTGTTGAGCAAACACATTTTACGAACATATGGAGCAATGGATTAGCAATATGCTTCAAAATGGTTCAAATTGAGAGGAATAGTGTGTTACACAATTAGGGTGCTGGTGTGCCTAGAATAACTACTGTTTAACAGGCAAAGGTTGTTTCAAAGTGCGAAAGTAAATCTATATTATGACTTTCGAAAGCGCTTTTAGTGCGATAGCGATATAATCTAATTAATAGGTTCTTTTAAATCTTAATTATCCATTAAGGACTAAGGCCTGTATCTGTCTAGTTAAAATAATTATTCAGACGTTTATAATTTATCAACATAATCTGGCATACTTGAGACGAAGGAAATTATACCTTAGGTACTAATCCTGTATCTACTTTAGCTCCCTCACTGATTTTAGGGACTTATTACTCACTTAAATCAGAGAACAGTAGTGCTATTCTATAAAAAATTCACCGTGAGAACTTAGGTGAAGTGAGCGTGAAGTGAGATTCAGTAGACTAATGCTAGGGATTAACACTATTGACTGCTCTCTTCAAGCTCACTACACCTTTGATTTCACGGTGAGATTTTTACAGAATCGACCGGCAGTGATGGCCCAGTGGTAACGGCCCGACTTACGAGTCGTTCGTGGGTTCGCACCCAACTAGGCACTTTACTTTGTTACTCTCACAAACGGTGAAGGAAAACTCCGTGAGGAAACCGGCTATGTCTTAGAACCAAAAATTCGAAGACATGTGACATCTATCAGCCCGCACTGGGCCTGCGTGGTGGATTACGGCCCTTTCCCTCTCAGAGAGGAGGCCTGTGTCCCAGCAGTGGGAACGTTATAGGCTGATTAGTACTCACTTACTAAAAATTCATCTGATCTATGTAGGTACAGACGCCAGCACATCAAGCTAACCGAAACTGTCAGATTTTCCCATTCAACTTTGAACCTTATGCTTTAGGGATAAAGTTGAAAATCTATTAAAGAAATCTGACAGATTGTAGTAGCTTGATGTGCTGGCGTCTGTACTAAAACTTTTTCGAAGATTTATTTTGCCTTTCTATATCCTCACTTAGGTCACTGTCTATCTGTGTGCCAAACATCCAAGCCGTTAGAATGTGAAAAGGTATCTGCCTGTCTTGTCGTACGTTTACGTTCTCATTTATAATGCTAAAGTATGGATTGTCTTACCAGCTGAACTTCATTTAAAATTGATCACCTCCTTGGATTTGTCAAACAGTCTAAAATACCCTGTATACTCCTTCCGTCTTTAAATAAAATATTAATACGTATAGCTATTTCTGCAGCGCGATTCTGTAACCATCTCACCATGAAAACATAGGTGAAGTGAGCGTGGAGTGAGCTGTCAACGTCATCCCACTGATGCTAGGGATTGACCAAGAATACATTTACGATCATAATCGAGATTTTAATAATATTTTTATGCTAATTCTATTGATCATTTTATATAAATACAAAGCTTGTATTTCAACTATCAAAATAATACTATTTTGTGGGGTTTTAATCTAGGAAAAAAATACTATTCCTTATATAACGACTAGTCTAGGAAAAAACAGAAAATTTAAATTGAAGTTCTGACTGAGTTTCAGTTTTGCTATTTTTATTTTTATTTTAGTGGTATGACACTGACAGCTCACTCCACGCAAGTTTTTCACGGTGAGATTTTTACAGAATCGACATGCTGTTAATCAAACAACAATAACAAAACTATAATCACATAACGGAACTTATAATAATAAGTGTCGACAATCCAAAAGTGTGGCTTATTGATCTATAGCCGATAACGAGACCGAAAGCTCGAATATAAAGGGTTTAAATATTATATTAAGTAGACGAAGTCGGTGGTCCATACATTACTTATGAGTGCTCAAGCAACACGATCGGCGATGTGACATTTATACACCCTGTATAGGTACCTATCTATAAATAAAATATTAATAAGTTAAACTTTTTAAAAGCATTGTTTTGTTAAACGAAACAAAACAATGCTTTTAAAAAGTTATGGTTTATTTAATGGAATTCTTTTTTTAGTTGTGTTTATTAAACGTTTCAGTATAGCTCTTCTAGATTAATAAATAGATATATATACATAATAATAGATCTATGTATTGGTTGGCTTGGTTTGTTTATTGTTAAACTGGACCTTATACTACAGTCGTCCGTCGTCAGGCCGTTGAGAGACCGCGTTTTTGACACCCGTCAGTTTCATACAAACGAATTTGATTTTTATTAGTTACTAAAATTGTCGCACTGACAGGTGTCAGGAACGGATTCTCCAGACGCCTGGACTGTACAACGATAGGCAAATAGTTACAGCCGGTCGATTCTATTAGAATCTCACCGTGAGAAGTTAGGTCAAGTGAGCTGTCATTCCATCTAATGCTAGGGATTGACACTAATGACTGCTCATTTTATGATCACTTCACCCGAGTTATCACGGTGAGATTTTTACAGAATAGCACTACAGCTCATATTTAAATGATAAATAAAAAGTTGGGTGGAAATCGGTTGTAAAGTTGTGTGGATAGCGGTTGTGATGCGGAGGAATAAGGGAAATGCCGTGCGGAAAGTTTTAATTTGGTTCGATTCCCACCTAGGACAAATATTTGTGTGATGAGCACGATCATTTGTTCTTTGTCTGGGTGTAATTTATCTATAATATGTTTGCATTTAGAAATTGTATGTTTATCAGTTGTCTAGTACTCATAGCACAAGCTCTGCTTAGTCTGGGACTAGATGGCGCTGTGTGAAAGTTGTGGAATATTATTATTATTATTATTAATTATGGATGTTGCTAGAATAGGGAAGACCAAAGAAGTGATTAATGGGCTGTGACAAAGATGATATGGAAAGAAAGAGGATTACTACTGTGATGATGAATACTAGAGAAGCGTAGAAAGAAGACATGCTGCACTGACCCCAAATAAATTGGGATAAGGGTTATTGAATGATGATTTACAGCAATACATCACTGTCACTACATATTATAAAACAAACTCCCCCCGCCGCGTTTGTCTGTCTGTCTGTCTGTCCGAAAGCGATAAACTCAAAAACTACTGGAAAAAAAAATATGAATATGACAGTACAGACGCAAGCACATCAAGCTACTGCAATCTGTACAATTTCTTTAATAGATTTTCAACTTTATCGCTAAAGTATAAGGTTCAAAGTTGGTTGGGATAATTTTACAGTTTCGGGTAGCTTGATGTGCTGGCTTCTGTACATACTTAGGTCCCTACCCTACATATCCAAAATTGGAAAACCCCGGTACAAAATTGTCCTCGAACATTTTGTAGAAATTCTATAACATCGAATGGGATGGCAGCAATCTCGAAAATATACTGTAAACAATGTTTTCGAAGGTTTTCTACAAACATTTTCCACATTGTAAGTTTGCACGCAGACCGCGTTTTATGACCCGGACTGTAACACTTCACGGAATTGATAATCTTTGAAAATGTTATAAAAATTGATAGAGCTGAATGGTTCTGTATCATTGAATATAACTTCAAAAGCTCTTATAAAAGCAAGTTTAAATAAGTTTTAAATCGGTTATGAGGTCCGAGTACCCAACTAGTTTTTCGAGACATCGCCAAGCGGTTGATCGACTCTTTCAGAGGGCTGGCCTATCATTAGGCCAAAGAATTGCAAAGCTTTTGGTACTTTTCCCGTTGTTTATGGGTTTGAAAGTTTTTTTTTTTTTTGTGACTAGCCATTAATGTCTTTATTAAAGGAGTCCAGCTCATCCCGCCATCTCCGTCTGGGTCTGCTGCAATGTCGTTACACGTATACATTATTGTTATTATTGTGGGACCGTTAGCTTATAATTATAAATGATGTATTTCACTATAAGTAAATTACTAGAAACCCAACATAAAAAAGCTAGATCGGGTTTTCTGCATGGAATTTCTCAATAGTAGCTTGTATGAATGTCGTGCTAGGTTGATAGCAATATTGGCAATTGGTTCATTTCCTTATACATAGGACCTTAATATTGTGACGGTAGAGGTTTACGTGAGAAGATAAATTATAACCACGTAATGTATATTTTAAAAATAAAGAAGATTAAAGAGAAAAGGTGTAGATAGGTCTGTGGTCACTACAATTTCCTAATCTTCCCTTGGGAGTGCACAGTATCTACTCTCCTGGCTCAGACTAGTGCGACGAAGACCCCAGCAGGCGTGGCACGCTGACTCTGCTGACGTCAGGGGAGGTGCAGGTCGGCAGATAGCAACGGTCGGACCCTGAGCGAGCATGACGTGGCTGCGCGGGTAAACTACACACCGCGCCACATGAATAAGACCAGAATATTTTTTTGCTATTTAGGATATGAGACAAAATAAATATACCTACAACGTGTAACGTTAAATGGGCAAAACCTCAGACACCCCAACTGATTTTTAATTCAATTGACCTATTTCAGAGAGAAAATAAGTCATTAAAAAAGTTGTAAAGGTTTTATGTGCTGTTTTAGTTTTACTGGCCATTCTGATCATTTCTTGCGTCTGCGACGACGCTTTACCGAGGGAGAAGTCGTCACCGGGCCACTGCGCGCCGCGCTGACATTGGCTTGCTTGACCTATTAATAAATAGACACGGCAACGTTTTTAATGAAGATTTTTAGAAAAATGTTACCTATATTAAAAAGTGGTTCAATTAACTCTGCTCGTTATTCTGATCAAACTATTTTCAGGTTTTGCGCATTTAACGTTACACGTTGTATAAGAATGATAAGTATAAACGTCTTTAGCCACAAAAAGTTTAACTATAAAAAATCGAACTTCTTAAATACTCAGTGATCACTTTTGACAATGTTGGTGGCAATTATGATGCGTCACTTGAATAAGACCATTAAATAAAACACAAAAACTTCAGTTATCAATACTATTATTAAAAATAAAATGATTAATTATTAAAGTTTTTCCCCTTCTGTTGAATTAAATTCAAAATCCGAGATGGCATTGAATCATAAAGACTTTTTATGTATTTAATCGGCAGTTTGCTTCAACACTTTTTATACACTTCTCGAGATCTTGCTTGATGTTATATTGTTTGCCATTCTTATAAAGTTCACGTAACAGCCATCCCCACACATTTTCTATGATGTTTAAGTCAGGGGAAAGCGATGGCCAGTCAAGAACATCATCATGGTCTTATTCATGTGACGCGGTGTGTATGTACCCAGCGTGGTGCACTTGGATGCTCGGAATTACCGAACGTTCGAAAAGTGCTGATTCTCAGCCTAGTTTGAATAAATGACTTTTGATTTTGTGGTTTCACTTGACTTTGTTGTCATTTTGTTATTTTATTGAAAGTAACGATTTGTTTCCTTCAACCTTGACACTGGCAGAATCATCGATAAAGCGATGGAGCCATTACTATAAAATTGGAATTGGAATTGGAATGTAACGATACAACTTTACAATCAAGGAACATATTTCTAGGGGAGGTTACAATATAACTGGCAAAATTGAGTACCTACCTACTATAAAATGACAGAAGATCAAAAGCTCTGCCTACCCTTTCAGGAAATACACGTGTGATATTATGTGTATACAGCGTTAGTGGAACTAATTGAATAGCATGCTAATCGTTGTAATACCAATGTGTATCGTCTTACAGATTGAATTAATAATGTTGCCAGATCATTGGTTTATCTCATGTGTCGAAAGCATAATTAGCGCTTTCCTACACACCTTGGCCACGAGTTACACGCTTACGCGACGCCCGTCTTGCGACTGCGACGGCGGAGACAATAAATGCAAGAAGTTGTTTAGACAGAGCGTGAGAGCATAGCTAGCGTTGAAAAAAGCAGGGGTAATTCCCGTTTCTTTCGAATTCCGTTTTTTTTTTGTTTTCAATGCTTCTTTCGGAACTAGCACGTAAAGTAAATTGATAAAACTATTTATACAACGGACAGCTAGAATACGTTTCTGTCATATTCTGGCATTTTCTTGAAACTTCCGAATGAAACATTGAAAAAAAACAACGGGATTGGAAAGAAACGGGAATTTTCCCTGCTTTTTTCAACGCTAAGCATACCACGAGTCAGCGAGACGCGAATTTCGGAGCGAATGCGACGCACGGAAACATTACAGCGACAATGCTTTAAGTATCTCCCCGCTAAGTAATTCAGCATCGTTAGAAAAAAAAAAAACTAACCGTACTCAAACGGAACGAGTCGCCAAAACGCAATGCAGCGTCGAAGTATTTGTTTATCAAAACTTTATGCACAAGTAAAAAAAATACTGTATAAAGGCGGACTTAATGCCTGAGGCATTTTCTACAAAGACTATTATATTCTCTATGCATTTTCTACCAGTCAACCTTAGGGTGATACAGAGACAAAATATGGCAGGTGCAACATATGGGATAGATAGCTAGGAAATGACTATAAAAAAAATACAAGAATTAGAAGTAATCGCTGAAACGTGTGGTTTTGCTATTGTGGCCGAACGCACAGTCGCTAAGATGCGTTGCTGTTCTCAGTACATAGAGCTTGTATCAATCTTCCAGAAAGTGAATAAAACCGTACTCACTGATACTAAAATCAGCATGTCTGCGAAGAACCTAAATTACTTCTATTTAAAAGCAGTACCTACGTTGTCTGTCTATCGGTTAGTCGATCGTATTCCATCAAAACCGACTGCTCACAAATGCCATACGCCAGTTTCGGTCTGGCCGAAGATTCCAAAACTGCGGCCAAAACCTGATTTTTTGGCCAAAACTGGCCGACACAGAAACGGAACTTTCGATCGAACACTAATTATAGGTAACGTGCGCACGAGTCGCTTGACGCAAATCGCGTTGCGAGTCGCATAGCTCGAGGACGTTAACGGGACTTTACCCGACGACTGGAAAATAGTCAAGACATCGTAACGATATATTAGAAGGTGTATGACAAGGCTCATACCACGCTAGGGATGGGGTAATTCCGCATGTCACGTTTATAAACTATCGACAGCGTGCACACAGCGAGAGCGGGACGAGACAGACGCGTGATTAATTATCGCGTCCCTTCGCAGGATCACCGTAATGATAGTTTAATTTATTCAGATGACCTACTTCTGTTATTGGTTATTGAATGGAAATAATGTGAAATTAATGGGGGTCCAAAGCGTTACCAGCCAGCACAGAAGGGAATAAATTGATATAGGTACATATATGGAAGACGGGAAAATTATTAATTGTAGGCACACACAAGAAAGAGCACATGAAACTTTACACTTATTGTGCGAGTCTTGCCTCTAAGGTGATTGTAATAATTACGGTACAAAATCCAATGTGTAAAGCTCGTAAAGCTTCAGGAGCTCTTTACTGTACTATAATAAATAAAACTTGTAAGCAAAGTTATCATGCAGGGGGGCAGGGACTCCTAAACGGTCAACAGCACAGACACAAAATTTTATATATGCAATCATACGTCATGAAGTCTACGGTTCCATATGAGAGATTTACTCAACGGTCAACAGCACAGGTGCGAAATTTTGTATACATGTTCAATTATGATAGCCGTTCTAAAGTATGGCATGACTTGGACAGTTCAACTCGATTGACTTCACACCATGATTTGCGCGTGCTTGGATTGATTGATTGATTGGACACTTTACAAGTACCTTTAAAGTGAAGGTGTTAAAACAGATATTTAAATAAATTCTAATGTTAAAAAGTACAATATTTAAGAAAACACACCTCAAGTCAAGCGTATGAAGGACGTTCACGCCTCAAGCTTTTAAGAAAAAAATAATTTATATGTTTACGTAAGTTTTATTGAGCTCTTTTTAGTTATTTAAAAGCTTATAGTTATTACTTCAATCTTTGAATCTCTCCTAAACACCTTTCAGTTACTCATAAGCCTGAAGATTCCCGTATTTTTAAGAACGTGTGCGTGTGCGTGAATTACTAATTATTGGAATCAATGGAATCTCAGTCTCAATCTGTAAAAATACCTCTAATTTACCTAAATTTACAAGTTTTTGATATTGATTGTCGCCAAAGATTGTCGCTGAGATGAGATGGAAACTTGATTTGTTTTTAAGTACAGACACCAGCACATCAAGCTACCCGAAACTGTCAAATTTTCCAAATCAACCTTTAACCTAATGCTTTGGCGATAAAGTTGAAAATATATTAAAGAAATTTGACAGATTGTAGTAGCTTGATGTGCTGGCGTCTGTACCTACGCGAAGTGGCTTTCAGGCCTTAAGGTCGATATTATTATTATTATTAAGGTCTTGTCGATATTAGTTTCTTCATATTTGTTTTTTTCTTCAATGTCAAACAGTCACTGTGCATTGTGCATCCAAAGTTAAACATGATATCGTTTTATCTAATTAGTTATTTAGCCTGTACGGGAAAAGAATAGGAGAATAAAAAGCTGTTAAAAAGTTATGAGCCAACAAAGATTCGTTTTTCTAGCTAGTTTTAACGTAACTTTGGGTGTAAACAAGCAATAAAAGAACTGCAAAATCTTCAAAACAAAGTCGGTACCGACACAGTTCAGTTATCGGAAAATTCAATAAACTTTGTGCAGTGGTTTTTTCATAAAACTCGATTTTCTAAAGGACTCTTCGAATTTTATTACGCACGTTTCAGTTCAGAACGGTGTTTATGTGCGTGAGAATTAGACGTTGTGAGTGTAGAATAGAGTCTAACTGCTCATCACTGATACTATCTCTCGGGCACGATGCCAGGTGAGACAGCGTGCTTTTTGGCCATGCCCACCAGTGAGCTCGACCTGGCGACTAGTTCCACCATACATATGTAACTAAAACGTAGAAACAGCCGGTCGATTCTGTAAAAATCTCACCATGATAACTAAGGTGAAGTGAGCTTAGAGTGAGCTGCGATTCATGCTAATGCTAGGGATTGACACTATTGACGACTCACTCCACGCTCACTTCACCCAACTTTTCACGGTGAGATGGTAACAGAATCGCACGGAAGGTATCAACACAATAATTATGAGATCAACAACCCTAATGAATGTGTGGTTATAATATCTCGTTCTACTTTAATTACCCAGTTGTTGCCAGCTCTTTATTTCCGGTTCAATATCTCTTGAAACACGATGCTACGTTTATTGGATCTCGTATCCTCGTATTGGCTTTCACAACATCAAACAAGATGCGCAACTTCTTGATCTTATTATCATAACATACATACCTACTAATACTTAATAATAATGTGTAAGAAAACGAACCTTATGGATGATTTTATAGTATTTTTTTATTAGTAATTGATTTAGTAAAAATTATTCGATATACATATATATTTGTCGCCTCTCAAACTCGTACTTGCCCGGAGGCAAGTACCCATGTGACTTTTCATGTACCCGAAGTACAGACGCCAGCACATCAAGCTACTACAATCTGTCAAATTTCTTTAATAGATTTTCAACTTTCTTGCTGCAAAAAAAGGTTCAAAGTTGATTGGGAGAATTTGACAGTTTCGGGTAGCTTGATGTGCTGGCGTCTGTACATTAGTTAATAAGTCTGAAATTGCCAACCCGTCTGATCAATTCTCGTGACTTCTCTGTATGAGAAGAGCTGAAGAGGCCTTTGCCTTGCAGTAAGACAATCTGTAAACTGAAACTGAACTGAAACCATGAATTCAATACATGATTTTTTTTCTTGACTCCCTAACTTAGAAATTTTTCATAAAGAAAATCAGCTGTTTCATAGAAAAGTACCCTACGCGTCCAAAATGTAGGGAACATCAAATTTAAAAAAAAATAAATGACGAAATTTTTCAACGTAGATGGTGTTGAAATATCTGGTCGAATTATATAAAAAAAAAAGATGCTGTTTCAGAATCATGTACAAGTACTGGATGCATGGTAACACGTTGCACGTCAATGTCCCTGCCTCTCATATTTATCGTTTCCTGCAGTCTTCTTGATTTAGTTAGTTATTGAACCATGGTTTTAATCGTTTGTGATGATTTCTTTATACAACGTGTAACGGAAAGGGGGTATCAACCCTGAAGGAGGTGAATGTGCTCATGAAACTCAACAACTTTCCCCAAAGAACATAGGTCGAAATATGAAAAAAAAATTTGGCCCTCCCATAGTAAATCAATCAGCTGGTAGTCAGTTTTGTAAGGGAGGGCCAATTTTTTTTTTCATATTTCGACCTATGTTCTTTGGGGAAAGTTGTTGAGTTTCATGAGCACATTCACCTCCTTCAGGGTTGATACCCCCTTTCCGTTACACGTTGTATACGCTTAAGAATTTACAGTTATACATAGGTACTTCTCTATGCATGTACCAAAAGTATAAAGATGTAAATACGAATACCTCCAGCAGAACAAATTGAAAAAGTTTTCCATTATATTTCGGTACTACAGAGTTTTCAACTTTCTATCAAGTTAAATATGCCATAAGCTCTAACTCAATAAGAATCGACATTTCTTGGAGACTACTCATGATCGACTGAATATTTATTTTACCAAAAATTTCTTAGTATTCTGTTACAAAATATTCATATTATAAATTATTCGTGTTTTATTCTGTATGGATACATAAAAATATTTAAAACGTTACATCGTGAATACAAACTCCTAAACTTTTGCAATACGTAACTATGTATTTTAAGCTTTCGTTTTGCAGTGAACGTGTTTCTGCTAAAATAATTATGAAACTATTCCATAATTTAGTGAGACACTGCGAGAAGTTCAATACAAAAAAACACACACAACATATTTTAACAAAAATACCTAAATAAAAAAAATCTTATTTACGGTATCAATAAAGTTGTCAGTAAGGCATCAGGGTGACATAAAATAAAAACGTGACAACAATACCGAATATTTTTCTACGCAACAATAGGTGTTGAGAAAAATCGTCCAAGTTGTTTTTATTTACGATAAATCTTAGTGCCTTTTAACTGTATATAAAAGAGCTATGTGTTCCAAGATGGCAGCTGTAGGCACGTACTCACTTATGTTGTAGTGTTGTTTTCTGTTTATTGTTGTATCGGGAATACGACCGAGTGCCTGATTGTGCGGTTTTATTAAAGAATTTTCTCGAAGAAAACTAGCAATGCGAGATGGTTTAGTAATTTTTCTTTTTGTTGCTTTTGTAGTGCAGGAAAAACCTCCATTGTACCTAAAATTACTGAGATTTTCTAAAATCTAACAAATACGAAGCGAAACGAGGCCGCTCATTGTATATTTTGTAGTGTTTAATGTTTTTTGTTATGTTTTTTTTGTGGTTTACGATAAAGAATATAAAAATAAATACAAAGGTTGTCCAAAAGCATGATGCCTTACGAAATAATTCTAAGATAACATTTGATATCCTAGAAATATTTCATCACAACTTTTTACTCGTAAGTAGGTATTTTCAATTCCTTCGTTACGAAAACGTTCAATTAGTTATTTTATAAGGTAGGTAACGCCTTCGTTGCCTCCCCATAGCCATAAAGTGTGTATAGGTGTTGTAAACAAACTATTTGTTATTGATAACGATCGCCACGTAATTAAATTGGGCACAGCAGGCACCGATGAAGGCATAAATTGTTTTGTATCTACGTCGATCTTAATTAATGAACATCTAACTTTGTGTTGTAAATAATGTTAAAATAGGGTAGGTATTTATTAGTAGTTTGTTGACTGTACGGCTACGGACACGAAGTCAGCGGGCGCGGGGCGGCGGCGGCGGCGGCGCGAGAGCGGCCGTGAAAATCTACGGTTTATTCACGTAAACATACGGTGTGTAGGCACGGTCGTCAGTGTTGTATGGATCACTACGGAAGCTGTACAGGTACTTACAGTGACATGTTTTTCTACGACGCAGTTTACACGCTGCGTGAAGGCGCGGTTCGTCAGTGTTGTATGGATCTCTATGGAAGCTTGTTGACAGACACGTTTTTTCTACGGCGCGGTTTATACGCCGTACCGTAAAGAAACCGTGCCGCCGTGTAGTAAGAGCCTAACTCAGCAGTAAGCTCCGCTTCCATTTTTCTGATTGGCAAATATTTTTACAAAGATGATACGAAGGTACGGACGATACGAGAAAAAAGGACCAAAAAAATACGAGTCGAAATATAAACTAAACGATACCAGCCTGCTAAAGACGATGAAAAATTGCAAGACATGTGCCTAATAGTCTTCAAGAGTCGTTAATTCTTGAACAAAGTGTTGTCTCATAATAAAGGCTCGCCTAGGACGCTTTGTAATAACTTATTTGCATAATAGATGCGCGAGTAGTTACAGCTGTTACTGAGTTATGAACTTATATCTTAAGATTTGTTTTTATATGGGGCTTCATTATTTTCTGGAGCAAGTTTGTGAAGCTGGTCGTGCAACTGTCGGGCTACAAATGAGGCGTAACCCCGTGGCCACGAGCTACACGCTCAAGCGACACGCGCCTTGTGACAGCCCGCGGAGAAAACAAATGAAAGAAGTTGTTTAAAGCACGATGAGTCACAGTCATAGTATATATGTATATATATCATCATAGTCACCAACTGGCAGTGTGACGGACGGAAGCAGATGACTATCGCTTTTATTTATTTATTTTTTATTTATTTATTTATCAGGAACAATTTACATTGTATTTGATTTATTATTAATATACAAACATGCGATAAACGGAAAAAAATAAAATTAAAACATGAATACGTCCTTAAAACGAAAATAATAATATTTACAAAATAGGAGATTGGAAATTATAATATTAAATTACAATTCGTCTAAGGAGTACAATACTCTCTCCAACAGAAATGCTTTGAGCTTTGTCTTAAAAGAGCTAGTGTACAACAAATCCTTCAAATCCGCTGGCAGTTTATTATATATTTGTACAGCTTGGTAATGAGGACTATGCTTGGCAATGTTAATATTAGGCACAAATTTATTTTTAAAGTCCTTTCTACGAGTATTTTCCCTGGCTATTCTATCGTCCTCAGACTCATATTCATGGATATATTTTTTAAAGTTAACTAACAATACTAGTACGTATAGGCAGGGGCTTGACGCAAGTAGCTTCACTAGTTGCATCACTCGAGGTCATAAACGGGGCCCATAGCTACAATTTCCTAGATGAGTGGTGTTCGTCATGAAAATCTGTAATTTTCACCAATATTTGACAGGTTTTAAAAAACGTCCTGTATTTGCACCCGTTATTGTGTGACCGTTCACTGCTCTCTTAGGAAACCTTAGTTTGGGTACCAAAATATTCTTCTAGCGCTCTGTTATCACTCTGCTATCGCTCTGTTACTATTTTTAATCGGCTCAAAGGTCATCATGAGGTTTTTTTTTTAAATATCCGGAAAAACTGAAGGAAAGCCAAAGGCGTATCTTCCGCTGCACGCCGTATCTAAAATACAGCCTTCTGAGTCAGGACTCAGGATGCTATACGGCATGATTTTTTTTATCGTCTCGAAATTTTTACAGGATGTTCTACCCATGAATATGAACAGCTTTCACTATGGGACTAACTCTGAGATCGCAGATACATTTTGACGAGTTATGCGAAAATAAATGTTGGGATCAGCAAAATTTTTTTTTCGCGATTTCAGGGTGGTCCTATAGTAAAAGTTGATCATAATGATGAGTACAATGATCCCTTAAGAGGCTGTGCGTTAGTTCAGGGACACTTTGTATAAAAAAAAACAATGTTTAAACTTTTTGTCTGACTACTTAACTGTCTCGTTGTTACGGCTATTCTCCGAAACGGCTGGACCCATTTTGACGGGACTTACACGGGTAGGTAGCTGATGTTATAAGAAGTAACTTATTTCGGATATGTTATATTTCATTTTAGCAAAAGAATCCAATTTGTTTCCCTACATTAACGCGAAGGAAATCGCGGGCATAGCTAATCTTATATAAAACAATACCCATCTCTTGAGAAATGCTGACAGCTTTATTACTAGCTACGCTAGTGGCAGCCATCGTAGCGTAACAAGCTGGAGGCACCCATAACTGAAAGCTAAGCACATCTCCTCAAATAACTACAAACAAAAATCTCACCAGTCTTTTCATACATATTGAAATTTTAATATAACATAGTCTATCAATGTTGAAGGCTAATATTACTGAGAGAACGGCTGGGGCAATACAATTCGCGTTAGTGTGAAATTTCCCACCCTCCGAGCTATATAATAAAGTCGAGGGTAAGGACAAAAGCGGGTGCATTTTACGCCAAATAGAATTTTGCCAATATGCTACTTCATAAAAGCATTAAGGACCCTTTGGTTTTGATTTTAGAGTATTAGGGATGTGATTGCCTTTTAACTTGGTTTTATTATTTCGGTAAATTGGAAGGTACCGTGGGCGGGAATATTAAATAATACAATTTTATATTTATTCCGTTTATTCCAAGAAAACGTGTTTACTTGCTTGTTATATGACTATGAGAGGGAGTACACCTGTGTCTGTGCACACACTTTTGCACTATAATATTATTATTTATTAAAAGTTTATGCACAAGTAAAAAAAAATACTGTACAAAGGCGGACATTTTCTTTTAGTCAACCCCCCAGTTACTGTTTAGTATAGTTTATTCACACTAATAAGTACAACATCTGACAGTATTTCCAAGACGATGTTATACACACCTATTAAACTATCTATATCTTATAAAATATACTTAAACACAAAATTATACAATAAAAATAAAACTAAAATCATATATATTTTTTAAATTTGTATTACACCCCATTCATTCAATTCATTTGATGCATGTTTGTCTCCCGCGTAGATAGCTAGTCTCCGCAGAGATTAGTTGCCATCACACCTAATAAAAACAACTTGAAAGCTAATTCTAAATTTGCTTGAATGCTCGCATGCAACCAGAGTTATTTTTCTGCCAGCCTGCACAACATACGGTTGCCTTTATACTCGTAACCTTCACAGGACCTAAGTATGTGTGCGGAAAGCACGCTAAGCCGCTGGTCCTGCGCCTGATCTCTCTTCGGTCGTGTCGGATTGCCGTCCCATCGGACTATGAGAGTGAGGGAAGAGGGAGTGCACCTGTGTCTGCGCACACACTTGTGCACTATAATATCTCCCGCGCTGAAGGCTAATCTCCGTTGAGATTGGCCGCCGTGGCCGAAATACGGTCTGGAGGACTTTATATGTAAGAGGTTACATTTTAATGTTTTTTTTTTTTATAAAATCTACTTTTGAGTAGGCAATCGTTCTGTACCTATAGGTACATATATAAGGCCAGACATGTTAGACAGATAACTCGACTCCAGTAATCCTCTTTACATGAAGGTTGTCTGAGTTTAATATGCTATGAATGTTTAAGATTCTTAAACACTCATAAAAATTAGTATTAGTCTTGATTCACGTGTACGCAATGAGGATTCCACGGTACAATTCGTTTAATTATTTAGTTTTATTTTTTAAATTAGTTAGCCAGTTTCTAGCCAGGTTATTAGGGAAGTAAATTATTAGCAAATTGACTACTTACCAACTTAAATATTCTTTACATTCAAAACACAACAGCTGTCATTCTTTGACAGCTGTACGAAATTGCTATAACACGGCAAGCTGACGATGGGGGACAATTTGCTTAAAAGTTAATTTCTCAGACTTGGTACTTTCATGACGCAATAAATAAAAGAAAAAATATCCTTAGCTCATACGACAGTGGCGACAGGTAGCGCCATCTATACGTATTACACTAATCATGAACCATTGGGGCACGTAAGCGGGGTTTATCGCACTCACACTATGTTCATTTTCTCTCCTTACCGAATATGAAAGGTATTTTTTTAACCTTTTCTCTATGATTTTTCGAGAGACACTTCCATTTTTACCTGTTAATGATTTACAGTTCGACTTACTAAGTTGATGCTTGATGAGCTCCGTTATTACCCGACTGCGCGATAGCAAAGCCAGAGGGTTATGTTTTTTCCGTACGAGCTCGAAAATAGCCGAGCCAACTGAAAATCAACATTTATTTGATTGTTTTACCCAAACAAATTATCACACTATAATATTATAAAGGCGAAAGTTTGTGTGTGTGTGTGTGTGTGTGTGTGTGTGTGTCTGTGTATGTTTATTACTTCTTCACGCTCAAACGGCTGAACGGATTTGGATGAAATTTGACACACAGATAGTTTATAACTAGGATTAACACATAGGATAATTTTTATCCCGATATTCCCACGGGATCGACACTTATACGGGTGAAACCGCGGGGCGCAGCTAGTACTTTATAAAAAAATACATGAAAAAGCTACGATATGTATACTACAGATACATAAAGACTTCTGGACTTCTTCTTCAAGATTTGTACACCATTGTGTTGTGGTAGAGTTTATAGAACTTAAAACATATTAACACTTACCTACAGCCACACCTACCTACCTACAATATTTGTCTCTCCTTCCTTCTTCAATCCATCCAAAGGTTGTCTTTAAAAGATCGCTCTTAGCGATAAGACCGCCCATTGCGTCACTCTTTGTAAAATTTCTATATTTATGTCTGTAATTTTTATGGTGTACATAATAAAGAGTGTTCTATTCTATTCTATTCTATGTAAAACTACATTCTTATAAATAAATAAATTCTAATTCTAATTCGGAGTGAGTGGTTTTTAGGTGACGTCTTCCGTGATAAGAGGCCATGATGTTCAAAATACATTAATTTTAGTCTATTACCTACTACTACTAGCTGTGCCCACGGCTTCGCTACCTCGTCTTCTATTGACATTATTATACAGGGTGAAATTGAAAACATGCGACAAATCGAAATGGGAGATTGTACTCATCATTATGAACAACTTTTACCTGAAATTGCGAAAAAAAAATCAGCTGTTCCCTACATTTTGACGTGTAATGCGAACATAAATGTAGGGAACAGCTGATTTTTTTTTCGCGATTTCAGGTTTTATCTCATAGTAAAAGTTGTTCACAATGATGAGTACAATCTCTCATTTCGATTTGTCGCATGTTTTCAATTTCAACCTGTATATACATATTCGTTATACCCTCTACAATATCATTTGATTTAGTTGTTGATACATGTTTTGTTTAAGTGGGTGCCTATACGAACGAAGCAAAAAAGATGTACTTCATGATCTCTCCTGGATCCCCGGCATTTAAAATCGTTCAAACTCAAGAATTTTTAGTCTAATATAGTTAAACAAATAAATGTTAAAGCAGATGCAGCAGGGTATCCGCTTTTAAAATCTTCAGTATCGTTAAAAAATCCACTGCAGTTTAAGTAGGTATAGTTTAATATTTAGCAGTTTAAGTTATATTTAAATTAGTTATTCGCTACTAGGCAGGATTGTAATGTGAAAAAAATATGAACAACTCCGATACTTCATGAAACGAAAAAAAAAAAGACTCACACGGAACAGTAACAGTAACCTATTATTTATCTTAAGTAATGCATCTGTCTGTAAACATCACAAAACTTCACAAGGTCTTTACCTATGAAATTGCCGTTTTGTATGAAAAAATTTAAACGAATTTTTTTCATGTATTTTTTATTTGTATTAATCGAAGTAATCACCCATGCAATCAATGCATCTTTGCCAACGCAGTGGCAGTTTATTGATGCCCTTCTTAAAGAAATCAGCTGGACGGGAGGCAACAAATTCTTCAAAGGCATTTTGTACTGCCTCTCGGGTATTGAAGGTCTGGTGAGTAGGGCGGATGACGGAGAGCTTCCAACCCCAGTTCTTGCAACTTGGAGACCGTCTGCTGTGCAGTATGAGGTCGCGCGTTGTCGTGCAGGAGCAGCGGAGACGAGCGATTGACCAATGCTGGTTGGAGATGTGCCAGCTTCTCCATCACTGTGTACAGTTCTTCACAGTACACATCTGCAGTAATGCTCACCCCGTTTGGTAAGAAGCTGTGATGAATCACACCGGCGCTAGACCACCAAACAGTGACCATCAATTTTCTAGGGGTAAGTTTTCGTTTAGGGCATTGTTTAGGTGCTGAACCAGGATCCAACCAACTTGCTGAGCGCTTGCGGTTATCAAACAGAATCCATTTTTCATCGCAGGTAACAAATCCGGTTCAAAATTCCTTCATTTGTGTGTCTGTTGAGCAGTGCAAGGCACGTCTCGACGCGTACTTCGCGCTGGCGATCATTGAGTTCGTGGGGCACCCATTTGTCAAGCTTTTTTACCTTGCCAATTTGACGCAAATGGACCAATATTGTTTTGACGCTAACGTCGAAAGCTGCTGCTAATTCAGCCGTAGATTGTGTATCATTATCATTGACAGGCCCGTTGGTCTAGTGGTCAGTGGCCCTGACTGCTATGCCCAAGGTCGTGGGTTCGATTCCCACCTAGGACAAATGTTTGTGTGATGAGCACGATCATTTGTCCTTTGTCTGGGTGTAATTTATCTATAATATGTATCTATTTAGAAATATATATGTATGTTTATCAGTTGTCTAGTACTCATAGTACAAGCTCTGCTTAGTTTGGGACTAGATGGCGTTGTGTGAAAGTTGTGGAATATTATTATTATTATTATTAGCTTCCACAATCGCCTTTAATTCGTCACTGTCGACCAAAGTCTTCGGACGACCGCGAGGTTCATTTTTCAGGTCAAAATTTCCAGAACGGAAGCGAGCAAACCAATAACAGGTGGTGCGTTGGTTTGTAGTATTAGCTCCGTAAACGTCGTTGATGTTGCGTGCCGCTTGTGCCGCGGTGCTGCCACGACGGTACTCATATTCCATAATTACTCGAATTTTTAACGTATCCATGATGACGAAAAATATTGAAATGCGATGAAAATGTAACACTAATCAATAACCAAATGACTACTTTTGGAAACAAAATTCCATGTTTTTAAAATAAAATTAATTTGAAATTAGAATTCTTAGCCAAACAAACATTATTTTGATTTGAAATGGCCAGTACTGCAGAACGGCAATTTCATAGGTAAAGACCTAATATAACTGTAGTAAGAACTGACAACGATTAAAGAAAGAGACTGTGTCGCGAACAAACCAACAGCAGTGCGATTCTGTAACCATCTCACCGTGAAAACTTACCCACTGTCAAAGATCCACGAATGACACTCGGGACTAACGGCTTAACGTGCTTACCGAGGCACGGAGGGGGTCTTGGTATGTGAAGATGGTCACCCATCCACGGACCAACCGCGGCAAGCTATTACTTATCCACAAGCCCCTCCAAGCTCCTGCTTTATCTATACATCTATACATATAAATAAAATTGAAGTGTCTGTTTGTAATGTCAGAAACAGCTTTTTAACCGACTTCAAAAAAAGGAGGAGGTTATCAATTCGACTGTATTTTTTTTTTTTTTTTTTTTTTTTTTTTTTTTTTTATGTTTGTTACCTCATAATAACCGACTGGGTGAACCGATTTTCATGATTCTTTTTTTATTTGAAAGCTGGTGCTTCCCGTGTGGTCCCATTGTCACCATTTCAATATCTGATGGTGGGATCTTGTAGAAATCGGGGGAACTCTTCAATAAATAACAGCAGATTAACCGCGATTGTTGCTATAGCATATCTAAGCATTGTTTACACCATCACACAACATAATATCACGCCTGTACTCACTACAAAGGTTATAATTTTTTTTTATGATAATAATAATTACGCAGTCTCACAACATAACATCACGTCTGTACCCTATAAACGCAGATGCAGCTTCCTGTCACTGATATTTACATAGCAAGTAGTGTTTATATGAATTTGATTGGGGTAGATATAACTAAAAAGTGAAAAATAAAAAAATTTATATGTAAAAAAAACAACCGACTTCCAAAAAAACACTACAAAGTGAAAAATAATATTAATTTCGGAAGTCGGTGTCAAAAAACCAAAATGCGGAACCAACGACACCGACTTCCAAAATTAAAATTATTTTTCACTTTGTAGTGTTTTTTTGGAAGTCGGTTGTTTTTTTTATTACTAAATGCATACGAAAGTATATACGGTACCTACTCATAACACAGTTAAGTATTTTGTTCATAAACATCTAGTCTTGCTACTTCCATTCCTCTTGAGTTATCATAATTCGCAGGTCTGAACAAAATAACTAACAACAGCTCGTTAAAAAAGTGCAACTGCACAAAACATTAAAGAACGACGTACCAAAAACAACATTTTACGCTCATTTAGGAACGTACATAGCGTACTCCGTAAAGCGGTCGAACCGATTCAGCAATACCTACCTACTTAGAAAGATTTTTGAAAGAATGAATAATAATCGAACATCTAATGTAATTTATCTATAATATGTATGTATTTAGAAATATATACGTAAGTTTATCAGTTGTCTAGTACTCATAGCACAAGCTCTGCTTAGTTTGGGACTAGATGGCGTTGTGTGAAAGTTGTGGAATATTATTATTATCATTTATTATCTAACTTTCGATTCGATTTCGATCGAGGATCTTCAGGGGGCGCTGTTGGTAAACACTTGTGCAATTGTTTTGTGAAATGTCACTTAAAGTAAGGGGAAGCGCCAGGGTAGCTCGTGAAAATCAAATTTTCTTAGGAGTTTTGCAATTTGCAGGTCTGCCGGTCGATTCTGTAAAAATCTCACCGTGAAATCATAAGTGAAGTGAGCTTGCAGTGAGCAGTCTCAACAGTGTTAATCCCTAATGACAGCTCACTTCCCGCTCACTTCACCTAAGTTCTCACGGTGAGATTTTTACAGAATAGCACTGCAGTGTCAGGTTGTATGTTGAACTAAATATGATACTTGTTACAGACAAGTATGTATTTACAGATTTATAATCATTAAAATCATCAATACAATCCTTTAAGTTCATGTCCTATTGAATGATTATTTTATGAAATACATATCAATAAAAACAAACAAGATGGCGGCGTTTGTTCTGATTAAGAAAACGATAAAATATACTTGTAGCTGTCTTATGTGTCATATCAATCGCCATAAAGAGAACACAGTAGGTATACTACGAGTACAATCACAATCTGCAACTAATAAAGCCTCCTCCAGCTACATATACTAAGGTTTTCAACAAAAGAAACCTTCATATTTAGTATTCGATTCTTCAATAAGTCAGTGCTCAGTGAACGAACAATGGTGGGTTTCGCTCGCCGCGTCTGAAATCACTCTTAGCTGTGCATAGAAAAGTATTGAAATACTCGTAGTAGCTGAGAAATGCGTCTGCACCATTATCGAGCAATCGGAATAATTGAAACTATTCGAACCGGATATTGGAAGTTGTTCAGTTAAGGGGGCTTTAGAAAGTAGATAAAATTAAATTATTCAAGCGTTTTTATGTTTAAACTAGCTGTTGCCGCGAGTTCGTCCTCGTAGATTGGAAATAATCCCAGGGGAATGTACAGACGCCAGCACATGAAGCCACTACAATCTGTCAAAGGGCCCTTTCGGATAAGGAGGTGGAAAATGCCCCCGAACGTAAAGATATAACACTGAGTCTTACATATAGGGAATACAAAGGTATGCCCATTCCCAAAGTTTCAGCCTTATTGGTGGTCATGTGACCGTTTTATTAAAAAAATAAGTTTTTTCGTTTTTTACAAATATCTCAGCCGCATTTGAAGCTTTCTTAATGATCTTTGCGTTATTTTTAAGGTCTTGGAAGCGCGCACCAAGTGTAATTTTTTCAAATTTTTTTGGAGGGAAATTCAAATTTTTTCGTACCTTGAAAAAGTTTAAAAATTCATTTAAAAAAAACAAAAAATATAGCAATCACAAAAAAAATATATGTTATGTATTATGACCCAAAAAATCACAGTGATTTTTTTCAGAATTTTAAAATTGGTGCTAGGAGGTAAAAAAAATGAAAAACAATTTTTTTCGCTATTTTTTTTTGCATTTTTTTAAAGAAATACTTTCCACTTGATTCATTTCTTTATATTTCTATTTATAGCAGGTATCTTTGAGGGACGTTTGAAATTATATAGGGTGACTGGTAATTAGTGATCGATACTTAAACACATGATCCTACTCATGACAACAAACAACTTTTACTATGGGACCAAACCTGAAATCACGAAAAAGAAATCAGCTGTTCCCTACATTTTGACGACTCGTACGAACATAAATGTACGGAAAAGCTGATTTTTTTTTTGCGATTTCGGATTTAGTCCGATAGTAAAAGTTGTTTGTTGTCATGAGTAGAATCGTGTGTTTAAGTATCGATCACTAATTACCAGTCACCCGATATCATCATCTGCCTAGTCAGAATTTTAAAATTGGTGCTAGGGGTTTAGCCCCTAGCACCAATTTTAAAATTCTGAAAAAATTCACAGTGATTTTTTGGATCATAATACATAACATATATTTTTTTTGTGATTCCTATTTTTTTTGGTATTTTTAAACTTATTCAAGGTACGAAAAAATTTGAATTTCCCTCCAAAAAATTTTTATAAAATTACACTTGGTGCGCGCTTCCAAGACCTTAAAAATAACGCAAAGATCATTAAGAAAGCTTCAAATGCGGCTGAGATATTTGTAAAAAACGAAAAAACTTATTTTTTTAATAAAACGGTCACATGACCACCAATAAGGCTGAAACTTTGGGAATGGGCATACCTTTGTATTCCCTATATGTAAGACTCAGTGTTATATCTTTACGTTCAGGGGCATTTTCCACCTCCTTATCCGAAAGGGCTCTTTCTTTAATAGCTTTTCAACTTTATCGCTAAAGAATTAGGTTCAAAGTTGATTAGGAAAATTTGAAAGTTTCAGGCATCTTGATGTATTGGCGTCTGTACTACCGGAATAGAACGTATCCTATGTGTTAATCCAGATTGAAAACTATCTGTGTGCCGAAGGAGAGTACCCAATAAAATCCAGCGACGATTTAAAAACCTTATATGTACCTACAATTGATGCCCTTTTACCGCACATCATTTGTTTTTCCATCGACTTTGGGTTTTATGCATATACATTTTTGGGTATTCTTTCATTAAAAATTTTTCAGCCGTTTTTACGTGACAAGCGTCGTAACAAACGTCCAAACACCTTAACATCCAAACAAACAAATTTTCACATTTACACAAGGTGTAGCTTAAATAATGCACAAAATCTTAAGGTTAAGGTTAAAAAAATCAGCTGTTCCCTACATTTATGTTAGCATAACTCGTCAAAGTGTAGGGAACAGCTGATTTTTTTTCGCGATGCGAACATAAATGTAGGGAATAGCTGATTTTTTTTTCCGCGATTTCAGTTTTGTTCCCATACTAAAACTTGTTCTTAATGATGAGTACAATGACCCCTCATTAGGTTGTGCAATATTTAAGTTACAGCTTGTATAAGTAGGATTTCGCATACGCAAATAAACAGATTTTCTGAGAATTGCATTTGTAAGATGGCATCGGCAGTCGGCTTTGTCTCGTTAGCAACCACTTAGTTGGCTTTGACAATACTACGATCACTTACGAGTAAGTGATCCTTTAGTTGCCCACGTCACATTTTATAGCAATGATAGTTGATAGTTGATGAATACTACTAACTAAACAGGGTGCAACCTGTTACTACTATTAACTATACAGGGTGGGAGGGACTTCGACGTGCAACCTGTTACTACTACTAACTATATAGGATGGGAGGAACATCGACGTGCAACCTGTTACTACTACTAACTATACAGGGTGGGAGCAACATTGACGTGCAACCTGTTACTACTACTACTAACTATACAGGGTGGGAGGGACATCGACGTGCAACCTGTTACTACTACTAACTATATAGGATGGGAGGAACATCGACGTGCAACCTGTTACTACTACTAACTATACAGGGTGGGAGCAACATTGACGTGCAACCTGTTACTACTACTACTAACTATACAGGGTGGGAGGGACATCGACGTGCAACCTGTTACTACTACTAACTATATAGGATGGGAGGAACATCGACGTGCAACCTGTTACTACTACTAACTATACAGGGTGGGAGGGACATCGACGTGCAAACTGTTACTACTACTAACTATACAGGATGGGAGGGGATATCAACGTGCAACCTGTTACTACTACTAACTATACAGCGTGGGAGGGACATCGACGTGCAAACTGTTACTACTACTAACTATATAGGATTGGAGGGACATCGACGTGCAACCTTTTACTACTACTAACTATATAGGATGGGAGGGACATCGACGTGCAACCTTTTACTACTACTAACTATATAGGATGGGAGGGACATCGACGTGCAACCTGTTACTACTACTAACTATACAGGGTGGGAGGGACATCGACGTGCAACCTGTTACTACTACTTACTATACAGGATGGGAGGGGATATCAACGTGCAACCTGTCACTGCTACTAACTGTACAGGGTGGGAGGGACATCGACGTGCAACCTATTATTGCTACCAACTATACCTACAGGGTGGGAGGGACATCGATCTGCAACCTGTTACTGCTACTAGTTAGTAGCAGGGTGCCTGTATAGTTATACAGGATGGGAGGGGATATAAACGTGCAACCTGTTACTGCTACTAACTGTACAGGGTGGGAGAGATATCGACGTGCAACCTGTTACTGCTACTAACTATACAGGATGGGAGGGGATATCAACGTGCAACCTGTTACTGCTACTAACTATACAGGATGGGAGGGACATCGACGTGCAACCTGTTACTACTACTAACTATACAGGATGGGAGGGGATATCAACGTGCAACCTGTTATTGCTACTAACTATACCTACAGGGTGGGAGGGACATCGACCTGCAACCTGTTACTGCTACTAACTATACAGGATGGGAGGGGATATAAACGTGCAACCTGTTACTGCTACTAACTGTACAGGGTGGGAGAGACATCGACGTGCAACTTGTTACCATGAATCCAGTACATGATTCTGAAACCTACGTTGAAATTATTCGCCTGTTATTATAATAATAATAATATAATAAAACATTTTATTTCGGACAACTATGAGATCCATAAATGGTTAGTAAACAGTAAAAACAGTTTTGCACTTAAAATACTATTGTTAGTAACTTAAAACTAAAGACGACATGAAAACGACGACCAGAAAACTATGGAATAAGTCTTCGCACAAATTGCCTTATTATGGCGGAGGAGGTATCAGTCGCCACAGCCCTCTACTATATATAAAAAAAAAAAATGCTGTTCCATATATTTTGACCGCGTAGGTATTGCAGTTTTCTATGAAACAGCAGATTTTTTCAAGGGTTAAGAATCATGTACTAAATCCACGTTAACGGGTTGCTCGTCGTTGTCCCTGCCACCCTATATGATACAATTAATTCGATTTCGTCGATCAATACTACTCACCGATGATTTTTCGGAGGAGCTAATGTTATAAACAAAGTGTTTTCATAAACTTCATAAAATCATACTCAACTTGAAGTAGATACACGGAAATGATTTACAAAATAAATGGAAATGAAAAGCCTGTTTACTATCAACATAAACAGAGCAAATTCAATCAACAATCTGTTATTGTTAAATATAAACAACAGCTGTCGAACTTCTATTAATTAACTAAAGAAAAGAACTTTAAAAAGTTAACAAGGCGGGCCGTGACCCTAAACTATTAAAGAATAAAATGGTTTTGTACATCTGGTCTCCGATATTGAGGACGGAGGGGTATTCCCGCTTTCTTCAAACTCGAATCGAAGTCGATGATTTTCTTATTCTTTCTTATGCTTAAGGATGAAAGAGAGGCTGTAGTAAATAATGCTGTTTTCCAAAAGTGTATTGGACCGTTCTGTTGCACTATCGGCCGTGGGCTGTGACTCAAAAGACAATCCAATTACAGCGAGATATAGCGGGGACGCTCTAATAAGATTGCAATCGTAGGTCGGCCAAATAGAAAAGTGCACGGCCTAAGATCAGTTTTGATTTTTATCTATTATTTTCTTAATTGATAGCCTTTTATCTGTTTTGCCGGAGTGAAGAAATGGTACTTAAAATATAATTTTAAAAGAATGAATTCCTTAATCTTCCAACTGGAGATATTTTAAACTTTTTCTACTTTTAATATAAGTGATGTAACTCAAGTTGTTAATAGTTATTCATGCAGCAACTGTTGTATAATAAGGGGTATTAAAACATGACGCCTCGTGTGATAATAGTATCACTTGAGTATTTTAATACCTAATTATGTACAGTTGCATACAAGACTTTATCTACACCCATGATATAAATCCTCTATAAAAGGTTCTGAAACAAAAAAACAAACTGTGTATTAAATTTCTGCAAAACTAATATCGAACAAAAAAGTGTGAGCCGTCACGGGACGCCTGGCAGATGTGAAACATCGACATTATTTTGTAAAAGTATTATGCAGAAAAGAACAGATTGTGATAGAAACTAAATATGGCATAATGATAAAATAAAATATTACGATTTTTTCCAGAAAATGTTACGATTTTTTCAAATAAATGTTTATTAAACAAACAGTCATCTGTTTGTTTAATAAACATTTTTTTTCATTAAATACAAAAATTTAAGAATTTATTTCAAATCGTGGCAACTTAATTCGTTTAATCAGTGACTTCGGTGATACTGCGCAGTACTGCGCGGGTGGTGGCGACGCATCGCCACAGCATGCGTCGCCACGCCAGAAATCTGTTTTACGTGCGGTGTGGCTATAGATGTTTGTGAATTCGAATAACTTACAAGTATTTTTTTTTTTTAATTACTGCGCTGTGGTCGTGAAACGCGCGTGCATGACAATGTTCTTTTTTTGAAATTCATAAAGATACCACGAATTGAGTAGTGAGAATGGGGCCGTTTGATGAGTAAGGAAGGGATCGAAAAAGCAAAGAATTTGCAAAATGATATCTAGTATAACATTATAACACTCGTTAGGGTGAAAATATGGTTACTAACCATATTATGACCCAAACGAGTTTTAATGTTGGCAATAATCAAACTGTTTCAGAAACTTTTATAGAGAATTTATAGCATGGGTGTAGATAAACGGTTTAAAGACCATTACGGGTTATGTCTACTATACCATAATCAAAGGATTACTAGATATAGTAATTTTAATCCTTTTCCACCCTTGGGTTTCATAAAAGAATAAATCTAATAACATACATAGGTAGCACTTCCTTATACCACGGTAATATTATAATACAGTACTCCAACTTCATACAAACGGACGAAACGTGAGCTATACCTACGCGCCTCGATCTCGCTGTGCGCTCGGAGCGCAGACAGTCACGGCTGTACCGCAGTGTCGATCGGACGGTGTGTTGTTTTTTTAACCATAACCGCGCGATTTTTTCTCTAAAAATCAGTTAATATGACGAGTAGGAGATACTGTGCTGTTTTTGGTTGTATGAATTCGTCAATAACGCATCCAGACATAAGTTTTTTTAAATTACCTGGAAACTCTGAAAGGTGAGACTATAAAATAATTTTACTTACTAGTAGGTAGGTACATAATGTGTGTCTTTTTAATGGATAAGTATTAAAAAAAGGTGTTTGGATTAATAAATAAAGCGAATAGAGTAACGGGATGTTATTGAGACGAGTGAAATAGGTAGTTATATGCGGTTCTGAATGAATCATGATACGGTAGGTTCGGTGCATGTGTGTTTTGTTAGTTTGCATAATTCAAAGTAAGTAGGCAAATGTAATTAAAATGCTGGAGACGGGCAGCCCTAACGCATGTTTACGTACCGCGCGGCTGTAGGCATTTATTTCAAACATGCGGCCGAGTTACAATACTGTATTATAATATTACCGTGCTTATACGCTATATTAAGCACTGGACATTTACAGGCAAAATCGATGAACAGTCAGGAAAATTGAGGGTCAATCAGTTCTTTACTTTGTTGTGTTTTTAGTTCCAGAGTTAATCTTTATACGTAGTACATGGAATAAGAAAGTAATCGGTTATAATATTTCTTCTGAAAAAGTTCACACTACACACTATAGTTTATTTATGGGCTAACTAATAATCCAGGCTTGTCTACGTAGGTTTGTTTTCAACAGAAAACACCATCATCATCTACCTAGCCTTTTTCCCCAACCATATTGGGGTCAGCTTCCAGTCTAACCGGATGCAGTTGAATACCAGTATTTTACATGGAGCGACTGCTTATCTAACCTCCACAACCCAGTTACTAGGTAATACGATACCCATTGGTAAGACTGGTTGTCAGACTTTCGGCCTTCTGGCGACAAGTAACGACTGTCAAAGATCCACGAATGACAGCCGGGACCAACGGCTTATCCTGCTTTCCGAGGCACGGATGGATCTTTGTATAATTATGAAGATGCTCACCCATCCACGGGCCAACCGTAGCAAGCGTAACTTAACCTGATCGATCGACCCGTGCGGCTGTTATTACTTAGCCACAAGCCACTTAACAGAAAACATGATTTTTCTATTTTCAATCTCTCCAACTATTTTATTTTTAAAATTCCAGTACAAATCTAAGTCTAAACAACTTCGGTATTAAGAAAACATAAATCTCCTGCCTAAATTGAATCAACAGAAATAACATTGACATTTGACATCTGTCTGTCTGTCTCAGATCAAGAGAATGTATCTCGACGTTGTTGGACTACTTTTAGGTTAGCTTTATTTAGATTTAGTACCTTTACGCCCGACACTAGGCGACACCTAAATGGATACCTAAATAAAAACGTGCTGTTGAGCTGAATGTGGATCATTCAAAAGCCACATACACATATCTTGGTCGTCTTATGTCGTGACTCGGGATACACCAATCAAACGAATCTGTTTAGGACTACGTCAAATCATAACGAGTTTTGATTGGCTAGTACTGCGTCAGAAGACGTCACGACAGAATACAGTAACATGAATCAGGCTTTAGTGTGCATACACACGGGCGTGTCGCTCGTGTTTATGAGCACTTAGCACTAAAATTTGATAGTTCAATATCGCGCTTTTATTTAGGGGTCACCTAGTATTATTTGAAAACGGGCATTAGTATCTTTATACAACGTGTAACGTTAAATGCGCAAAACCTCAGACACCCCAACTGATTTTTAATTCAATTGACCTATTTCAGAGAGAAAATAAGTCATTAAAAAAATTGTAAAGGTTTTATGTGCTGTTTTAGTTTTACTGGCCATTCTGATCGTTTCTTGCGTCTGCGACGACGCTTTACCGAGGGAGGAGTCGTCACCGGGCCGCTGCGCCGCGCTGACCTTGGCTTGCTTGACCTATTAATAAATAGACACGGCAACGTTTTTAATGAAGATTTTTTGAAAAATGTGACCTATATTAAAAAGTGGTTCAATTAATTCTGCTCGTTATTCTGATCAAACTATTTTCAGGTTTTGCGCATTTAACGTTACACGTTGTATATTGTAGTGTTGCCCTTTCATATCTAGTGTAATAGCATTAAGAGCGGTTTTAAGATTTCAGTAGCTCTATTTAAATTAAGACAGTAATACCAAAGGTTCTGGATTAATCCCTGTAGGTACCCCGCCTCGTCACGCCGGGGATAATTCCTATTGGGGTTTTCCATTAGGAATTTCTTAGTAACAGCCCGGAGTAGCGTAGAAGCGGAGGAGCGTAGTGTGGGACGCCCCCCAGCTAGATGGACGGACGACCTAAAGAAGGTGGCTGGGGTAGACTGGATGCGGAAGGCGGACGACAGGGTGTTGTGGCGCAGTCTGGGAGAGGCCTATGTCCAGCAGTGGACTGCGATAGGCTGAGTTGATTGAGCCCGGAGTTTGGAACTTGACGGTTAACGTCGGTCCTGCGCCTGATCTCTCTCCGGTCGTGTCAGATTGCCGTCCCATTGGACTATGAGAGTGAAAGAAGAGAGAGTGGACCTGTGTCTGCGCACACACATGTTCACTATTTGGTATATCTCCCGCCCAGAAAGCTAGTCTCCGCTGAGTTCGGTTGGCATGACCTAAGTTCGGTCTGGGGGACTACTGGGTACAGGGTTTAAACCTACAGCGGTGAGACCTTGTACCTACCATAGTAGGTAGGCACTTAAATCCGGTAACGGATGTATCAGCTTTTCGTTTTAATTCCTACGTAAACCAACTCATTAGTAAAGTTGAAGTGATTTAAGCCTCGGATACACTACGGGACATTTTGTCCCGCAACATTACGCGCAACACTCAATCTACGTGTCACTGCAACATTGCAAAGTGTCCCGCAACAAGTTCCGCAACATTTTACGTGACGCGGAACATGTTGCTTGCTCCCGCTCCGAGAGCGAGCGCACGCCGCGACATTCTCTCGGGACATTCACGTAGTTGTCGAGCGCCATGTTCCGCAACATGTCGCTCCATTTGTCCCCTAGTGTATTCGAGGCTTTATTAACCCTTTACCGCATGATATATTAAATAAGTGACAATTTTTTTTTTGTATTTTAATGTCTTTATTAAAGTTTCAGAATTAATTATAGTGTTTTTTTATTTTTTAATTTTTTTTATTTTTATGTCTAAGTGGTATGTGATGATAGACAAAATAGTTGTGTTTTATTATTGCTAATGATATGAAAAACAAACCCCATTAGGATTTATACGTTACTTTTTTATTTTTTTATAACTAGTAAATAAACTGTAAACATGTCAAATCATATATGGTTTCCTATGCGGTAAAGGGTTAATGTAGCTGGTATATCTTCCATAATAATTATACAAAACTCAAACTCAAAGCATTTATTTCAATGAAACCATTTACAGGCACTTTGGAATTGTAAAGAAGTCGGTCAGTCAGAAAATATGAAGCTAGTTGCCCATTCCAAAGCATACGTTTGTTCAAGATTGTTTAATTGGGCTAGTGGGCGCAAGCGCTAATGATATACAGACGCCAGCATAACAAGCTACCCGGAACTGTCAAATTTTCCCAACCAACTTTGAACCTTATGCTTCACCGATAAATTTGAAAACCTATTAAAGAAATTTGACAGATTCTAGTAGCTTTATGTGCTGGCGTCTGTACAACCTTTGACTAACCCTTCGGAGATTAAAGGCGCGATGTTACGTTTATGGGTATGTTGTTACAGATTGTCGTAGGTATCAATCAAGCAAACATAAAGTTGAATTAAACACACCTAATTTCTGTCTATTAAGAAAATTCAGAAATATGAAGGTCCTGAAATAAGAAAATCTTGAAAGTCTATATAATGTACGTAGTTACCTAATAAGGTTTGCAATCAAGGATAATTCTTAGAATGTTACAACATAGCTTCAGAAATATTTCTTTACCTACTTGCTAACTTTGTGTCCCAATTTACATAAATTGAAATTATTTTTCGCAAGGCTTTTGAATTTTGCCTTAATATTATAATTTAGGTACTAGAAAACCGCTCTTGCTTCGCAGGATTTTTACGGCTTGACAAAATATCGACATATCTTTATATGTACAAGTATATAAAAAGGAGGGCAAATAATCAAAAGGCATCAAAAAATTCGTCCGTATCGCTGTCAACAGGAAACAAGGCTGGCAGCATTACCACGTTGTATGGCAATGCTGATTCTTTAGCCAAAAAATAGGCCAGCCCTCCGCTCTATAACATATCTTTATGGGGATAAATATAATGACCACCATAAAATGCTTTGATACCCTTAGTTTTGTAACCAAAAATATCTACTTAACACCAGAAAAATAAAGTCTAAAAATACAATAGTTCCAGCTATTTTAGTCACGACCCCACTTTAAATTGTATTCGACCACCAAATTTAGTAAATGATCACCAAATCTACTAAAAAAAACGGAATATTATTTTCCAGCCGACTAACAACTTAAAAGGGCGACTATCTATTTGCTACTAAAAATAATGACATGGCGACTAATATTAACAGTGGGATAACAAACTGTATTATAGGCAACTATAGGCATCTCTGAAGACTCATTCCCAGAAAAACACAAGATTGAACTTGAGAACTTAGGATGCAAGAGCGAGCGAAGCGAGCTCGTGACTTGGGGCACCCCGACACGGACAGGTTAGGCTCAAGTGAGCGAGCGGAGCGAGCGAACGAGCCCCCGTCATCCGCTTCGTGTTAGGTTCCTTTAAACCCTGCAGACAGAAATAGGGGCCCCGCGAAGCGGGGCTCCGTCGACTACGCCTTATTATTATTCAAGATAATAATTAGTGTACTTGATATACAACCTCGTTGTTTAATTTAAGAATGCCCATTTTCTACTTTTCATCCGCCGTCAGTAGCTGCCAACCTACTATTTTTGCTACCGTCTTTAATTATTTTTTAATCCCAAATTCAGATTAATCTGTCGCCGCGTTAAATACATGCCAAAAAAAACTACTTTTGGGATAACAATGATTTATTTGGACTCATTTTGCTTAAATAGGATAGCAGAATTTAAAAACTTTGGTTATAATTTTACTTTAAAATGTTGGTTTAATTTTGGTGATCATTTACTACATATTTTTGGGTTACTCATGATTTACTTGGAGTCATTTTACTTAAATAGGATAGCAAACTGTTAAAACTTTGGTTATAATTTTACATTAAAATGCGAGTTTCATTTTGGTGATCATTTACTACTTTTGTCTGCTATTTGTTACTATATCTGGTGGTAAGTTAAACATAAGCCTATCTTTATTATATGTTAGTTTAATATTGATTGGCTTGTGGATAAGTAATAACAGCCGCACGGGTCGATCGATCAGGTTAAGATACGCTTGCTGCAGTTCTAGTTGGTTCGTGGATGGGACCATCTTTATCTACATATCAAAACCCCTCCGCGCCTCGGAAAGCACGCTAAGCAGATTGTCCCAGCTGTCATTCGTGGATCTTTGGTAGGCGTTACAGGTCGTCAAAACCCCGAAAGTCTGACAACCAGTAGTCTTATCATGGGTATCGTATAACCCAGTAACTGGGTTTTGGAGGACAGACAGGTAGGAACGACAGGCAGTCGCTTCATGTAAGATTCTGGTATTAATCTGCACCCGGTTAAACTGGAAGCCGACCCAAACATATTTGGGAAAAGGCTAGGAAGATGATGATGTTAGTTTTATATTAATGTATTATACATAAAGGAACCTGAATAATCTCTGAGTTATTTTGAAAACCTCATCAAAATCCGTTGCATAGTTAAGTAGAACCACGCGGTTACACTTACAGACACAAAAAGGGACTTTGTTATAAATAATGTTGAAAATTATGTTAGTTATTTACATTTTCTATTTGTTTAATTTTAGACTTGATTTCATCACCTGATTATTTTATCTGGGATTATAAATACACCCAATTAGAAAGTTATATTTATTGTAAATAACTGTCAGAGCCATGATTAAAAAAACAAAACCAACTTTTTTTTATAAAATAAAGTATCCTTGGCTTACCTAACCAGTTTGTAATTTAGACAAGGCTAAGGCCCGTTACTTGCCACCTAAAATAACATAGATTTGGTATAAGTACCGTTGCATAAACAACTTACTCGTATAACGTTCCTACTGCCGGGACACATTGTCTCATCTCTGTGAGAATGAGTGGTCCAAAATCCACCACGCGGGCCCAGTGAGGGTTGCTGGATGTCACATGTCTTCGGATTTTATGTTCTAGGACATGCCGGTTTCCTTCACCGTTTTGAGAGCAGTGATGATGATATTAAATACACAAAGTAAAGTGCTTGCCTGGGTTCGAACTCACGAACTTAATACTCGTAAGTCGGGGCCGATATCACTGGACCCCACTGCTCATTTGTAAGTACCGTTACTAATACATAATTTTAGTTTGTTAATAATTTTGGTTAAGTTTATATAATTTTAATTAATTTATTAGGTATATGTTTTTATTCAGGCAATGGGACTCAGACTCAGACTGGTATCCGCAACTCCACGTCAAAGCGCGTATTTTGCGTACGGAAGTTTCATCTATTTATTTATTAAAATCTTCCTTACAAATATCATTATAGGTGTATGTATCCAATGCGACAGTGCGGTCATTTTACAAATTTATACTAACTTATTATTTACAATTTAAATATAATATAAAACTATTTTCTGAAAAGTAATAACTTATGTATATAACATTTTAAATCAGAATATAAATAAAATTGCAACATAGCATTATACATATACATTTTTTGAATTGCGTAAGGGCCATTTCCCACGGCAAGATCCCGTTTAGTAGTAACGGGATCTTGCAAAAAACCGTACCTGCAAAAAACGGGATCTTGCCGTGGGAAAGAGCCCTTAAGCGTGTCGCTTCACGCAAGTCGCGTCGCTCGAGGCCGTGAGCCTAGTGCCTGCTCATTTTATATTGTACGACACGGTACGTTATCCTATATCAAATAAAGTTTATTACACCGAATATAATGTTTAATAAACGTCACGTGTAGGTAGGGTAGTTTGTCCCGTGTCGCGTCGGACAATATCGTTCCGTTTTGCTTACCCCCGGGTCCGCGGAATGGACCTCGGTCCTCGAGAGACGGGTCTCTTGACAGTCGTGAGCTTGCACTTTTTATTATTTTGTTAGTAATTTAGACGTGCATGTTACTAGGATTTTAATTATTAAACTTTGTGCACTAAGTACACAGGCGGACTTAATACCTTAGGCATTCTCTACCAGTAAACCAAGGGTGAATTGAGAGAGAAAACGTGGCAGGTTCAATTGTTTGTGACAGGAAATAAAAAAAATAATATTAGAAGGTTAAATGGAGAAAAAATACAATTATTTTGTACAGACGCCAGCACATCAAGCTACCCGAAACTGTCAAATTTTCCTAATCAACTTTGAACCATATGCTTTAGCGATAAAGTTGAATATCTATTATAAAATTGACAGATTGTAGTAGCTTGATGTGCTGGTGTCTGTACCTGAATTCAATTGTTAAAAGGTAAAATATATTCAAATACAGTGTAGTGGGATAATTTAAACGATCGTTTTGCGACCTCAACGCAGAAGAAGCGGAAGGCAATATACAGTTTTGTATAATTGTTTCCCTTTACAAGCTTCAAATAAAAAAAAATGTCTGTTTGTTTCCACGTGAGACTAGACATAATACATTTTGGTACGTTATAATTTCCGGTAGATACCATTTAATTGTAGATATTATCGGGTGACTTAAATAGAGGCTTAAGTGAGTGTGTTTGTGACATGTGGCCACATGTCAGGAACACTATTAACGTGTTTATAGTTTTGTCTTAATGTGTGAGAAAACTAGTGGAAATTTATTCGTTTCGCCGTTTTTCGGAAGTTTTTGGCAGAACAATTTGAGCATTTTAAATGGATGAAAATTAAAAGCTTATCACAAATTATTCGACCAAAAAAATATTAACGAATCTGGCTCATTCATTTCCTAATATCTTCATTTATTATTTATCAATCAATGCGTCAGCGACGGTGACGACACGTCATGAAACGTCACGACATCATCTTGCTCGACAGCGATGTTGTCGCGTCGTCATCATGTGCCCGGGCCCTTAGATTAACATCTGTTACTAAGCTACCTACTGTAATTTAATATCAAAATTATTCGCCGCACAATTTCGGTAGTCTAAATAACACAAACTTAAGAGCACGCTAATTAATAATGTAGTGTAACCCGTATTCGCTAAGCGTTACGTATTAGCATACAAAGGTATATCATCACACATGGTGGCAGACTCATTTGGCGGATCTCTGAAATGGAAATATAGCGCGGGGTGTGTCGGCGCGGGGAAGCAAACAAACGGTGACTTGCACAAGGGAACAGTTTCATTTCCTTTCGCACATATTCGCGAGGCGACGAACAATATCTCAGTAACAATGGCTTCGTAATTTAGACGAGATGGCGCCCACGGGACAATACGTCAAGTGACTCATTATTGCGGAGAAAAGCTTCGGGCAGGAATCATTCTTCTCGCAAGCACACAATGTGTGATGCGTGCGTGTGAATACGTCACAAACGTCACCTTATCACGAGAAAATATATATCAGACAATAAAAAACCTTATGTCGTTCTATTTAAGGACCATCAGGATATAACGAGGCACTACTCGAGCATAAGTTCGCTTTTATTCAGTATTGAGAGGCAGTGGCCGCGCGCTTCCTCGCTACCCATTAGATGCGAGTCGTGTGTCGTGACCTATTCGAGAGCACTGCTGTTCCCGTCATTATAGTGAAATATGTAACTATATTGTCGGCCTTTTTTGCGGTGACAATAGAAATAGATTATTTTTATACCGCACGCTATTATGCCTACACACTCCGTATTTTTTAAACATGGATGGACAACTTCGCCTACAATATAAGTACCAGAACACATTAATTTGGATTTAGAGGTTCTTAACTTTAATGTTAACGTAACCTACGTTATTAATTTCATTATTTGACGTATACAAAATATCAAGGTAAATATCTACCGTAAATATTAACATCTAGAACTCCCTACACACTTTTCTGCTTATACCCGCTTAGTATTCTGATTTACTGTGCTATACTGAATTTTGGTACTTTCACTTTCGGCTTCTATGCTTGTGAACTTTATAAACTATAGCTGCGCCTCGCCATTTCACCCGCATGAGTCTCGATCCCGTGGGAATTTCGGGATAAAAATATCCTATGTCATAATTTAGATTATAGTCTACCTGTCATGTGTCATGTGCAAAATGTCATCCAAATCCGTTCAGCCGTTTTAGCGTGGAAGCATAACAAACAAACAATTTTTTCTCTTTATGGTATTAGTTTAGATAGATATTGAAAAGCGCAGGTCAGTGGGTATCTAAGTTAGATACTTAGCGATCTGTACTCTTTCGATTTTTCTTACTTCCTGTGTTTATTTCTGTGTAACCGTGTTTTGAAATGTACAGACGCCAGCACATCAAGCTACCCGAAACTGTCAAATTTTCCCAATCAACCTTGAACATTATGCTTTAGCGATAAAGTTGAAAATCTATTAAAGAAATCTGACAGATTGTAGTAGCTTGATGTGCTGGCGTCTGTACTACAAGCAAGCTGTAATGCCTAAATGAAGACTTTTATTCCATCGTCCCGAATCACACCTGTGAGGAAGTATTAATGACAAGAATGTAGGATATACCCTTTACTGTACCCGAGCAAGTACCAATGTGACTTTTTCAATGCATGTGCGATGCTTTCCTTCATCGCATCGTGCATCGAAAGCATCGTGAGGAAACCTGGACTAATAGTTAATATACAACGTGTAACGTTAAATGCGCAAAACCTCAGACACCCCAACTGATTTTTAATTCAATTGACCTATTTCAGAGAGAAAATAAGTCATTAAAAAAATTGTAAAAGTTTTATGTGCTGTTTTTGTTTTCCTGGCCATTCTGATCGTTTCTTGCGTCTGCGACGACGCTTTATCGAGGGAGGAGTCGCCACCGGGCCGCTGCGCCGCGCTGACATTGGCTTGCTTGACCTATTAATAAATAGACACGGCAACGTTTTTAATGAAGATTTTTTGAAAAATGTGACCTATATTAAAAAGTGGTTCAATTAATTCTGCTCGTTATTCTGATCAAACTATTTTCAGGTTTTGCGCATTTAACGTTTCACATTGTATTTATTTATTTATTTATTCCTCTATTAGTAATCTATACATATAATAAAATTGTAGAAAAGTGGTGTCTGTACAATGGAAATATATAAAAAAAAAGTAGCAGGGGTTGTTATTATATCGATGCCGAACCCGAAATTGTAATAAAATTTTATTTTGTCTGTTTGTCTGTGTGTTTGTGCACGCTAATATCAGAAACGGCTTATTCGATTTACATGCGTTTTTCACTAATATATTGTAGTAAGCTTCACTTAACATTTAGTGTTTATAGTTAATATAAGCTTGAGATCGCCAACCCGCCTTGAGCAAGCGTGATGGTCAATGCTCACGTCTTCTCTGTATGAGAAGAGGTCTTTGCCCTACAGTGGGCCAGTAATAGGCTAGTATTCTATCAGTCCTACAAAAGTGACGTGTGAAAGTGTGTGTAAAAACCCACTCATATAAACAGCTATCATCATTTGTCCGTATTGTTAGACTTATTTCGATTTATTTCTTTCCTCGCACTCAAACATCGATGTTATTCGTTTCCAACGTACCATTTACTTCGTTCTCTCTCTCCGTAACTTTTCTGTTCAACGTATTGTTCGATTATCATGTGTGGTTACATTTATGTAGATAGAATACACATACGTAACAGTACGAGCTGCGAAAGTTCGGGTGTTATTTCAACGGTATTTCGGCTCGGTATTGTGTGTGGTGCAGGTCGTACATATTGTCTCGTTGGGACAATACGACTCACGCCAGGTAATCTCTGCGAGGGCAAACACACGTCGTTTGTAATTAGCCATCTCACATCGCCGCGACAAAAAGCGGGCCTGAAGCCATGGCCTTTGAGTCGTGTTCCGGTAGGCGCGCTCCGTAGCCATGCGTGTAGAATGGTGCTACGACGATACGTAGTCGGCGTAGCGCGTAGCCGCTACGAACGTAGCAATTCATTACAGACTCGCAGATTAAAAATATACGTTACCGACATTTCTAAGAGACGTTTGTTTTGATTTCAGAATATCCGTGTATTATTTCATATTTAGTGTTTTCAAGGTAAAGCTTATTTCTATTTAAAGTTTGTTTTCAGTAGAGCGTCTGTCAAATTACAGTTAAAAAGTCTCAAAAAGGGATATATAAAAATAGTAAATAGTACATGAAAAGTTATTGGAAAAGGAGTTACGTCAGTAATTCATACTATGTAATAACTAAAGGTTATAAAAGTAAATATCCTTGTTGATGTAGACATCAAAGCTTAAATATTAAATATAATATCAAATATTTTAACAACCTTGAAGGTTGACATAAATAAATATTTTTACTTTATATTACGAGGTTAGAATCAAAGAGAATTAATTTGTATTACGAACTTAGTAACCTAACCACATGATATTAAACAAAACCTTTTACCTATACATACATACCTACATATATCTTAGTATTTGTATTTACACTGTGTGGGAGTCGTGGGTCACATCGGGAAGATATATTCGAGTTTCTGATGGCTCTTTGAATATCGTGATACGTCACACCTTTGTGTAAATCAAATATACAGCTTCCTATTGGATTCATACATTTCCACATGAAACGTTCTATAGACGATGTGTGGATTTATCCCATTGAAGTAAGAAAAAATCATCAAATTAGGCAAGATGATAAAGGAAAACTAATGAACGGGCGTTTGTCTACCGCAACCGTCACTGGGACGTCACCGAGAAACGAGATTTATCCGAACCGAATGTGACGTTCCCACCGGAACGTCACATTCGGTTCGGATAAATCTATAACTGCGATAGTTTTTTTCACCGCGACCGAATTCAGCGTTTGAGTATGTTATGATAGACAAAATAAAAGTCGAGCTAACAACGCCGCGCCGGTGCGACGGCAGTGCGTGGACAAGATCAAACGTATCAATTTTATTGTTGGAGATCATTGCACAAATATGTAAGCGGTGACGCCCTTTATATCTGGAGGCTTTTATTGAAATAGTAAGGCTTTTTTACATTTTTGATTTGTATTTATTATTTATTTGCTTGAGTACGTATACTTTTTATTGGGTTTGTTGGTATATTGGCGTTGCTAATTTAGTTTAATGTTCTGTGTCTTGTAATGTTAATTATTTTGCATACCTAGTATTGTATACAATCAAGTATTTTCTAACTTAACAGACAGCTGTGCTGCTGGGGAGTTTGTTGCGCCACTTCTTCTTCCCAGCGAAAGCACTAGGAAGTGGTGAAGGGCGGGCGTTTTGGGGGACTGTCTTTTGTAATTTTGACGTTCGAAAAGTGCTGATTCTCAGCCTAGTTTGAATAAATTACTTTTGATTAAAGATAACCAAGATAAAAAATAATCAAAATAAATAAATTCTTGAGGAGAAAATCGCTTTTGAATCTTGCGTAATTGTAAGGTATTTATGCGCATGACCGAATGTACTCGTATATTTTGATGTCTAGCATCACATGACATAACATCACGCCTGTAATTCCCAAAGAGTTAAGCAGAGGTGCAACCACAGTACACCCACATTTCACCAGATATGTTTTAGTCCCATATAATAGGGGGCGAGTCTGTTCCCATCAACTGGGCACAAATCCAGACTTCTCTCTGGATTTCTCCCCATCCCTAAATGGAAAACCACAATAACACTTTGCATTTTCATCGACCCGGGAATCGAACCCAGGACCTCATGCTCAGCTGTAGCGCTTGCGACCACTATACCAGTGAGGCAGTTAAGCAATAATTTGTAAACTCATCATATGGCAAACGAAACCATCGTGTCTGATCTCTGAAAGCTTAAGCAGGGATATAATTTGTTTCTCAAAACCAAGTCCACTGATGACGGTAGTCCCCAAGAGACCATGTCCTCATTTACCATTATAATTCTAACTTGGACTGTAACCGATTGCCAATAGCAAAACCCAATTAAACTTTCTCAGTACTGGGATTCGAAGTGCGACCTCAAATTATTCAATGCGCGTATTCTGGAAATAGCCCATGGCGATAGGCTTCTATAGTGTACAGTCAATAAAAGAGATTGGTGTACAGGCCAACTAAAAACAATTTTTACCCGAGTGCGCGATAGTAAAAACAAGGTCGTATCTACCTAAATGTATTGGGATGTTTTATTTCCTCGAAGCATCCTAACGGCTGGATAGATTTAATCAAAGTCCATCGGCTCGTGTAGGTCGTGCAAATATTATACTTTTGTGTTTATAAAATCGAATTGAAAAAAAAAAATGAAAGCTCGACATTCGAGTTTTAAATTTTTAGAACCATGGTATACCTACTCAATATCTGACAGATTTTTTTTTGTGAATGTGACTCTTTCAAAAAAGATTTCACGTATGCAGTTTTGATAATTAATGCCTGAATAATTGGCTTGCTGTGATTAGTCGTAGGCTCCTCACGTAAGTATCTATCATCACGAGTTTCGTATAGCAATAGCTCATGCCTTACGAAACATATAGAAAACATAACATGTGCTAAATATATAAGCCAGTCATCAGCCACTTTGGTTGCTGTACTCTCAGCCCAGGGTGCACCGGAGGAATATTGAAGTACCTATAGAAATTTATGGATGTTTTTTCATTGTACCTGATATAGTTTGTGTAGTAGTTACAGTCAGATAAATTAATTGTTAGGCAAATTTACTTTACTCCACGTGTCAAATTGCTGTGCCGTTGCCGTCAATTTGCAATTTCATACCAATGTCACAGAATGACGGTTGTGATTTAATGTACGGATAATTGGAGTTAGTACCTGGTCAATTTGCGTACAGTTCGGGCGTCGAGAGAATGCGGTCCTGACACCACTCAGTGTAACAATTCTAGTAGCTAATAAAGTTCAAATTCACAAAACACGTAATCGTTTGTATGAAACTGTAACAATTAATCTCCCTGACTTTACATACCTACAAATATGTTTATTCATTGCCTGCATACCAATCTTTTTTATTGATTGTAGTACGTAAACGCAGAGCCAAAAAATCATGCACAATGCAGATAACGGATAGTTACTCGTACGTACGGGTCGTTTGTGAACATATTCAAAAACGAATGACTGGACTTTATCAGTCAGCGGTGCTTTTTTTCCATAAACCGCGAAGGCCTGTTAACGAATTCTAGTTTCACGTCAGTGACGTTTGCGTCGATACGTGCCCCTAGGCTGCGATATCAATTTTGGGGTGAATTATTGCCAATAGGGTGGCGTATGGATCTTTGACAGTAGTTGCTGGTCGTAGAAGCCCGAAATTCTGACGACCAGTGTTTCCAACGGGTAAAGTATTGCGTAGTAACTACATTATGGAGGTCAGATAGGCTGTCACACCATTTAAAATACTAGTATTTAGCTGCATCCGGATAGACTGTAAGCCAACCCCAAAATAGTTGGGAAAAGGCTAAGCAGATGATGATGGGTGTGGTTTGTGGAAAGTTTTGGGGAAGTTTCTTTCTTTGCGTGCCAAAAGTAAGGTGACAAAAAAGGTCGCCAATTCAAGAGTTAAAATGTTTTGCAATCATCAGTCTGGCAACTAAGCGTGATGATTCGCGTGCTCATTGTATTTTCTACGCTTTATTTATGAAAATATTTTCACATTATATAGTATCATCAGCCCATAACGTTCCCAATGCTGGGACACAGACGTCCTCTCGGTGAAAGGGGGTGGGCCGTAAACTACCACGCGGGCCCGTGCGCGTTGGTAGATGTCACGTCTTCGATGTTTTGGTTCTAGGACATGCCGGTTTTGTCACGATGTTTTCCTTCACCGTTTTGAGAGCAGTGGTGATATATAATTTACATAAAGTAAAACGCCTGTCTGGGTTAGAACCTATGACCTACAACTCGTAAGTCACGGCCATTACCACTGGCACTGCTTACATCCTTACATTATATGAGTGAGGAAAGTTTGTGTTGAGAACCTAGCTTCTGTGATACACGGAGAGAAAATTCTTAGAAAAATTACTGTGCTCGTCACTGTAAAGTGAGTGCAAGTGACATCTACAGAAAATTTTCTGAGTGAGATTGGGAAAAATTCACTATTTGTCCAAAAATTTTTGCTGTACAGCATAAGAGTTTTTACTGTGCTAGCATGGTAATTTTTCCATTACCACTCAAATGCACTCAGATTATGAGAAAGCACAGAAATTTTTCTAAGATTTTTCTCTCCGTGTAGCAATGGATTTTTCGTTTTATATTCCGATTGTAACTCGTATTTATTCAAACAGTAGTATAAACTTCTGTATCATAATGTGGGATTGGCGCCGGGAAGTGACGTCACTACCGGTTTTGCAGGTTACATTCATACATTATACATTGTTTTATAACTATGTATGCCACAATGCACGCTCCGCTACCGTCATTCGTATTAATTAATCTTTAGTTAAATATTTACAGGATACGGAAACGAAACAATCATTTTACGTTTATTTTTTAATGTCTGGCTGCATCATGTTTTATGCACTGTTAGTAATATTTTATTGTTATTGCAAGACTTTAAATATTAATTGGTTCTATTGGAGATCAGTCAGAGATTTGCGAACCCATGTATTGTAAGTTCAAACCTTGACAAATGGTATTTTTCTGACTTTACCTTAACCTCTCAAACGTCGAATGTACACCATATTGTGTACAGATAACAACAAAATTTCTATTGTGTCTGTTAAATGGCGCGCGATGGGCTAACCTAGACTGACTTACGGTCAAGCAATACCGACACGGAGCAGTGGTGCGCCAGTGGCAACGGCTGCGACTTACAAGTTCGTAGGTTCGATCCCAGACAGGCGTTTTACTTTGTGTAAATTATTTTATCAGCATTGCTCTCAAAACGGTGAAGGAAAACATCGAGAGGAAGCCGGTATGTCCCATAACCAAAAATTCGAAGACATGTGACATCCACCAACGTGCGCTGGGCCCGCCGTGGGGAATATGGCCCATTCCCACTCACCGACAGGAGACCTTTCCCAGCAGTGGGAATATTATTTCAGCCGAGACGATGAAGAAACCTGCTTTTAACCATATCTGATATGTTGATCAGTGCTCGATCGTTCTCTGTATGAGTAGAGAAAAATTTGATTTGTTTAGTTGAATTGCGATCCATAAAATTCATCAAAATTTCTTGCATCGGTCACTTAAAAAAGTTTTTGTTGATCTCCAGTATACTTTGAGCCTACGAGTATATACGCCAACACCAATCTTCCATCAATTCATTTCTGTACGATCGTGCTGTTGCGACGACCTGCAACGAAAAGCTCGTAAAGAAAATAATTGTTTGTCTTTTTATTTATTTATTTGTTGCATACAAAATCTCGTAATACACATTGAGAACAAACGTGCACAGCTCTAAGATACTTCCAATGCCTTTTGTTGATGATAGTGAACCTCGGAGAACGTAAATGATGGCCATTTTTCAGATAGTTTTTGTCTTCCTTTGTAAAGTAAAGTTCATTTCAATCACGACGTTTGCACCGACGTGCTGTCCCTTACTGTTAATTTTTTTAAGGAGATCGAACGCTTGACTCTTAATGGCGTTAGTAGTCAAGCGCTTTTCAGTTTTTGTTTACCTCCATTATCCCCCCTCTGACGTCATTGACACTCGTACTACATACACGTTAGTTCCCATCGATCAGCAGTGCCATACATTACGTCATTTTTGCCCCATATATTTCGCGCCGCGGACACCCCGGCGCTGCTGGTAGCCGATGAATGCGACCATAAAGCAAAGTCACATAGACAACATGTTATTAATCTGAATTGTAACCTGGGGTCTATGCGGGTGGGACTGCAGATAAGAGTTGAGTTGAAAAACGCTGTGTTTTTAGGCGTGTTTGCTTTTAAAAGCGGGGTTAATTGACGTGTCTGTGATTGCTGAGGTAACTAAATAATACGCCCGAATAGCGTAATAAACCAAACATATTGTAAGTATTGTATCAGAAATATGAAGTAGGTAGGTAGTTTGAAAAACTCTCTTGCGTTGTTTGATGCTTGACTGGTTTTGGATTTTGTTGATTTCGTATGCGCTTACGACTACCTACAACAATATTGTATAAATCACAAATATTTAATCCACATTTTACTTTATTTCTTAATCATTTTCCACGTATTATGTTCCATTTTGTAATAACTACCTACTTTCATAGTTAAGTCATGTTTTAAGTACAGTAAATGTTATTATATGTACGTGTTCGATGTCCATATGTCACGCATCAAATGAATAAATCGTAGATCTAACAACAACAACAACAACACTTTAGATGTCGGTTGCTCGTTGACAAGTAATCATTGGCAACAAACAGAAAAACAGACAAATGGATATGCTTTATACTCGTATGTATACAGCGCCATGTTACTACTGTAAATAAATATTTTGATGTTTCGATACGCGCCGACGATCTGTTTTTAGTTTCCGTTTTGTTACACAATGTTTGTATATATTGTGATTGTTCGCTGTGCTCTATGGCAGGAAAATGGTGTCACACGATTGATTTTTTAGGCTTTTTGTTTGTTTTATGTGCTATGTATTGGATTTAAATAATTTAAGGTTTTAAATAGGGCTTCTCCTGGATTGTGGGTGCGTTTACAAATATTTAGAATCACATACAGAAACAGCTACACCCGGAATAACTACTTGTAGGTCATACAAATATTTGTTCCGTGCGGGAATCGAACCCCCCACACGCAGCGCAGTAGTCAATCGCTTAACCACTGCGCCAATCGTGCCGTCAAATTCACTATACACAATTCATTACAGCACCCATGACCCGTGACCCTGACGTCCCTGACCAAAGCTCAGCCATCACTGCGCCATTTGGGTCGTCAAATGTCAATGATCCATTTATTACTTACTAGCGACCCGGCCCGGCTTCGCACGGGTGCAGTGGAGAAACACTGATGCTGATAAATATATAATTTTAGAGTCATTATTTCTCGTAAAAAGTATAGGATAAAAAATGGTTATTGTGGGTTATCCCTAAGAGATAGATATGTACCATTGCGGTCTTTTTGTAGAGCTTTTTAAGGTGTACAATACTGTAGTATATTATTTTGATCTATCTCGACGGGTTCAGCCAGCGTTTACAATGTAAGCACAAAAAAATGTGTTTATTTACGACATTACATTAGAAACCTCTAAAATTATCAGTGTTTCTCTACTATATTATGCATATATTATACATATAAACCTTCCTCTTGAATCACTCTATCTATTAAAAAAAACCGCATCAAAATCCGTTGCGTAGTTTCAAAGATCTAAGCATATATAGGGACAGACAGACAGGGAAGCGACTTTGTTTTATACTATGTAGTGATAATATCAAATATTTTAACAACCTTGAAGGTTGACATAAATAAATATTTTTACTTTATATTACGAGGTTAGAATCAAAGAGAATTAATTTGTATTACGAACTTAGTAACCTACCCACATGATATTAAACAAAACCTTTTACCTATACATAAATACCTACATATATCTTAGTATTTGTATTTACACTGTGTGGGAGTCGTGGGTCACATCGGGAAGATATATTCGAGTTTCTGATGGCTCTTTGAATATCGTGATACGTCACACCTTTGTGTAAATCAAATATACAGCTTCCTATTGGATTCATACATTTCCACATGAAACGTTCTATAGACGATGTGTGGATTTATCCCATTGAAGTAAGAAACATTCATCAAATTAGGCAAGATGATAAAGGAAAACTAATGAACGGGCGTTTGTCTACCGCAACCGTCACTGGGACGTCACCGAGAAACGAGATTTATCCGAACCGAATGTGACGTTCCCACCGGAACGTCACATTCGGTTCGGATAAATCTATAACTGCGATAGTTTTTTTCACCGCGACCGAATTCAGCGTTTGAGTATGTTATGATAGACAAAATAAAAGTCGAGCTAACAACGCCGCGCCGGTGCGACGGCAGTGCGCGGACAAGATCAAACGTATCAATTGTTGGAGATCATTGCACAAATATGTAAGGGGTCACGCCCTTTATACCTGGAGGCTTTTATTGAAATAGTAAGGCTTTTTTACATTTTTAATTTGTATTTATTATTTATTTGCTTGAGTACGTATACTTTTTATTGGGTTTGTTGGTATATTGGCGTTGCTAATTTAGTTTAATGTTCTGTGTCTTGTAATGTTAATTATTTTGCATACCTAGTACTGTATACAATCGAGTTTTTTCTAACTGAACAGACAGCTGTGCTGCTGGGGAGTTTGTTGCGCCACTTCTTCTTCCCAGCGAAAGCACTAGGAAGTGGTGAAGGGCGGGCGTTTTGGGGGACTGTTTTTTGTAATTTTGACGTTCGAAAAGTGCTGATTCTCAGCCTAGTTTGAATAAATTACTTTTGATTAAAGATAACCAAGATAAAAAATAATCAAAATAAATAAATTCTTGAGGAGAAAATCGCTTTTGAATCTTGCGTAATTGTAAGGTAGGTATTTCTGCGCATGACCGAATGTACTCGTATATTTTGATGTCTAGCATCACCTGACATAACATCACGCCTGTAATTCCCAAAGAGTTAAGCAGAGGTGCAACCGCAGTACACCCACATTTCACCAGATATGTTTTAGTCCCATGTAATAGGGGGTGAGTCTATTCACATCAACCGGGCACAAATCCAGACTTCTCTCTGGATTTCTCAGTAGCAGCTCACTGCTAATGAGAAATCCCTAAATGGGAAACCACAATAACACTTTGCATTTTCATCGAGCCGGGAATCGAACCCAGGACCTCATGCTCAGCTGTAGCGCTTGCGACCACTATACCAGTGAGGCAATTAAGCAATAATTTGTAAACTCATCATATGGCAAACGAAACCATCGTGTCTGATCTCTGAAAGCTTAAGCAGGGATATAATTTGTTTCTCAAAACCAAGTCCACTGATGACGGTAGTCCCCAAGAGACCATATCCTCATTTACCATTATAATTCTAACTTGGACTGTAACCGATTGCCAATAGCAAAACCCAATTAAACTTTCTCAGTACTGGGATTCGAAGTCCGACCTCAAATTATTCAATGCGCGTATTATGGAAATAGGCGATAGGCTTCTATAGTGTACAGTCAATAAAAGAGATTGGTGTACAGGCCAACTAAAAACAATTTTTACCCGAGTGCGCGATAATAAAAACAAGGTCCTATCTACCTAAATGTATTGGGATGTTTTATTTCCTCGAAGCATCCTAACGGCTGGATAGATTTAATCAAAGTCCATCGGCTCGTGTAGGTCGTGCAAATATTATACTTTTGTGTTTATAAAATCGAATTGAAAAAAAAAAAAATGAAAGCTCGACATTCGAGTTTTAAATTTTTAGAACCATGGTATACCTACTCAATATCTGACAGATTTTTTTTTTGTGAATGTGACTTTTTCAAAAAAGATTTCACGTATGCAGTTTTGATAATTAACGCCTGAATAATTGGCTTGCTGTGATTAGTCGTAGGCTCCTCACGTAAGTACCTATCATCACGAGTTTCGTATAGCAATAGCTCATGCCTTACGAAACATATACAAAACATAACATGTGCTAAATATATAAGCCAGTCATCAGCCACTTTGGTTGCTTTACTCTCAGCCCAGGGTGCACCGGAGGAATATTGAAGTACCTATAGAAATTTATGGATGTTTTTTCATTGTACCTGATATAGCTTGTGTAGTATTTACAGTCAGATAAATTAATTGTTAGGCAAATTTACACTCCACGTCAAATTGCTGTGCCGTTGCCGTCAATTTGCAATTTCATACCAATGTCACAGAATGACGGTTGTGATTTAATGTACGGATAATTGGAGTTAGTACCTGGTCAATTTGCGTACAGTCCGGGCGTCGAGAGAATGCGGTCCTGACACCACTCAGTGTAACAATTCTAGTAGCTAATAAAGTTCAAATTCACAAAACACGTAATCGTTTGTATGAAACTGTAACAATTAATCTCCCTGACTTTACATACCTACAAAGATGTTTATTCATTGCCTGCATACCAATCTTTTTTATTGATTGTAGTACGTAAACGCAGAGCCAAAAAATCAGGCACAATGCAGATAACGGATAGTTACTCGTACGTACGGGTCGTTTGTGAACATATTCAAAAACGAATGACTGGACTTTATCAGTCAGCGGTGCTTTTTTTCCATAAACCGCGAAGGCCTGTTAACGAATTCTAGTTTCACGTCAGTGACGTTTGCGTCGATACGTGCCCCTAGGCTGCGATATCAATTTTGGGGTGAATTATTGCCAATAGGGTGGCGTATGGATCTTTGACAGTAGTTGCTGGTCGTAGAAGCCCGAAATTCTGACGACCAGTGTTTCCAACGGGTAAAGTATTGCGTAGTAACTACATTATGGAGGTCAGATAGGCAGTCACACCATTTAAAATACTAGTATTTAGCTGCATCCGGATACACTGTAAGCCAACCCCAAAATAGTTGGGAAAAGGCTTAGCAGATGATGATGGGTGTGGTTTGTGGAAAATTTTGGGGAAGTTTCTTTCTTTGCGTGCCAAAAGTAAGGTGACAAAAAAGGTCGCCAATTCAAGAGTTAAAATGTTTTGCAATCATCAGTCTGGCAACTAAGCGTGATGATTCGCGTGCTCGTTGTTGTCGTTGTATTTTCTACGGTTTATTTATGAAAAGATAGACATTATATAGTATCATCAGCCCATAACGTTCCCAATGCTGGGACACAGACGTCCTCTCGGTGAAAGGGGGTGGGCCGTAAACTACCACGCGGGCCCGTGCGCGTTGGTAGATGTCACGTCTTCGATGTTTTGGTTCTAGGACATGCCGGTTTTGTCACGATGTTTTCCTTCACCGTTTTGAGAGCAGTGGTGATATATAATTTACATAAAGTAAAACGCCTGTCTGGGTTAGAACCTATGACCTACAACTCGTAAGTCACGGCCATTACCACTGGCACTGCTTACATCCTTACATTATATGAGTGAGGAAAGTTTGTGTTGAGAACCTAGCTTCTGTGATACACGGAGAGAAAATTCTTAGAAAAATTACTGTGCTCGTCACTGTAAAGTGAGTGCAAGTGACATCTACAGAAAATTTTCTGAGTGAGATTGGGAAAAATTCACTATTTGTCCAAAAATTTTTGCTGTACAGCATAAGAGTTTTTACTGTGCTAGCATGGTAATTTTTCCATTACCACTCAAATGCACTCAGATTATGAGAAAGCACAGAAATTTTTCTAAGATTTTTCTCTCCGTGTAGCAATGGATTTTTCGTTTTATATTCCGATTGTAACTCGTATTTATTCAAACAGTAGTATAAACTTCTGTATCATAATGTGGGATTGGCGCCGGGAAGTGACGTCACTACCGGTTTTGCAGGTTACATTCATACATTATACATTGTTTTATAACTATGTATGCCACAATGCACGCTCCGCTACCGTCATTCGTATTAATTAATCTTTAGTTAAATATTTACAGGATACGGAAACGAAACAATCATTTTACGTTTATTTTTTAATGTCTGGCTGCATCATGTTTTATGCACTGTTAGTAATATTTTATTGTTATTGCAAGACTTTAAATATTAATTGGTTCTATTGGAGATCAGTCAGAGATTTGCGAACCCATGTATTGTAAGTTCAAACCTTGACAAATGGTATTTTTCTGACTTTACCTTAACCTCTCAAACGTCGAATGTACACCATATTGTGTACAGATAACAACAAAATTTCTATTGTGTCTGTTAAATGGCGCGCGATGGGCTAACCTAGACTGACTTACGGTCAAGCAATACCGACACGGAGCAGTGGTGCGCCAGTGGCAACGGCTGCGACTTACAAGTTCGTAGGTTCGATCCCAGACAGGCGTTTTACTTTGTGTAAATTATTTTATCAGCATTGCTCTCAAAACGGTGAAGGAAAACATCGAGAGGAAGCCGGTATGTCCCATAACCAAAAATTCGAAGACATGTGACATCCACCAACGTGCGCTGGGCCCGCCGTGGGGAATATGGCCCATTCCCACTCACCGACAGGAGACCTTTCCCAGCAGTGGGAATATTATTTCAGCCGAGACGATGAAGAAACCTGCTTTTAACCATATCTGATATGTTGATCAGTGCTCGATCGTTCTCTGTATGAGTAGAGAAAAATTTGATTTGTTTAGTTGAATTGCGATCCATAAAATTCATCAAAATTTCTTGCATCGGTCACTTAAAAAAGTTTTTGTTGATCTCCAGTATACTTTGAGCCTACGAGTATATACGCCAACACCAATCTTCCATCAATTCATTTCTGTACGATCGTGCTGTTGCGACGACCTGCAACGAAAAGCTCGTAAAGAAAATAATTGTTTGTCTTTTTATTTATTTATTTGTTGCATACAAAATCTCGTAATACACATTGAGAACAAACGTGCACAGCTCTAAGATACTTCCAATGCCTTTTGTTGATGATAGTGAACCTCGGAGAACGTAAATGATGGCCATTTTTCAGATAGTTTTTGTCTTCCTTTGTAAAGTAAAGTTCATTTCAATCACGACGTTTGCACCGACGTGCTGTCCCTTACTGTTAATTTTTTTAAGGAGATCGAACGCTTGACTCTTAATGGCGTTAGTAGTCAAGCGCTTTTCAGTTTTTGTTTACCTCCATTATCCCCCCTCTGACGTCATTGACACTCGTACTACATACACGTTAGTTCCCATCGATCAGCAGTGCCATACATTACGTCATTTTTGCCCCATATATTTCGCGCCGCGGACACCCCGGCGCTGCTGGTAGCCGATGAATGCGACCATAAAGCAAAGTCACATAGACAACATGTTATTAATCTGAATTGTAACCTGGGGTCTATGCGGGTGGGACTGCAGATAAGAGTTGAGTTGAAAAACGCTGTGTTTTTAGGCGTGTTTGCTTTTAAAAGCGGGGTTAATTGACGTGTCTGTGATTGCTGAGGTAACTAAATAATACGCCCGAATAGCGTAATAAACCAAACATATTGTAAGTATTGTATCAGAAATATGAAGTAGGTAGGTAGTTTGAAAAACTCTCTTGCGTTGTTTGATGCTTGACTGGTTTTGGATTTTGTTGATTTCGTATGCGCTTACGACTACCTACAACAATATTGTATAAATCACAAATATTTAATCCACATTTTACTTTATTTCTTAATCATTTTCCACGTATTATGTTCCATTTTGTAATAACTACCTACTTTCATAGTTAAGTCATGTTTTAAGTACAGTAAATGTTATTATATGTACGTGTTCGATGTCCATATGTCACGCATCAAATGAATAAATCGTAGATCTAACAACAACAACAACAACACTTTAGATGTCGGTTGCTCGTTGACAAGTAATCATTGGCAACAAACAGAAAAACAGACAAATGGATATGCTTTATACTCGTATGTATACAGCGCCATGTTACTACTGTAAATAAATATTTTGATGTTTCGATACGCGCCGACGATCTGTTTTTAGTTTCCGTTTTGTTACACAATGTTTGTATATATTGTGATTGTTCGCTGTGCTCTATGGCAGGAAAATGGTGTCACACGATTGATTTTTTAGGCTTTTTGTTTGTTTTATGTGCTATGTATTGGATTTAAATAATTTAAGGTTTTAAATAGGGCTTCTCCTGGATTGTGGGTGCGTTTACAAATATTTAGAATCACATACAGAAACAGCTACACCCGGAATAACTACTTGTAGGTCATACAAATATTTGTTCCGTGCGGGAATCGAACCCCCCACACGCAGCGCAGTAGTCAATCGCTTAACCACTGCGCCAATCGTGCCGTCAAATTCACTATACACAATTCATTACAGCACCCATGACCCGTGACCCTGACGTCCCTGACCAAAGCTCAGCCATCACTGCGCCATTTGGGTCGTCAAATGTCAATGATCCATTTATTACTTACTAGCGACCCGGCCCGGCTTCGCACGGGTGCAGTGGAGAAACACTGATGCTGATAAATATATAATTTTAGAGTCATTATTTCTCGTAAAAAGTATAGGATAAAAAATGGTTATTGTGGGTTATCCCTAAGAGATAGATATGTACCATTGCGGTCTTTTTGTAGAGCTTTTTAAGGTGTACAATACTGTAGTATATTATTTTGATCTATCTCGACGGGTTCAGCCAGCGTTTACAATGTAAGCACAAAAAAATGTGTTTATTTACGACATTACATTAGAAACCTCTAAAATTATCAGTGTTTCTCTACTATATTATGCATATATTATACATATAAACCTTCCTCTTGAATCACTCTATCTATTAAAAAAAACCGCATCAAAATCCGTTGCGTAGTTTCAAAGATCTAAGCATATATAGGGACAGACAGACAGGGAAGCGACTTTGTTTTATACTATGTAGTGATAATATCAAATATTTTAACAACCTTGAAGGTTGACATAAATAAATATTTTTACTTTATATTACGAGGTTAGAATCAAAGAGAATTAATTTGTATTACGAACTTAGTAACCTACCCACATGATATTAAACAAAACCTTTTACCTATACATAAATACCTACATATATCTTAGTATTTGTATTTACACTGTGTGGGAGTCGTGGGTCACATCGGGAAGATATATTCGAGTTTCTGATGGCTCTTTGAATATCGTGATACGTCACACCTTTGTGTAAATCAAATATACAGCTTCCTATTGGATTCATACATTTCCACATGAAACGTTCTATAGACGATGTGTGGATTTATCCCATTGAAGTAAGAAACATTCATCAAATTAGGCAAGATGATAAAGGAAAACTAATGAACGGGCGTTTGTCTACCGCAACCGTCACTGGGACGTCACCGAGAAACGAGATTTATCCGAACCGAATGTGACGTTCCCACCGGAACGTCACATTCGGTTCGGATAAATCTATAACTGCGATAGTTTTTTTCACCGCGACCGAATTCAGCGTTTGAGTATGTTATGATAGACAAAATAAAAGTCGAGCTAACAACGCCGCGCCGGTGCGACGGCAGTGCGCGGACAAGATCAAACGTATCAATTGTTGGAGATCATTGCACAAATATGTAAGGGGTCACGCCCTTTATACCTGGAGGCTTTTATTGAAATAGTAAGGCTTTTTTACATTTTTAATTTGTATTTATTATTTATTTGCTTGAGTACGTATACTTTTTATTGGGTTTGTTGGTATATTGGCGTTGCTAATTTAGTTTAATGTTCTGTGTCTTGTAATGTTAATTATTTTGCATACCTAGTACTGTATACAATCGAGTTTTTTCTAACTGAACAGACAGCTGTGCTGCTGGGGAGTTTGTTGCGCCACTTCTTCTTCCCAGCGAAAGCACTAGGAAGTGGTGAAGGGCGGGCGTTTTGGGGGACTGTTTTTTGTAATTTTGACGTTCGAAAAGTGCTGATTCTCAGCCTAGTTTGAATAAATTACTTTTGATTAAAGATAACCAAGATAAAAAATAATCAAAATAAATAAATTCTTGAGGAGAAAATCGCTTTTGAATCTTGCGTAATTGTAAGGTAGGTATTTCTGCGCATGACCGAATGTACTCGTATATTTTGATGTCTAGCATCACCTGACATAACATCACGCCTGTAATTCCCAAAGAGTTAAGCAGAGGTGCAACCGCAGTACACCCACATTTCACCAGATATGTTTTAGTCCCATGTAATAGGGGGTGAGTCTATTCACATCAACCGGGCACAAATCCAGACTTCTCTCTGGATTTCTCAGTAGCAGCTCACTGCTAATGAGAAATCCCTAAATGGGAAACCACAATAACACTTTGCATTTTCATCGAGCCGGGAATCGAACCCAGGACCTCATGCTCAGCTGTAGCGCTTGCGACCACTATACCAGTGAGGCAATTAAGCAATAATTTGTAAACTCATCATATGGCAAACGAAACCATCGTGTCTGATCTCTGAAAGCTTAAGCAGGGATATAATTTGTTTCTCAAAACCAAGTCCACTGATGACGGTAGTCCCCAAGAGACCATATCCTCATTTACCATTATAATTCTAACTTGGACTGTAACCGATTGCCAATAGCAAAACCCAATTAAACTTTCTCAGTACTGGGATTCGAAGTCCGACCTCAAATTATTCAATGCGCGTATTATGGAAATAGGCGATAGGCTTCTATAGTGTACAGTCAATAAAAGAGATTGGTGTACAGGCCAACTAAAAACAATTTTTACCCGAGTGCGCGATAATAAAAACAAGGTCCTATCTACCTAAATGTATTGGGATGTTTTATTTCCTCGAAGCATCCTAACGGCTGGATAGATTTAATCAAAGTCCATCGGCTCGTGTAGGTCGTGCAAATATTATACTTTTGTGTTTATAAAATCGAATTGAAAAAAAAAAAAATGAAAGCTCGACATTCGAGTTTTAAATTTTTAGAACCATGGTATACCTACTCAATATCTGACAGATTTTTTTTTTGTGAATGTGACTTTTTCAAAAAAGATTTCACGTATGCAGTTTTGATAATTAACGCCTGAATAATTGGCTTGCTGTGATTAGTCGTAGGCTCCTCACGTAAGTACCTATCATCACGAGTTTCGTATAGCAATAGCTCATGCCTTACGAAACATATACAAAACATAACATGTGCTAAATATATAAGCCAGTCATCAGCCACTTTGGTTGCTTTACTCTCAGCCCAGGGTGCACCGGAGGAATATTGAAGTACCTATAGAAATTTATGGATGTTTTTTCATTGTACCTGATATAGCTTGTGTAGTATTTACAGTCAGATAAATTAATTGTTAGGCAAATTTACACTCCACGTCAAATTGCTGTGCCGTTGCCGTCAATTTGCAATTTCATACCAATGTCACAGAATGACGGTTGTGATTTAATGTACGGATAATTGGAGTTAGTACCTGGTCAATTTGCGTACAGTCCGGGCGTCGAGAGAATGCGGTCCTGACACCACTCAGTGTAACAATTCTAGTAGCTAATAAAGTTCAAATTCACAAAACACGTAATCGTTTGTATGAAACTGTAACAATTAATCTCCCTGACTTTACATACCTACAAAGATGTTTATTCATTGCCTGCATACCAATCTTTTTTATTGATTGTAGTACGTAAACGCAGAGCCAAAAAATCAGGCACAATGCAGATAACGGATAGTTACTCGTACGTACGGGTCGTTTGTGAACATATTCAAAAACGAATGACTGGACTTTATCAGTCAGCGGTGCTTTTTTTCCATAAACCGCGAAGGCCTGTTAACGAATTCTAGTTTCACGTCAGTGACGTTTGCGTCGATACGTGCCCCTAGGCTGCGATATCAATTTTGGGGTGAATTATTGCCAATAGGGTGGCGTATGGATCTTTGACAGTAGTTGCTGGTCGTAGAAGCCCGAAATTCTGACGACCAGTGTTTCCAACGGGTAAAGTATTGCGTAGTAACTACATTATGGAGGTCAGATAGGCAGTCACACCATTTAAAATACTAGTATTTAGCTGCATCCGGATACACTGTAAGCCAACCCCAAAATAGTTGGGAAAAGGCTTAGCAGATGATGATGGGTGTGGTTTGTGGAAAATTTTGGGGAAGTTTCTTTCTTTGCGTGCCAAAAGTAAGGTGACAAAAAAGGTCGCCAATTCAAGAGTTAAAATGTTTTGCAATCATCAGTCTGGCAACTAAGCGTGATGATTCGCGTGCTCGTTGTTGTCGTTGTATTTTCTACGGTTTATTTATGAAAAGATAGACATTATATAGTATCATCAGCCCATAACGTTCCCAATGCTGGGACACAGACGTCCTCTCGGTGAAAGGGGGTGGGCCGTAAACTACCACGCGGGCCCGGTGCGCGTTGGTAGATGTCACGTCTTCGATGTTTTTGTTCTAGGACATGCCGGTTTCCTCACGATGTTTTCCTTCACCGTTTTGAGAGCAGTGGTGATATATAATTTACATAAAGTAAAACGCCTGTCTGGGTTTGAACCTATGACCTACAACTCGTAAGTCACGGCCATTACCACTGGCACTGCTTACATCCTTACATTATATGGGTGAGGAAAGTTTGTGTTGAGAACCTAGCTTCTGTGATACACGGAGAGAAAATTCTTAGAAAAATTACTGTGCTCGTCACTGTAAAGTGAGTGCAAGTGACATCTACAGAAAATTTTCTGAGTGAGATTGGGAAAAATTCACTATTTGTCCAAAAATTTTTGCTGTACAGCATAAGAGTTTTTACTGTGCTAGCATGGTAATTTTTCCATTACCACTCAAATGCACTCAGATTATGAGACAGCACAGTAATTTTTCTAAGATTTTTCTCTCCGTGTAGCAATGGATTTTTCATTTTATATTCAGATTGTAACTCGTATTTATTCAAACAGTCGTATAAACTTCGGTATCATAATGTGGGATTGGCGCCGGGAAGTGACGTCACTACCGGTTTTGCAGGTTACATTCATACATTATACATTGTTTTATAACTATGTATGCCAAAATGCACGCTCCGCTACCGTCATTCGTATTAATTAATCTTTAGTTAAATATTTACAGGATACGGAAACGAAACAATCATTTTATGTTTATTTTTTAATGTCTGGCTGCATCATGTTTTATGCACTGTTAGTAATATTTTATTGTTATTGCAAGACTTTAAATATTAATTGGTTCTATTGGAGATCAGTCAGAGATTTGCGAACCCATGTATTGTAAGTTCAAACCTTGACAAATGGTATTTTTCTGACTTTACCTTAACCTCTCAAACGTCGAATGTACACCATGTGAACAGATAACAACAAAATTTCTATTGTGTCTGTTAAATGGCGCGAGATGGGCTAACCTACACTGACTTACGGTCAAGCAATACCGACACGGAGCAGTGGTGCGCCAGTGGCAACGGCTGCGACTTACAAGTTCGTAGGTTCGATCCCAGACAGGCGTTTTACTTTGTGTAAATTATTTCATCAGCATTGCTCTCAAAACGGTGAAGGAAAACATCGAGAGGAAGCCGGTATGTCCCATAACCAAAAATTCGAAGACATGTGACATCCACCAACGTGCGCTGGGCCCGCCGTGGGGAATATGGCCCATTCCCACTCACCGACAGGAGACCTGTCCCAGCAGTGGGAATATTATAGGCTATTATGTAATACCGAGACGCTGAAGAAACCTGCTTTTAACCATATCTAATATGTTGATCAGTGCTCGATCATTCTCTGTATGAGAAAAAGCATTAATCCTGCAGTAGAGAAAATTCTGATTTGTTTAGTTGAATTGCGATCCATAAAACTCATCAAAATTTCTTGCATCAGTCACTTAAAAAAGTTTTTGTTGATCTCCAGTATACTTTGAGCCTATTATCGCCAACACCAATCTTCCATCAATCCATTTCTGTACATGCTGCTGCTGCGACGACCTGCAACGAAAAGCTCGTAAAGAAAATAATTGTTTGTCTTTTTATTTATTTATTTGTTGTATACAAAATCTCGTAATACACATTGAGAACAAACGTGCACAGCTCTAAGATACTTCCAATGCCTTCTGTTGATGATAATGAACCTCGGAGAACGTAAATGATGGCCATTTTTCAGATAGTTTTTGTCTTCCTTTGTAAAGTAAAGTTCATTTCAATCACGACGTTTGCACCGACGTGCTGTCCCTTACTGTTAATTTTTTTAAGGAGATCGAACGCTTTACTCTTAATGGCGTTAGTAGTCAAGCGCTTTTCAGTTTTTGTTTACCTCCATTATCCCCCCTCTGACGTCATTGACACTCGTACTACATACACGTTAGTTCCCATCGATCAGCAGTGCCATACATAACGTCATTTTTGCCCCATATATTTCGCGCCGCGGACACCCCGGCGCTGCTGGTAGCCGATGAATGCGACCATAAAGCAAAGTCACATAGACAACATGTTATCAATCTGAATTGTAACCTGGGGTCTATGCGGGTGGGACTGCAGATAGAGTTGAGTTGAAAAACGCTGTGTTTTTAGGCGTGTTTGCTTTTAAAAGCGGGGTTAATTGACGTGTCTGTGATTGCTGAGGTAACTAAATAATACGCCCGAATAGCGTAATAAACCAAACATATTGTAAGTATTGTATCAGAAACATGAAGTAGGTAGGTAGCTTGAAAAACTCTCTTGCGTTGTTTGATGCTTGACTGGTTTTGGATTTTGTTGATTTCGTATGCGCTTACGACTACCTACAACAATATTGTATAAATCACAAATATTTAATCCACATTTTACTTTATTTCTTAATCATTTTCCACGTATTATGTTCCATTTTGTAATAACTACCTACTTTCATAGTTAAGTCATGTTTTAAGTACAGTAAATGTTATGACAAGTAATCATTGGTAACACAACAAACAGAAAAACAGACAAATGGATATGCTTTATACTCGTATGTATACAGCGCCATGTTACTACTGTAAATAAATATTTTGATGTTTCGATACGCGCCGACGATCTGTTTTTAGTTTCCGTTTTGTTACACAATGTTTGTATTTATTGTGATTGTTCGCTGTGCTCTATGGTAGGAAAATGGTGTCACACGATTGATTTTTTAGACTTTTTGTTTGTTTTATGTGCTATGTATTGGATTTAAATAATTTAAGGTTTTAAATAGGGATTCTCCTGGATTGTGGGTGCGTTTACAAATATTTAGAATCACATACAGAAACAGCTACACCCGGAATAACTACTTGTAGGTCATACAAATATTTGTTCCGTGCGGGCATCGAACCCCCCACACGCAGCGCAGTAGTCAATCGCTTAACCACTGCGCCAATCGTGCCGTCAAATTCACTATACACAATTCATTACAGCACCCATGACCCGTGACCCTGACGTCCCTGACCAAAGCTCAGCCATCACTGCGCCATTTGGATCGTCAAATGTCAATGATCCATTTATTACTTACTAGCGACCCGGCCCGGCTTCGCACGGGTGCAGTGGAGAAACACTGATGCTGATAAATATATAATTTTAGAGTCATTATTTCTCGTAAAAAGTATAGGATAAAAAATGGTTATTGTGGGTTATCCCTAAGAGATAGATATGTACCATTGCGGTCTTTTTGTAGAGCTTTTTAAGGTGTACAATACTGTAGTATATTATTTTGATCTATCTCGACGGGTTCAGCCAGCGTTTACAATGTAAGCACAAAAAAATGTGTTTATTTACGACATTACATTAGAAACCTCTAAAATTATCAGTGTTTCTCTACTATATTATGCATATATTGCACATATAAACCTTCCTCTTGAATCACTCTATCTATTAAAAAAAACCGCATCAAAATCCGTTGCGTAGTTTTAAAGATCTAAGCATATATAGGGACAGACAGACAGGGAAGCGACTTTGTTTTATACTATGTAGTGATGTATGAACCTGCAATCTGGAGCGAGCCTTTACAAAATACATCTGAATAGCTAAGGAGTTGCACTCATGAGTGCAATAACCGAAAACTTGTAGCAGATGAACCTTAAAAAAATATTGAAAATCACCAAAAAACCTGCAAAAGGCCCTCCCGTACTTCCATAACTTTGACGAAAATAAGAACGCATAATGAATTGTATATACATCAACAAAAAGACACTGCATGGACATAGAATACTTGTCTTGTGTAGATAGTGTGCAAACGAGGAAAACATTTGCTATCGAACAAAACATTGGCTACATTTTTCACTAAACGTGTGTAGGGATTGTCAAGGAAACAGAGAGAATCAGAGGGTTCCCTGTTCTTCATTGCGTAAAATTAGATTTACGTTCTAAAGTAGGCACGGCAGTGCTTTTATGCACGTTTTTTTTAATATTCTATATTTTATTTAACTACATTTATCTAGGTAGGTACAAGGTTTATCCTCAATACGATTGTTTTATAGAATCTTGTAACTCTTTGATTATTTAATTTTTTTTCTTTTTAGTACTATTTTCCTATTGAAACTTAAGAATGTCTCAAAACTGGATTTGCCAAAACCGATTCTTAATATGGAAATTAATTACTATTAGTAATGGGTTGAGTGACGAGACAATTAACTGGACTAGTCATTGTTTGCAATTCTGGATACAGCATAAGTTCCTGGTATAAAGAAGGAGCTTCGACTTATCCTTTGATATTGCCGGGGTCCTACGCGGAAAAAATAAAATCGGCGACCAAGATAGATTACAAAAACCAACCACAAACTTTGCAGTCACGACCAACAGTACATCCTGACGTAGGTAATTCTTGGAATCATTTTTCACTTCTCATTCAAGACAACCGTACGATCCACATTACTCCGTATTACAGAAAAAAAACCTCTGCGACCCAACTCCCGAATCCCGAAAAAGTGTGGAATATGTACTCGTAATACGTTCACCAATATCTGAAATGCCAAGCTATGGCGTGATATGAAAGGATGCCGACGGGGGCGTTAGGAAATAGGTTCCCGCAGATTGATGGAGGGCTTTTTCTGTCACGACAACACGGCCGCACATCGGGAAAAACGTAGTCACGTTTTTCCCGATTTCCCAAACTCATTGTTTGCGGTGTCCCCGTATTTCTGGGGATGATGACGTCAATATTTACATGTTTTGCATTTGTTTTTGTTGACGCCCTGTTTTCTCACTCTTCAATCATTTTCCGTTCATTATACGAGTAGCCTCTAATTTTTTCTTCCGAGTAATCTCGATCAATTGACTCGGTGTTTCGACTATACGTTAATATCGACCGGCTCGATTTGAATAGCGTTTCTAGGAATAAGGTTATTCAATTACGATGACAAATACTCGTATCTTGTATTGGTAATATAACAATAGGGCTCCGGGTCGGCCTCATTTGTACTGTCCCAGGGAGTTATGTGCTGTAAGTACAATAGTGGACTATTTACTGAGAATACACTATGTATTAGTGTGAAAGTAAATAATGAATGAATGAATGAAAATATTTATTTCAGACTAAATAATTTTGAATTACAAGTCCATATGTTGTTAGTAGATGGATGCTTAAAGCTATGTTAGTAAAAGTTAAAATTATTATTATCTTTTTGGACATAATTACACACGACACGACATTATTATTTTGTTTTCACATAGTTTGATCTGGTAAGAATGAGGTAAACGATTTAGGTGGACTTGTTATATTATATTTATAGCAAAACTAATATTTAAAAAAATTACATAAAAGGTATTAAATTCAATGACAGACAACGAACATCCAAAGCCGCTGGGTCCAGAAGCATGAAACTTTGAATGAATTGAATTGAATTTTCAGTTCCAAACCTTGGACCGACTGTCTAGATTCCCTAGACTTTATAAGTACTACGTGTGTGGACTTCCTCGTTTTCATCGCCTAAGTTCGTAAACTAGAGTACCACAGGAGTGTCGTCATCAAAGTCAGTCATTCAGAATCCAGACAGATGGCTGGCACCCGATGCGTCCTCGTCGCTCGTCCGTTATCCACAGTTAAGACCTGTCTATATCGTTTAAATAACGGTGGAAGAAAGACGTTAGGCACGTCTATTGGCGGGGAAAATTGCAATTTCGTTAGGGATGTGCTTCACTTTATGCTTGGCGTGGTGGCGAAAATCATCGGCTTGTAAAAGTCATCTACAGCTGAAAGGCACCTCATACAATAAAACAGAATGAATCGATAAGAGAAACGAAAAAGTGGTTGGACTATGTTCTGAGTTGGAACTTGGAAGCAGGAGTAAAGTAAACTTTTTACATACTCACATACAATTTCACCACAAGTTTATTTGGTGAGGTGGATACTTATGTCAGGTAGGTCACCGACTATACAGAGTGTAAAGATTAGCCATCTCTATTCTCTAGTGCATATCATAAGACAGAGAAGGCTATTGTCTGTAGAAGGCGTTAAAATATATAACCCTTTGCAACCGGGAGTAAAAAGCTCGCATAGATCAGTAAAAACTTAGTAATAGTTTAGAAAGCGTTCAGAGGTCTTGGAAAAAATACTGAAAAAGATCTCATGCAAGCTGGTCTTCAGCAGTCAGACCCTCATACGTGAGGTTCAGGAATAATTTGCTAGTCGCACGATCGTGAGTATATGTGCGGAGGCGCCGGGATTAAAAAACGCAGCCATCTCTCATCCGGGTTTCAACGTACTGGCAAGACGAAACGTGCGTGCAGAGTGCAAAACTATTTTGGTGTCATTCTTAGATCTAGTCACGAAAGATCGACGCCGGTTGGGTCTGCTAAAGTTGTTTAAGTTTTTGGTCCTAATTTTGTAAAGCCGAAGCTCACGATCACTTTAACTTGGTTGGAAAGGGATAATTAACACTGACAGCACCTATACGATAGAACTTCAGAGCTAATTATCTATTCTAATATAATAGAGCTGAAGAGTTTGTTTATTTTTTGTTTGTTTGAACGCGAAATTTGTTTCAAAAATTATTTTTGCATTCGATAGCTCAATTCTTGAGAAAGGTTATAGGCTCTTTGATATCACGCAACGATACTTAGGAGAAGAGCAAAAAGAAAAAAAATCGGAAAGAACGCCAAGCGAATACGAAGTATTAGCGCGCGATGCGATGCTATAATATATTCGTGTGTTCTGTACAGAAAACTCGTAAATAAAAGTATTATTACCACTCCGAGTGTCATGTCCCGCAAAATAACCTCACAAAACGGAATACAGTCAACAATAACTGATATAAAGCCTAATGCTCCATAAAAAAAAATAAAAGCAGAGTTCACACTCGAGCGCGGTACGCAGTAGTACCAGGAGAGATCCCGCCGGTATTCTAATGCCGCGGTATCTTTATTGGGCATTTTTAGGGACCCGTACTCAAAGGGACCTTATTATTAAGGCTCCGCTGTCAGATTGTCGCAGGGCTGTCTTTTGAACCGTAATAGATTGAGACCGTAACGGTCTTATTCATAAAAAGTTATCGAACATCTACAAGATTTGCTAAAGTCTGGCCGTCAAAATTGTTATTCATAAACGCATTTTAGCACTAAAACGTTCTTTAAGCCTACTATAAAGTTATGAAACCCAGAACCCGACTATAACAGTACTATAAGGAAAAACTAGCCAACTCTACATCAGCTGATTAATAAGAACTACATCAGCTGATTAAAAAGCCGTTGATCCCGTCTGTCATTCGTGGATCTTTGACAGTCGTTACGGGTCGTCAGTAGCTTGAAAGTCTGACAACCAGTCTTACCAAGGGGTATCGTACTACCGAGTAACTGGGTTGTGGAGGTCAGATAGGCAGTCGCTCCATGTAAAATACTGGTACGCAGCTGCATCCGGTTAGACTGGAAGCCAACCCCAACATACTTGGGAAAAGGCTAGGCAGATGATGATATTGTACGGTGGTACGGAACCCTCCGTGTGCGAGTCCGACTCGCACTTGGCCGCTTTTTTCGATTTCCCGGAGTGTGCACCCGCCGATTTGATTTACGGGTCAGCGGCGGTCATATGCGAAAAAAAGTAACATGTACATACATGTTGGCATAGTGTAGTGCGCTGATTCGTACAAGTCATTTACTCTGATAAATGACTGGCTGGGAAAATGAATTACTTTAATGCTATGGGATTGGAGGGGCTCGTGGTCAAATAATAACAGCCGCACGGTCGATCGAAGGTTAAGCTACGCTTGCCAAGGTCGGTCCGTGGATGGGTGACCATTCATTAGATATGAGACCCTTCCGTGTCTCGGAAAGTACGTTAAACCGTGGGTCTCGGTTGTCATTTGTAGATCTTTGACAAACGTTACGGGTAGTCAGAAGCCCGAAAATCTTACAACCAGCCTTACCACGGGATATCCTAGTACCTAGTAACTGGGTTGTGGAGGTCAGATACTAGATAGGTAGTCGCTCCATGCAAAATACTGGTATTTAGCTGCATCCGGTTGGGGGGACGCTCCCTCAGGCTAGGTGGAGCGACGATCTTCGCAGGATGGCTGTTAGCAGCTGGATGAGTTGCCGAAAATCGAGTTGAATGGCGTGCAATAGCTCTCCTATTGCACGCCATTCAACTCGATTTTTGGCCTATGTCCAGCAGTGGACTGCTATAGGCTAATGATGATGATGGTGATGACTTTACAAGGAAGTTTTTACAAGTTCATGTAAATTAAGTTTATCAAAAAAATATTACACGCTTAAAAATTGAACGCTTTTAGAAGTTCTAAAATCAAAAAAGTATGCCGCCATATTCTTTTCCCGCTGTTTTTTGTACGTTTTATTTTTAAATTGAATGTGCTTTACTTAAACGCATGACTGTATGGTACCTATGTATATTATCCGTGCCTAATATGGACGGGACGACAAAAAAAGTAGTAGCAACCAACTAGGTATTCCCTCCCTTTTAAGGGCTGATTTTTCAATCGACAGACATTTTTATGTAAAATTGACGTTTGACAGATTTTGTACGGAAGAACTGTTCGAGATTCAAAATTATTCCTCGGATCCAATTATCTGGCGTTGGAAACAGGGCATCGTCATACCTACATGCACGGCATGGTCATACACACCGGTTGCAAGTGCTACGGACTTGACCTTTCTAAGGATATACATATAGTGTTCGTATTGGTGATGTACATCACCAATATGGTCACTATATGTCCATTTAGGGCGTAACAATAAACTCTATAATAACAGTAAGTTTTTTATTTCAGTTCCATTAGCAATTCATTTCCAGAGAACATTTCATCAGAATAAGTATTATGTGTGCAGGAATGTAAAAAAAATATAAAATTTTTGACATTTTATAATTTCAGAATCAAGCAAAAATTTTATGAAATACTCTAAATTCCGTCTTCATTATATTTTTAAAATACACTAGCCGAATCTTTGAGAAAAAATACAAGTTGCAGAGTGAAATTCTCGTACAGTAAAAATGTTAAACATTTCGATAAAAATAAGTCTCCATTTTCTGAAAAAAGATACCTGAACCAGATAGACAGACTAGAATGTTGTATACTACATACTAGACAGAAAGAAAGAAAAAAAAGATATTCTACACAAACAAAACGCACGTCACAAAAAAAAAGACAAAATATACACATACAACGTTGTCAAAAGCCTCGTACTCAAGCATATAAAATGTTGACAATTTTGTCCATTGCTTGATATCAGGGCCGGGGATCAAAGACAAGTCTACCTGACCACGGACTAGAAAAAAAAGACTAGTCCGTGTACCTGACTTAAAATAGACAGCGAGCGCTTAAATTGAATAAATGAAGGGACTGGAATAACAAGTTCGGAAAGTGATTTCAGGATAGCTTACATCTAGGTATGTACTAGTACTAGTACTTACCCGATCTACAATATGAGGTCAAGTCTAGCTCTTACAGAGCGAAAACAAACCCGTATTTTCTTTGCAATGGCATTTCAATATCCCCGCTGCCGAATCTTCATACAAAAAGATTTTCGTTTTAATAAAACTGGTACATAGTTTCGCCGGCGTATCTTTTGTTTGTGGGACAAAAGTACGTGTACTGCCATAGTGCAAGCTTCATTTCATCTAGCCATTGTTTTCGTAGAGAGTTATGAAAAATTCGACTTCATTCATCATTCTGCGTTGCATGCTACCTGAAATTTTCTTTTTGAATATAGCACAGTCGGCAGCTGAAGTGTTCATGAGTAACCGAAATTAAACAAAACTGCACACGCTTGAAATCCGAATCGAAACATATGTAAAGTTATTTTAATTTTTGATGATACAACTGGGAATAGTTTATGTTTAGAATGTTTTATAGAAGCACATCGTTAAAGAGTTAAAGTTGCTTTATCATACTAGTATTCTTAGTTTTTGGGACATTGACTTGTGCCTTATTTACGTAACTATACATATCATGCAGAAGTCCGAAAGTCTGACAACCAGTCTTACCTAGGAGTATCGTATTACCCAGTAACTGGAGGTCAGATAGGCAGTCGCTCCATGTAAAATACTGGTATTCGGCTGCATCCGATTAGACTGGATGCCGACCCCAACGTAGTTGGGGAAAGGCTGGGTAGATGATGACATATCATGCAAAAAGTTTCGTGAGGAAAGTTTTGAGTATAAAATGTAGATGGCTATAAGAATACGGTAAGTCCAAAGACAAAAGATGGCTAGAAAGGGAGTGACTACCGAGATGAAGATTAACAGAGAAGTATGGGAGAAAAAGACATGTTGCGCCGACCACAAATAAATTGGCATAAGGGCAAGTTAGTGATGATTATGATGACCTACCTTACGTAGTCATTCATGAATTGTCTTTAACCATTGTTAAAAGCAGCTAAATAATAACTTAAATAGATTATACAGTATTATCCACTTGTTACAGAGCGATTAGTTAGGTACGAATCAATATTCCAACCGTGATGATTACAGCAATTTCCTCTTTGGCTGTTCATTGCAGCCGTCAGTGCGCAGCATTCGACCTAATGCGATAATGAATGCTGATCAGTGTGTCTTGTGGGATAACCAAGTAAAGGGTGTGAGACGTTGGTACACACCCTTCTGTGATTATTTCCGTGAGTTCGGTTCCCTCTTTCCGTTTTCATTATTTTCCTCATACAGAGACTGCAAACTCCCCTCTCTAATCAAAACGTAATTGATTTAAAAGTTATTTTGCTTTGGTTTTATAATCTTATTTCAATGTTTTTCTTGCTAGATAGACTTATTTAGAATCGACATAGAACTGTATTGACGCTGATCAATTTAACTAGAATATTCCATGGAAATAAATAAATATGTCGGGCCATTTTTATAGTGCTCGTAACTATTTATAACTGATTAATAATATTCCAGTATACAAACTCACAATATTGTACCTATACAACGTGTAACGTTAAATGCGCAAAACCTGAAAATAGTTTGATCAGAATAACGAGCAGAATTAATTGAACCACTTTTTAATAAAGTTAACATTTTTCAAAAAATCTTCATTAAAAACGTTGCCGTGTCTATTTATTAATAGGTCAAGCAAGCCAATGTCAGCGCGGCGCAGCGGCCCGGTGACGACTCCTCCCTCGGTAAAGCGTCGTCGCAGACGCAAGAAACGATGAGAATGGCCAGTAAAACTAAAACAGCACATAAAACCTTTACTATTTTTTATTGACTTATTTTCTCTCTGAAATAGGTCAGTTGAATTAAAAATCAGTTGGGGTGTCTGAGGTTTTGCGCATTTAACGTTACACGTTTTATATACATGTTTAAATATAACAAATAATAACATTAGGTAGCCACAAAATCGTTTGCCAAGTATTCAATTATGTCTAAAATTACTTTACACAATCTACACTGACCTACGACTAAAGCCCACTGCAAGAAATACGCTTGAACAAACTCCCAACACAATTTTCTTTGTTCGCGACAGTACTACTTCATAACACAATGGCGGGAGGGAATAGTTAAGTATCGAGTAGTAATAAGAGTAATAACTTGGCTTGGCTTACATAGAACTTGGGCTTAAGTCTGGCTTACATTGGTGGAGCTAGTGGCTCAGCGGGCGGGAGAGTACTTGATAGTAACGTAAATTCAGTTCATAACTTGCCCAATGTGCTAGTCGAAAGCTTTGGTTTGCTAAGAAAGCGGTTAACGGGCAAACAATAACGGCTGCCCAAACAGTGCGTTTTTGACAATACTAGTGAAATTAACAAATTTTCATGACAGCCAACGCTCTTTTACGAAACAGTAGCTTTAGCAGGCTACGGCCGGAAAGGTTTTTGAAATAGTCTGTTGGCCCTAATGGCTTCGTTCTTCCTAGAAGCGAGTCTTTTCAATTAGGCCAGTAGGCACTACAATTTTTGGTTATCCATGATACGTAACACGTGTATTGTGTTACGTATCGTGGATAAATGAAAATTTCTGAAAATTTTACTGCGTACTACGAACTAGACTTCTCTGTAGATACGATTCCTGTCACCCTTTTTTGTCGAACCCACATTGGGTTTATTCAGTTCAGTACTCTACTGGATTACTTACTCGACCAATGTAAACTGAGCCTTAAGGACAAGCCAGCGCCTTCTGTTTGCGGTAATTAGATAACTTGGTAGATATACAACCGCTGCGCTGCCCCGTTGTAACACGACTACTTTGTACTTGTTGCCTGGTAATTAGGACATTAGCGCTGTCCCTCAAAACCTAACGACTTGCTGTTCAAAACATACAATAACCCATTTATATATTATCATATCACACACCACAACTTTTCTATATTATCAAATCTTACCTATACACATCTTACATAGACACACACTTCCCTAAGTGTTTGTTATTCCAGCGTATAACACTCGTGGGCTGCAGCTGAAAATCAGCGTCAGATGGTACACCTTGTGTTGTCATTTGACATTATGCTGGGCTGAGGCCCTTTTGGCATTATAATCTTTGCTTTCTGTTTTTCTAGTTTTAAGGTGTATTTATTTTGCTGTAATGCCAATAAACGCATGTTTTCTTTTCTTTTAATTTACGTTCAGTCTTTTCTATAAGTTAAGGAGTTGTTTTGTCGACGTTGAAAATAGATTTTACAACGATACGGAACGTTTTGTACTTTTTTCGGAGTGCTTAAACTAGCAAACCAGCCGAAAGCGTTTTAATAGTAGAAACATTTTGAAATATGTATAAATGATAATAATTCAGGAATTAAAAGCTGTGCTTATATTATATCCTCATATCGCTAGTCTCATTAAAAACTGGAGCAGACTCTCTAATATTCTACTTTACGATGTGAAACGTAAAGTAGAATTGTTTATATTTTTTGCAATTATCATCAGTTTGATACTTTGTTGAAAACTTGAACGAGGAAAGCGTATAATGACGAACAAATTGTTCCATGAAAATGGAAATTAAAAAAAAGTTTAACGCTTTCAAGAAATTTTCGGAGTAGGTAAAATAGGCATACTTTTGAAGGATTCCAACCAAACGCAAAGAATGCTGACATAAATGAAAACCACTCGTTATTTCGTATAATGTCGTTTAAATCTTTGTCCACAATAGTAAATTTGGTATTATTGCCATTATAAACGTAAATGTTGACAATACTGTCCCTTTCCTCGGGCATATTTTTTGTTAACAAGGGTATTATACGACTTAACGTGTTCCCTTGAAATACGAATATTTCTGCGACCTTTGTCAGCATTTATTGAAACCCATTTTATTCGCAACGGGCCGTATTAAGTTATCATTGGATGTGCGTTCTAATTTGAATCATCTGTAAACAAGCATGCCTTGTGTTATACCAACAAAGGATTTCAATAATCCACCATTGCAATACGGCCGTCTTTTCAGTGAAGCGGGTATGGGTATAGGCGTCTGTTGATGCAGGGCACGTAGTCAACTTTCAGCGGAGAATCGGTGGACGCCTGCAAAAGTTAACCCAAGTGTCATTCGCCCTGCAACAAGAAAGAATTCTTTGCCCCACTTGTCAAACTTGTCACAGTATATTTCCGTCCTTTTTCTATAACACGTTATTTTACATAGGTTGGTATGTTTGCGAGATCGCAGTCGCCAGGGAAATTACGTAAAGGTGCTTGTGTCAAATTGCCCAATATCACGGAGATGGTAAAGAATCCTAATACACACGCATTACTGTCGTTACGGGTACGGGCGCTAGTCGTATATTCTGAATACAGGGTCAAATTAAATTAGGTAGCGAAACTCTCCAGACGTGATAGGTATCGATAACCATATACGGTAAAATAGAATACTCGTAAAAAATAATTTGATGTTTGTTTTTTTTGGGGTCAACACTGGTAGTTTTGTTACATGAACTTTGAGTTGAGAGAATCGGTTTTCTTTTATTTTATAGTGTAAAAACGATAAAATAAATATCGATATCTAAAGATATCGAAACCAACCACAACTATGAACTTTACACAAAAAAAAAGAAGAAAATACAGACTTTTAAACTGATATTTCTAGACCTTCAAAATAATTTCTTTTTGTTTGATCATGTGTAGGTACCGCGAAACTCCGCAAACGTGGTCGTCTGTTGAGTTTCACTAGCTAACTTGATTGGTCCTGTGTAGCTGCATCTCACGCTGACAGCCACATAATTGATGTTGTGTGTGGCGTGGTGATAAATGTAAATCACTTGTATTCAGTTCACGAGTACAAACTTGTGTACCTATAAGTAAATTAAAAGTTGGTCACGTTTCCCTCTTTTCCAAATTATCGCGTCGTCGCTCGTCCAACTCCTAGTATTCGGAAAGTTATAAAGTTGTAATGGATACACGCACTTTGTGTGTCAGCCTGGTTAGTGCGTAACACACTATCTGTAGCAATGGGTTTCATTTTGACAGTTCAAAAACATTCATTGCGTTATTTACGTTGTTGAGTAGACAAATTTTTCGAACATATGAAGCAATGGATTAGCAAGATACTCCAAAATTATTCAGATTGAGATTGATACTGTAATACACAATGAGGGTGCTGTTCATATATTTATGGAGATATGTTCCTTAGCATTTGAATCTCTTTTATATTTTACAGCTGTTTTAGTGCAGAGGTCGGCGCGTATGAATAAATCACTCAATATGAAAATAGAGTGATTGGTGATGAGTCTGTGTGTACCGTGTTGTCTTGCTTGGCAGTCGGAGCACGTCGCGCGTCGCTCCAAGTTCTAGCACTCGGTGGCTTTCTGGGTTCCAGATATTTGTCAGTGCTCAAGCGTACTAAGTATATCGGACGCACGCCGCTCTTTTAAAACTTGGCAGTGGATACTTTTCGTACTGTTCGAAAGGCACAGGTTACAAAGAACATAGTTTTGTATGCAAATTGTTATTACTTTCTTTCTTGATTTCTTTGAAGCGAGCTACTTTGGCTAGATAGAATGTTTTATTTGTTTTTTTATGTAGGTACCAAAAGTTAAGAATGGGCGCCAGCAGGGAAGAGACATATTTATAACATTTTTAAGGGGACCATTTCTATGCTATAATTTTATCGCTGAGTACTATTTGAGTGATCTTGATACTTGGCATGACTGCATTTAGTGATAATGTGCTAACGTGAGTTTAATAATTATCTTTAATGCCTACACGTTACGGCCTTTTGGCACAATGTCACATAAGACAGCACATTTAAGTTGGCCTTCGGGGTAATTGCGTAACACACTATCAGTAGCAATGGCTTTTAATTTGACAGTTCAACAACATTCATTGCGTTATTTAGGTTGTTGAGCTACATTTTTCAAACATATGAAGCAATAGATTTACAATATCCTTCAAAATAATTCAGGATATGATTCATATTGTTGCGTAAGTAGGATGCGGTATATAAAAATACTAACCTGAAAATGTTCTCAAAACAATATTATTCGACGTTTCACGCACTCAGTATTGTAATCCCCTTTGTTTTTAAAAACTTTCATTATAAGGTCAGATCATCGATAATATGAAGAGCCATATTTTTATACGACTCCTATTGATAACAAACGTATCTGCGTAAAGCTTTTTATTTTCCAATAAAAATATGAACACCGAAACTGAAGGAAAATGGACCATATCTTTTTGTGTCAAAGTAAATATATCCATAGGGCTTATCATAAAATAACCTTCAATTTTTATACTGATTTCTTATCGCTCGTAAAAAATATAGATCAGAATTTTTATCTCTTCTACTTAAAGTATAATATAATCAAATTATCACATATAGGTAAAACCAAAACTGTTACTTGAATATTTATAAAAAAATAATAATTGCTACGAGGTGTGGGCCACGAGTCTGATGTCGAAAATATAGTTTTTAGAATGTTTGTCCGTTTGTCTGGATATCTATTACCCAGTAACTGGGTTGTGGAGGTCAGATAGGCAGTTCAGATAGATAGTTCAGATAGATAGCTCCATGTAAAATACTGGTATTCAGTTGCATCCGGTTAGACTGGAAGCCGACCCCAACATAGTTGGGAAAAGGCTAGGCAGATGATGTCCGTTTGTCTGGATGTATGTTTCAGATTGTCGCAAAAATGGCTGAACGGATTTGGATGAATTGTGGCATACAGTTTATAACCTGGATTAATCCCGCTAAGCACGTTTAAGCACGTTCACGTGGGGTTTTCCCCGGGAGCTGGTGAAGCCGTAGGCAGAAACTAGTACGTAACGAAACATGGAAATTATAGGAAATTATATTTTTATTTCCGTAGGCAGATTCTCAAGACATTAAGTAAGTTAAAAATTATCACGCAAACGTTTTCCACTCCCTTATAAAATATTTCTAAAATCCCCACTCTATTACGAAAATGACGTAATCAATAAAGTACGTTATCCTGTTTACTCACCAGTTCGTAAATAAGGTACATAGTCTGTGGTAAAAGTGCTTATTTTTCAAGTTTCAGAGAAATAGTGTTTCGTTATTTATAAATAGGTAAAACTTTAGCCAGGCTGAATAGCGGATAGTTTTATTACAAAGTCGGGCTACGCCTGACGAGTTAGCGTATGAAAGGCAGTCTAGAGAAAGCTGTTCCGAAGACTTCAGCCTTGAATGCGTTGGACGGCACAACTTTCCGACTTTTCCACTAGTTCCTCCCCTTTACGCAACATCAAGCAAGTTTAATTAAAAACATCGCCTTAATAGGTATCAGCCATTTTCAAAGCGGAACAACAAAAAAGTTTTCATGTTTATTCGAAACAGTACATTTCAAATTAAATGTTTGTTCTGAAGCTAATAAAAATGTGAAGCATTTATGTTTGCTGGGATTTTCTTGTCCGTACTTTTCTGGTGTTATTATGATTTGCAAGAGATAAGAGATTGGAGATTTCTCTGGCGTGATTTTTATGAAGAAGATAACATTTTATGGCATGTATTAGGTATATAATTCATCGAATTCCAAATCATTATCATTTAGATTTCCTAAAAATACTCATCGACACACACTGATATAATGATTGAGCGTCTTGTTGAGAACCTCAAAAAAAAGATATTGAAATCATCTTTATTTTAATCACTTCTGAACAACTGTATAAATGTCCGAAATAAAAATCAAACGTCTACAGGCGGTACTTTATAAAAATCAGAAGTGATAAGTTATTAAATGGAATATGTTCAACTCAAAATCAACGGCTTAGCGTGCTTTCCGAGGCATGGAGAGGTCCCGGTATGTAAAGATGGTCACCCATCCACAGGCCAACTGCGGCAAGCGTAGCTTAACCTGATCGATCGACGTGTGCGGCTGTTATTATTAAGGCACAGGCCCCTCAAAATGTGCATTATACCTATGTCCCCGTTAAATCCTGAAGTTTCCTCTCTCCTACATTTTGCTGTGACCGACAGGGTCTATACGAATGATCTCATTAAATTTTAAGTTACCACCTAAGTACACATTGTGGAAAGCATTATTTGATTGAATCTTGAGTATCTAATCTATTTAAATCCGTCAAAACAATCAATAATGTGCCATGTATTCGTAAAAGGTTATCTTTTTATTTTGACATGCAGTTTTTCGTCATGGGTGTAATTTTTTATGATTCTCGAGGTCACTGATAGGGAAAATTGAACCAAAATTTAAATCCAAGATGGCGGCTATTTAATTTTGGAAATGATTCGTCATGGATGAAGTTTACAAATTGTTTTCTGTTCAATTAAATATTTTTCATTTATATTTGTCTAGCTTTGCTTAGTTTACGTTAAGCCGTTGCTCCCGGCTGTCATTCGTGGAATTTTGACAGTCGATACGGGTTGTTAGAAGCCCAAAAGTCTGACAACCAGTCTTACCGAGGGGTATCGTATTACCCTGTAACTGGGTTGTGGAGGTCAGATGGGCAGTCGCTCCACGTAAAATACTGGTATTCAGCTGCATCCTGTTAGACTGGAAGCCGATCCCAACATAGTTGGGAAAAGGCAAGGCAGATGATAATTTGTTTAGCTTGGCTTAATCTATGTTTTGCCATTTATTTATGATCTGTTTTCATAAAAATAGGGTAGCCACATCGTTAAATTTAAGTTCCGCTGGACATAAAGTACACTATTTCCTCTAGCGTGCTCCGTATTCAATACAAACGAGTGAAACAAAATCAATTTCGAATGTTTGTGATTTATTGAATTTTTTTTTATGTTTCAAAAACAATACGTACGGCTCATAGTCGACATATGACACAATATACAAAACAATATAACGATTTAGTACTAACTTAACTGCGCGCTATATACCGGATCATTGGATAAAAACCAACCTAGTCCGTGTGTCCGACACGGACTAGGTTGGTTTTTGGACATGGACAGTGAAGGGCTCGCAGTCGGGATGAATATTTATACATGCACAATATTGGTTTTATCGACAACAAAAATAAATTCATCGATATAGTGCCAATAGTTTTCGAGTAAAATGACTGTGTTGTCATCCGTGTGTGACCTAAGTAATTTGAAAACATTGTAAAAGCCAATTTTTTTTTTTTTTCAAAATGGTAACCGTGGAGTTTCTTGCCGGCTCTTCACCATATGAAACAAGCAATTGGAACCGTGCTCCTATGTACTCGTAGCTTCTGACTTTTCATAAGTGCCCTAAATGGGCACTTATGAAAAGTCATGGGCACCTATGAAAGTTTATGTGAAATAAAATATTTTGATTTTTTCGTGTAACATTTGGACGGACAGTAGGACGAAATTATAAGGGTTCCGTGTTAGCTACTTTTCTACGAATCCCTAAAACGCCAAACGTTTTCAATGATGGTGCTTTTGAAATATTGTTTTGCAGCGTATTACATCAGCGCTCTTGAATTTCCTGAAGGGTAAACATGTATAGTACAGCCACATTTTGGCATTTTTATATTCCGAAAAACCGGCGACTAATTCATTACGTACACCACAAAAGTAGAAAACCTTGCCTACCAGAAAGGAACAAAATCACAAATTAAATAGAGATATTTATATGAGAAGCAGCGGAATCCATCCGACCTTTTCTTTGCCCCAGATCGACCATTTTCCGGTGGCAATTATTTCCTACGAGGGCACGTCTCTGAAGTAAGATACCATTATACAGCGTGACCAGTATATCTTGACACCTTACGACAGCGCTACTTGGGGAAGCAAATGTCAATGACGTGTCAAAAACATAGTAAATAACATAGTTCCTTTTTTTGCCGCGTGTCAAGATACACTGGGCACTCTGTTCAACCGCTTTCGGTGTCGTTGTCGCAATTCTGTGAATGTGTAATCTGTGCATTGATGATATTTCAATGCTATCGCTGCGATTGGGATATTTTCCCACGTAACCTCCCAGTAAGAATATATTTTGAAAGCGATTCTCGATTTTAAAAAAATATTATTTTTCATTACCTATAACTATCAGTTCCAGTTAATGAAAAGGACGCTTATCCGAGTATTTTATGGACTAAAATGTATGAATGTTGAATTTGGTCTGCAGTTGTTAAAATGTGCGCTTCTATTTTAATTCTGTAGATTATGCCAAAATCAACACTTTTGAAGATCACTTTAGTCTAGATCTCTCTAATAGATCTAGTGTGGGGCAACGTTTTTCATCAATCAACACTTTTGAAGATCACTTTAGTCTAGATCTCTCTAGTACATATGTGGGGCAACAATTTAAAAAAAACTTTATTTTTGACCCTTTTTTGAATTTTGAAAACTCCTGACCACTGGGCTTCTATCAAAAACTTTTCAAACATATTTTCTTCTGTGTTCTTTCATCATGCATGCCGCACCTACTCAGCTATAAAGTTTTCACCCTGCATATGCGTGTTCAAAAACCCTTTGGGCTCCCCTACCATCAGTGAAAACAATTTTAACTCTGTTAAAACTCGATTCTAAAAATATTTTTATAAGCGCCTTAGATTTGAAAATCTATTAGATTCTAAAAATATTTTTATAAGCGCCTTAGATTTGAAAATCTATTACTTTGACAGAGTGGTACCTATAACCATATATGTACAAGACGGGTGCAAGAGGATGACGATCTTCGCAGGAAGGCTGGTAGCAACTCGATGAGAGCTGCTGAATGGTGTGTAACTATAAAGGTCTATGTCCAGCAGCGGACTGCTGTACGCTGATGATAATGATGCAGATGGACGTAAGACAGCGATACCTGCCACGAAAATATCTTATTCCTACATAATTATTACACCTTATTAATAATCTTTCAATGTCTGTCTATCTCATGAACGAAAAGGAAAAAGCGTGAATAATCCATCATTTACTCACAGACGTACATATATTGGATTTCCTTTCCTCTCAACATAACACCGACATCCACATTGTCTACCAAAATATACATTTCGTGCCACATTTTGTTTTATATCAATACTGATTTAGCTTTCTATTATCGATATGGAGAATAAACTAGGAGGCTGAAGGCTTGGGATCACAATGCGGATCAAACAACGTAATCCTGAAGAACGATCTTTCATATCAATACAGTATGTCAGTTTGTTTCCGATCAAATGGCTTGTATATCCAGCGGCTTCATGGAAAGCCGAACAAGACACAAAGGGGGCTAAGATAAGCCGTGTAAATCTTCAAGCATACAAATGCGGACTCACTGGGCAGACGAAAACGTTTGTTGATCTCTTTCGGGGAGTTACTATAATATATCATTCTGAAGAGTTTCTAGTTATCAATTTTGCAAGGTCATCTTTGTGGGTTTGTATAATGTGAAGGGGATTTTAAAGGAAATTGCTTTTCGGTGAATGTCGCTGAAGAAAAAATCATTATTTATTTATAAATATGAAAAACTAGCTGTTATCTGCGACTTTGTCTGCGATCCAGCATGAGAAGCCTAGCCCATGTCCGTCTCCAGATGGTTTACCCATGTGCCTTCATCTAAATCCTTTAAACCGTTTTAGCGTGAAAGCTTAACAAACAAACAAACTAACTTTCGCATTTATAAAATTAGTTAGGATTCTGTGGGAAAGAGGTAAAGTGATTCAAAATCGTAAAAAAATAGTCGAGCATTCGATAGACTTTACTTAGTAGCTATGGGGTAAATGTACATGTATGTGGTCGTGTGGAAAAAATACGACTGGGACGTTTCTATTACCTACAGATGGAGGGACGGATTGATGGACAGAATGACAGATAGATGGACAGGTGAGCCTTATTGATAAACACTTAACTTAGAGGTGTAGAAAGACGAAGGTACCGGTTACAGTTTATTTAATGGAAATACAAAGGTAACTATGAAAAAGGCTTAAACAAGTTGAATATTAAACACCTATACACTTACGAGGGCTGCCTTTTAAGTCGTGTCGTTTGCAAACCTCCCGCAAATTAAAAAAAAAAAACGTGGCTTTTTCATCTTTTTTAATTTAGAATTCGAATACAAAATAATGATAGGATTAAACGAACTTACCTGAAGTGAAGTTCAATCCTGATTATATGAAGTACTTAGTCCGAGATAACTGATGTAGATAACTGATGTAGTACTTGCCTTTCCACACTCTTTATACGCGAATTTAAAAGCAAAAGCAGAAAACAAAAATCTCCACCTGCCAATACTAAACGTCATAGTCAATATTTCAGAGCCCCCAAAGAGGGAAAATTAATTTAATACGGAAAATTAAATTAATTGAGGGAGGGCGGGATGTTCTATCTCGGACTAAGTACTTCATATAATCAGGATTGAACTTCACTTCAGGTAAGTTCGTTTAATCCTATCATTATATTCGTACTTAGTCCGAGATAACTGATGTAGATGTTCAGAGAAGAACATAACACTTAAAATTACATAACATTTATTTTTCTCAACATAAAACAACCTAAAAAGGGCAACTTCTGCCTTAAAATTACATACTTAAAAGTTATAGCTAAAATCAGTTTAAATTATTGAGTACAGCTCTAGCAAACATCACTTGGTTAGGTTCATTATATAGTGGTCTGTTATAATGTGTAGCAAAGGACGATGACCTTGGAGACCAACCTACTGCTTTAATGATACTGTCTACCGAGAGACCTGCCCTATAGGCAGAAGAAGTAGCAGCATGGCGCGTTGAGTGCGCGGAAAAACGAGTGATATCTATACCACTGTCTGACATAACTTGTTTCAGCCATCTGCTAATTGACTGACAAGAAGCACGATGGTGCGGTCTTTTAAAAGTAATAAACAAATAATCACATGAATTAGCATTAATTCTTAATCCTCTAGTTACTTCTATATACTGTGTAAGTGTTTTAATGGGACATATTTCAGGTTGAGTAGTGAAATAAGGTAAAATTATTTTAGGTTGATGCCTATCAGGAGCTGATGTTTTTAGAATATCGGTAAAAATTATTTCGACACCAGTAGATGTTAAGTTAATATTGTCTAATCTAATGGAATTTATAGTCTGAACCCTTTGGCCAGTAGCCAGTACTAATAGCATTACAGTCTTTTTGGTGATCTTTTCTAAGCTTAAATCATTCAATGGGTACCAATGACAAACATATGATAAAACTCTCGAAGGATCCCACACATTGCTATATTTTGGTGTCAAAGGTCGTAATTTATAAACTCCCTTAAACCATCGCTTTATTCTATCATCAGTACCTACGTGATTTCCGATAATAAGAGAAAGCGATGACCGATGACAATTTAAGGTTTGGTAAGAACCACCTCTTTGGAAAACCAATGTTAGATAGGAAATTATGATAGGTATGGATGCACTGAAAATATTTATATCATTATCTTTGGTATAACTCCACCACTGCTTTAAGCAGCTATTATATTGCTTTATAGTATTTGGGGATAGGGATGCCATCATTATATCTATTGCGTCCTCTGAGATACTTCTTCGTTTAAGTGCTTCCCTGATAAGACACACGCTCCCAGGAAAAGCTGCTTGTTTAGTGGGTGGGGTTTCCTGAAAGCAGTTAAAAGATTTTCTGAAGGGTTCATGGAAACTATTTCTGATGCTACCATAGACATCAACAACGGGTACCAAGGCTGAGATGGCCACATTGGGAAAACTACTATACCAGTTGCTCTATCTGTCCTAATTTTTTTTAATTACTTTTAAAAGTAAACAAAAAGGCGGAAATGCGTAAAAGAAAAACGTTGACCAATTAACAGTAAATGCATCAACATTCCAAGCAGATGGATCCCTATGCCAAGATATATATTTATCACATTTAGCGTTTACACGCGATGCAAAAATATCTATTTCCGGCATCCCTAGTTTCGTAATTATAACATTAAAGGCGTCAGTTGATAATTGCCACTCTGTATCTATATTAACTACTCGGGACTCAAAATCAGCATTTATATTTTCCTTTGATTTTATATATGAAGCAAATATCCATAACTTCCTAGCTTCACACCACTGCCAAATCTGTCTTGCCAAGCCATTTAAAAAGGGATACTGAACTCCACCTAATCTGTTAACATAAGAAATCGCAGTGGTGTTATCAATTCGAAGCAGGATTTCACAATTTGTTAAATCTTGTGCAAAACATTTTAGTGCAAAAAATGCAGCTAATAATTCACGATAATTGATATGAAAACCTAGTTCTTCATCAGACCATTGACCTCTAGCACTCCGACCATTGCAAAAAGCACCCCACCCAGTGCCTGACGCATCCGAAAATATTTCCAATTCAAAATTATATTGTTTTATCCTACTATGACCAGTGACTATATTTCTTTTCCACCAAAGTAAATCCTGTTTAACTTCTTTACTTATTATTATATTATTATCATAGTTGCCTCCACAAGCTTCAAGGGATAAGAATTTTGTCTTTCTAAGGTTTTTGTGTACACAAAACCATATGCAACTGCCATACAAACAGAGAATAAATTTCCTAATAGTTTTGCAAATTCTCTAATTGTACAGCTGTCTCTTTTCAAGAACTGCTGAATTAAAACAGTTAATCTTTCTTTTTTCTTATCAGTAGGACTAATTGTCAAATCTTGAGAATTAAGATTAAATCCTAAATAATCTCTCACTCTGGAAGGTTTCAGGCAACTCTTTGTGCTATTAATAACAAAACCTAAGTTCTCAAGTAAACTTGTAACATAATTCGTATTTTTGAGACATTCCTCATATGAAGATCCAAGACAGATTGCATCATCTAAGTACAGTACAATACGTATACCCTTGTTTCTCAGATGTTCTACAACAGGCTTAAGCAATTTTGTAAAAACAAATGGCGCTGATGCGAGACCAAATGGTAGACAATTAAACTGATATAATTTACCAAAAAACATGAATCTTAAAAAATGTCTGTGATTTACTTGGACCGGCACTAGGAAATAGGCATTTTTCATATCTATTGTAGTCATATAATCCCTCTTTGATAGTAGTTTACACACAGTCCTGACATCTTCTAATTTAAAATGTGAAGTCTCTACGTACTTGTTAAACGCTTTTAAGTTAAGTATGAACCTGTGAGTACCATCTTTTTTAGGTACAGTAAAAATACTTGAGAGAAATTGACCACAAACTGGGGAGCAAGACGATATTGCTCCTAGCTCAAGAAGCTTATTAATTTCATTGGAAAGAATTAATTTCTCTGTTGAATTAAAATTATTATTGCATGGTGAATAGTCTTGTCTAGGTGTATGTGTAAGAGGGATATGGTAACCTCTTATCCACTGCAATATTACAGGATCCTGAGTCAGTGATTCCCAATTTAAATAAAAATACTTCAGTCTGCCTGCAAATTTTACCTCTACGGGTAGCGGGATCGGCCTCTGGTCATTCCCCGTGAACTCGATGGCACAGAGGCTGGACGACGGCCCTGCTGTTGGCTTTGTCGTGGCGGGGGACGTGACTGGAACCGAAGTTGATGTTGGTATCCTCCTCGAGCTACTCCTTTCCCTCGATGAAAGTGACTTAGCTGGCGAGGAGGTGGTTGCCAGTTTTTTGTCTTCTTAGGAGGTGCTAGAATTGAGCTTGCTTTCTTCATAGCCGACACTGATTTCACAGCATCATCTAGTTTACTGTATAGCCACTCAGACCTCTTGTTATCTTTGAGGTTAAAGTCAAGATTCTTGTCCAATAAGGGACTGACCAGCTTTCTCCTAATATCTGTATATTTATAATGTAAATTACAGAGCAGTCTTGTGGCATCGCTTAAATTTTTGACAATTGTCAAATTATCAAAGTTTGGTTTTGTCATCATGTCTATTGTGTGACAAATAGTGGCAACAACATAGCCTGTATCCTCTTGTCTCTCTTCAAGCATCTTGTCCCTCAATTTCATTGCAGATGTCAATAAACCTGTAAGCTCTATGTTAAGCTTTGGTGCTTGCATTAATTTTCCATTTTCAGGAAAACAAAGGTCTTTCAAAATCTTTTCTTTTTCTTCTGTTTTCATTCCTTCTATCAATATGTTTTCAAATCGTTGTAGAATGTTGATATTGATGATAAATGATAAATGATAAATGATAAATGATTTTATTTTCTGTAAGTAGGTTTGTACAAACACTTTTACATGTCAATCATATTTTTTAAACTAGATGAGGTCGGCGTTTCCTATCTGACTACTCTGAGAAGAAAGGCCGAAACAAACTCAGAGGTCACAGTCTCTTTTAAAGTCCAGACATAATCTTGGTCAGATCATGTGAAGACCATGCAGATTGGTGTCTGAAATGGTCTTTTGAGTAAAGAACCACACAGATTGAGCGGACCTGTCCAGACAGTGCACGCATTTGTCAAAAATTGTGTAGCTCAACTCAGAACTTGAGGAGCCTTACGATTCGACGAACAATACCAATGAAAGGACATTTGGGTAGGCCGCATAAATTACTCAAACTGCCAGACCATGATTAAAACTAACTAAGAAGGAAAAAAGAAAAAAGAAATGACCCACATAGTCTTCACACTCACAATAATAATAATAAAAAATAAGATACTATACAAAGTAAATATCCATGTCATTGTTTATATAAAATTCATCAATGTCAATGTGTATATAAAAATCCGGACATCATCTTTGATCTTTGAGGACCATGTAGATTGGTGTCTGAAGTGGTATTTTGAGGGAAGAACCACACAGATTGAGTGGACCTGTGCAGTCAGTGCACGCATTCGTCATGGGAGTGCCAAATCTTTTTTCAGTCTCTTTAGGCTCCCCGAGCGCCTCTAAAAATTCTTGTGACAATTCAGGCTCTTCGAGGGATACCTGGTCAATGCTGTCTATGATTTCAACATTCTCCATGCTCTCTATGTTGTTCTCAATATTCTCATTTGAGTCTTGAACTAAAAGTAAATTCATACAAGATGAAATAAAGAAAAAACATTTGGTTAACAACCTTTATGTTTAGTGGTAGGTATATGCCAATGCATCAACATCTCCCCTGACTTTTAGAGCTTTATGAACAATGGAGTAAACTATTGTTAGATTTTGAACCAAAATTCTAACTTAATTTGTTGACTTTGAACAACATAGCTCCGCAAACTTATCCCAACGGGATTACGCAAAAGCGTAGATCATATTAGATACCAAGTCGGTATATACACCTTTCCAACGGAAAGAAGCATCGTCGTAACACGAGGATGCTTGTCCATCTCACCCAACGGGGAGACCGCATAGTCGCACCGCGATTATGCTTACAATAATGAAACAGGTACTTTGCCAATTGCAACGCAATAGCTACATATTAATGTTTAAAAACCGAATTTGGTGTATCAACTAAGCTGATATCGTGAAATTGGTGAATTCACAATAGGTAGGATACTTACAATCCTCCGGCTGACGCAACTTGTCTTTATACCTCTTGAGTTTCTTTTCCAATCTTCTGATTCTCTTAATCGCCTTGTCTTCCGATTCTTCAGCTTTTCTTTTAGGCATAATCACAATATTACACTATTAATTTATAATTTCAAGATATATTTTCACAGAAATACACAACAGCGTGCGAGCGCGAAAAAACAATTGACTATGACGTTTAGTATTGGCAGGTGGAGATTTTTGTTTTCTGCTTTTGCTTTTAAATTCGCGTATAAAGAGTGTGGAAAGGCAAGTACTACATCAGTTATCTACATCAGTTATCTCGGACTAAGTACGAATATAATGTTTTTTGATCGGTCAAATGGTTTTATTGTAGCTTATATTCAAAGGTGACAAGTTGGTTGTAAAAATGGAAATATCAAAGGAAAAAATGCGTGCGATAATTATCTACCACATTCAAAGGGGATTAACGCGACTTCAGTGCTTTGAGGAGATCTCTTCTGTGTTTAATGATGCAGCACCATGTCTTAGGACTGTAGAACGCTGGTACTTAGAATTTCAACGTGGGCACTCTAGCTTCAGTGACAAGCCACGTGAAGGTCGTCCAAAAACCGCCATGACGCAAGAGAATATCGACGCCGTGCGGCAGCTAATCGTTGAAGATCGTCATGTGACATACCGTGAAATAGAGGCAGCTGTGGGCATTTTAGGGACTACTATCCAAAAAATCCTGCCTGAAAAACTCGGCGTAAGAAAGTTGATCTCTCGTTGGATACCACATTTGCTTAGCGACGGCCAAAAAGCAGCCCATGTTAGATGGTGTCGCAAAACTCTGCAGCGATTAAACCGAGGAGAGTCAAAACACGTTTATGATATGGTTAGTGGTGACGAGTCTTACGATCCAGATTCCAAGCAGCAGTCAACTGTCTGGGTCTTCCAAGATGAGCCAAAACCGACCAAAGTCGTACGCTCACGGAGCACTTAAAAAAAAAATGGTTGTGGCAAAGGGTGGTCACGTCGCCACTATTGTACTAGAAGATCGCAAGACGGTTAACGCTGACTGGTATACCACTGTTTGTTTGCCACAAGTCATCACAGATTTGCGAAAAAACAACTCAAGACGTCGTATGATACTGCACCATGACAATGCAAGTTCGCACACCGCCCGCGATACAAAGATGTTTTTGAGCACCCAAAATGTCGAAATTTTAGATCACGCGCCTTACAGCCCTGACTTGAGCCCTAACGATTTTTTTACGTTCCCCAAAATTAAGAAAAGTCTTCGTGGTCAACGCTTAAGCTCACCCGAAGAAGCTGTTGACGCATACAAATCGGCCATTTTCACTACCCCCACTTCGGAGTGGAATAAATGTTTTAAAAACTGGTTCGAACGCATGTAAAAGTGTATTAAATATCGCGGCGAATTCTTTGAAAACCAATAAATGGTAATAATCTATTAGATCGTCTTACTTATTACAAACGACGAGGGGCCCGTGGCTAAATAATAACAGCCGCACAGGTCGATCGATCAGGTTAAGCTACGCTTGCCGCGGTTGGTCTGTGGATAGGTGACCATCTTTACATACCGAGACCCCTCCGTGCCTCGGAAAGCACGTTAAGCCGTTGGTCCCGGCTGTCATTCGTAGATCTTTGACAGTCGTTACGGGTAATCAGAAGCCCGAGTCTGACAACCAGTCTTACCTAGGGGTATCGTATTACCCAGTAACTGGTTTGTGGAGGTCAGATAGGCAGTCGCTCCATGTAAAATAGCTGCAACCGGCTGGCCGGCTGGTATTCAGCTGCAACCGGTTAGACTGGAAGCCAACATAGTTGGGAAAAGGCTAATGATGAAAAAAGGCTAATGAGGCAGATGATGACTTATTTCAAACGTCACAACTTAAAAGGCAGCCCTCGTATTTGTGCAGACAAGGCCCAACGACTTACAAGATGTACAGACGCCAGCACATCAAGCTACCCGAATCTGTCAAATTTTCCGAATCAACTTTGAACCTTATGCTTTAGCGATAAAGTTGAAAATCTATTAAAGAAATCTGACAGATTGTGGTAGTTTAATGTGTTGGAATATTGCCACTGCTCTTAAAACGTTGACGAAAAACATCGTAAGGAAACTGGCATGTCCTAGAATCAAAAATTCGAAGACATGAGACATCCACCAACCCGCACTAGGCCCGTTTGGTGGATTATGGCCTAGGGGGTAGGCCATAATCCACCAAACCTTACAGAGAGGAGGCCTGTGTCACAGCAGTGGGAACATTCTCGGCTGATTATGCTATACTTTTATTGATATCAACGGAAAACTTTCTAGGAAGTCATTGAAGTCGTCTCTTATTCTTTCTTTTTTGTTAATATATTTTATGAATTCCTGAAAGTCACGTAGAAAAGTACTTTTATTCTACGCCTGAAAAAACGTCGTACTAAATTGCTTTTCGCATCCGTCACAATTGTATTATATGACTATTTATTATACCTTTCAATTTTACCTTTACTAAAGGAGTGAGCCAATCTTTCAATGGGACCTATCGTAAAAAAGGGATATACGGGATACTGGCACTGTTTGTTAAAGGAATAGTCGCTGGTTTAAGGGAAATTGGTACATGTACAGGGTTGTAGTATTGTGTTCAGGGTAACGGTACCTATAGGACGAAAACCCAGATGTAGGTAAATCACAGCAGCCGGCCTATTCTGTAAAAATCTCACCGTAACAGCTTAGTTGAAGTGAGATTGAAGTGAGACGTCATTCCACCTGAAGCTAGGGATCGATAATTTTGACAGCTCACTTAAATCTCACTTCAGTTAAGTTTTCACGGTGAGATTTTTACAGAAAAAACCTGCTGATATATCGATGTAAACGAAGCAAAAGGAGTGTGTAAGAATCGTAGCAGATGCCGTTCTGTAGTTTCTGCCTACCCCCATGGAAAGAAGGCGTAAGTTTATGTATGTAAATGAGAGATTTCGTAAAATATTCAGTAAAATATTCACTACGAAGCATTAATTCATCATGAAACAAATAATTTAGCTTTCAAGGTAACTTTGCCGTCCAGTCACATTTTTGGCCATTTTCCTTAAAAAATTCAAATCTGTTACTTTTGTAAGAGCTTGTTTTTTATGTGCGAAATCCGCATAGGATTATGCTAAGCTGGACTATTGTGTAAAAAACTCACCATGAAAACTTAGGTGATGTGATCTGCAAGTGAACTGTCAACAGTGTCAATCCCTAGTATCAGATGGGACAAAAGTTCACTTCAAGCTCACTTCACATAAGTTCTCACGGTGAAATTTTTACAGAATATACAGGGTCCCATTAAAATAGATGGAGAATTTTTAACACAGCGCTCAGTACGTCTTTCCAAAAATATCCACGCAAAAAAAAAAACACTCATAAAACAGATTTTATTTTGACCTAAAATAATAAATTGCCGGCACATTAGTGTATTTTCAGTAGCTGATTATTTTTCTTGTAAGTATCTAATGCGTTTTTCTTATATATTTTTTTGATTGCTAAAAGTTTGTCCATCTATCTTAGTGGGACCTTACATTTTTATGGAAATTCAGTACATTCACACACCTTAGCGCAGATATTTTTCGTCGGTTATCGAAAACAAATCTACTGTTTCACAGAAAAGTGCGATACCTACGCGGTCAAAATGTGTGTAACAGCAATTTTTCTTTTAAATATACGATGAAAAATTTTAACGCAATGAGGTTCAAAATCATGAGTAACTGAATCCAAGGTAAAAAGCTTTGCGTCGATGTTCCTGCCACCGTATGCATATTTTACCAAGTTAAAACCACATCGTATTCCTGGGTATACCGGGGCTGACCATTCCTCCCCCAGACAGATGAATTTGTTCCTACGCAATGTAAGTACCTACCATGTACGGCATATCTCCACCCCCTGTCATATCGATATCGTGTTACGACCCGATCCTCTTACATTAATGGTGTTGATTTTTGTCTATGGGTAAATACGGAGAAATCCTTTTACATTTTATTTTGTTTTTTGTTTAATAACTGCTGTGCGATTCTGTAACCATCTCACCGTGACACCTTGGGTGAAGTGAGCGTGGAGTGAGCTGTCATTAGGGATTAACACTATTGACACTGCTCACTTCAAGCTGACTTAACTTATGATTTCACTGTGAGATTTTTACAGAATCGACCGGCTGTTATTATGAGACTCAACGTCTGTATAACAACGTATTTAAAACAGTAAAACTTACTAATCGTAGCCTGCGAAATAATCAAATTTACTTTATTTATTTATTTTATTTTACCATTTATGTACACACATATATAAACAGACAAGAAAAAACAGAACAGAAAAATAGGTACAAAGGTGATGCTTATTTCTTAAGAAATCTCTTCCAGCATACCTGCGATAGGACATTAGATAGAGAGATGTAGACAGCGTGTGAAAGAGTAAAGGAGACAAAAAGAATACATAAAATCGTAATCAATTATTCACTTAAAAAACTAAACAAATACTATGAGAATATACTTACATACATACATACAAATAAACATACATACATAAATACATACAAACATACATGTATGTACATACATACTTCTAAAATAAATACTTTCTTAATTTACTTATGTTTTTTGTAATTCGCTGGTTAGTGTAAGTTTGTATTTTGGTTAAAATATAATTCGCGACCGCAACTGATACGGCTTTACAGAATTATAATAATTAGAGTCAGCAATACAACTCCTTTTTTTTTTTTGGGTGGGAAATTATCAAATAACTTCTCCCACTCTGGGCGGAGCGGGAGGGCGTGTCAGACTTTTACTGACTAAAACCCACCCGTGTTCCTTCAGTTGCCTGTACCAAGGGCCACGGTAACTCTTTCGAACAACCCGCGACCACGGCAAGCAATACAACTCCTTGAGTTAGAATTGGCCTCATATGTCATGATTTCATGAAATAGTCATTCAATAGGGTAATATGATGACGACTGTGAAAGATGCACCAATGATAGCCGGGACCAACGGCTTAACGTGCTTTCCTAGGCACGGAGGGATCTTGGTATGTGAAAATTGTCACCCATCCACGGACCAACCGCGGCAAGCGTAGCTTAGCCTGATCGATCGATCCGCACGGCTGTTATTACTTACAACCCCCTCGATGATTATAATTATATATATCAATATTTGTTACGGCCGCGAATCATATTTAGACTGATAGTGACCTGTAAGTTAAAAAAAACCTAAGATCATTTGAATTTCACGAGCTACCCAGACGCTTTCGCCGTAAAGAAGTTTAAAAAAGCTTTTATAGATAAACGGAAACAAAATATCCTCTGTAAAAATGTAAACAGATTTACGATCTATTTTTACAATTGAACCCTGGCACTGTCACTCGCAATCAGAGGCCATAAGACCCCTCTTACCTGTGGGAATCACGGATTTAGAATAACCCACTCTCTGATCAATAATATCGCTAGAAAATTATAAGCTTAACTGATATGGTCGGTTACTATGAACTACAAATTTTGTAGGAAGTAGGAACTATAAGCCATTATCTATGTTAACAGAAGAGATCCATTATATACCTAACGTCTGGCCTTTTTTGCCCGAATTGTTAAGAAAAAAATCGTCAGTTATCTCATCCACTCTGTACACTTAGTAGTTTGCTTCACTCTGTATGTTTATTTCTGCTGCATGTATTGCTATTTAATTGTAAATCCGTAATTGGCTGTAAGATTAGCTTATATATTAAGATAAAATTTCAAAGAGCTGTGGATTTTGTGAATAACAAATAAATAAATATGTCACATTCAGACTCCAGGCTGCTACTTAGAAATGCCAGACGGAAAAGCCCAATAACATTTGCCCGACACGGGAATCGAACCCAGGACCTCATGCTCAGCAGTAGCGGTTGCAACCTCTTGACCAGCGGGGGAGGCAGAGGCAGGTATTTCGTAATATTTGTTAAGGAGTCGGTCATAGCTTGCAGAGTAAGCAAACTGAAGTGGCATTGGGCTGGCCATGTCTGTCGAAGGGCCGATGGCCGGTGGAGCAGGCGAGTCCTGGAGTGGAGACCGCGTATCGGCAAGCGTAATGTGGGACGCCCCCCAGCGAGATGGACGAACGACCTAAAGAAGGTGGCTGGGGTAGACTGGATGCGGAAGGCGGAGGACAGGGTGTTGTGGCGCAGTCTGGGAGAGGCCTATGTCCAGCAGTGGACTGCGATAGGCTGAGTTGATTGAAGGAGTCGGTCCGTCCGAAAGATGAAGCTCGTTGCTAATTCCAAAGCGTAGTAGGTGTTTATGGAGAAGAACAGACAAGAAACTCCACGGACGCTCTTTTAAATCAAAATATTGGTTATCTACATCACTCATGTTGAAATGATACATGTGAGAACGATGTACAAAACGTACACGTGCGCAAAATAAAAATTCAATTCAAAAATTAAAATATACCGTGGCAACTAAGATATGATCGACTGGTCTTCACCAGCTCAACCATTTTGGAGGGAACTTAACACTCTCAGCGCCATGTGGCCCGCCGGCCGCCCACAAAGCCCGCTTCTAAAAACAATCATGGCGCTGAGAGTGTTAATGATACAACACCACGTCACCATGCTACCTTTAAGAAAACATGATACATAGATTATGATTATTATTTATGTAAGTATGCCTCATTCTTTCAGTATTATTCACAGGAATTATGGTTCTATTTCGGTGCAAGGCTCGGCTGTGCGCAAACTAGATAACAAGAATATTGGATTCGTGCCCTCGTGAATATTTTAACCGCCCTAAGAACCTTCGTTTACTTTCGTTCCTTCGCAGAGGTATTAATTCCTTTGAATAATCCAGACAGCCGTGATAGGAATCTCTACACAAACGGTATGTTTATACAACTGATATAAAATCTTATGTTATTTTTTTTTTGTATGTCAGTACTGATACAACAAGATAGTTCTTTTTCACCAACTGCGGTTATCAACTCGTCTACGTTCAGTTAGAAGGATCTAGAATAGAAATCCATGTGACGTTATCTGATCCGGCGCGGGCGCATGGTTCTCAAAACAAAACGCGCAGTGCTACGGCGTAGTAAACCGTGCTACGATCTGTGGCCGCTACGCGTTTGGAACATTTACGTTTTAGGAAGTTTTTTAAATGATTTCATTATTTATTTCTCACTTACTTTCTAGTAATGGTCTGGCAGTTCAAGTAATTTATGCGACCTACTCAAATGTCCTTTCTTTGGTGTTGTTCGTCGAATCGTTGAGCTCCTTAAGTTTTGAGTTGAGCTGCATGATTACTGACAAATGCGTGCACTGACGGGGAGGTCCACCCAATCTGTGTTGCTCTTTCCTCAAAAGACCATTTCAGACAGCAATCTACATGGTATTCACATGATCTGACCAATATAATGTCTGTACTTTAAAAGAGACTGTGACCTCTGAGTTTGTTTCGGCCTTTCTTTTTAGAATAGTCAGATAGGAAACGCCGACCTGATCTAGTTTGTAAAAATATAATTGACGTGTAAAAGTATTTGTACAAACCTACTTACAGAAATAAAATAATTAATCATTTAAATGGGAATCTGTTAAAATGTAGTCATTACGTCTCTCATTGCTCCCAAATTGTTCAAAGATAGTTCAAGGTGGAATCTCTACACCTACATTTCGTCAATTATGTTATGCTGGTGAAATACGGGTGTACGTACTAAGGTACCTACAACTTTGCCTCACTCTTAGGGGAATATAGGTATGAAGCTATCATCATGCCTGCCTGTGAGTCATGCTGATGCTAGGGATTGACACTATTGACGACTCACTCCACGCTCACTTCACCCAAGTTTTAACGGTGAGATGGTTCCGGTGAGATGAACGGTGAGATGATCGCACGGCTGTATTCCCTTGTATTTATTTAGGTATGTATGTAGAATCTGTATACATATTTCTCGGAATTTAATTGAAGTGTATGAATAGGCCTGAAATTATAATATACTTGTCTATTAATTATATATTCCACACTACTTTAACTAAGCGGGCTCGACACAATCTATGTAAATAAATAGTTTACTAGCTGTCTCAATTCCCTGAATGAGAAAAGAGCTGAGTGGCTACTCGTACAATTAGAAATTTAGCTGAAATATTTGTGCGAAACTATGCCCGTAGTTGTCTTCTATACCTTCTGGAAGTAAGCTCCCAGTTCCAGTCCAGTCAGTTTCTTGTATACCTAACTATTTCATGTCAATATAAAATATTATTGTTGTGGATGTTCAGTTAAACCTCTGTCCAACCCCTTGGGGAAACAAGCGGGATATTATGTTATGTAAACTATTCTACCTGGTGCAGAGATGACTAGTTTTTATAGTTAACCCATATTTCAAACGACTTTAGAGGACTGCCTACTTTTTTACTTCTATACAAAGCTTTGGTCCGTTCTCAATCGGAATTTGTAGTACCTACCGGTTTTTGATGTTTATATAATAAGAGTGAAAATGGTTAAAAAAAAAATGATTTTTTTCTCTACAGATGCACTAAGTCTAAACGACCATATAATACACCCAATTATTAATGCGTTATAAACTTCTAAGCTTGGAGTCAAGACGCAACCCCTACTAATGAGCATGAAGCTTCATGGTCTGTGTTATAACAGGTTCGACTGTCCAGATATTACCAATAATCTATGTTACATTGTACCAAGAACTGTGATGCGTCGAGAGGCGCGTGTGCCCCAGTTGTTCCACACCGCAAGGTGCAGAAGTCACGCTGGTGCACGGGTGCCTCTCCGGCGCGGCGTATTGTAGATACGTATAAATCTCACTTTATCGATTTGGATATTTTTGCGCTTACACACTTTAAAGTTTAAAAAGGTGGCCTTAAAATAGCCTTATACCTATTATTCCAAAAATATGAACGAGTACTTTTTACTCTTTGTAAAATCAACGCACGCGTTATACTATGTATCTATAAACTATTATTTCGCGGACATTGGTGTGGGTAAAACGTTTACATAGTTTTTAATTTATAATTAAAAACATTTAATTAATTATTTCTTTTTTTAAACTTTATGCACAAGTAAAAAAGTACTGTACAAAGGCGGACTTAATGCCTGAGGCATTTTCTACCAGTCAACCTTAGGGTGATGCAGAGACAAAATATGGTAGGTGCAACATACGGGATAGATAGCTAGGAAATTACTATACAATACAAGAATTAATAACAATACATAGATAGATACATATCTACATACATATATACATACATATAAACAAAATGAACTGTCTGGAGAAAAATGATCGGTAGAGGGGAAAACGAATCCAGCATATCAGCGCTGGGATGTTACGGCCAAACTTCTGACGGATATGTTCACGTGTCTTCACTTTTAAAATTACTTTTAAAATCACTATTACTAATTACTATTCATACACTTACAATTTTTAATTATTAATTATTTACACATTAAAATTGTAATTTGTAACTGTTTTACTCAATGTCCCAATAAAGTAATATAAAATAAAACATTTAAGACACAAACCGACCATAGTTACGATAACATAATTTGGCATTCTCCCCTATTATTAACCAAAACATTATCTATGCTCCTGGATCCGCTTGCAAATTCCTAAGGCCATCGATCAGTTAGCTTTTGGCAACGCCGCGCTGTTCCCGAGGCGCTCAGATTTGGCGGTCCTCCAGTAACCAGCGCATCATTTGGACATAATCTCACAGTCCTCCAAGTCCAATAGTCCACGGTAAAAAAACATTTGCTGGCCTACTAACCTTGGTGAGGAATTGGCAACGTTTGGCCACCGTGTGGACATAAATAATATATGATACACGAATAGTTTGTGCATGAATGTTACGGCTCTGTTTATAGCGAATGTGATTTGTTTTTAAACTATTATTGCAGTTGTATGTTGTGGTCGGTTTATGGAGCTGGTTCTTGAGTTGTTTTTTTTAAATGTTTCTTTATTATTCAAGTTAACTGATCTTTTTGTACGCACCAGTTTCTGCGACACATCAATCTGTTTTTCTTTATATGTATTTCTTTGTGTTATGCTTATGTCATCTCGCTCATTTATGGCGAAGAAAAAAAATTAAGGAACTTGAACCTTTTCAATCGTGGTGATTTATTTTCATTCGTTTTCTCACTAAACCGGGTGCCATATTTAAAATAATCTTTTCTTAGCCATATGGCAGAAATGCGTACCCTTAAAATGTAATCTATTTTACAACCATTTTACTTTGAGATTATTGGCACTATATCAATGAAAAAAAATTCATAATGGCTTAAAAACAAAATAACTTTTCAACTATACCTGGAAAATACTCACACCGTACTAATAAACGTATTATATATTTCTCTCTTTGAGTTGTCAGTACTCGTAATCTGACTTTCGAAAGAAGAAGACAAAGCGTTGTGTATACAACAGACGCTATACAACGTTTATTAGTAAGGCGGCTAAAAAAATAAATAGATAGAACTTAAAAAAAACACTATCTATGATCATATTTTTGAAGAATTCGTTTAGTTTTTGAGATACGGTATATTTTCGGTTACAACCACAAAAGTAACTTTTTTCCAGTTTCTTTGAGAAGTACCGTGAAATACATACATAAGTACCACAAACTTATTTCTGCTGTCAATAAAATCAATACTGTGCATGCGTAAATATTCATCCCGCCTGCGGAGTCCTTCACAGTGCGTAGTCCGACAGTTACTTGGCTGGTTTTTCCTTAGTCCGTAAAGTGGATAAACCGAGAAACAAACCAAAGGTAGAAATTTTTTTACTTACAAATACATATCAGGGTACGTACTAAGGTTCAATAGATTTGTTTCAGGTCTTCCGTTGTTTGCCTTTGTTCTGATTTTAGGAGGATTCGGTATAAGGTCTACAGCCCCTGGAAACACTGACAATCTTATAATAGAGAGACCCGATTACATTCTCCTTGATTGAATTTAGGATATTAAGGTACGCTCCTAAATCTCTCATTTATTAAGTTATCAGTATTTTTTGCAATGTTACTCAATATCGCACTGTTTATACATATTCATTACTGTTTTTATCTGACAAAAATTCATTCTATTTATTTAAGTATGCATACACACGTCACGTTCCAGTATAACACTGATTTATATGCGTCACTTTCACTTCACACATGAGGTCCAGTTGAAAACCAGCGTCAGGCACCAGTTTCCTGGCATTTTTCTGAACTGGGCCTTTTTGGTGCAGCCGTGAGGCACATCCTGTTAATTTCTTACATCGGACTTTACACTTTTTTATTTGTTTTTATCTGATGTATGTCTCAGGTGTATTTTGTGTCTAGTGTGTTCTAAATAAATATATGTATTTTCTTTCTTTCTTGCTTTCTTTTCTTTAAATTGGTTATCTCTAGATCAATATGGTGGTTGCCTGTTTAATTCTTTATGTATGAAGGGGCTGAAAGTATAAGGCGATCAGGAATATAATAGTCTTTATTATGTACACCATACGTACGTGTTTCGAAGAGGGGCTTGTAGCTACGTAATAACAGCCGCACGGGTCGATCGATCAGCAGGGTAATTGCGTAACACACTATCAGTAGCAATGGGTTTCATTTTGACAGTTCAACAACATTCAAGGCTTTATTTACGTTGTTGAGCAGACACATTTTTGAACATATGAAGCGGTGGATTAGCAACATAATTCAAAATGATTCAGATTTAGATTGATAGTGCGTTACGCAATTAGGATGCAGGTTAAGCAATACTTGCTGCGGTTGGTCCGTGGATGGGTGACCATCTTTACATATCAAGACCCTTCCGTGCCTCGGAAAGCTCGTTAAGCCGTTGGTCCTGGCTGACATTCGTGGATCTTTGATAGTCGTTACGGGTCGTCAGAATCCCGAATGTCTGACAACCAGTCCACTGTACAGTCAAAACAAACCAAAATGGATGACGTACCTTCTACGCTAGATCCTTATACGTGTGCGACTGTGTGCATGCGTAGATTTGTAATGTAGCCACAATTTTCTCCCATAACCAGTGTAACTAATTTAATAAAAAAGGAATGTTTTAAACTTAATAATAAAAATTCACTGTATGTATGATTATAACATAATATTCTAATTGGGGTGTTTGGTGGTGTGCGTTAATTCCGGGACATGTTGTATATTAGGTGTTTATTAGGGTGTCCCAAAAAAATCAAAGTCGTTTTTTTTAAACGCATATCCTCTTAATTTTTTACTTTTAAGTCAAAACAATTGTAAATAAAATTTTAAGAAGGTAGGACCTCGGTAACCCGTGCCGACTTACATCAATACATGTCGGGACTTGCTCTCTAAGGCTGACGCGACCTAGTGTGTCGATGTGCTTGTGATTACTCGTTATTTAGTTATAGAACTCGCTTTATTTTCAATCAGTCAACATATCAGTGCAATTACGCAGTTCTAAAAGGGGTATATTTTTGATAGGTGACGTAAAACATCAAATAACGGGTTCAAAACTTCCGTCAAATGGACAAGTTCTAGCAGTTTTATTTTACAATATCCGTGAAGTGAATTTAACTGTCAATGAAAGCGCGATTCTCACTATTGGCGAGTGTATTATATATTGGGAAAAGGCGCGTATTCCTACTAAATCTTTGCCTAATTGTATGAAAAAACTTGTAAACTTATATCAAGTTTGGAGAGACTTGCAAAAAAATGCACAAAAGACACAAATCGTATTTAAGCAACGCCGTCAAGACTTTGTCAACAATTTACAAAATTTGTTTGACATTGCACACGCTGTTGCGTTTCAATTAATAAAAATAAATGAGGACAGAATCTTTTTACAACGGCAAAGAGAACCAGGCCGACCTGGTCACTTAGCAGGAGTGGATAAAAAATTGACTGATAAAGAGGAAAGAGCGCGCCTCAGAACTATCGAAGAAGAAAAACGACGTGCTAAATATTTATCTGAGCCGACTCCTTCGACATCATCTTATGTACCGTTACAAGTGACTCATCATCTGAATCTAATGAAAACTTAGATTTACAAGAGGACGCACCGAAGCTTGTCGAGAACACGCAACCCAGCAAAACACCTCTGCGGAGAGATTTTATTACTCCAAAATTAGTAGCAGCGCTAGATAGGTGTCAATTGAGTATGAGAGATTCTGTGTTCATTCTTGAAGCAACTATTGAATATCAATGCACTTCAGCAATAAAATCACCTTACCAAGATTTGTGCTTTTTGAAATCAATGAAGTCTTACGAGAAAATTGATAAAACGATCTCAAAAGCAGCCTTGCAGAAAATTACTCAGCATTTGTGGCATTTAACTGACGAAATTTCTATATAAGCACTGTTTGATGATGATGTGGACCAAGAAAATAAAGTTAAAATGGTTCAAAATTTAACCAAAGAGAAAGAAAAAACTCATGGAAAACGATACATCCCATCGAAAGAAGAACTTTGCGGTTCATTGTGTGGTAAGTTTATTAAATAACATTGGCATTAATAGTCAAATAAATTTTTACTTTCATTCCTTGTGAAAGTAGTTTTTTGAACACTCTTATCTTATTTTGTTTCTACATCTCTGACTTAATTTCAGTAAAAAGCAAGTCCTTGTTCAACCGCCTTAAAATTGAAGACAGTTTTCTATATGAATGTCCTACTTTGTGGTCAAATAATGCTTCGTTTCAAGAAGCCAGAAAAAAAGTTTCGGCACTGGAGGTAGTAAACGATGTAGCCAAAAGAGCGATTAAGTTAATGCAAGACTTGTGATTCATGGATTAATCACTGTTGAGGAGGAACCAAAACAATTTTTAATTACGTTGCGTACAAGAACACCGCAAAATTTATCCTGACTCTAAAAAACAAACGTTAAAAAGATAATTTGAACAATAATAATATGTTTTAATGTTAATGTGTAAATAATATACAATTTGGGTGTACTGGAGTTTTAATTAAGAAATAAAAATTAAGTTCTAAATTCCTCCTACAGTAAGTCAGTACAAATTTTCATGTGAAAAGTTTGGCATCAAGTCGGCACGGGTTATCGTTGTCCAATCGCAATAATATTTATTATTTGAGTCAATGTGGTCAATCCGAATAAAAATAGAGGGTATGCGTATTTGATTTCGCAAAAAAAAAAAATTCCCTTGTGTCTTGGGACACCCTAGTGTTTATATTTGTAAAAAATGTTGCTTTAATTTGTATTTTATGTTTTTCTGAGTTATTTTGTCCCTCAATGAAATAGGTAGCTGATTAATAAGGTAAGGTAGTATATACTTTAACGATCTCTTGCCGTGTAAATTTGTGTACTTTGGAAGTAATAGCTGAGCATTGATGACGCTACGAGTCCTAATTTTATTACTATTTACGTTTTTTTTTTTTATTTAGATTTTCATTAAAAAAAATCTTATAATAGTGCAAATTTTGTTTTTTCATGTATTGGTCATGTATTGGTCTTGCAGAATTCAAATAATTTGTGTTAGCCATTTTTGTATATCTTCTTAATGTTAGGCGGGAAAAATGCTTTTAAAATATTATAACATACGTAATTGGATTGCGAGGTATGTCTTAAATTAAATTGTTTGTTATGTAAATAGGATATCGGACTTATACAAGGTGTAACTTAAATAACGCACAACCTCTGAAGGGGTCATTGTACTCATCATTATGAACAACTTTTACTATGGGACCAAACCTGAAATCGCGAAAAAAAAATCAGCTGTTCCCTACATTTATGTTCGCATAACTCGTCAAAATGTAGGGAACAGCTGATTTTTTTTCGCGATTTCCGGCTTGGTCCCATAGTAAAAGTTGTTCATAATGATGAGTACAATGACCTCTTAAGAGGTTGTGCGTTATTTAAGTTACACCTTGTATACATAAGAAAAAGCTAGATGGAGTCGACATTTTCTATTTGACTATCTCTGAGAAATGGTGAAATAATCTCAGTGGTCAGTCTCTTTTGAAGTCCAGATATAATCTTGGAAAAAAAAAACCAAACAATACCACACAACACTATGACACAATACTTTAACTTTGGTCAGATCATGTGAGGACCACCGAGTCCAGTCAGTGCTTGTCAGTAATCGTGTAGCTCAATTCAGAACGTTTGAGGAGCTCAACGACTGCGACTAACTTACAAAAAAAAAAAAAACCAAAGGGCACTTAGGACTGATTTTTCCAAAGCCAGAAAATTTTATTGGAGGAATAATTTTTAATTTTTGACAGTTTTTCCTTACAAAAACTGTCAGACGTCAATTTTATTCCACGAATAAACATTCTCTGTAGATTGAAAAATCGGCCCTTAGGCGAAGATGATACTAATCATTGACGGACGTTTCCTCTTTCTAACCTCATGCGGACTTGACACAGGTGACTATGCCGCACAACAAAAATCGACTGTCTAAATAGCAATTCGGCTAGGCCGCAGTTGACTAAAATCGCAAGTTCCACAGTAGACCGCAACGAGTAGTTTCGACTTTTGTTTTGCAGCGACAGATCGCAAGCGGCGGGTGACTAAAATCAACCGTGAAAATGCTCTGTCGCAGGCGATCGCCCGCCGCATGAAGGTCGACTTTTTGATGCAAAATGAACTAGTCACCTGCGATTTTATCTGTTTACTATAATTTATGTAGTATGTATGTGGGGTGGCGGTTCGGCTTGTGAAACGATTTGGTAAGCGACCAGCCGCAAGGCGAAAACCGACCTGGTGTAGATACAGTGGAAACTCGATTAACCCGAATAATTATATAGATATCTTATATCTGAACACTGTCTCTTAAGATACAGGTCACCCTAGTTTAAGAGGCAGGGCTCACCCAATTCATGTACAGATCTTGTGGTTACAGCATAACTATGTACCTAATACCTGTCTTTACTATTGTGCCAACCGGTTGTATTCCATCTTTTACCTAATGTTAATCATACAACTACATTATGTATTTCTTGTCTGTAATTTATTTTGGAATAAATAAATTATTATTATTATTATTATTAATTGTTTTCGTTAGGGATTCGGATAACCGAAAATCCGGAAAATTGAATGTAAGTATGAAGAAAAGCGGGTTTTGTGCATAATTATGTAGTACATATATAATGTTATGTGTTTATTCAAAACAACAATTACATATCAACGAAAATTACTGTTTTTTAAGAAATTATTAAGAGATACATTTTTCAACATACAATGTATGCCCTTTGCCATCGTAGGTAAAAGGGGCGCATCTGAGGAAAGGGAATAGAGAAATATAAGCCTTAATGGTAAGCATGTAAGGTTTATTTTTGTTTACATTTTTGGCCAATGTTCGTCCTTTTCGCTTACTGCGGCAGACTTATTGGTCGTGGTTTGTCGTGGTTGATTGTCCGGATAATCGCGATTCCGTATAGCTCGAATCCGTATAACTAAACCAGTTTCTACTGTACCCCATTACACGCGTTAAACTGTCATATTTTATACTGTCATCCGAAAAACAATGCTTTTACCGTTAAGTAATTGTTACTCACGTACCTACCTGCGTAAGGTTAATTGAGGAAGTAATTATTTAAAAAGATTAATTGACTGTCAGTGTAAAGTGTAAGTAGGCGTTTACTTTGAGAATCAACTATTGTCGCTATCTGATCTTTAGCTTTTGTAGGCGTTGGTAACTTTCGCGGGGGAGGCCACGTTTCTTGGCTGTTCTTGAGAAATACACTCTGATTTTTCTTTGTATTTTCTATAACTATCTATAATTATGGTGAATAATTTTGTCTTTTTTTTTTAATACCTTGCCCCACACCAGGAATTTCTCCTGTATTGTGGGTGCGTTTACAAACATTTAAAAGTCATATACACAAACAGCCAGACCCGGAACAACTATTTGTAGGTCATACAAATATTTGGTCCGTGCGGGAATCGAACCTGCGACACGAAGCGCAGCAGTCAATCACTTAACCATTGCGCCAACCGTGCCGTCTCCTTTAGACTTGTTATACAGCATATATCAGGAAAGGTGTGGTAATATTACCATCAAGCTGAACAACTTTCTCCATGAGATCAAACTTCGTATCCGCAAAAAAAATATGAATTACCAAAATGTAGGGAAGGAATGGGTAAAATAATTAATTAATTAATCAAAGGTAATTCATCATTACTCGACCAAAATGTAGGGGACGTTTTTAGGACTGTTTTAGTGCTTGTAAAAGAACCAGGTGTTCATTCATTTTGGTCATGCACAAGCTGCACCCTGGAACCGTGAAAGTGCAACTTCAGAAACTGGAGAAAAGGAGTGATCGGTTCATGAACAATTGTACGTTCTTAGTACAATTCTTCTCGAAAAAAAAAACAGCCTATTTTTGTCCCACTGGCACAGCAGGGTTGCTTCTTCTCATACAAAGAAGGCGTGAGCATAGGCCCCAGGTTTGCTCAAGGCGGATTGATTTGGCTTGATTTGTACTCATAGTCACATTTAATTTATATCATTATCTTCTCATCCCTAATTCTAAGTATTCTCTTCTCTAATATCTACTCTCCAATACATTACACACCCATGTCCCACTGGCGCAGCAGGGTTGCTTCTTCTCATACACAGAAGGCGTGAGCATTGGTCCCCAGGTTCGCTCAAGGCGGATTGATTTGGCTTGATTTGTACTCATAGTCACATTTTATTTATGTCATTAGCTTCTCTTCCCTAATTACAAGTATTCTCTTCTCTTATATAATATCTATTCTTCAATATATTACACACCCACTCCCTCTCACCGAGAGAGGAGGCCTGTGTCCCAGCAGTGGGAAAAATATCGGCTGATTATGCTAATATATTGTACAGACGCCAGCACATCTAGTTACCCGATACTGTCAAATTTTCCCAATCAACTTTGAACCTTATGATTTAGCGATAAAGTTGAAAATCTATTAAAGAAATTTGACAGATTGTAGTAGCTTGATGTGCTGGCGTCTGTACTAGTGTGAAACAAAGGCTGCTCGCTAGTTACACCTAGGTACATAACCCAATGAACATTGAGGTTCGGGTAACATTAGCCATTATGTATGAAAGTCTTTACGGTGCATTTTCCTTTGTCCTCTATTTTCAATAGCTTACACTATATTTCAGGATTATTTTCAGCACAAATATTTTTCTTCTCTTTTACAGGTTTAATGGCACACTGGGAGGAACTTTTTACTTCATAACTAGCCGGTAGCTGCAGGGGTACTTACTGAACTTGCGTTGTAAACACTTTCAAGTCAGAGAATAGATGGCGCCACGCATGGTGCAATGAGGTTGCTAACAACGATAATTCATTCATCAAGTTTTGTGCTCAACTTCAGATACTGTAAATGTGTTTTTTCTCGACCAAACTGTTTTGAATTTTTAACTGGTGCCATGGCCTCAGGTTTTGTCAAGATTTTTCATGAAACCGTTGATTTTGGGGATTTTCAATAAAAGACGGCTATATAGGTTTGTAGCGGTATCTACAAACGCCACATGCGAACTACGCGTCATACTGACGTCACACGAAATCCTGCATATCGCAAGCAGAGTTTACCGCGTAACTAGCACATATATACAACGGCCCAACATGAATCATCGGGCAGTTGCCCGCCAGACACAACAGCCGTCTGGTCGGAGGATATCCTCCCTTTTCTGTGGAGGGTGAGTGAACTCCCTCATACCTCTATAGGTTCCACTACACATACATAAACTCACGCTTTCTTCCCAAGGCGGTGGGTAGAAACTACAGAACGCTACCCTGCTACGATCCTTACATATTAACAAAACGAGACAAGAGGTGAGATGTAAATGGGAACGCCGCGCGCCGGGGGAGAAATATAGAGCGATCTTATTGGTGATGTTTTCCAGAAATGTCAGGTGCGCAGTACTCGCAATCAGCGTGCGTGTTTGACCAGATGTATGTACCTAAACACGAGGCAAAAGGTAAGGATCATAGCAGGTTGCGTTCTGTAGTTTCTGCCTACCCCTATCGGAAGAAGGCGTGAGTTTATGCATGTTATATGTGTTTGAAGAACTAGAATTTGCAATAAATATTACCCGTGACGAGGACGTGTTATTTTCCGATATTCCAAGATATTTATAATCCGTTCGTGATCTAGTTCCACGTGCTATAAAAGCCGCAACACTGACATGACCCATATTGAAAGTATAGATCTGAATGACTGAACATAAATTGAATCCGATGATCGATTTTTAACAGGGTAAAATGTGGTTGCTTATCCTAGGGTTTCTTGACTGGGGTGGCCACCACATATCGTCCGCAATTTATCGTCGAATGTCGTCACTGAAACGTTATTCAAGAAAGTAAGTTTGTGTGTTTCCCTAGAAACCGTTTTTTGACACCGTAAAGTCAAAGCTCGGTGCCATCGATTTCGTGACGACCGTCATTGCGTTAGTTATATGGTGGCAATCGTTATCGTAGGAAACCCAAGCTTTACATATTTATTGTAACTAATAAACAACCAAAGAATGAGGTATAAAATAACCTAATCTTAACAAGGGATTTTAAAAAAAAACGAACTAAAGTAAAATGAAGTTAGGGCGCCCACGAACATCTTAAGTTGCCCAGCAAGTTTTTTGTTTCTGTCGCTGCTGTCTCCTCGCTAAGATTTGGACGATGTGCACAAAGGAGCGACACCAACGCTACTTTTTTGTTACATTTTCGGTTGGGCTGGCAACTTTTCTGTCGCCGTGCGCAAACTTGCATTGCAACCAATAGACGGGCGACAGTTGCGTCCAAACCCGCGGACAAAAATGTTTCCCAGCTGCCAGCACTTTCATACAAACCCGTAGACTTGATGTGAGAGACAAATTAATTGCGGAGACAAAAGTTGCTCGTGGTCCCTAAGATCAAAACCGAATTTACATGATTGTTCGGAAATCAATCGTTCAGTTGACATCGGTATACCGTAAGCTCTCGAGTTAACCGCAAAGAGGTGTGACCGGGTGGCATTGTCAACGACAAATGTAAACACGGTCCCTTGTTCTTGTACCGCAAATCCCTTTGGACGTCTTGACGTTAGGCGGTACGAGAACCATTTGATATCGATGGGAATGGCTATATGTTCATTTTTTTTCTTTTAATGTAATTGACTAACTGTTTCGAGGAATAGGGCCATCAGCCAATCACTGCGGACTGACAAATAATCAAGAATATTCTATGATTGTTTATATTATAATTGTTTATAATATTGTTTATATGTATATGCTGTGGATAACGGTGTGAGTTTCACATTTATATAATATCTTTGTTTATATTATTTGCGCAAATATAATGTGTTACTGTTTGTTTGTCCCAAATAAATAAATAAATAAATTTCTACTAAAACATGTTTTAATTTTAAAATTACCTTTATCACATCCTCAGCGGCAATACGATGTTCTAATTATTTATGAAATAAAAATTCGTACCTTAGTAGACAGAATTTATCGAGTTGCAATTTTTATTAAAACACACTTTCCCAAACAAAATAATGCTTTATAATAAACCTTTTTTCAATTAAAGTACAGTGTTCAATTATTTTAGTGTTATCAGTGGTATAGACCGCTGTGGAGCCGTGTGGAAGAGGCCGCCATAAATGAGATTTACAAATAAAACAAGCGATGGTTCGCATTAGCTCTGTATCCAGCTTAGCAATGTAATGAAGCGGAGTACAGAAACAGTTTTAAAACTTACTTCTTATTCTCTTGTCACATAATACATAATAGTACTAAGTACAGAGGGGACACTCCCTTCCTCACACTCATATCAAATACCGCACCTCACCCCGCACTTCGAGGTATTCGTCGCTGAATCAAGCAAAGGCGCTCGTAATGGTAAGAACCGCAGCGCTGTACTGCTGACACCAACACACAATTCTGCGATTTAAAAGTTTTATTTAAGTTTTAATCACGATGGTTGGATATTTTACTTTATTTGGATGCTTATCTTAATCGAGCAATATCAGCATCGAGCAATTAAGTAATATTTAGTCAGGTACCTTATTTTGTCATTACTGATTGAATAAAAAAAGTTTGAAAATAAATACGCTATTAATTGACACCACTTTCATCTTTTTACACCCAGGCCCAAGATATTATTTAATCGCTTCAGTCTCCTTTTATGACGACGAAGTCACGGGCAGAGGCTAGTAATATAATATAAATACGATACGTCCATTCTGTTACCTACACATTTTTCTAAACGAAGGAAAACTTTAAAAACAAATGCAAATGAAATTAAGTGAACTGATAACAGCAACGCAAAACCATAGAAACTAGTTTATTAGCAGAGTTCTGTAGTTTGACTTTGTTGTTAGTAAATTACGAACATTGTAGGTCCGGGCTATTTTATGTGTGAATACATTTTATTGCCTTAGTTATGTGCGCCAGACTGGTCCGTTGATTTAGTGGATGCAACATTATCAATAAAATTCATAGTCTGATGTTCCGGTACTATGATAATTTTCATGGCGAGTCATTTTGTAATGCTTTGTATTTTGTCGCAGGAGCACGAGGTCATGAGTTGGACTCCCAGGTCGAGCAAAGTATTATTTTAACCGACTTAAAAAAAAGAGGAGGTTCTCAATTCGGATGTTTATATAATATACAAATATATTTTTTTATGTATGTTCCTCCTGTTTTTTTATGTACCTATAACTCCGCCATTTACCTATAGACAGATTTGCAAAATTCTTTTTTTAATGGATAAGGTATATGCCTCAGGGGTGGTCCCGTATCAATTTAATTAACTTTGTTTGGGTAGTTTTTGAGTTAGCTTCAATGATACGATTTTTCCACTTGGTTTATATTGAAGATGTTTTAATAACTTCCGGTCACTAACATTTACATAGCAAGTAGTGTTAAATGAATTTGTGCGCGGTAGGTACAACTAAAAAGCGAAAAATAACTTTAATTTTCAAAACTAATATACCTACCAATGTGAATTGTATGGGTATTGTATACTAAGGTATTTTGTGTCAATAAACTTATTTTATTTATTTATTTCGGAAGTCGGTGTCAAAAAACGGGAATGCGGAACCAACGACACCGACTCCCGAAATTAAAGTTGTTTTTCACTTCGTAGTTTATTTTTTTTAGAATTGGCTTGTTTTTGTAAAAATAGTTTTTTTCTATTAAGACTCTCAGTAGCAGCCCGGTGTCTGGGCTTTGTGGCAGGTGATGGCAATAGGTTTGCCTCCTATTACATGGGATTTACCAGGTGTACCGGAAAGTTTTTACCGGTTTTTCTGACAGATGCCGCTAGCCGTCAGTATGGGATAAAATAATTTACCATATATGTCATTTTATTCTACTGTCATTAACCTTCAAAAACTACTCATTTTCATTTTGACTAAATAATAGTGTCATAGTGTTGTAGCTCTGTGAATACGTCGAATTTCGTACTTGACAAAGAGCATTTGCGGCATGCATTGCTTTTATTATTTCATCAAAAGAAAAAGGCCATTGAAAGTCATCATTTGCTGGTAAAGCGACGCCATTTTTAAAATTCATTTATTTTCGTTATACGTCCGCGTTTGGGTCACAGAAATTCATGTGTGTACCAAATTTAAACTTAATCGGTCCATTAGAGTGGTAGCAAATTGGCTTTGACAGACGGACCGACCGACACACGAGTGATCCTATAAAGGTTCCGTTTTTTCATTCCGACGTAAAGAACCCTAATAACGGTTTTTAAAATTATAATTTCAATATATTGTGTAAAAGCATGGCATTCGTATGTACGAAAAAAAACAAATGAAAGTCAATCAAACAGTCAAATTCGCGCGAGTGATTTCGGCGGGAATCGGGCACATGCAAGTAATGAGTTTTAAATAGGCAAATTCAAAACACGTCGAAAAGTTTTGTCCTATTCAAATTGTTTAGTTTAGAGTTAGTCGATTTTCGAATAAAATTATAATGCATTGAAAGGTGCGCATGCAAAATACAACTAAATAATTAAATTTATACAGTGTGACTTGTAATTTGACGTATTCATGCCAGCCGGTCGATTCTGTGAAAATCTCACCGTGATATCATAAGTGAAGTGAGCACTTTATAGTGTTAATCCCTAGCGAATGACAGCTCACTCCACGCTCACTTCACCCAAACTTTCACGGTGAGATGGTTACAGAATCGCAAGCCTAGGCTCTAATTAATTATGAGCACTTAACGATTCCTTACTTCGAAACCACTTCAATTCCTTAGCTAATCCCGCCAATCTCGCGTTCATTTCGCGCGGTTTCGTTCATTGTGTCATAGAGAATACGGCTCCAGGACGTGATAATGGGACCTATTTTAGGATTCGAGAAAAAAACAATTTTTGAAAATTACCCCGATTTCGTCACTAAATATCTCTTTTCTCTAAACTCTCAAATTTAACGGTCTCACTGAAAGCCATTCAATTTCAGATTTAATGATTTTAGTTTGTTAATAGTTTTAGTTATGTTAGGATATTATATTTTTATTTTATTTATTAATTACGATTTAAGTTGTTTTCTATGTAAATTTCATTTTCATTCGGAATAAACCTGCAAAAATATATTGAATTATGACTGCAAAAAAAACCGCTACTAAAAGTTTTCGGGAGAAGCTGGAATTATATACAGGCATACAGAGTCAGCATGCCTGTTTTTATAACGTGCAGTGAAAATGACGAAACACGGGAATGTTCCCATATGTCACCTTGTTCACCCATCCGTGGCACATTTTTATGATTGACCTGTTTTGTCGGATATTGCGCTTTATAATTTATTATTATTCGAATTCCGAGGAGTTTTGTATATTCGAGGTATTTAATTCCGATAATTTAATTGTTATGTTCACTTGTATTAGGTACCGAGTAGTTTTTGCCTACGTCTTCTCTCGCATGGATGTCGGAAAATATCCCACGGGAACGTACTACCTGGATTAAAAGTATCCTATGTGTTAAACCAGGTTATAAACTACCTGTGTGCCATCTCATCCTCTCAAATCTCATCCAAATCCGTTCAGTCGCTTTTGTGCCAACAAAATTCTAAAATCTATATTTTTATCATCTGACTTGTTCCCACACCTCGTAGCAATTACTTTTTTTCAATAATATTCAATATACAGTTTTGACATCGTTAATATTTTGTTATATGTATAGAAAACTGCTATGCTTTGGCCTCCTCTATATATTAGGTACAGACGCCAGCATATCAAGCTACCCGAAACTGTAAAATTTTCCCAATCAACTTTGAACCATATGAAAGTTGAAGATCTATTAAATAAATTTGACAGATTGTAGTAGCTTGATGTGCTGGCGTCTGTACTATGTCGGATAGTTTTTAGACGTTTGCATCCAGCCATTCCAGACAGGTAACATACCTGTCTCAGATCGTGTGTTCATCTAGTGCACATCTCAGCTTCTACAGGTCATTATAAAGAGACTTTCCTTTCCTACTGGTTGACGGTTTTAGGGTTCCGTAGCCATATAGCCAAAACGGAACCCTTATATTTTTGTCATGTTCGTCTGTCCGTCTAGATGTTACTCGAAGACCAATTGCACTATCATCCTGGCCTTTTCCCAATTATGTTGGGGTCTGCTTCCAGTCTAACCGGATGCAGCTGAATACCTACCAATGTTTTACATGGAGCGACTGCCTATCTGACTTCCATAAACCAGTTACTGGGTAGTACGATACCCATAGATACGATAGACCATTAGCACTATATCGATTAAAATTGAAAATCACGTGTAGAAAAAAATGCTTTGAGTCACAGTAACAGCCCGGAGTTTGGAAGTTGGCGGTGTGACACCACCGTGCCTCGGAAGGCACGTTAAGCCGTTGGTCCTGTACCTGATCTCTCTCCGGTCGTGTCGGATTGCCGTCCCATCGGACTATGAGAGTGAGGGAAGAGTGGGTGCACCTGTGTCTACGCACACACTTGGGCTAATACACGTATCTCCCACGTAGATGGCTAGTCTCCGTTGAGATTGGCTGCCTTGGCCGAAATTCGCTCAAGAGGACAATTACTTAGTTATACAACGTGTAACGTTAAATGCGCAAAACCTGAAAATAGTTTGATCAGAATAACGAGCAGTATTAATTGAACCACTTTTTAATTTAAGTCACATTTTTTCAAAAAAATCTTCATTAAAAATGTTGCCGTGTCTATTTTATTAATAGGTCAAGCAAGCCAATGTCAGCGTAACGCAGCGGCCCGGTGACGACTCCTCAGCGTTCCTGCACACGATGCCGTCACCGCGCCGTCGCCGCGCCGACGCCGCACAATTACACTGTAGATAGGAGTCGCGCGGAACCCGCCACCGCGCCGCCGCCGCGCCGCCACCGCGCGCGTTCTCCTCTCTGTCTGTTTGATTCATTCCATTACCGGCCGCGTACGAACGTGCACGCCGCGAGATCGCACGTGACGCAAACATGTCTAATATAATGAAGAAAAAAAGAAGTTTGTGCTTGCATATTATATGTACTTATAGAAAATGGCAAAAAGAACGTCGAGCTAGAAAGTTGTGGGTTCATCCTATGCTGTCGGCACGGGAGCAATATGGTGAATTTCATACACTTTACGAAGATCTCCAAAAAGACGAGGCCAAGTTTTGTGATTATTTTCGAATGAAAATAATCACATATGCGAAATATGCGAGCAAGTATATCTGCTAAGGAGAGTCAGCTATTTATATATTTTTTCGATTGGCCCCACTAGATAGAAACACATTAAGAAGAATTAATAAAATTTTGTAAAAAGATAAGTTCACCGTATTTATTTTTCTCCGTATCAGGTAATTCTGCAAAGTTCTCATTCATTATATGACAGATCTCAAACCAAGGTTTTAAACTTTTACGCTTGTCTTTATATATTTCCAAAGTTTTGTCCCATAACACTTCTCTGTCCTCCACTAAACTTATAAACGTTTCGTAATCAAAAATTTCCATGGTAATTTCTTAAAAAGTTACGCAAGTGCACATTCGTATGCGGCCGGTAATGGAATGAATCAAACAGAGTGTAATTACGCGACGTCGGCGCGGCGACGGCGCAGTGACGGCATCGTGTGCAGGAACGCTCACTCGGTAAAGCGTCGTCGCAGACGCAAGAAACGATCAGAATGGCCAGTAAAACTAAAACAGCACATAAAACCTTTACAAATTTTTTAATGACTTATTTTCTCCCTGAAATAGGTCAATTAAATTAAAAATCAGTTGGGGTGTCTGAGGTTTTGCGCATTTAACGTTACACGTTGTATACATATGTACCTAGGTAGGTACACCTTCTTCTGGCAACAACGCACAGATTGCCTAAGACTGTCTATCTTTTTAATCGGCGTCTGGCATTGTTTTTCAAGTTAGCAATAATTTATTTGGAAACTACTCAAATCCCTTTTAACTCTGCTAAAATTCTCACTTAGACAAAGGCCTTCTCAAAGTAGCGTCATTGTTAAAAATGGTGGACTTATCCGTAGAACACACACCTACACCATCAAACGGTTACAAGAAATGAGCGATAGACTAAGTTTATTTTTCAAGTTAATTTGAGTTTATTTCCCTTACAAATCCTTTTTTTTTTGTGTAAATCGATCAAAATAAACAAACTATGTTTAAACAATTTTTAAATCCCTACTCGAAACATAACAACACTTAACCATTCCATATTTTTAAATAACAGCCTAAAACTGGATGAGCCCTATTTTCTTTTGAGTAGTTTACAATAGGTCCACACTGACGACGTAACCCTTCCGAGAACTTATGGATTATAAGTTATTCTATTCCAAATCCACGGATCCCAACGAAGTCGAATGTAAAAAACGGAGGGAGTTCCTTTTTGTCTACTCACGTGCCCCTGTTTCACGGTGAACTAACTTTGTTCCCTACAGTTCAAAGTACACGTCCCCTAACGGAAAAGGATTGTTGAATGATCCTTGATATTATGAGTTATACCTTTATTTGACGGCCTATTATTGGTCTTACATTCTATGGAATGAAATGGTAGAATTCCTCGTTCTTCTAGTGGTCGCAAGCGCTTATGCTGACAATGAGTATGAGGCCCTGGGTTCGATTCTGGGGGGGGGGTGGCAAAGTGTCGGTTGTTAAAATATTCTCGCCCCATGTTGCAAAGAACTTTAACATAATTCGCGAAATGTGGGTGTACAGACGTGTTATTTTATGGTAAGAAATAAATTGAGAGATGAAACAAAATGCATCGTTTCATATTTCATCAGGGCCGATTAAAAAATATTTTTTGTGTGTGGTTTATTGAAAACATAAACATATTTTTATTGGTACCAGTCATGAAGCTTGATTAATATTTATTATTTGTCAAAATATTTATTCCAATGCGTTGAAAACTTCGACAATGGGATATGACAATAGCAACTAGGTAGAACACTGTAATTTTTGATTAGTTGCTATGCAAGTATCTAAAAGTTAGAAAGAATCTCAATAATATTCCCCTCTGTCGGTTCTCATAACACGATCCTAAAGGTACCATTAAAGATTGTGAACTCGTTCAATATTCGAGTGATTTCAAATTTCTATCGAAAAATAGTTTTAGTTGGGCTAGCCCGTTCATTTTCCGCGGCGAAGGAATTTCGAGTCAATTTTGCAGTAGTTCTATTACTTTATTATACGAACTTTTGCTCGTATAGCACTTACAATAATCCATTTGCGCTGAACCATAATACGATTTATATTGATAAAATGTTTTATGTTATTTTAACAATGAGGAATACGGGAATTACTGATGCCTTGGTCAATGGCCGAGGTATTTACCACATGCTTGTTGTCATACTGTGCTACCAATGCGATGGCCTTGTGAAGACCAGGTATCCGCTGGATGCGAGAAGCACAGAACCAGAATTGAAAAGATCCGTAGCAGGTGGAGCAGTGGTAGTGGGCAGAGCACTTTGCTCGCAGAACAGATGGCCGATGGCGCCGAAAGGTTCGGGTATGGCGACCGCGTGACTGAATACGTTAGCGTTGGAAGACCTATCACACAAGGTGGACCGACGACCTTGTGAAGACCAGGTATCCGCTGGAGCGAAAAGCAGAGAGGGAGGCCGATGTCCAGCAGTGGACATCTTTCGACTGAAATGATGATGATGATGAGACTGTGCTAGACTAGAACGTAGGCAGTAAGTATTCAATACGAGTACCTAACCAATTTGTAAATAGATCTGTTTCGAAGCCTTTGTATGAGTAAAGCTCAGAGCTTGCTATACCTGTGTTAAGTTAGTGGAAAAATAATTGTGTTTGTAAGAATCTTCTACAATTTTCCTTTAAACCGATAAAATATAATATAAAATATTACTGAAATGGTAACATTTTGGTAAGTCAATGTTGTTCTAGCTCTAGGAACGATATTTTTGAAGTAAGTTTATTTTATGTAAACTGGTCTTAACTGCTCTCAAAACGGCGAAGGAAAACATCGTGAGGAAACCGGCATGTCTTAGAACCAAATGTTCAAAGACAAGTCCTCTCGAAGAGAGGAGGCCTGTGTCCCACCAGTGGGGACATTATGGGCCGACTATGCATATACTTATGATCCTAACACGAGTCAAGTTCTAAGTTTTTGAAGTGAAAACTTCTTTAGCGGCGTTGTACACTTATTTTGTAATGGGTAAAAAATGTTAAACTCGCGTCAGGACACGTTACCTGATCGAAAATTCGTAAGACGGATGGAGAGTAGACAGCCGGCGCGGCGTAGGAGAGGAAGTATCCCCCTCTCTTTCTACGGCGCGGTTGTCACGTTTGTGTACGATAGCGTAATAAATAAATATTGTATTCTACCACATAAATGATAGTACCTACTTTTATACTGATAATTAAAGCAATTCGTGCAAAATTATTCCCTAACCATTCCAAAATATCAAAAATGCACAACGTTAATATTCAAGTTTTCACTTCTGCCGGCACTCCCGGAGTACAACCCGTCGTTTTTTTAAATGTACAGTTTTACATAAAGGACATGTATAAAAGTTTGTAGATAATCAGGCTATTGATATTTTATTCAGATACGTAGTTATTAGTCGTATTATTTGTTTTCGTATAAACTTTTGGGTTTGGGCCGTGGAAAACTATTTAGTTATTTACGGTATTATAAATGTGGGTCCCACTTACGGATAGTCATAAATCTAATAGGGTTTAAGTTAATCTTTATTTATGGAATAAAACGGAAGGTGATTACGGACGTTCTATCAGCGCAGTAAGTATGGGTGCTATGTCGCAAACTATGCTGCACTTCTTATCCTGCCCTATGTGTCCCAAAACATGCAGTCAAAGTAATCTCTGCGGTGTCACCGACGATGCCGTGGAAGTGGTGAAGTTTTGGGCCAACAAGGTCTGAAATATAGTAGTCCCCGCGACACGAAGAAGCAGTAACGATGACGGAGAAGTCAAAAGCGAAGACAGCCGTGCGATTCTGTAACCATCTCACCGTGAAAGCTTGGGTGAAGTGAGCGTGGAGTGAGCTGTCATTCGCTAGGGATTAACACTATTAAGTGCTCACTTCACTTGTGATTTCACGGTGAGATTTTTACAGAATCGACCGGCCGATCGCTAAATAACGTAGACGTAGATGCTATAGTAGATAATTAGGTATTTTTAATTACAATAAATCACAATGAAAACTTATATTGACCAACTGGCTACTAAAATTGAACTACGAAAAAACAGAAGAGCATAATATGTTTTTATATTAGTCATAAAAACGTAATAGAAACTATTCGTCTAGTTGGACATGAACCCACTCACATACCCTCTCACCCTCTCAACACTATACACACACACAGACAAACACGAATACATCACACCCTCACCTACATTCCACATGCACTTTGAAGTCCACTACACTTCATGCAAATTTAAGATTTTATTATTATTATTATTTTTTTCTCTTCCAGCAAATAGTTTGCCCTTATAACATAAATATGTAACTTTCGTCAAGCATTGTCTTTAATAATGTTTTTGATGATATTTTGCCTGTAGGGGGGAGTCCCTGGAGTCCTGAAATACAAGTCACGGCTTAGTTTAGGTACCAGTCTCCCACAAATGAACATTGTCCTAAATCATATTTTTTTTTTCCATTTCCAGTTAGTGTTATTTGTGGGAGAAAAATAACTATTTTTTATTATTTATTATTATTATTTACAGTAGCTGTCAGCATTATGAGATAACGATAGTCTCTGACAGTCCCTTGTGACTAGGTACATGTAGTCGGGTAATATTTTCTAAAGAAATCGGGTACAGCCGATGTTGGTTGGCCAACAAATGGGGCCAGACGAAAAGTTTGCATACGCGATTATACTGTCTCGTTTACTCTTGCAACTGGATCTCATAAGTGTGTCCTTGTCTCGTCATTATTATTATTTAGCGTAGACAAATCACCGGCTCGCGCGTTGTCGGTCGCAGTTCTAACATAGGTATCTAACGCACTTGGTTTAAAATAAAATCGTCTTTTTGGCAAAATTTTATGAAGGACTCACGGAGTTATTGAAAAGTACATTCAAGGGTGGCTCATTTCGTAGGCGCGGGCTTGCGGACGGTGAGCAATGGGCAGTTCGCCGTCTGATAAGGACCAGGCCCGGGTCGACGGCACGTCGTGTTCCACGCGCGCCTCAAAGAGATGTCAGCAGTAACTGACTTGGTCCACTGGGGGCGATGCTTGCCAGGGTCGCGGGTTGTTCGAAAGAGTTACCGTGGCCCTTGGCACAAGCAACTGAAGGAACACGGGTGGGTTATAGTCAGTAAAAGTCTGACACACCCTCTCGCTCCGCCCAGAGCGGGAGAAGTTATTTGATAATTTCCCACCCAAAAAAAAAAAAGGGTGGCTCATTTCATTTCACCACAATAGTTTTTTTTTTTTAATATGTCTTTCCTTAATACAGGGAGTAAGATATTTCACAAAGGTCGCGGGCGTAAATCGCGTCCGCTACAATATTAGAAGGTTATCCCACATTACGTAGAACATTAACCCCGCTTTTGTTTGCTCCTAACTGTCCACTTTACTTGTTTATACTTTCACCTTTCGACCTTTAACCCAAAATGGGAATATGATTCGTGTATCAAAAGAAACGACTGCGATTGACTTTTAAACGTTTGTCTCGTAGACTATCAAGATTATTGGAAAGACATTCCAAGAATCGCTCTCTCAGCTAACCGATATTGTTATTAAACCAATGAAGGAGGCTTCGTTATGCCAAAACACTTCAAAAAAGCAGCTAAAGTGCTTTCATGAAATTCATGCTCCCAACTTTTATCCGTTTTTTGCCGGTCGCCATTGTACAGTCGTCTCCGAAATCCTGCCTGGCTCAATTACCGTCATTTCTATGCGTGTCTTGTGGCGTCTAAAATTTTATTGGACGCTCGAAACCTCGGGAGGTACGGCAAAACTTTTCTAATGTCTTTAAAGCCTGGAATACAATTGCTATTTAAAAAATCATACTAGTTTTCTACTATACTACTGTAAGGTTCCCTGCCTTACAGTAGTATGCTCATTTACAGCATGTTTTGCTTTTTAGTTTTGAGCATTTACGTTTGATACTGAAAACATAAGATTCAGAAGCATCCTTCTTACCTACTAGCACGCTTGACATATGCCAGCTCATTTCATCCTTCAACAATCACAAAACTCTTAACTACTTATGGTACTTTGATTTTTCACATTGGCCGTGGCAAAATAATAACAGCCGCACAGGTCGATCGATCAGGTTAAGCTATGCTTGTCACGGTTGGTCTGTGGATGGGTGACCATATTTACATACCGAGACCCCGTGCCTCGGAAAGCACGTTAAGCCGTTGGTCCCGACTGTCATTCGTAGATCTTTGACAGTCGTTACGGGTAGTCGGAAGCCCGAAAATCTGACAACCAGTCTTATCTAGGGGCATCGTATTACCCAGTAACTGGGTTGTGGAGGTCAGATAGGCAGTCGCTTCATGTAAAATACTGGTATTCAGCTGCATCCAGTTAGACTGGAAGCCGACCCCAACATAGTTGGGAAAAGGCTAGGCAGATGATGATTTTTGACATTGTCAAAATCTTCTCTATGTAGCACGCTGACATACAGTAGCATCCTCACACCGTGTGCTATTTAGCACCAAAAAATGGACCGTCTTGCTAGGTAGCGTGCTTTTTCACAAGCATATTATTTTTGCATATGTACTATTGCGGGCACTCCCGCCTGACCACAACTAAATTCATTTTTGCTTGCATTAAAAAAATAGAAGCGCTCTCTAGCCCCGCGCCGAGGTCAAATAGTTGGTCCGTAAAATTCACAAAAGGAGTACACGTGATGCATGCGATGCGTGGTCACTAAACTGCGCAGTGCAGGTTGTAACTAATCGCGTTACCGCTTTCCTAATAGGCGAAAACTTTAAGGGGCCGTAGCTTGGCGTCGCCGCATGATTTAAGAAAAAAATATCATGTTATCAGGCGGAAAAGGCCGCGATGGTACACGTGCTAAGATGCATCTGCTCGAAGTAGTATGCTTTTTTGCTACTATATATGTAGCATGTGTATTCCATCCTTAATATTTTTTCGCAATAGCATCAAATCTGAATCAAAGCTTAAATCAATAATGTATGATTTAATAGCGCTACCATGAGTTATTAAATTACATACATAAATGATCGCGCACAGTCAATTAAGTTATCCCCAAGATGAGAGACTTGAGAGGTTAATTATATGTTAACGCAATTGGGGCCGCCATTTTGTGCCGGTCCCTGACTGACAAGGTGCTAGTGAATCATGCAGGCGTAAATCGGTCCCGTAACTACATTTTAAATTGAAAACATTTGCAGATATTTACGACTACTAGTTTTGCATTCCATTGAATTCAACTTTTATATTAATAATGAAAACGTGTAATAAACAAATCTCGAGTTAAGATAATAAGAGTAAATATTGGTTTGGTGTCAATATCATTTTATTGCTTTGTGAAATCTACACTATATTTCACACAAGAAAGAGTTTAACTAAGTACAATTTTCTATGAGAATAAGCTCGCCACATTTTATTATGTGACTAAAATATATACAACTATATGCTCCCCGCGGTTTCACCCTCATAAGGCTGGATCCCGTAAGAATATCGGGATAAAGTATTCTATGTGTTAATCCTGGTTATAAACTATCTGTGTGCCAAAAATCATCAAAATTGGTCCCGTCGTTTGAGCGTGAAGAAGTAACAAACATACACACACACAGACACAAACTTTCGCCTTTATAATATTATAATGTGATATGTAACATACTTAACGCAAGACCTCACACACCCCAAGTAGAGAAGTGACTTAAAAGCATAATAGAATGACCAAAAATTACGGTTTAAGGCATTTATTTAGGGTTTAAAACTTGAATTTATAAATATAAAATTATTTATAATATAAAATCGTAATCGTAAACCTACCATTACAACTAGTGCTTAAGCGTTTATAGTATTAAAGCAGGTGTCAACGCCGTCTGCAAGGCCCCGGGCTGTCGTAAAGTAATTAGTGTGGCTCTTTGGACCTCCAGATTGCATTAGACACGTTCTACACATCCGCCGTCTTCACACAATGGCTTTAAATATGGATATGGGGTTGCATCGCAAGGTTTAACAATGGCTTAAGGGATGCATAATTAAGCTTAGTATGTTGGATGTATTAATTGATTTTGTGTAACTAATTTGTAAGGTCAAGTTCGAGGACATTTAAAGTCCTAAAGAGAAGTTATTTAATTGTGTTAGAACCCGAGCTTTGAGGAGGACAATTTACTTCAACCGACATTTTCGTCGAGTGTTCCAAAGGGATTTGCTTTTCACTTTCAGTTTATAGTGATACAGTGATTTATTCAAACAGCCGTGCGATTCTGTAACCATCTCACCGTGAAAGCTTGGGTGAAGTGAGCGTAGAGTGAGCTGTCATTCGCTAGGGATTAACACTATTAAGTGCTCACTTCACTTATGATTTCACGGTGAGATTTTTTACAGAATCGACCGGCTGGTATGCGCCAAAATAATTATTGTAAAGCATTACCAAAATGACAATAGGTTATGCACGTATGTGCATTGTACACTGATCAGAAAATTCATTTAATAATAATATAAAAATAATAATTTATTTAAAATTCAAGTAAGATAATACATTATAAATAAAAAAATAAAAACATATCTTAGATGAGCTTATACTAAACAAAAATTTGACAAGAACTCTTTGTCTGAACTAGATAAATAAATATCTGTACCTCAGACAACAGCCCTCTTCCCTAAAAATATACATTTAAAAGCTTACAAGATTGATTTAGTTATTTTTTAGATCAAACTAGTAGCAAAAAAAATAATGTGTATAGAATATGGTGTTCCGTTGGCTTTATATATACAATTTACTATACAAATTAATGTAATGAAACCAAAAACTGTTTGTGGGTTTAAACCAGCAGTTGAATGTTGAAAATTATTTTTCCTTCATTTCTTTCAATGCAACCTTTGAAGAAATGACTTAAATACTAGCAGTACCTACCTGATAAGAATCATTCCACCGTTACATTTCACGTTATTTACTTTCTTATAAGTTTGTTTACTTTGTTTCCCAACTCCAACATGTCTGCGTCAGAGAGCACACGAAACTTTCCCCAGCATCCTTCCGCCTTATACAGTTTTCTCGTGATTTCTCTCAGCACATAATCATGTCTTTTGAAAAATAATGGCCCTCTTTATTCTGCAAAACCTGCCACGATGAAAAGTTACTGCAGATTGAATCGCAGAAAAAGACGACGGCTTAAATAAGAATATTCAGAGTTTACTTTTTAAATAAATTTTATATCTACATCTTTTGCAGTGTGGGTAAATAGAAAATTATGCGGTGATCCAATACAGATACCTTTTTATTTCAACGTATTTTCGTAGTAAAAGGTTGAAGCGTTTTTCTATATTTAGGGAAAACGGAACCCTTATAAGATCACTTCGTTGTCTGTCTGCCTGTCCGTCTGTCAAGACCCTTTTTCTCAGGAACGCACGGAGTTATCAAGTTGAAATTGATATTAAATACTCAAGGCTGCAAGCCCTTGGAGCGATGAAAAAAATCAAACTTCTAAGTCAACGCAATCAAAAGATACGGGCGTTTATGTTCCCGCATATTTCGCATATTTCTTCCTTCCCGTTGACCTAGAATCATGAAATTTGACAAGAAGCAACGTCATGTAGCACAAGTAAAAAATCCAAAAACCGTAAATTTGTAGTTACATTATAAAAAAATATTTTCTCCCGTGATAAACTATTTACATACCTACAAATTTGTACGGAGCTCTTGAATCTTGATGCGCGAGTCCGACGAGCACTTGACCGTTTTTTTTTTGTTTACAGATGATAGAACCATGGTCCAGTAAATTAAAGTGACCATCCACCACAGGGATTGTTAGGCTACTGTTACACTAGCAGATTATGTTTTAAGTGGCGTGAATCGTGCACAAATTAAAAAAAAATCGGCCTTATTTACACGAGAATAGACACTAATTATAGTATCTGTCAAAATAAAATCTCGATAAGAGACATTTTGGATGGACTCACACATATAGTCAGCCTATAATGTTCCCACTGCTGGGACACAGGCTTCGTCTCTATGAGAGGGAGTGGGCCATAATCCACCACGCAGTCCCAGTGAGGGTTGGTGGATGTTTACTCACACGCGTGAATTTAATAAAGTTGAAGCAAGTATCTTTAACACGTTCACTGTCCAGCCAAAATTTCGAAATTAGCTCTCACGTCCAATTTAATTTTTCGTTCTATGTACGAGGTAATTGCCCTTCGTATCCATAAAGACCGTAAAAGTAGGGGGGGCACCCTTTAACCCCTATTTTCAGAGTGAGCCGCATGTATGGCACGGACGTCGTGTTCCAACCCAAAATGACCCACATGTGGGTCACGGACAGTGAACGTGTATATTAATAATACGTGCGTAGAACGTGTATAAAAATAAGCGTTTACTTAAGTTGATTTTGAAGGAAACTTTCATACATAAGGCAAGGAAAAGTATATGAGAGCGTATAGTATGCAAGTGGCTGAGAGAATTCGACGCCGGGCCCCGGGGCCGGGCGGCGAGCCCGCCGCGCTAACGTAAACTCACTACTTTACGTAATGCCCAGGTTACACGAGGCTAGTTCTTTAACCCTTCGTATGCCAGGAACGTGGATCCATGCGAAACACAATGGATTTTTAATTGTTTTTGTAATGACGGCATTCAACCGTGAAACTGATAAAAAGCAATTTGAACGATTTGAATTTGAAATAAAAACAATTTTTTGGTTGACAGAAATTGGTCGTAGATATACGTTCCGACAGTTTACGGATACAAAATTTGGCGCGTAGGTCTACGCTACGACATACTAGAGGTTAAGCTAAGATACCAAACAAGTAATATCATGCGAGATAATTCCATAACACACTTGCCAATTTGGCGCTTGAACAACATTTATTGCATCATTTACGTTGTCGAGTACACGATATTTTTAAGCATATGAAGCTTATGATTGAAAGTGTGATACGCAACTAAGATGCTTGCTATTTATCTTGGCTTGGCACACGCTAGAGCTGTTTATGCGATGCTTGGATTTTAAGCTTAAATCAGTAGTGGGAGCGCTACAGAATAAAAATAGAACCCCATTCTATTAAACTACCACATTAGCTTAATATCTTTCTCACTAGCTTACTAGTTTAAAAACTAACACAGTTCTGTACTCACGAGCATAGCACACGAGTGACTAGTTTACTATAGGCCGACCGCTTAACTGAGACGTTGCCTGAGGTAGCTGCGCGGGGGGTGCGTGCAGAAGACCTCCACGTGAGCTCGGCGGCTGCTGGTCCCCTGCGGATACGTCCGGGGGGAAGAGCAGTCGCTGGGCCTGGTGCACCCTGGGTCACGGACAATAATCTCTTCGCGGGGGGTAGGGTAGAGGAGTATTATTGTCCGGAGCTAACTTCTGCAGGAGGGGTCGCTCCTGATCCGTCGACGTAGTCGATCGGGCGAGGACGCGACCACACCCGCTTGGGTGCAGGCGCATCTAAGCGGGGTTCGTACGTTTGTCTCCTCATTCATTGAGGAGCAAACCTTTCGACGGGTCCGCTGAGTCGGGATGGCCGGACAGCGGACGGAGGCATGCTTCAATGCCGCCGTCGGGGGGCTTGGCTTAACCGCCCGGCCCCAGAGGAAGGACACCTCTAAGATAAAAAACCACCTAATCCCAAGTTTCGGGAGCGCGGCGAGGGGATGAATGGCCGTAGGGGGTACGGTCGTTAGCGCTCCCACCTGCTGGTACCTGCCGCCCCCAGCAGTATGTAGGCTTGCCCGGGTATTAAGCCTCTGCCCGGGTCGACCTGTAGTTGCTTTACTACTCGTGGGAACAAAATGGATCCTAACAATTTCAAAATACCAAACCCATCCAAACCTCTTGCGTCGCAAGAAAGGGAGCTCCGGGTTAGCCTGGAGCGCCTGTGTGGCGCAGGAGACGAGCCGCTTGTCGTCACCGACGGCAACAAGAGCCGAGGAGGCTCAGGTCCTGGTGAGGACCACATGTCCGACCAGGACACGCGCGGGCGCAACTCCAAATTCTGGAGGAAGCGCCCGCGCAGCGAGGACTCGGGGTCGATGGGCCTCTCCTCCAGTGAGGAGAACCTGTCGGCCGCCAAGGTGCCAACGGCACAGAGAGGGCGGGGTCGCGCAATAGCGGGCGGAGCACCCGTTCGGCTGCCGGGCCGTGACCGAATGGGTCGGTTCGTGCCGATCGCTCGACCCGCTACACCGGCTCCCGTAGAGGGTCCGGGGGAGAGCGTGGAGAGTGACCCCGGGCCCTCGATTGTGGACCTGAGCGAGGCATCCTCCCTGGCCTCACTGGGGTCCACTAAGGCGGAGGCGAATGCTGCCAGGCGGGCGCAAAGGAAGGCTGTCGCTGCTGACGAAGTCAGCGAGTTGGCTCGACAGGCCCGAGAGCGGCGATCCGCTCGGATGGCTGCCGGGGGGAGCGTATCGGCGGTGGCGCTCAGCCGCCAAGTTATGGACGGCGTGGATGTCGTCCTGAAGGTTGCCACCAAGTCGGGCAGCCTGAAGGGCACGTTCACGCGCGCCCTAAAGGAGGCGGCTGACGGCATCAAGGAGGCGGTTGGGGTCCTCCTGAACCGAACGAGCTCGGAGGAGACGGCAAAGTTGTGGGAGGAGAATGGCCAACTCCGATCCGAGCTGGAGGACCTCAAGCGGCAGTTTGCCGCCCTGAAGGCAACTCCACCGGCCGCCGGCACCTCTCCGGTCACGGCCCCGGCGTTGGCCCCGCTCCCGGCTCCGTCGTCGGCCCCTGCACTTGCGGATGCGGAGGTCGAAAGGATCGCGCGCATCTGCATGATGCAGTGCGGGAATATGGTGGGTGCCAGGCTGGAGGCCATAGAGGCAAGGCTCCTCCCGGCCGAAACCCTTCGCCCGCCGCTCGCTGCGGACAGACGGAGGAAGGAGGGGGCCAAAAAGCCTGTGGAGGGGTCCAGAAAGCCCGTGGAGGCCACGCCCGCGGAGGGAGCTCCCCCGAGCGAACAGCCCACGACTGCCGCCGGGTCTAAGGGTAACACCTGGGCGGAAGTCGCGGGGGGCCGCAAGAAGGCCCGCAAAGCCGCCAAGAAGGCCGCAGCAGCTGCATCCGCCCCCGGTGGAACCGCAAAGGCGGTTGCGCAGCCTGCGCGGCGGACTGCCACAGGCGGTCGCAAACGACCGACGATACGTGCCCCGCGTTCCGAGGCTGTGACGCTCACGCTACAGCCCGGAGCTACGGAGCGCGGCGTAACGTACCAGTCGGTCATCGCCGAGGCCAAGGCCAAGATCAAATTATCTGATCTTGGCCTCCAGTCCGTCACCCTCAGGCAGGCTGCCACGGGTGCGCGGCTGTTCGAGGTGGCTGGTGCTGCGAGCGGCAGTGCCGAAAAGGCGGACGCTCTGGCCGCCAAGATGAGGGAGGTCCTCAACCCTGAGGACGTCCGGGTCTCCAGGCCAGTGAAAACCGCAGAGGTGCGGATTACTGGTCTGGACGACTCCGTGACCTCTGAGGAGGTGGTGGCGGCCGTTGCCCGAAGCGGAGAGTGTCCGCCGGACAAGGTGCGGGCCGGCGATATACGCGCCGACGCCACCGGACTCGGCGTAGTCTTGGTCCGGTGCCCTGTTGCGTCGGCGAAGAAGATCGCCGATAGCGGCAGATTGCTGGTTGGCTGGGTTGCAGCGAGGGTGAAACTCCTGCAGCCCCGGGCTTTGCGGTGTTTCCGATGCCTGGAGAAGGGGCATGTCCGGGCAAAGTGCACCGCTGAGATTGACCGTAGCGATCTTTGTTATCGCTGCGGTCAGCCCGGCCACAAGGCGGCCCAGTGTTCCGCGGCGCTGAACTGCAGCTTATGCTCGGCTGCGGGGAAGCCAGCGGGGCACAAAGTGGGCGGAGGGGCCTGTGGCGCGCCTGCCAGCAAGGCCAAGAAGAAAAAGAAGAAGAGGAGCTCTAAGCCTGCCGGGGAAACCTCGCCACCCCCGCAGGCTAGTAGCTCCGCGGCCGACTCCCGGCCCAGGACCGTTGCCGAGGGAATGGATTGCGCATAATGGCGCTCTACCATTTCCTCCAGGGCAATATCAACCACTCTGCTAGAGCTCAGGATCTCTTGCTCCAGAGCATGGCAGAGTGGTCGATTCACGTGGCTGTGGTCGCCGAACCGTATTTTGTCCCCCCCAGGGATAACTGGGTGGGTGACTTGGACGGTTTGGTGGCCATCATTGGCGGGGCTCTTGCCAACCCGTCCCGAGGACACGGCTGGGTAGCCGCCCTCGCGGACGGCATTGGCACGGTTGGGGCGTATTTTTCGCCCAACAAGAGTCTCGCCGACTTCGAGAGGTTCCTTGTCGAGTTGGGTGCCGTCGTGGGCCGACTCCACCCTCGCCCTGTGCTGTTGCTGGGGGATCTCAACGCCAAGTCTGCGGCGTGGGGATCCCCTGTGACCGATGCTAGGGGCGAGGTGCTGGAGGAATGGGCGGTCGCGACTGGCTTGACCGTCCTAAATCGGGGCTCGGTGCACACGTGCGTGCGGCAGCGGGGCGGGTCTATAGTGGACGTCTCGTTCGCTAGCCCCGCTGTCGCGCGCCGTGTCCGCGACTGGCGTGTCGCCGTGGAGGTGGAGACGTTGTCGGATCACCGTTACATCCGTTTCGACGTCTCCGCCCAGACCACTGGCGGCCGCGGTTCACCGGCCCCGCGAACGGACGGTCCGCGCTGGGCGCGTAAGCGCATCGACAGGGAGCTTCTCGAGGAAGCTGCTATTGTCCAGGCCTGGGTTCGGGAGTCGGCAACGAACGGACCCGTCGACGTCGAGCAGGAGGCGCTGTGGTTCCGCGGGGCGATGACGCAGATCAGCGACGCGTCCATGCCCCGGGTCCACGCACATGTAGGAAGGCGCCAGGTGTACTGGTGGACCGCCGAGATCGCGCAGCTGCGCGTCGCGTGCGTAGCGGTCAGGCGCCAGTACACCCGATACCGGAGGAGACGTCGTCGGGTCCCTGACGAAGAAGCCGCGCTGTATGAGGTGTACCGCGCGGCGAAGGAGACTCTGTGGCTGGCCATCGGCGAGGCGAAGACGCGAGGCAGGGAAGAGATGTTGGAGACTCTGGACGGAGATCCGTGGGGGCGCCCGTATCGAGCGGTTCGAGGCAAGCTTCGAGCCGCGGCGCCTCCACTCACGGAGAGTCTCCAACCCGAGCTGCTGGAGGAGGTTGTCGCAGCCCTCTTCCCGGCCAGAGCGGAGCATACTCCGCCGCCGATGGCTTTGCCCACAGCCGCAGAGTCTACGGAGGAGAATGCCATCAGCGTCCCAGAGGTGACACAGGCAGAGATGAGGGCAGCCGTGATGCGGCGCCGGGCCAAGAACGTGGCTCCGGGGCCCGACGGGATCCACGGCTGCGTGTTGGCCCTCGCTCTGAAGGAGCTTGAGCCCCAACTGAGAGGACTCTACACAGCGTGCCTGGAGCAGGGCCAGTTTCCCACTTTGTGGAAATCTGGTCGTCTGGTCCTGCTCAGGAAGGCGGGGCGCCCTGCGGACTCGGCGTCCGCGTACCGGCCCATAGTGCTGCTAGACGAGGTGGGCAAGCTGTTCGAGAGGATTATCACAGCCCGCCTCGTCGGCCACTTGTGCAGAGAGGGGCCGGACCTGGACGAGAGCCAGTTCGGCTTTCGGCATGGGCGCTCCACCATACACGCTGTGTCGCGGGTGAGAGTCCTGGCGGAGGAAGCGGTGTCCCGGGGTGGGGTGATGTTGGCGGTGTCCTTGGACATTTCCAACGCCTTCAACACCCTGCCCTGGAGTTGTATTCGGGAGGCACTGCGGTATCATCGGGTGCCTCCCTACCTCCGCCGCATAGTTGGGGCTTATTTGTCCGAGAGGTGTGTCACCTACGTGGGACGTGATGGCGGAAACCAGCGCCGCATGTCGTGCGGTGTTCCACAGGGCTCGGTCCTGGGCCCGCTCCTGTGGAACATCGGGTACGACTGGGTGCTGAGGGGCGAGCTCCAACCGGGCGTGGACCTGACGTGTTATGCCGATGACACGCTGGTCACTGCCCGGGGGAGCTCGCACAGGGAGGCAGCGTTGTTGGCGACGGCTGCGGTCTCACAGGTGGTGGGCCGCATACGTCGCCTAGGCCTGGAGGTGGCCCTCAACAAGTCGGAGGCCATGGTGTTTCATGGCCCCCGGCGGGCGCCGCCACCCGGCTCACACATCGTGGTCGGGGGGGCTCGGATCGCTGTCGAGTCCACCATGAAATACCTAGGATTGGTGCTCGACAGCCGGTGGAATTTCGAGCCCCACTTCCGGCGGCTGGCGCCCAAGTTGTTGGGCGCTGCTGGGGCGCTGTCAACGCTGCTTCCCAATTTGGGGGGCCCGAGCGCCGCCTGTAGGCGGCTCTACGTGGGGATCGTGCGATCCATGGCCCTGTACGGGGCCCCGGTGTGGGCTTCTGACCTGACGGCCGGCAGCATTGCGGTTTTACGAAAACCGCAAAGAGCGATGGCCGTCAGAGTCATTAGGGGGTATCGCACGATCTCCTACGAGGCGGCTTGTGTACTGGCCGGATCCCCGCCCTGGGACCTCGAGGCGAAAGTACTCGCGTCACTGTATCGGTGGCGCGAGGAAGCGAGGGCGCGGGGCGAGCAACCGATGCAGCGACACTTGGAGCTGCGTCGGTCTCAGCTCCGCGAGGTCCTGGTGGCGGAATGGCGGGACAGGCTTTTGCGCCCTACCGCCGGCCTCGTCACCATCGAGGCGGTCCGGCCGGTGCTCGAGCGCTGGCTCGGGAGGAGGCACGGCTCCCTGTCGTTTCGGGTGACGCAGGTGCTCTCGGGGCATGGTTGCTTCGGGAAGTACCTGTGTCGCATAAACAGGGAGCCGGACGCTCGGTGTCACCACTGCGTCGACTGCCGGGAGGACACGGCGCGGCATACGCTGGTAGAGTGTGCCGCTTGGGAGGAGCCGCGCCGTGCCCTCATCTCAGGAGTAGGCAGTGACCTGTCGCTGCCGGCCGTGGTGGAGTCTATGGTCGGCAGTGAGGAGTCCTGGGACGCGGTGGTTTCCTTCTGCGAAACAGTCGTCTCGCAGAAGGAGGCTGCGGAAAGGGAGAGGGAGATCTCGTCCCCTCACCCGGCCCGCAGCAGGCGCACCGGGCGTCGGCGGAGGGCGGATAACGCCCTCTTCCAGCCCCCCTAAATGGGTCCAGGGGCGACGGACTTGGGGACGTCCGTCGCCTCCCACACATCTGGACCCGAGGCGGCGGCGCGTAGTGTTCCACGCGCGCCCCTCTTAGACGTCGCGGGGGGAGTTTAACACCTCACTCCCCCCCCTGACACGAGGAGAGGCCCGCAGGAGCGGGCCAGCACCAGCCGGGGGTTGCGGAAGTATCGTTCGTTCCCGCGACCCCCGGCGTAGGTGAGAGAGGGAACACCGGGGTGGTTTTTAGTCAGTAAGAGTCTGACAGACCCCGCCGCCCGCCCCAGGGCGGCGGACATCCATGAGGATTTTCCACCCCGAAACAAAAAAAAAAAAAAAAAAAGGTAGCTGCGCGGTGCGGGAGGGGTGATAGTTGTCACAAGTTGACGAATCACTGAGCTCTCGCACACGTCACCACACCCCTCCCGCACCGCGATGCAACGTCTCAGTTGAGCGGTCGGCCTATAGCATTATTTTGCTCTCCTAGCTTCACAAACTAGCCGAGATAGGCACCATTTTGCCTCGTACAAGACTTCATGTTTATTTTTTTTGTTTATTACTTTTGTTTTTTATTTCTTAATGCTATTTTGTTTAGGTTCTTCCTGTACGAGTCCCAAAAAATACTTGGTCTTTCTTTCTTTCTTTCTCGTGTAACCTGGGCATAACAACCAACTCTCCGCCGACAGTGCTCTCATATTGGCTACCTTATGTATGCAGTGACCTTTTCGTGAATGCACAACTTAAAGAGATTTTTTAGCATTCTATTCTGTAAAATCTCTTAGTTAATACAGCTCTATCGGTCGTGGAGTTGTGTGATTTTTTTTTTATTTTCATTCGACGTGTGAATCCAATAAAATGACCTCCGGCCGGGCTTTGTTCCACTGTTCATACTTACAGTGCGGTTTCCCTCTGATCCCTGGTGAGTGTTGACAGTGCCAGTTGATTTGCCCTGCTCGCGCTGCTCGATGCCGCACGCATGCAAATTCCGAGCTGTGTGTATCAGCCCCGCGATATTTACTGTTTCGCAGCACTGACCGTTTTAGGTTCAAATCCTTTATTTTTTTCGCATTGAATATCCACTTTGATTAAATTCTTCGAATACAATTGAGAGGTTCCATTTTCAACCGTGTGATTGTTTATTTGAATCTCGCAATAAACAACGTTTTATTCCGGAAATTCATCCAAGTACATTTTCAATGGTGTTGAAATAACGGAACCCTTTTAATTAAAATGCGAACGCGTCTGTAAATTAGCTGCTCGTCTATGAGACAGTTGACGTGAGGCGGAAAATGAAGCAACTTTACATTTTAAATGTACAAAGGTAGAAGTAAACGGTAAAAAGAAAATGAGGAAACTCGTTTGAATGGGCTTTGCAAAGCATAAGAGTATTAAAGAGTTATATCTACTCGCAGTAACACACAATTTTCCATAAATTAGGGTGAGCTTACAATTTTCCTGGAGTAGAGCAGTCGTTTTTCGAAAGACGAGAATTTTCACAACATTTTTGGTTCATTATTCTCCCTTGATACACTGCTTAATAAACGATTCATGATCAAAGCCCTTTTCCAAAAAGTCTTTTGTTGCTCACAAGCTGTTTACTGTGAAATCTATAAAGAAGAGCAGACATAATATGGGTTATCGATGACTTGCAACGTATGTTACATGGGATAAGTGGAAGGGAATGCACCCCCCCTGCCTTAAGGGTGGATTTAAGAGGATTGGCGGATAAACGCACTCGTTTATTCAGCCTTTGTACAAAAGCTCACTTGTTACAATCGATTTCAGTTTTAACTTTCTATTTTACTTTTTATTTCATGCATATAATCTTTTTTAAAGAAAGGTCTAAAAGGATAAGTGAGCTTTTATTTTTCTTAAAAAATCAATAATGTAGTCGTTGTTATATAAGGATTTTGTATTCAGCTATGTTATTTTAAGGGATCGTAGTTGTTACTGGCCAACGCGTGCGGACTGTACAGGTCCACGCAAATCTTTGTCGTATTTTACAAAAAAAAACATTTCAGACATCAGATATCTACATGGTCTTCACATGATATGACCAAGATTATGTCTGGACTTTAAAAGAGACTGTGACCTCTGAGTTTGTTTAGGCCTTTCTTCTAAGAGTAGTTAGGTAGGAAACCCCGCCTCATCTAGCTTATTTTTTTATAATGTGACGTGTAAAAGTGATTCCGATATCCTATTTACAGAATAAACAATTTTATTTCATTTCTATCTTTAGTATTTTTGCCAAACTTGATGATTGCGACAATATCTACGTCTTTACATAGCGGTACATAGAGGTAACCACCAAATGTATATACATTATAATAAATGCTTAGAAAGTAGTGTTTTATGGTAACAAAGGAAGCTCCCAACCTCACTGTGTGGGCGGAGTCGTGTGCAAAAACTAGTTCCGCAATAAAAGGCTATAGTTTAAGGCTAAAATACTAACGCTAAATATTTAAATAAACCTTTGCATGATAGCGTGAAATTATTAGTAAGTAACTGTTACAGGTTAAATATATGTTTAAGGATTCCCAAATTTAAGAGTCACGTTACGCAGAAATTGTTATCTCGGAGGCTTATTGAAATATTACAGGCAATTACGTGGGTAGACAAGGAAGTTCGGGGTAAAGTGCTGATTGGCTTACTGCGAGCGTGAAACATCTCGGTCAAGTGGCTGTGCTCAAGAATTTTAACCGAGATTGATAAACGTTGAGTACACAGAAAGGTAGTTCTTTTGTCTCTACCATCGGTCTATTATTTATTCCCCGCTATTCGTGTATTCACTCATAAGAAACACAATGCCTACACTAAAATAACAGCAACCTGTTTATAAAACTCTCCATCGCTATTACTTCGTTGCCACTTAGCGTTCATTCTGACCTTTTTCTTTTTACTCGTCTACTATTGGTCCTGGAATAATATTAAATAGCCTATAAAACTTCCTCAAGAATTAGGCCATCAAATACAAAAAGAGTTTTTAAATCCGACTGGTAGTTTCAGAGATTAGCGAGTTCAAACAAACAAACTTGTCTTCTTCGCTTTATTATTAGTATAAATATACAACGTGGAACGTTATATGCGCAAAATCTCAGACACCCCAACTGATTTTTAATTAAATTGAAATATTTCAGAGAGAAAATAAGTCATTAAAAAAATTGGAAAGGTTTTATGTGCTGTTTTAGTTTTACTGGCCATTCTGATCGTTTCTTGCGTCTGCGACGACGCTTTATCGAGGGAGGAGTCGTCACCGGGCCGCTGCGCCGCGCTGAAATTGGGTTGTTTGACCTATTAATAAATAGACACGGCAACGTTTCTAATGAAGATTGTTTGAAAGATATGACCTATATTAAAAAATGGTTCAATTAATTCTGCTCGTTATTCTGATCAAACTATTTTCAGGTTTTGCGCATTTAACGTTACACGTTAGATAATTTTTATTCGCGTATTCACTAACGTTTTCAAATGTTGGATTTACAAAAAAAAGTGATGTTGACGTCAAATCGGTTTCTTTACTCTGAGATTCAGTTCTGTCTCCGAGTTTGTTTTCTTCGTATCTCTTAGTCATAGTTTATGTATATAGGGGAGGGGTGGCATGAAAGGGACATGTATTGAAAGGGTCAATTCAAATAACCGGTAAAATAAAAACAATTTCGAGACAACATTATTTTTGTCGTATGGGAACCTTGACGCAAGTTCGTTCGCAGCTAACTTCATACTCCTGTCATTTCAAACATGCGGGATACGTGCGAGTGTTGATATTGGAATTGAATAGTATTTTTTTTTTTTTTTTATAATTGTGAAACGTTTTATCGAGTGTTGCGAGTTAACTATTTATGTGTGAATCACTGTTTAAGATAGGCTGTACATCCACAGATACGATAACATAAGGTCAGTAAACTTTAATTTTATATTGTAGATTTAGTGGTTATGTTTTCAATTTTTGTATGATAATTATGAAAGGGACAAAACAAACGGTTATGAATGGGAAGTCCCCTTCATAACTGTCCCTTTCAAGACTGCTATTTTGCAATAGGTTTCTAATATTTTTTTTACTTCTTTTTCAGATTAAAAATGCCACCTAAGAAGAGAGCGCGTGTCGATGCACACAAAATTGAAGAGGGAATTAATGAAATATCTATTACAAAAAGGCATTTCTGTGAGATGTGCTGCGAAGATAGTTAATTTACTGCTTACATTCTATCTTCGCAGCCTTATATAATTATTTTTCAAGTGCAGTCTAAGTCTAAAAAAAGATATATAAAATTGTTGATTTGTCTTTAATTTTATATGCGTTTCATTTCTTGTTAATTAAATATATAAGGAGACTGGTTATATGTTTTAAGAAAAGCTATTAATAATTTTAAGTTCATTATATCTGAGAAAAACACTTTAATATTGTTGATTTCTGTTTAAGTTATACAGGGTTACTGGTAACTCGACGTATTCCTTGCAGGACATCATAGTAGGGTTAAAATGCAACAAATTAAGCCACCAAATGTTCTACCGAAGTTCAGTAGTTTTTGAGTTAGTAAGGGTTTTAGATTTTTTGTGAAAAATCCCAGATTAAATTATTTGAAGCCAATTTGAAAATTATTCACGGGGCGGCTGTACTGAAATTGTAGTTATTATCATAGTTGACGCCGTAGCGGATCGTTTTTAATAATTAAAAGTTCAAAATGACTAAAACTTTGGTGAAGATCACTAATCAAACATTTTTTTTTTGTAATTTTTGCTATTACTTCATACAAAATGTTGTCTTAGCACAAAAAAAAAAATACTACACCAGGTGTACAAATTATTAGTAAAATATCCTTGTCTTATCAGCTATCCAAAAAGGTATCAATACTTTTGCGTGTGTGCGTGTATAAGGATTGTCAATACTTTTGCGTGTGTGACAGGGAAAGATAGAAGTTTTATGGGGAGCAGGTAAAATTGCGAGACGGTCGACCTATTGTTCTAGAACAATAGGTCGACCGTCGTATTATTCGTAGTTTTTACCTGCGTTTGAATTCCAAACACTCGGCAAGCTTTATGATTGGTCACTATTGTTCCCTCGGTACGAGACAGGGTGCGACTTCACAAAATCTGGTCCTCAGCGTTAGTTAGTTACAACTCTACGTTGCGCAAGTTCGTGTTTTGTTATCTGGCTATATCTCTGACTGTTGCCCCATATCTTGCTCTTGTGTTGTGCTGTGCGTTCATAAGTGCTGACTATGGCTGCATATTCTAATCAAGAATACGCTGACATATTGTACTGTTACGGACTTTGTGACGGTAACGCTGCTGAGGCGCGAAGATCATATCAACTGCGTTTTCCAAACCGCCGACTCCCCCACGTTAGTGTCTTCGGATCGACTTATCGGCGATTATCTGAAACTGGCAGTGTTCAAAGAAGCAGGCAAATTGACACTGGTCGTTCTCGGAGATACACGGCTGAGGACGAGGAGCTGATTCTTCAACGTTTTATTGACGAGCCCAACATATCTACAAACATCGTAGCGCGTGAGCTTGGTATGTCACAGTGGAAAGTCTGGTCTGTAGTTCACTTGTCAGACCGACATCCATACCACTACCAACCCGTGCAGTCATTAGAAGAGGGAGATCCGCAAAGACGGCTTGAATTTTGTCGTTTCATGCTAAATGCCGATGCCGAAAGTGAAAACTTTTTGAAAAACATTCTGTGGACCGATGAGTCATGTTTTGACCGTGATGGTATCACAAATTACCACAATTTACATTACTGGGCACCGAAGGGAGAAGGAAACCCTAAGAAACTGAAACCAACCGCATCGCAGCGTAAGTTCTCGCTTAATGTTTGGATGGGTATTATCGACGATAAGTTAATAGGCCCACATATTTTACCCCGAACATTAAATGGGGAACTTTATGAAGATTTCCTAAGAAATCATTTAGCAGCACTGCTCACGGATGTACCCGAAGAAAGAAGGGCATACATGATATACCAACATGACGGATGTCCAGCCCACTTCCGCATCACAATTCGACAATTGCTGGATGAAAACTATCCAAACCGATGGATTGGGCGCGGTGGGCCGATTCCGTGGCCTGCACGAAGTCCTGATCTGACGCCGCTAGACTTTTACGTCTGGGGTCATATGAAAGACCTAGTTTATGTGACCCCCGTAAATTCAATTGAAGAACTAAGGGAGAGAATAACAGATGCGGTGGCCCAGATGAGGACCACAATCACATCAAGAATCACAAAAACCGAAGTGAGGAAGCGAATAAGAGCATGTATTCGAAACCGAGGGCAGCACTTCGAACAAGACGTGTGAAATACATGTTATTAAAGACCACAAATTGATATTGATTAAAAATAATAATAATTTTCACGAAATTGTTTAATTTGATTTTCCGAATAAACGCCTTCTTGTACTAAATCAAAAACGATTTTCATAATGCAGTCCAAGACTTTGTATTAACTTTCATACCTTTTTGGATAGCTGATAAGACAAGGATATTTTACTAATAATTTGTGAACCTGGTGTAGTATTTTTTTTTGTGCTAAGACAACATTTTGTATGAAGTAATAGCAAAAATTACAAAAAAAAAAATGTTTGATTAGTGATCTTCACCAAAGTTTTAGTCATTTTGAACTTTTAATTATTAAAAACGATCCGCTACGGCGTCAACTATGATAATAACTCCAATTTCAGTACAGCCGCCCCGTGAATAATTTTCAAATTGGGTTCAAATAATTTAATCTGGGATTTTTCACAAAAAATCTAAAACCCTTACTAACTCAAAAACTATTGAACTTCGGTAGAACATTTGGTGGCTTAATTTGTTGCATTTTAACCCTACTATGATGTCCTGCAAGGAATACGTCGAGTTACCAGTAACCCTGTATAAAAGTGTTTAATTAGATTAATCGTTAAAATGAAAACGGCAAGATTTAATAATGACAATATTTCCAGTCTCTTTTAAATTTGATTTTTAACATAGCTAAGTAGTTAGTGTATACATATTTCCTCGAAATCAGGTATTGTCCCTTTCATAAATTACTGCGTCCCTTTCAATACAGTCCATTTATGAAAGGGACAAAATACACATTTTTTACACATTCGAAAATAAACAACTAAGAATTGATTAATTACAATTATTGCATTTCATTTCAATAGTTTAATAATAAACGTTTCCTATTCGACTCTAACCTGTTCTAAATATTTTATCAATCACTCACTAGGACCTCAAAATCAAAAATGTCCCTTTCATGTCACCCCTCCCCTACAAGTGGGTCGACTGAATTATTTTCTATTAAGTTGTATGTACACACACAGTAAGGTTAGGCTCCATTATCCCACTGCGAGCTTTCAGTCCAGAACAGCCAATGTGAGAATTATGAACCCAATTTTTTTTTTTAAATGTGTGGCGCATCGGTTCGGAACATCGCAATAGTACTTAGATAGAGTGCTTGTTTATGGCTTACCAACAGCATCGTAATCTATTCTCCGCAGTTCACTTTTACGACCTGCAACTGATATATCTTTCGTTTCTAAACCCAGTTTCCACTTGTGACAATCACACTTTACTGCCAATATAGCTCAGTTATTCACGAATTAGTTATAACTGAGCATAACATAGTATACGTATCGGACAGATCGTTTTTTAAATATATTTATTTTCAGTATAATTATACAAGGTAGTAGAGATATCGATGCGCAAACTGTCACCATGGATTAAGCACATAATAAAAAATATCTGCTGTGTCATAGAAAAATGCAATACCTACGCGGTCAAAATGTATGGAACAGCATTTTTTTTTTAATAACTAACGGTTCTGTTGTGTCTTGCGAAAATGGTTAAACCAGGAGTATTTCTTCACTGTTAAAGAATTTTTGAATCGCACTTGAAAGCACATGCCGATTTGGTGTACCCTAAGATACTGGTTCTTCCTCTTATTTCCTATGACTTATAATAATAATTTCAATAATTTAAGTAATTGAAATCACTGTAATTCTAATAATTGTAATTTACCTAAACTATTGCAATAATTTATAATTCAAATTTGCTTATAAATGTAATAATTCAAATTGTTCTAGTAATTGTAAATTTTATTCAAATAATTGTTTTAAATTAACTACATATAATTGTGCATGTCTATGCAAATGTGCCCTGTGCTATAATTTATTATAATTTTAAATCTTGTGTGCCCATCATATTTCAGGCAAATAAATGATTTATGATTATGAAAGATTTAACGCTTTCAGAATAATGTATCTACTGAATTCTTGGTAACGGGCTGCGCATCGTCACCCTGTATAGATTTATTTAGAGCTATCAACGCTATATTGTTCAGATTCAGCTTTCTTAAAACAAAAAAAAAAAACTTCATAAGTACACTTTGTAGAGAAACCTGCAAATAGTTGCTTTACGCTGCACAAATCCTGTTTAACTGCGATCTGCAAACTCGTATATATCATTTTTAAGAGCAGATGAATTATAGCGCGATTAAAATAAATTTCGAATAAAACGTACCTACCTACGCGGAACCACCCTAGGAAGACAACACAGAAATTACTAGGAAAACAGGTCTAAGAAAACAAAGTTCTTGAGTAACATTAGACGATTAAATCCTGCGGTGGGCGGACCAAGACTGATGGAGATTGGGGATAGTTTTAAATTCAAACAATTTCAGTGTAATTCGAGGCTACGGGTGGATTCATCGGGGAAGTGTCCACAAGCCCGCAGTTTTGTTTCCAATAAGCACGGATCACTTGGCAAATAGTTTGTAGGCAGATGGCGACCGCTTACGGGACGCGGTCGAAAAGTTACCCGCGTAATATGCGCTCCTGCCGGTCGATTCTGTAAAAATCTCACCTTGAAATCATAAGTGAAGCACTTAATAATCCCTAGCGAATGACAGCTCACTCCACGCTCACTTCACACAAGCTTTCACGGTGAGATGGTTACAGAATCGCCCGGCAGGTAATGCTTTTAATAGGAATGCGGCTAAATATTTGGGGTATGGGACGGAAATATAAAGGTTATTTTATATTTGTTGCTCGAATTTTGTCTGTGAATTTATATTAATAATAAAGCTGAAGAGTTTGTTTGTTCGTTTGTTTGAACGCGCTACTCTCTGGAACTAAGACGAGAATTAAAAATTAAGAGTAAAAAAAACTTTTTAAATTCAAGTTTTTATTTAAATGAGCTAAAAAGAATAAAAAAAACTTTTACTATTAACTTGTAACGCGTGATTTTAGTACTCGTATTATATTAATTTTTTAAATTTTCAAACTAAGTAATAGTTTGAAAATTTAAAAAATTAAAATGAATCAGATTAAGTTATTTAATTTACTTGTTTATCGACACAGGTATATCTCGCGACAAGCTTTTATATCATATGATTTGTGTAATGACGTTATATGTTAATAGTAAAAGTTTTAAAGAAGACGTTTATTTTATTCTTTTTAGCGCATTTAAATTAAAGATTGTTTTAAAAAAAAATTTTTTTTTTACTCTAATTTATTTTTTACTTTTTAGTTATTGCTGGACAAGTTTCTCAATCTGTTCATCTCATTCAACGCATCATTGTTGTTTTTTAACTCGCATTCGTATTCTCAGCAAGTCCTTCCATTTAATACCAATATTGTAGGAAAGCATAAAAAACTTATTCCGCCATATTTGATTTAGAATGACGTTACTTCATTTTTCGAGTTATTCTCAGCAAGTACTTTCATTTTGATACTAATATTGTAGGAAAGCATAAAAAAACTTAGTCCGCCATATTTGATTTAGAGTGTGGTCACTTCATTTTTCGAGTTATTCTGAGCAAGCCCTTTCATTTAATACCCATATTGTAGGAGTGCATTAAAAATAACTAGTCTGCCATCTTAGGCGTTCCGCCATGTTGGGTTTAGAGTGACGTCACTTTATTTTTCGACTTACTCACAGCAAGCCCTTTCTTTTGATACCTATATTGAAGAGGTGCATTAAAAATAACTAGTCTGCTGTCTTGGGCGTTCCGCCATGTTGGATTTAGAATGACGTCACACAGCTAACCATACATTGTCATCCAAACTAAACGTGTATACAAAATTTCAGCTCAATCGGTAGGAAATATCTGCTTCAAAATTGAGTTGCAATATTCCACCGTAACAAACATACATACATCCATTGCAAGTTAAATAAAAGCTTGTAAAAATAAATGCATTTGATAGCTGAATTCTTGAGGAACGCTACAGGCTATTTAACATCACGCTAAGACCCTTAGGAACTGAGCAAAAATCAATAAAGTCAGAAAGAACGCTAAACGAAAACGAAGTCATAGCGCGGGCAGGCGATGCGATGCGACGGGGTGGGGCGGGGGAAAAATTAATGTCACGCGGACGAAGTCACGGACAGAAGCTAGTTTGTTATAAGGACTGCTTTTCGGTTCGGTGTTTGCTACTTTATTTATACATGGCTTTCTCATTTCCGCTTTGCTAACACACTATTAGCTTTTGGGAACCCAGCTGTATTGCTGTGTGTAGGTGGTTTTTAGGGCATTTGAAATAATAAAAACGTTTTGAATTGTAATAATAATGATTTATTTATTTCCCCAAATATAATAATACATCGGATTATACAATTACACATACTTATGAGAGTAGTACTTGGGAGTACTTACATAATGTGGGCGCATCTGTAGCTGAACCTACAGTGTGTGTGGGATACAGCGCCAGACCCCTCAAAACAGACAATAAATATGATTATACATATTAGCCCAAAAGACATGAAAAAAGTTGCATCAATGAATGATCCTAAATAAGAAAAACTAAAATATACAAAAAAGAGTGTGTGTTTATGTGCGTATGATTTTGTGCAAGTGTAGTGTAATTGGAATAATGCTTTATTTTAAATAAAGTTAAAAATGTGAACGATTCGACGCGGTAAAGGCACGTCACACGTTATCAACGCGGTGAAACCCGTAACCGTAGGACTATGTAAGTCAAAAATTAAAATCTTCCCACACAATCAGATAGAAACGATTCCCCTGGGTATGATATAACTGTGACAAGCCGTTATCATGTCGTATCGACCGAAACAAAAAGGAAAAATACAGTAGAGGGCACCATATACGTTTGCGTGGAACATAAACAGAATACCCCGGTAATTTACCCTTATCAGTGAAAGAGTTTTACCGAGTACAGATCCAGTTTACTATCGGATACTGATCAATTCTATTGAGGACTGATTGAACATTATGGCGACTAGAAATTGTATGGTATATAAACATAGGTACTTTTTTAATATAGTAAACCCTACTTAGATAAAAATATAAATATCTATTATAAACAAAATAAAATACATTAACATTTATTTTTTATTTTTATGGAAATGCCCACTATATTTTTTTTATTTTTTTATATCTTTGGAAATGTATTGTTACTTTGTTTATGGCAGATATTTATATTTGGAACACTTATTAAGTATTGGATAAACCACGTAATTATAGGGGGCAAAAACATTATGTTTTTACGCGCAAACTATTTATTTATTTTCAATACACAGCCTATTTTAGAATTGGTTTCAGCCGCACAGCAAAAACCTCAGATTTATCTGTGCGATGGCAAATTTCAATCTTAAAAACTATGATGGTTACTATAATGATGCTTACATTATATAATAATACATTTTCGAAAAGACTACTACCGTGCGATTCTGTAACCATCTTACCGTGAAAGCTTGGGTGAAGTGAGCGTGGAGTGAGCTGTCATTCGCTAGGGATTAACACTATTAAGTGCTCACTTGACTTATGATTTCACGGTGAGATTTCTACAGAATCGACCGGCTACACTCTGGTTTTTAATTTGCTATATAGACTGAAATGACAGCTGTGCTCGACCTTTTTTCGTCAACATGACATTATCACTACATAGTATAAAACAAAGTCGCTTCCTGCTGTCTGTCCCTATATATGCTTAGATCTTTAAAACTACGCAACGGATTTTGATGCGGTTTTTTTTTAATAGATACAGTGATTCAAGAAAAAGGTTTATATGTATAATACATGCATAATATAGTAGAAAAACACTGATAATTTTAAAGGTTTCTAATATGATGTCGTAAATAAATATATTTTTTTGCGCTTACATTGCAAACGCTGGCTACGAGCCCTACGAGCAGAAATAATGGCTCTAAAATTATCAGTTTTTCTCTATTGCACCCGTGCGAAGCCGGGGTGGGTCGCTAGTTTAGTATATATTAGCTGTCATTTTGGTCGAGCCATTTAAAAATCAGAGTTTATATAACTACTACGAAGACTACTTATACTTCTATTTTATTGAAAGAGAGAGAGAGACTTATAACTATGGATATCTTATTTGTTATTATTATAAAATATTGGAAAATATCTCTCCTGATGAATCGGTATATTCAGGCCCCTTGCAAGGTTTCATTACGGTACGGCGTATTAACCACGCCGTTAAAAAATGAGTCCGTCAAGTTTCTTAGGCCCTTTGACACACGTTTTTCTTGCCGTGAAAAACTACGGCTTATTCTCCGTCTGTAGACACGGTCTTCACTATGGAAGCTTGTTCACGGAGAAGTATTTTCTACGGCGCGGTTTATACGCCGTACCGTAAATAAATCGCGCCGTGCACAAAGGGCCTTATTCGCAAAAGAAAATCATTTATTTAGTCAAAATCCGTCCCAGCAAGGAGTAAATTTTGGAAAAGTCTCTTTTAATGGTTAATTATTTCATAAATCATAGTCTCCGGAATGGTTGCAAGAATCATCGTTGTGTGAATTTCATCTTCATAATGTAAAGATTATGCAAACATGAAAATAACATTCTACTCTCATAATTTAGTTTCAGAAAATCTCATCTAGTTTTAATACCTACGTTCATACGTCGTCGGGGGAAGAAAATATTTTTGGTACAGTTAAGCTATAACACGACGAAGCATTATTAAATTAATTTTAAATTAGATAGCGTGCATGGTTTGCAGCAACTTTTACAATGGAACCTTATTATAAAATACTTATTTATTATCTTTTTGGGTTTTAGGCAATTTTCTTCCGAAATATCCATTTTCGGCCGTGGCCGAACAATGTAAATAAACACTATCAATTCAGTTTTCGGAGAAAATCGATTATTACACCAACTAAAAGCACAATAACTGTAAAAATGCACAAAGATATGCTTATTCTTTACTTACCATCAGATTGATTCAATAATAATATATTATTAACTCGGTTACTTTATTACGGTTCCGTACAAAAAGGGTGCCAACGGAACCCTATTACTAAGACTCTATTGACCGTCCATCAACAATAAGGTACAAGAAACGTGTTTTTTCTATAGGCGTCCTTTTGCTCGATTTTAATAATGGTAATACACACAAACGTCTAAGTAATTAAATATGTAGAGTTATTATATTCTACGATGGTACGGAACCCTTCATGCACGAGACCGATTCACATTTCTAGCTCGCTCCCTTTCAGCTATCATTCTTAATTTATATTTATATAATTTCCGTAACTTGCACAATTTTTCTTGTTTTTTTATTATTTTTTTCCGGAGACTCTTTAAATTGTGATCCGCTGTTAGTATATTTAATAGCAATTGTAGCATTTCTGCTGTGTGAGCGTTTGCAGCTTGTGACGTTGAAGGTTCAATTTGTAGTGCCATTTGCTCATAATTTTCAATTTCTTCATATTTTACTGTTGGCGACGAAATATAATTTTCGGTATCGGGTAATTCTTGTTCCTGTTCTTCAAGATCACGATATACTTTTTTCACATACGCATTAAACCATGCGGCTCTTATACTGGCCCTCCTGTTACAGTTTAGAATGTCGATGTAGTATCTCAGCTTTTGGCGATATAATTTCTGGTATAAACTTGCAATCGAGGGCATCTGTGGCAATATTTATATTGTTTAATAGTCAATCAGAAAATTATAGGACAGAATGGTTTAATTCATTAATTTATTCACACAGTCATTTTAAATACATTGGTTTAGAATCGAACGACCCGCCTCGCAACAAATCGTCTTCTCGCACTAAAAGTGTATAATCTCAGAATTTACTAATTTTACAGGAGGACGTTTTAAGGCTCGTGCAGACTGGCGCGACTTGTCGCGCGACGTGGCGCTGGGCGATTCTGCGATATTGCTGCGTCACCATAAAAAACAATAGGAACATTTTGTATGGCGACGCGGTGATATCGCGGCGATATTCGCGCAGCGGCCGCGACGCCATACAAAATGTTCCTATTGGAGTCGCGGCGCAACCATGTTGCGGCGCGACAGGTCACCCCTGTGTGAATTGTCGCGCGCGTTTCCATAGATATTGTTCTACGGATATATATCGCAGAATCGCGTCGCGCCGGCGCGTCGCGCCTGTCTGTACAAGCCTTTAAAGGTTTAACGATTAATAAACTTCCACCAATTTAAAACCAATCAATGCGCCATCTAGCAGGGATTTGTCGAGCTACGTTCTTTTTGAGAAGAATATTTGCGATGCTAAACATTTCTGTATACTTAACTCAATCTGGTATTTTTTATGACATACACACTTTTAATGCGAAGAGACGACATATGTATTTCCGAATCTCTATCTCTTTTTAACCCTAAAGCACATCGTTTGCTGGAAAGAGCAGACACACAAAGAGCAGAGAAAGCGGACGGCGCGTAGTTTTCTTTTTCATATACGCCACATGAAACGCGCGTCTACAAAAACTGTGATTATGTGTTTTATATCTGTATAAGTAAGTAAGTAAACCAGCCATCTTGAACTTCAAATACCTATTTAAATAATTATGTACTGAACGATTATGTCGCTACTCTGCTCGATGAAAATGTTGAGCAAATATACTTTGCCGTGCAAACCAACTATAAAAAATTACGGTATGCACAAACCTTAACAACAATTCAATCTTACGTTACATAAAAGCAACCCCTTACATAGAAGCTACATGTTATTCCTATAGACTACAATTACAAAATCGAGCCGAATTTTAAACAAAGTTCCATAGCCACGGTTTTATTAGTCACTTGCGCATAGTATTATCTAAAATGTGTTTATTAAAAACTCTTACCTTTGAAATTGCCAAAATTCACAACTAAAATCCACTGCCAAAACACACGCGTGCACCCTTGACAGACTCTAGAGGCGACTGTTTTGCAGTCTTTTTTAAGGTATTGCTTGGACACTCGGTGTTGCCAGTGCCGTTATAAAATACTACCATGAACTGTTTTTAATATCTAGAGGTATTTTGGCGACAAGCGAAAATATGGAGATGTATTTTTGAATACTTCAAAATTGAAAGAAATCACGTATTTAGAGACATGAAAATCACGACGGAACATCTTAACTTTTGAGACATTTCAGATAGTCGCAATTAATTAATCTTTCTGTAAAAAAAAAATTGTTTAATAGTGCTAAGTGTTTGAACGAACCAAAAAAACAGCTATTCATTACCGCTCGATTCGATATTGAAGTAGATTGATGAGGTTCGTGTAGTTCGTTGCAAAATGGTAGCTTTTATTGTAGAAAATGTTTAGATGGTAAATATATTATAATTATTAGGTTATTTTAACATAACCTAAGTACTCTAAAATATACATTGAGTGATAAATTAAAAAAGGAAACAAGACATAATTAAACAAACATTTTCTACCATAAAAGTTAAAATTTTACTGTGGCTAAATAATAACAGCCACACGATTCGATCGAAGGTTAAGCTACGCTGGTCGTGGTCGTTTCGTGGATGGGTGACCATCCATTACATATCGGGTCCCCTCCGTGCCTTGGAAAGCACGTTAAGCCGTTGGTCCCAGCTGTAATTCGTAGGTCTTTGACAGTCGTTACGGGTAGTCAGAATCCCCAATGTCTGACAGCCAGTATTTTCCAAGGGGTATGGTGTTACCCAGTAACTGGGTTATGGAGGCCATCTGACCTCCATAACATATCTAGGCAATCGCTCTATGTAAAATACTGGTATTCTGTTGGTATTCAGCTGCATCCGGATAGACTGGACGCCGACCCCGACATAATTAGGAAAAGGCTAGGCAGATTAAAAAGTTACAGTTTTATAGCGTTCTCCCTAAACGAACTTTAATATTCGACTTCGATAGCGAATCTAGCGGTTGTGAGTAGCTGTGCTGATCGAATTTAACTCATTGTGTTTTATAAAATGTACGACTTGTATATACTGGGTGTTCGGAAAGTCATGGATTACCTTTTACCTGCTGATGGGCCACATCGGGATCTACCAATAAAAAAAAATTACCATAGTAAAAGTCTTATGGTTTCCGAGTTTTTTGATGTTTAATGAAATTTTGGAAAAGCTCTACCTTTGATCAGTTTTTTCCATGCCATTTCTATGAATGAAAACTTTTTCGAGTACAGGTTTTTTTTATTTTCATTTTGAATCATACTATCGATTGAATACAAGAAAGTTACAGATATCATCTTTTAATACTACCTAAAATTTAGGTTCAAACTTAAAATTTTCACCAAAAAAAATTTACCTTAGTTTTGATCGGACCTGGTGAAAAAAAAAAAATATTATTAGGTCATTTTTTTTAATTGGTAGATCTCAATGTGGCCCATTAGCAGGTAAAAGGTAATCCATGACTTTTCGGACACCCCGTACATTCTAAGTTTTTAAGAATTACATAATCTGATAACGATACCTTAATTACACAATCTGTACTTTGTTTTTTTTTTCTGATCAGGCAAAAGGGGCGTGCTATTTTGCTTTAAAAAAAATTGGTTGTCTGTAAAGTCGGTTTACGGACGATAATTTTACGTGATAATGTCATAGTGAAAGAGAGATAGATAAGTCACAAGCCGAACGCTTAGGCCGATCGTACCTCTCTATCGCTTGTACGCTGGGCTCAGACGGAACGTGACAATGAGTCATGCTTTTTCGTGCGTGCAGCCAGCGTTCATCGATTTATAAGACTTATCACGTCAAAAATGGCAGCTTTTCTGTGACTTAAGTAGTGCATTTTTACCCAGAAAAGCGTGATTTAAGTGCGGGCTTTGGTCACAGGAGCTATAAAATAGTATGCCGTACTCACGAGTCTATAGACTTACCTGACTGACTGATCCATACTGATTACCTGACTGATCCATACGTCATCTTCGTAAACGGGCGCCGTCAGTAGGAACTGGTCATCTCTTAGCTCCGTGGTAGCTTATTTTAATTTAAGTATTTTCATTTCTGAATAGTTTTCTTTTTTGTTTTTATGTTTTTTAGTACGGACGCTTTTAACGTGCACGTCACTTTCTACATCGTTCTCACATGTATAATTTCAACATGAATGATGTTAAGAATATTTTGCAATAATTTTATGATTTAAAACGAGTGTCTGTGGAGTTTCTTGCCCGTTCTTCTCCACAGGTACCTACTACGCTTTGTAATGGGCAACTGGCTTTATCTTTCTCACTGACCGACCCCTTGACAATTTGAAATAAATGTTTTGAGTTTGAGTTTACTTAAGTCACACCTTAAGTAAGTTTAAGTAAGTCTATTAATGCACAGCGTTAAGCACGGACCATTTAAGTCACACGCATCGTAATTCTTTCTTTACACATATTTCTTAGCCGCCTTCTTAACTATTGATATATAAGATTTAAGAGCTTTCAGCATGTATAAATTATAGAATCATATCGTGTAAATTAAGTAAAAGGGATTTGAACATTCTTTGTGGTGATCGCAGTAAAACAACCCTCCTACGTAAAATTATTTATCGAATGGCTTGATAATAATATAAAAGAAAGTGAAATCATTTTTAATTCTGCTGAGTTTATGAAGGATACTACTGACATTTAGATTAATCCAATATTACTTTTAATTTAATGATTTTATGCTCCTCATTGGTTTAGATGTTGTTGAAATGGTTGTTTCTTTTGTTTTCAATGTATATTTAGGTATATTCTAAGTAACACTCTCAGTTCTTGTTCTTTTTAGATTATGTTGAAATTGGTACCTAATGGTGTGTTAGTATGTAAGTATAAAATTGAGTTACTTTATTTTATTTTAAATGTGTGTTTCTGGTGTGGTGTGTTTGTGGTATACTCTCGAGCAAAATGTAGCGAACTGACTTTCTTATTATAACACCTTATTGTAATGAAACCTACATTTACGAATAAAGATTTGATTTGAGTGTTCCCGACCATGAAAAGAGAATGCAATAGCCCACACATATAGTACCACAGTACAGTACAGTACAGTAGTAGTGTGTATGACACATGTAGTACCTACATGTGTCATGTGTGACCTATTTCTACGCCCCCATCTTAGAACCACGACAATATTAAATCAGTTTGAAGTTGAAACTTGATATTATTGGCTGTATCAGGAGAACAAACGGTATTGTCATTAGAGATTGACAGTGATTTGGACAATGACCTACCTTGGTGAATTTATGTCGAGCGCATTATGAGGGTCATTTGTTATCGGAGTGCTTTCCATCTGAGCCTAACCCAACTGAATTATTATCTGTCAGGTAAGTTATTCCAGGGTTTTCTGCCTTTTTTACAGGTTACTTACGGCAAAGCCAAAGGAGGGTTATGATTTTAACAGGCTATGTGTGTTTATACAATGTGTAACGTTAAATGCGCAAAACCTGAAAATAGTTTGATCAGAATAACGAGCAGAATTAATTGAACCACTTTTTAATATATGTAGGTCACGTTTTTCGAAAAATCTTCATTAAAAACGTTGCCGTGTCTATTTATTAGAAGGTCAAGCAAGCCAATGTCAGCGCGGCGCAGCGGCCCGGTGACGACTCCTCCCTCGATAAAGCGTCGTCGCAGACGCCAGAAACGATCAGAATGGCCAGTAAAACTAAAACAGCACATAAATATTTTACAATTTTTTTAATGACTTATTTTCTCTCTGAAATAGGTCAATTGAATTAAAAATCAGTTGGGGTGTCTGAGGTTTTGCGCATTTAACGTTACACGTTGTATGTATGTGTCTATGTTTGTATGTTCATCTTAATTTTCTTAATTTTTTAAAACTTTTTATTCATATTTTACTAGTATTATAACTTTGTTCTTGTTGGCTTAGATGAAAAATTTTATTATGCATGCTGTGGTCTCCTGTAAGTGAAGGAGTACACCTACGTGATACATATGTAGTTCCTAATTTAGTTTTAATGGTCTGTGTACATCTTTTGTTGGAGATCCTAAATAAATAAATAAATCTGTTCCCTCATCCCAATCAAACCAATCTACATTTCAGACAATGTTACTCATAACTAAAAAAAAACGTTAAAGCGTTGGAAGTGTCATGTTGTTCCGCAGGTTATAGGCTCTATGACGTCACATAAAATCCAACATGGCCGTTTATAGCGGATGTAAATTAATACTGAAAAATATATTTAAGATTAATAAATCGTGTTTGGTATCTAATGAAAGGTGTTGAGCTTTCCGAAAATATTATTGGTTGTATATAATGATTAACTTATTTAAAGCCGACAGTGACCCAGAAGTCGTCAAATTGTCTAAAAACGTCAATATTTTTTTCTAGTAAACATTTTACTGGCCGATTTTTATGGCAACAAATTTTTGGTAACATATTGCACAATTAAAATAACAGCACTGAGGTTTTAACTGTAATGGTGGCTAAGATATCTTATTTAAAAAGTGTGTCCCGCATTTTTTCATTTTTTTTTTCAAATTTAGATGCTAAATGTCAAACTTAGCACGTAGTTTTGTTTTTTGATTGACGAACCTTCAGTAGGGTCTACGTTAAGTCTGATTGTTTGACGAATTAGTTAAGTTAATTTGCTAATGATTTTACTTGAAGTTTGGAACACTTTTATCATAAAAGTATTGTATTTCGAACGTGACATATATTGGTAGTACCTAAAAATTCCTACTTGACTCAACACTCGTCATTAAAAGGACTATTTTGACGATTACTGGGACACACTCAATAGCTGCCTCTAAACTCGTCATATTGTACAATTTTTGTGTTTGATGCCACAAAATGCGAATAATAACAATTATCGGGACCGTGAGGAGATTGCATATGTTCAAGACTATATCTATTTGGGCCAAATAGTCTCCTTCTAGGCGCGACCAGACAAAGAAGTTGCTCGACGCACCGAGAGCGCCTGTAGGAGCTATTGGAAAGATCTTCTAAAAGGAGATACCACTATATCTCAAACGGAGAATTATGGACACGTGTATTCTCCCCTTTACATAATATTCTCCCATTTACATAATAAATGGTGCTCAAACCTGGCCTTTGACACTTCAGCAGAGGTCCAAGCTCGAGGTTTGCCAGCGAGCCATGGAGCGCAGTATCGTAAGGGTTCGAATTTCTGACCTTATAAGGGACACAATACTGCGCGCCAAAACCAAGATAGTGGAAGTTGATAGTGAAAGCTGCTAAAGTTAAGTGGGATCGGGCCGGACATGTTTGCCGCATGTCGGATGACAATTGGGCTAAGAGAACCACCGATTGGGTCCCACTAAACGCACGACGCCGTCGCGGCAGGCCAAGACGAAGATGGTGGGACGAGCTTGACTCCTGCCGTAAGGACTGGCGGCACTCGCAAAAGACAGAATTGCGTGAAAAAGGGAGAGGGAGGCCTTTGACCTGCTGTGGGACAATACAGGCTAGTTAGATTAGATTAGATATATGTATACATAGTTGTTAACTCTCTTGTACAAACATATACAGCGTGTAACGGAAAGGGGGTATCAACCCTGAAGGAGTTGAATGTGCTCATGAAACTCAACAACTTTCCCCAAAGAACATAGGTCGAAATATGAAAAAAAAATTTGGCCCTCCCATTGTAAATCAATCAGCTGGTAGTCAGTTTTGTAAGGGAGGGCCAAATTTTTTTTTCATATTTCGACCTATGTTCCTTGGGGAAAGTTGTTGAGTTTCATGAGCACATTCACCTCCTTCAGGGTTGATACCCCCCTTCCGTTACACGCTGTATAAAAGGTTTTGGCTATATTTGATGACAAAATTGGGTTTCTCTTAAGCTGTTTGCGCTTCACTCATTCATTGCTTGAGTAAGCGCGTTCTGCCCAGTCGTTGCGTCATTAGGCTCACTTCACTATTTCGGCACGAAACTGTTCTCATGCTTCATTTGTGATAGAAATCGCTTCGCTCGCTCTTGTCATGTGTAACTGCGTTCGGCTTAGTCGTGTTGAAGAGGCTCGCTAGGCTAGGGGCTCGCTTCGCTTGCTGGTTTAAGAAGCTGTTAAGGCTTGCATGAGAAGCTGAGCTGCACGTTATGATTAAGCGCGCTCATTGTGCGATTAAGCACGCTCTGCTTATTCGTGTCTAGAAAGGGTTTGCTTCGCTCGCTGTATCGTAAGCGCGCTCTACTCGCTCGGCTCATAAAAAAGTATTATCAGTTCTAACCTAAACTGCCTTACTGAGAAAGGTATAATAATGAGCTGTCATGACCCCTGGCTAATTGATGCTAGTTTTTTAACAGTAACTAACTCAGATCGAGCGTGAATGTTACGGTTCTAATTAAACCCTCACCTATAAGTATAGAGGTGTCTTCTTACTAAATCTTCTGCCGTTGAAACATCCTAAAGTTCTCGTAATCTTCACGCATACTTGAACGATAACACGGCGTCGCCGATTAATAACGTGACGATTGTAGATGATTTTTTTAAGTTTTCAGGTATTGCCCTAGCTTCTGAATTCGCTCATAGGTCGATTCTTTAGGCTTATTGTGTTTCATATGATTTAAAGCTTTCTTTGGTTTGCTTTTATATAATTAAAAAGAGCAGGTTTACAGTAAAAAAAAAAAAATACGGTATCCGATACTACCGTAATCATTGTATTTGCTCGACACTGGATGAGGTTCATTTCATTTATTATAAAGCAAACTTTCACCTTATGTGACATTTTTCATTTCTAAGCAGATTTACGGTCGATATGAGATATTCTCTTTAACTTTTTTGCTATTTGCTGCAGATTTTCTTTCGTTTTCTGATACTGCCGTAGCTATTGTATTTGCTCGGCATTGGACTGATGCAAGCTTACTTTGATTTCGATTTTTTTCATTTCTGTCCAGATTTACGGCCGGTATGAGACGTCATTATTTTGCTATTGTCAGCTTCAAATGCGTTTTTAACTCGGCCAATATTCTGTTGCTTCTCTTTGGGTCCTAGTAGAGCTTTGTCAATTCTGGGCAATGAGAATCACCGTAATAGCTAAACATGTTTTTGCGAATTGAAATTTTTACGCATAAAAAGGAGGGTCGGGCGCATGCACCTGCACTTGCGATGTGACATCAAAAGCAAATTATATCTGCTTCAAAATTGGTAAAACTATGACCTATCTTTTGAATGCTTAATAATTACCCTATCATTCAATTCCTCGTAGTTACATGGTATTGTCGGTCAGAAATATTGGCGGTTGCAAAAATTTACAATTTTCGCAACCGCCATCGTGGATTTTCATTTTCACCTCACTATCGGCTTCAGCACCCTCGAACACCATGAAAACTCTCTTTCTCTCTTTGGCTCTCTCTATTATATGAAAAGCCGCATAACGCTTTTTCGTTACGTGAAGATTTTTCCAAGTTTACTCCTACCGTTAGCTCCGTTAAAGAACTTCGTTCCAAAAAGTGAAAGATAAATGAAGTATTTATCTAGTGAACCGATCCAAAGATGTAGGACTTCAGCACTCGGTACATCTTTTACTCACCTACCGAATGACCGAAAAATGGAAATGCAAGGAGCAGATGAACGTCAATCTGTAGGTACTAATAAAATAAAGCTCAAGAGTTTGTTTGCGAAGTACCTATACATATTGTTTGAATCCGCTAATCTCTGGAACTACCTGTCGGATTTGATTTTTTTTTTGCATTTTATTAGTCCAATTCTTGAGGAAGGTAACATTGTGCTACAGCCCTTAGGACCCGAGCGAAAATAACTCAAATTATCATCATCTGCCTAGCCTGTTCCCAACTATGTTGGGGTCGGCTTCCAGTCTAACCGGATGCAGCTGAATACCAGTATTTTACATGGAGCGACTGCCTATCTGACCTCCAAAACCCAGTTACTGGGTAATACGATACCCCTTGGTAAGACTGGTTGTCAGACTTTCGGGCTTCTGACTACCCGTAACGACTGTCAAAGATCCACGAATGACAGCCGGGACCAACGGCTTAACGTGCTTTCCGAGGCACGGAGGGGTCTTGGTATGTGAAGATGGTCACCCATCCACGGACCAACCGCGGCAAGCGTAGCTTAACCGGATCGATCGACCCATGCGGCTGTTATTATTTAGCCACAGGCCCCTCAAAAATAACTCAAATTATAATTATGTCATATCCATATATTTTTTACTGTGTGTACATCAATAATAAAATAAATATATAAATAAATAAATAAAGCGAAAATGAAGTAGGTAATAAGCCCAGGCGGGGAAATGTGACGGTTATTTTAGTATATTGTACTGCAGAACAAATTCGCGGGCAGAAGTTACTTCCTATGTAATTTCGTAGGTTTCGGTGAACGTGGAATGAAACAAAAATTAACATTCACTCGAGTGAACCGCGCCTGTTTTCGACTTTAGCAATGAGTTTAATAAACCTAACAATAAGAGGCCATAACTAGGAATGGTAAGAATTTACTGGTACCTACTGACTCTAAGTCAACAAAAGTCCGGTTAGGTTCCTTTTGGGAAGTTCCCACAAGTTTATTCTTAGCTTAAAAGATTTTGATTTGATCCTTATAAATTGTAGGCATTCCAGTAAAATATTGGGCTTTCCATAGATACCCTTTGTCGAGTTAGCCACAATAATTTTCAATAAGACCAACTATACCAACTGAATGTAGGTAAGTACTCGCGAAATGAACGGTCGGCAGTATTTTATAAGTGGCGGATATATCCCGGGATAGGCTTCTACGGTTTACGGCTCACGATATAACCACCCACTTGTTTGTGCCCAACACAACTTTTTTAACCCAGTTATTAATTAGTGAAATTAAAACGCTTCGGAAGCTGCGAGGAACGCAGCCGCGGAATTTGTTCCCAAACGATTATAATTATCAAGTCTTTTGTAAACGTTAACCCTTGACCGTATCGCTGTGAGAATTCCTGTGTACAACACGTAATTACGGGACAATCGGCCAAGTTATTGCCATTATAAATTCCGTGTTCTCAGCGGGAAAAAGATCCTTTTAATGCGTGCTTAAATCATTTTTATTAACTTGAAAAGGTTGGATTTATGTGGGAGGCCTGGTGTTTGTAATTTGCGAAGCCTCGAGGGAACTAGGGCTCGATGTAAGTTCGTGTTATGACGGTGGTTTGGTTGAATCTCTAAGAATAGATCAGACGGGTAAATCTCTTAATTTTACGAACGTTCACAGTCTGAACTCAGTCTCAAACTGTCAAAAATACCTCTTATTTCCCTTTTGACATGTTTCTGACATTTGTTTGTAGCCGAGGTGAAACTGCGACTAGATTTTGACCGTTTTAACTTTCGAGAATTGGCCTTCTGGCCAAAAAAATATGATTCTATTTAACGTGGGCAGGAAAACAAATCGAGTTTTTATTTAACTTCAATTTATGTAAGGAATTATTTATTCCAGCTCTTTCGACCCAGGGCTAAAGTGGACCACTGGTCGTTTATTTTCTCCAGCTTGTCCCGCCATTTTCTACGTGGTCGAAGAAGATGGCGGACGGATCGAGTGAGCTGGAAGTCATGAGGAGAGGCCTTTGCTCTTCAGTGGGATAATGCATGATAACAGTATATTGACAGGCCTGTTGGTCTAGTGGTCAGTGGCCCTGACTGCTATGCCCAAGGTCGTGGGTTCGATTCCCACCTAGGACAAATGTTTGTGTGATGAGCACGATCATTTGTTCTTTGTCTGGGTGTAATTTATCTATAATATGTATGTATTTAGAAATATATATGTATGTTTATCGGTTGTCTAGTACTCATAGCACAAGCTCTGCTTAGTTTGGGACTAGATGGCGTTGTGTGAAAGTTGTGGAATATTATTATTATTATTATATTTTATTAGTTTAATGTTCCTATTCACAATTCAAAAAATTGTGTGTGTCTACTACATAAAACAAATATTGCACCGGAATCGCGCGCAATACGGCGCTACGGTCCTAAATAATTAATTACCGATTCCATACACTACCACAAGTAATAATAGATTCCAGTATAGAATTATATTAGTGTTTAATTTTTATTCCATTATTTAACTATGTTTGATCAATATTTTCGAACAAAACAACGCTTAAACCTATTTTATTATCTCTAACTATTGTTTAAACTACGAAGTTGTGATATAAAAGGACATTCTCAATCGTAACGTTACAAAAGGACAACTGAGAGATGTATCGTTGTTCCAAAAGAGGCACAAAGTTGCTGGAGATGACTTGCAAGTTTAGTGATTGCGATTAGTTTGGAGATCGATCGGAGTAAGCGGAGTTCGGAACAACACTGTTTAACCCGTGAGAAGGCGCGCTATGAGCAATTTGCTCACACAAAAATCTAATTCAAATTTTTTTTGTCTTTCCCATGCCACACCAATTCAAGCACTTAAGTACCTTCCTAAATATTCACCCCCTCTCCCCTGACGCAGTTCTCGATCCGCTCAGTGGCGTTGCGACCGCGCAGCAAGGCGTTTGTGGAGGCCGTGTACCAACGTGCGGCAATTTGCTCATCACGCGCCCAGCAATTACTTTGCACCGAACATGTAAAATACATGTGTTCAGTGTGTTTCGAGAGGCACATTAGGGTAGATTTAATGGATGAATAACACTTTTTAGTTTTTGTTATGGAAAAGTTTTTATTGTGATTTTTATGAAACGTGCCAAAAAAATTAATTAATACTAGGTTGTTTTGTTATTTGCGTTAGAAGTTGCTATTATGTTTAATAGTTTTGATTAAAATACTTGTTTTCTTACTTACTAAACCTTGTGTTATTTATTTAAATACATTATAAGCCAATAAATATAGAAACACTAAAAATATAAACATTTATGATAGTGTGAGCAATTTGCTCGCACGCGCCTACTCGTGTAAGAAAATTAGGCGCGCCTTTTCACGGGTTAAGATAGGAAGTTTGAAAATATTAGTGCGGTTACAGGCAAACTGGCGGAATGATGTTCATTATGTTGGGTTTGTTTTCACTCTAATACACACCCAATTGTTTTTAGTTTCATGTCTATGTTAAATTAACGACCAATTTCTGGAACTGAAATTATAGACGCGTCATAATTAAACGCAAGTCAAGTATAAGTATATATACTGTGTTTATCAGTTGTCTAGTACTCATAGCACAAGCTCTGCTTAGTTTGGGACTAGATGGCACTGTGTGAAAGTTGTGGAATATTATTATATTATTATTGTTATTATTAAGTGTTGCGATTAGGCTGTTGGTAATTCATTCAACAGATCACGCGCGCTTGACAATACGTTAGCTGACTCTTGTTCCAGGAACCTTTGTTCCTAAAAAACATTAGATATACCTACAGTATAAATTAAATAACATCGTAACCAATTACGCTAAATTATTCTGCTAAAATTTTCATTACACTAATCCATATACGTATATCCATATACATATATTTATATTACGCCAATCAACCCAGCACTTAATGCAATTGCACCTAAAGACATCAAGTTGCACACTTGCACAGTAAATAAGGCCGTTATTCCGGCCTGCCGCAATGTTTCAACTCTTAATCCCTGTTAGCTACATGCATGGGCCCCGGACATTTTTGTTTCAGCAAACGAACGGCCGCAGACCCGCTGTAAACCTTTTATGATGGAAAAATGTACCAAAAAGGAAAATTGCTAAGTGTCCGTTATAAATGACATTTAATTTTTCAGAATGGCCCTTTGGTCAGTTTGGGGGTCGTTCGTGGTTGTTGAGTATCCATTGGTGATTTATGTGTGACTAGCTGTTTCATTAATTTATTTGTGATGATTGTGAGTTCCTACAAGTCTTTACTTGTGTCGAACGAATCGGAGCTTCTATAGCTGGGGAAAAAAAAAAAACTTCTGTGGCTTTATGCATGTTTTTGAGGTTAAAATATTTGAATGTCTATATATTTTTTCTTTTAATGTTTTAATAGCCAAGTGCACGAGATATTATAGTGCACAAATGTGTGTGCAAGCACAAACACACTCCCTGTTCCCTGACTCACATAGTCCGATCGGACGACTGAAGAGAGTTCAGGCGCAGGACCAGCGGAGTTCAGTCGCAGTACCAACGGAGTCACACCACCAAATTTCAAACTTCGAGCTGCTTTTGAGAAATTCCTATTGGAAAAAACCCAGTAACACTTTACCCGACCTGAGACTCGAACCCAGCATCCCGCCGCTCAGCAGTCGCGTTAACGTATTACAAAAATAATTAATTAAAATACCTATATTTTCTTTTTTATTTTACTCTCGGTAACTTTTCAAAACTCGATAACATAAAACACCATTCCAAGAATGTTCGAATAAGTTCGAAAGTGATCGGAAATATTTATGATACCTACAAAATGCTGTCAATTCTGCGTCGATTCGATTCAACACACATTAAATATGAAACATGAATGTAAAACATTGCTCATAAATATCGAAGTCACATGATATATAGTAGCTGAACACATTATCTTTAAGGAAATTTCCTTAATATCTAATTTTTGCCTCTAACGACCGAACTTCCCCCCCATTATGGCCAATAATAAGAGTAATATTTCGCTTTGTAGGTACACTTTAAGCCTAAGTCCTCAGCGCCTGCTCATTGTACTGAAAATGGCGTGAGTAACAAGCACGTTAGTCTAATGGCCGCAACCGCTGCTGCCAAGTATGAGGTCCTGGGTTCGATTCCCGGGTCGAGCAGTATTTTTATATCAGGTTTTTTGGTGTCCGGTTGGTGGCAATAGGGTCGCCCATTTACATGGGATCCAAACCTAACTTGCGAAATTTGGATGGAGAGATTAAAGGTGCTGACACCAAAATCTGCTTTAGAGAGTTTGTACGAATAGACTTGTACTGATTCGAGATCATGAGAGTCAAATTAAAAGCAAGATTCTGACACCGACTTCCAATGATTTTGCATGGATACAAGAAGGTTAAAGGACAAGCCAGGCCTCCCTGTGAGCGTCAAACTGTCCCTAATGAATATTTGTATCTACCACTCGTAAGTAATTAACATTAATGAAAAACCCTTCGATTATTATTCCAATCTCAAAACATTTCTCATGCGAAGCTCCTTTCCTATAATGCAAATCGACCGATAACATGAAAGTTGCAAATTATAAAAACGCCAGCTTTCTGTTTAACGTCGGATATCTAGTTAAAAATTGGTTCAAAAACTCGTTAAAGGTAACGCCATAAATCTGTAAAAATATAATTCTTCTACAAATTAAAATACGATACAAAATAATAAATTCACTTGGCCACTACGAAGCCCGCGCCTTTGCGTCCAAAGAGCTAGGGAACCATTGTGTACAAGCTATTTCAAAGTGTCTTATCATAAATAATACTTTTTCTTCCCCTAAGATAATTGAAATTCTTAAAAATTCATCTTTTATTTTTCACGGCATCTTGGGAGATAATGCCCTATTTGTGAGGAGGATTTGGCAAACGGTTTTTGGGATTTGAATCCGTTATTAACTTCAAGGATTTTTCTTGGCCGGTTAAAAGTTAAGTGTAAGCTTTCTCAATCCTATGGTATTTCCTTAGATGTGGGTCAGACAGGCCACTTACTCGTAATATTATGACCTCAACGAGTCCTGTCGCTTATTTCAAATGATCCCACAAGTAACTTCAATTGTTATTCATTAATCATTGTTATACTTCAAGCAACGTTAATAAATAACGGGGTTAATTTTTAGAAAAAAAAGTATCACATATGTTTAACTATACGTATAAGACGTTTAATCGTCTGTAATTTTAAGCAACGTTTAAGAATACGAGGGTTATTAGCCTTTGAAAGCCGGAAAGGCTTTTTCACAAAATGCAAGATTACTCCCCAAGTCCCATCGTAACAACATACAATCAAATTAGAAAAGGTAATAGGAATATAATACCGAGAGCGGTAGGCAGAGGTAGTGCTCATTGCTAGCCCTTAGTAACATTGGGAGGCCCGCTTTTGTTGAGCCTCCTGAATTATTAATGAAACAAGAATAAGAAAACTTTTACAGTATTTTTCGAGCAATGTTAGATCTGGTTCATTTAGACGTCGCCTGAATGTTTGAAAATCTTGTTATCTTAATACCGGTATCATGTCGGGGAAAGTTTTGGATGGAAGATAAAAAAAAAAAAAAATACAGAACGGAGGAAGTGTACCGCGCACGGGAGGCGGCGAGCGGCGTCGTGGCGCAAGGCGGGTTCGTGACACGCGCTCATAAAATCTCCATCTCTCGTGTATCGCAAACGTATTTACACAGTATTTTTTCCCAATTCCTCTCATGAATGTAACAACAGTCTCATGAATTTTATTGCGCGCCGTGGTCGAGAACGGACGATTGTAGCAAGAATTGCGGTCTCTACTAGTCATAATTGAATTACAAATCATAGTGTGGAGGGCGAGCGTAGCGGGGCCGTGCGGTGCGGCGCGGTGCGGTTACGGAACACTGCAAGGTCCGTCATTCAGCAATCGAGTCCAATATTCGAACACATACCGCCACAACTTTGATATTGCACGCTCCATTCGTGCCAATCCGCAGCCGCAAATTGTGAACGTGCCTGTCCGTCGGCTAATATACCTACGAAATTCAGGCGGAAAAATCCGAAAAGTTATACACGGACCATACAAGTGTGTTCCCAGAATAACAATCAGAAATATGTTTATATGTTATGTAGGATACCTTCCTTCTCGTATGTAGATTGTGCCACTTCAATTATTCGTAACTCGCATAGCTAATGTAATTACCGAAATTCAACAGCCTAATATAGTTTACCTACTTTTCCATTAATACTGTAGGTTGAGACTCGCTAAAGTACTGTAATTACGGACATGATTCCAGGCAGCTCACTGTGATTAATTACTACTAAACTTCCTAAAAAACAGGATCAAACAAAATGCAAATTGTCCAGCATCGCGTGCACCGATTGATCGTACGATCAGCTAATTAGATCAGGAGTATAATTAATCGAGTCGTTGGGATCGGTGGTGAGCGCGCGGAGTGTTTCCAACTGGGTATCGGGATTTCGGGCTTTATAGAATCTAAAAAGGGCTAGATTTAAAAATCAAATCGAGCTAAACTGCTAAAATATAAAAAAGGTGCACTTAAAAAAAAGATTGCCCCGCGTTGACGGTAAGTCTGCGTCGGCGGCCCTAGAAACATTTCTAGGTGGTGCAGAATCTTAAAGTGGCGCCCGTCCGTGTACAGACGCACAAGCACAGCACATCAAGCTACTACAATCTGTCAAATTTCTTTAATAGATTTCCAACTTTATGGCTTAGGCATTAGGCTCAAGGTTGATTGGGAAAATTTGACAGTTTCGGGTAGCTTGATGTGCTTGCGTCTGTACCATGTTCCTATGATATATGCATATGCATTTGCTTACACGTATTAATCGGATATTACATAAACTAGTCGTGCTCGCGACCTCGTCCGCGTGGATCTATCTCACCCTGTAATAAAACGCAACGTAACTTTACTTTGTCCGTTCGTAAGTATGACTAAACAAATTATCGGATTGTACATAGATTAGATAAATCATCATCATCATCATCATCATCATCATCATCATCATCATCATTTCAACCCAGAATCACCCACTGCTGGGTATAGGCCCCCCCTTTCTTCTGCCATACTTCCCGGTTCTGTGCGTCTAGATAAATAAATTGTTTTAAATATATGTAACGACTATACAGGGTGAAATTGAAAACATGCGACAAATCGAAATGGGAGATTGTACTCATCATGATGAACAACTTTTACCATGGGACCAAACCTGAAATTGCGAAAAAAAAAATATCAGCTGTTCCCTACATTTTGACGAGTTATGCGAACATAAATGTAGGGAACAGCTGATTTTTTTTTCGCGATTTCAGGTTTTATCTCATAGTAAAAGTTGTTCACATTGATGAGTACAATCTCTCATTTCGATTTGTCGCATGTTTTCAATTTCAACCTGTATAGGTCGGTGTATCTGCGTGACAACGTGACAAGGCCAGTGGAATCTGTCGAGCGTGACGTGATAGCAGTTGTCCTGCTCGCGTTAAAAAAATGTTGCCCATTCAGTGTGTGTAGTGCACACGGAATGGGCTCTGTCGCGTTCGTCAATGTCACTGTGCTTGCTCTCTTGCCTTGATGAGGAAACAAATAGTAAAGATGAGAAACAATAAAAATCAGTATTTTAGTTTGAAAACTTTTATTTACACAGCAAACTCTAGATGGCTGGCTACTGTTCTTGTTTTTGCGCTAGCAAATTTCTGAATTCATTCAGAATAATTTAACTTTTGGGCAAATGTATTTTCTATGAACATGATTCCAAGGTCCGAGAGTGTTTCCTGACACTGAGTGGAACGTAAATAAGTTTTCATAAGTTTTAATTTACTGAAACTTCGTGCCCCTTTCTTTAGCAACAGTTACAGGTCTGATCGGGTCTGTAACTGCTGCTAAAGGGGAACAAAGTTTTAGCAAGATACGAAGTGCTGCAAGATACATTTGGAAAAATGTCCTACCAATCATTATTTTTAATAAGTCATACTCATATCTTCCTCAACAAATCCACAACCAGACACGTCATATTTTTCGCCATCTGACGGGGGAGGAGACGGGCGAAACTTTACTCTACTCCCCCGCACGTATTGTACCACCTGCCCCCGCGCTCAAACCTCCTCAACGCCCGCGCCGACCGCTTCGTTTGCCTGCCCAAATGATCGTCGCGTCTCGGTCGATACTCCGCGTCCACGCTTTATAGTAAGTTACTGTATCACCTGGTGCCCGGTGGTGGCATTTAGGTTGATTCCAACGCCCCCCCTCATGACGGCGCTCGGTGCCGTCACACCGGTCGCACTGCCCTAGGGCCGCTAGCACATCAAGCTACTACAATCTGTCAGATTTCTTTAATAGATTTTCAACTTTAGTGCTAAAGTATAAGGTTCAAAGTTGATTGGGAAAATCTGACAGTTTCGGGTAGCTTGATGTGCTGGCGTCTGTACTTATGGCCTTGTTTAAAAATCTTTTTATCCTTTTTTATGTGAATTATCTAATGCAGCGAGTCACTTCTGTCTGAAAATTCTCTCTCGTCGTTTCGATGCTTCACATCTGCTAGGCGTCCCGCGACGGTCCATTTTATTGTTTTCACAGTTTCCTCGAAATGTCCTATTTGTAACACTAACAGCATACCTATTCAATGATATATTGGGGCTACATATCTGGCTTGGTGCTAAATATGAAAAAAGTACGGGGCTGAATGAGACAAAAAAGGGCTAAATCTAGCTCCGAATGCAAGTTGGCATCACTGGCCGCGCGCTCCCACCGACTGTCAGGAAATATTTGCTTAATGATGGCTTTGACGAGCCCTCCGCTAGCGCCAGATCGTTCAAATACACTCCAAACGAAATCATCGGTCAATTGGGTTAAAACTACACGCCAGTGTATTTTCTAGTGTTTAGGTACTACTTTATTTTCACAAAATTTTCATGTACTCGTAACATACGTAGGCAAGCAAATAATATTTTCGCTGCGATTACAGCGGTTTTAATTTATACAGGCGTGGGCTGAGTAATGAAAGGGTGGCAGATTTATTTTAAGGCGATAAGCACCAAAGCACCTAATTAATATTCAACATACCAACAATTTTACTTTATTTCTATGAACGCAATTTTATATCTTAAATTGTTGTAGTTCTTTATTGCTAGAATTTCCACGGTAAGGCGTAGCCATGCATTCACGTCTTACTGTTGTGGCTAAAACGTTGTTTCGTTGAAATATTATGCTCCAAGTCTCGCCTGTATTGACAAAATTTATTGGACACTAAAGTTTTCATACGCTTTTATGTTTTCGGGAGATTACGACACCAGCAGTTTGCCGGTGCCCCGATGTTTATAAGAGTCCTCGCCTTCAGAAGGGACGCGCGAAATTGCTTCTTTTCCAAACAATATTTGTGTTTCAATGTTCTGCTGGAATCAATTTATTCAACCTGTGCGTTTTGGATGGGAAACACGATTTCTGTATCGTGGCACGCGAGATAACAGTTACAGATTTACCTGCTATTACAAAAAATGAAGGCGGAACTCTGAAACTAAATAAAGTTGGACAGCGAGGTGGTGTCGGGCTGCGTCAGCGCCTGCCCGCGTCCCTCGCTTTCCGCTCAATAAACGCTTGCAGGCAGCGCAAGTTTCGCCCTCGGCCGGCCGCACGCCGCGCCGCTCCGACGTAGGTACCTACAATAACAACTTTTGTCACAACTTTTTGGCAGAAAGCTTCATTCGACTTTACGTCATTTCGCTCAGGATTTGTGTTCCGTTTGAGTTTCAGATTAATTGGCGTGCAGACAAATTTATGTAACAAACTTTGAACGATGTTTTAAATGTGATTGATTTGTAACAAATGGATAATTTGTCAGTAATTTCTACATGACTCGTCCTCCTATTGAAGTATAGTGATTTAGGTTAGCAAAAAAGTAAACTCAAATAATTGTATTTGGCAGATAGCTATTCCATTTTTGTATCAGAAAATATGATTTCGATATTTCTAGGATCAATTGAATCAACATAAATATTCGTGCAAATAAATAAATACGATGAGTCGTTTTAGTATTATTTTCAAGAAATCTAGCTCTGTAATGTTAATGTAGTCGAGTCTAGCATTAAGACATCCAATATCGCTTCTAATTGATTAATTACTTGTTTTGTAAGAAACAGTATAAGTAATATGTACTTCAAAAGTAAAATTGGAGATATTGTTACAACGACACTTATATTTACGACTGAACGGTAAGTAAGTTACATACTTTTTGATCAGAGGTAAAATAATCATTTTCTGTCCTGATTCATTGAATATTGAATCATATACGAGGAATGTAAGAAAACAAATTGAAAATATATTGTATAATGTTTTTCACAATTCCGTAACAAATCTCCCAATCAACTTTATAATACACGCAGGCCACTGAATTCATTTTAACGAGATGATTTCTTTTAGCTTCAATGTTCAATCATTCTAATAATAAGTGAATTATTAACAAAACCCCATATTATTAGTATGGAGAGACTGTTATGCTCATAACGTGTTCCGTAAATTGACGTGTTCGATTATTGCCGGTTCACGTTTAGCGAACTACGCTCGCATTGATTTGATAGGTGTCACCGAAGGTTAGCCGGATCGACGCTTCAAAAGTTGATGTAGTAATCACCGTAAACGCGGCTACACTGAACCTGTAGTATCTCAGTTGCAGTGAGTGGATACGATGGAAGTGTTATGTAGCTTACAATGTAGGTACATGGACTGTTGTTTCTTTAAGCTGGTAATAGTTTCATTATTGAAAACTTATTCTACGTTCCGTTAATGTTTATTTTGATTAGAAACAAATATTCAAAATAAATAATTACAAGAAAAACTTTTAGATTTGACTAAACACTTATTCGGCATTCTATTTCCAGCCGCCACCGCGTCGTAGCAATGTCTACGCTGCTACGCCGCTACGGCGACCTGTAGCCACAACACTACGACAATGCAATGACGTAGCATTGTGCTACGTATCTTTAAGTTTACCAAAAGACTGCAGCGTTTAACCTTTGTTGTATACATTGAAATAACACGACACAGTACAATTGAGATTGCTCGCGCCGTTTGACTCGAATGGAGTCACACTTAGCTACGAGTTGACATATTTTGTGAGTATTCAAAACGACGTGAAGATGCCACTGATTTATGAGCGCCCATTATTCTTACTTAGTGTGACGTAAACACATGCCGTTCATTCCAACGCCCGATACGTAGCGGAATAAAGAGAACGAGACTTAGTAAGTATTGCGTGCGTTTCGTATTTTTTATATTCGGGAAATGTTTAATGGGAGCTTTCGTTGAGGCTTTTTTATGTAGCGGGAAGATTATGGTCATTACTTAGCGTCATAATATGCGATGGCAGCCAACTTTTATTTAAATTCCATTTTATAAACGAGGACACTTCTCTGTAGTCTATTATACCTTCCATGTATTGTTTTCAGAGCACACGAGAACTTTTAAGTCATATTGGAATACGCGACATCCAAAAGACATAACATTTCGTGTGCGAAGCGCCTTCCTAGATGGATACCTTCGTCACGAAATGCAGGAGAGGGAAATCTTGGCAACACAAATAGTAATAAGCTCGAGAAGTCTCTCAAACTCTGCCGGGGCTTCGGAGTCTTGGCAAATATTACGACAAAGCGACACAAACTTAGATATTGTTTCTTGGCCATCCTTCTGTCGTAGATTGCGCCACAAGACACGGCGTCATATTTATTACGTAGGCCACAATCAACTGTTTATCTTGTCAGACCCTTCCTTTAAATTAGACTACAAAAGTAGGGTAAACGTAGGGTATGTTTACCCTACTCTAATAGTACTTTAATTTTAGTACCAAATTCATTTTGTATAGGCAATACCTAATAGTGATCCAATGGCACTAATTACTCCGTTGCTGCTTTAAAATACAAAGCTTGATTCGGAATAAAATGCCGTCATTCATGTTATTTGCTTTCGTAAAAAGGCTACGGAAATGTGTTAATTAACATTAAAGACTTCTGTTATTTTTTTTTTGTAAAATTGTATTAAGTTCAATATTCTCCAGTTCGTTATTTATCGATAGTTTTTTTTTTTTTGTTCGTATAGGAATATTTATGTTAAAGATTGTGTAGAAGGAATGACAAGGTTTTTTTTAACGTTTTGCTATCAAATATTTACTTAAGAAAGAAACAGTATTCTAGCAGAACGTTTTGTTTTGCAATTGGTACCTACATCTGAGCGCATTATATGAGGTAATGATCAAACGAACATCAAGAATTGATAGAATACTTCGAGAGAAGTCGAGCAGCTCGTCAAATTCGCGTTATCACCAGCACTAACAAACACTAGACAGGAGAGCGGGACCGCGCCGACGCCTCTCACCTATTTCCAAATACTGCTCTTGAATGGACGTATTCTGCAGTCCGTATTGCAACTCCGTAAGGCTCACGACACATCACAGACCAAAGATCTCAGAATTTGGAGCGACGTTATCTCTGTCATTGTAATAAAGCTCGCTGGCGTCGGCACATCATAAAACGGCAAACTGTCTCGTAGTCAACTAAGTACATCTAGGGGCATAACACCGAGTAATACCGCTCCCCATATAATTGGTTGATGCAAATGCGCTCCCGTGCACATTCTAAGACATTTTTATTACGCCCGGGAAAGAGTTAATATCGCTTTATGTAAAATGCTTCAGCAAGCTTAATTTCATTTTATTCCGCCTTTATTAAATCCGTTTATTCATAAAAATAACTGGCTGGAAGTTTTCTTGCGTCTAATTTGGTTACTGTTAGGTGCACACTGCACATTGTATACCTAATGTGCACATACAAGTGTGTGTTTATGTATTTGTCTAGTTTGTATTTTTTTTTTTATCATTGTCGTATCAATCAAAGCACCTGCCATCTAATCTCTTCACCACCCTTGGTTGACTGGTAGAAAATGCCTAAGGCATTAAGTCCGCCTTTGTACCTTTTGTGCGAAAAGTTGTAATAAATAAATAAATAATGCATGGGAGGATTTACTTGGTGCGTTATGGAAAATGATTTGATATAACTGGCATATTTTCATATTCCATTCTACGTTAGGCACGCGTTGTAAGCCATATCCATTTGCAACCGGGAGCAAAAAAAACTCGCATAGATCAGTAAAAACTTAGTAATTGCTTAGAAAGCGTTCAGAGGTCCTGGAAAAATAGTGAAAAAAAAAATCTCATGCAACGTGATCTTCAGCAGTCAGATCTTCACATACGTGAGGTTCAGGAATAATTTGCTAGTCGCACGATCGTGAGCCTATGTGCGGAGGATTAAAAAACGCAGCCATCCCTCATCCGGGTTTCAACGAACTGGCAGGACGAAACGTGCGTGCAGAGTGCAAAACTATTTTTGTCTCATTCTTAGATAGTCACGCGATATATCTACGCCGCCCGGTTGCGTCCGCTAAAGTTGTTTACATTTTTGCTCAGAATTTTGAAAGTTAAAACTCACGATCACTTTAACTCGGTTGGAAAGGGTTATGCGATTTATCAAACAATATAATATGTTGTAATTGGTTTTATAAATATCCCAATTATCACCTATTAGCCTACTAGGTTGTGATTGTTTATGACCAATGTGTGATATATACGTGGAGTCAACTTACAACCAGTACCTTTAACCATCGGATTATGCATAAATTTGAAGATCAAGTTTGATACAACGTTAGATACCTCGCGCTTACGAACAGGTTAGTAAATAAACTTGTTTATAAGCCGCACTATGAGCTATGTTATAATAATTTGCTAAGTAATAAAGCAAGCTGACAAGAGAAACACATGGACGCCGCTACAAGACGATAACGTAACATTTTAACGTGTCAATTTATAGTTAGTTTGATGAAGCAGCCGCGCCGAGCATCAGGCGGACCCTTAATCGCAGATAAATGAATTATGTAGGCACCAGTCATCCATCACTGTCGTAATTTTAAGATAAAAGCCATGATGCGAGCTTGCTTCTTCAGCTGACTTATGGTACTCTGCCGTGAAGATGATCAAATGCTTTGCAAACACCAGAGGGGCTATACCTATTTGTAATTTTAAGAACGTTCATAGTCAGGGGCAACTCTCGTATTGAAAAGCTTTTGACATTAAAATTTGTTTATCGCCGAGATGAGACCGCGACAAGAATTTGAACGTTTTAAAATAAGAGAACTGCCGGTCGATTCTGTCAAAATCTCACCGTGAAATCATAAGTGAAGTGAGCGTGAAGTGAGCAGCTAATAGTGTTAATCCCTAGCATTAGGGAATGACTGCTCACTTCCCGCTCACTTCACCTAAGTTCTCACGGTGAGATTTTTACAGAATCAACACTGACAATCTGTCAAAAATACCCCTAATTTCACTATATTTTGACAAGTTTTTGACATTTGTTTGTCTCCGAGATGAGACTGCGTTTTAAATTACGAGAATTTGGCCTTCAGAAAACACTTAGGTACATACAAATTACTCGGTTTTTGGTTACCTACCTGCCAGTTACTCTTTGTTTCTGTGTGTATTCTTTATGAAATGAACAATTTGTTGTGTTGATAGTTCATACATAAGTACGTTCATTCGTATGTAAGTAAAAACATATGAAGACAATCATCATTGTACTTTAGGATTTTTAATCCAATAAGTAGGTAAGTACTTATGTTTTTATCGACGAGATTTGAACTTACCTGGGTAAGTCATATTTTCTTTTCAGTTTAACTGGTGTAAGAAGTTATAATAAATAGAAAAAACAGAAGTAGCAATATTTTAGAGAGCATCTACATACATGCACTGCCTTTATAATGTGACATGGTACGTATTTTTCAAGCTATTTGCGTAGTAAGCATAGTTGTCAAAGTAGTCTGTGCAGTTACTTTGAAGCTGCTTCCAAAGTTTTTTTTCACTCGGAAAAGCAGAAAAATCATATTATTCGTAAACCTTTTGCTATTACGGGGTTTAAGCGTATGTAACGAGGAAGTCGAGTAACTTGCGTCCAACTTAGTTAGATACCTATACGTATACATGTTTCTAGTGTATCCAATCGAAACTCCAATGCTAGTTGCGAACTAGGGCGTAATACGTACTTACTTAATAATGTAGGTAGGTTCATTTATAGGCGTAATAAGCGTTTTCCGAACATTTTCTGCCTGGACTCACATATCGGGTGGAAATAGTTGGGTAACTAGGAAGGTACTCAAAAATTGAGTTTATGTTATGCAAAGTTTATGCACGATTTGTTTCCCGCAAGTTCACGACAAGTAACAGGATGTACCTATTAGTAGTTTTATATTGATTGCCTCGTTCGCCTCTTTTCGATCTTGTCGAGTGGTGTTTGTGGATTTCCGATTCTGAATTTCTGCTTCGTTGGACATGGGACTTACAACTTTTAAAAGGTACCTACTTTAGTTAGGTACTTTAAATTTCAGTTTAAAAAAAAAAAAACATTTCTTTTCTTCACATCAATATCTAAACACGATAAAACAAAAAAATATATATAACTATTTCAAGTAAATAAACTACCTGCGGTCGTTAACCCCAAAAAATATAATCAAATAATGTTTTTATACTGTTTAGATATCGATGCTCATCACGTCTGTGGCTAGCTAATTCAATTAGACCCTAAAAATGGGTATCCCTACACAAATATCAAAACCGTAACGCTATTGGTCCCAAGACCGCTTTAGTCCAGTGGTCTTTGTCACGCCATTCGTGTTGTACTGATATTCTTCAACCTTCTATTGCGATCCACGTAGCACAATGCGTATCTTGTTACCAAACCCAAGTTTCTTATTAACTTTTGTTCTATTGTATTTCACAGACACTCCCTTTCATTCTTCACTTTAAAAGAAAACGGAACAAAGGAGCACAGCTAATGCGTTTCTTTTGTTTAAGTATGCACATATCGATACCGCAACTTATGGCTGAACATATTTCCCGCGCGTTCTGTATCGACTATCGAACAATGCTAGCAGTGGGTAATGCATTTTTCAAGGCGCCCGGGGGTGGTTACGTTGTATCTCCTCAGAATTGCACTCGACTGGCAGTGTTGCGTGTTACAGCCCGTTCACACATAGTCTCCGTATTTACGGTACCCGTTTTAACGGATACGACAAATATTATGCTTTGTTCACACATAGGCATCGTATAACGTTCAACGTATCCGTCATTACATTCGCAGTATACCACCGCTACTCTACCAGGATGGACATTATCGTGTTGTATTGGTACTATCGCCGGCGGAGAAGGAAGAATCGACGTTATTGGCAGCATCCACTCTTGGCGCAAACACCTAGAGAAGGCGCTTACAGTTTACGCATGAGTCAGTTGCGATGAGACGACTCAAAAAATTTTAATTACTTTCGAATGTCTATGTCTACTTTTGATTTATTTATTTAAACTTTTCGCACAAAAGGTACAAAGGCGGACTTAATGCCTTAGGCATTCTCCACCAGTCAACCAAGTGTGGTTAAGAGATTAGATGGCAGGTGCTTTGATCATCTTCTTAAACTACTGGAAAAGGATTTAAAAAACCCAACGACTAATCAGAACAAAGGATCATGGGTGGTGCTTTAACCGGTTATCAAAACAATGCGTACGCCCGCCGACGACATGCCAGGTAGCTCACTCATTTACTTCGGTTCGTAAAGTGCACTTCTTTGTTTTTTACTGTGTTGTTAAAACGTTACTTCCTGGCTTGTGTACACAATTACTTCTGGAATCTACTCAAAAATTGTTTTTATTATTCAAATAAATAATAAATTAATTTAGTTTTGATACCTACCTTTAAATTTTGATTTGAGTAATAATAATATCACTACCAACATTAACAATATTTAATTGGATCCGGAAATACCGGAACTACTTTCCAGGAAAATGGCTTATCGATGTTATTCTTTCTGTGGGCATTTATCAAAATCAAAAGTCATTTATGATACAAGTACCAAAAATCAATCTACCTACTCCGATCATTGGTCATATGTGAAGTCGCTCATACAACTCCATACGATATCGATGAAAAAAACGTAGGTATCTGATAAATAGACACGGCAACGTTTTTAATGAAGATTTTTTGAAAAATGTGACCTATATTAAAAAGTGGTTCAATTAATTCTGCTCGTTATTCTGATCAAACTATTTTCAGGTTTTGCGCATCTAACGTTACACGTTGTATAAGTATTTGCAGTAACAGCCCATTCACACATGGTCTCCGTTTTACTGGTCCGTACCAGTAAAACGGAGACCATAAAACCTTTACAATTTTTTAATGAATTATTTTCTCTCTGAAATAGGTCAATAATTGAATTAAAAATCAGTTGGGCTGTCTGAGGTTTTGCGCATTTAACGTTACACGTTGTATAGGTACCGAAGGATATTTAAGAGATCCAATATATCTACCCACATGTCACAGTTAAACGGTCTAGTTGCGCAGATCCCAGTCGTTATCTTAACGTTTGTAGAGGCCATTACACCGCTAATCATTTGAATTAATGCGAGTTAGGCTCTGTCTCCGCTTGTAACAACATGCCAATAACTCTCCATCCAACAAAGTCACCAACATGTTACGCATAATGTGAACGGGAATTTAGCATTTCATTCAGTGAAGTCCTAAGCGACGACGGGATCATAGTTTTTGTAGGAAAACTTCTTAAGCGGCGATTCGATAATTGGACGATAATTGAGAGTGAAATTTCAAGGACTCGTCATGTTAAGGCACATTTCGTTACATCATCATCTGCCTAGCCTTTTCCCAACTATGTTGGGGTCTGCTTCCAGTCTAACCGGATGCAGCTGAATACCAGTACCAGTATTTTACATGGAGCGACTGCCTATCTGACCTCCACAACCCAGTTACTCGGTTATACGATACCCCTTGATAAGACTGGTTATCAGACTTTCGGGCTCCTGACTACCCGTAACGACAGTCAAAGATCCACGAATGACAGCCGGGACCAACTCCCGGCTTAACGTGCTTTCCGAGTCACGGAGGAGTCTCGGTATGTAAAGATGGTCACCCATCCACAGACCAACCGCGGCAAGCGTTGCTTAACCTGATCGATCGACTTGTGCGACTGTTATTATTTAGCCACGGGCCCCTTTACATGAGAGCATATAAAGATGTAACTCTCTCTGTCTCTCTCACACTAAATCTCTATTTATTTTTTAAGAAGTTCACTTGTACGGTGCTGCACGCGCATTTTTTATTATTGTGCTTTTAGCCGAGTCGTCATGTCATAGGCAGCATTAATACAGGCTTATTGTCTTAATTGTGTACTCCCTAGTAAAGCTAGTGCATCGCATTGAAGTAAGGTTTCAGAGCGTTAAACTTCTGTGACACTAACTGTATCTCTAAAAAATATATACAACATTATTTTTAGTATATGGCAAACCCGAAACCTGTGTCTAGTATTTTTATATAAAGAATCTATGTATAAAATTTCAAAACTGTATCATGAAAAATCACGAAGTTATAAGCTTGTTACGTTACCTGATTGTCCGTACAAAAAGTTAGTTACCACTTAACACGCGCCACCGGCCGACCGGCTGTGACCTGTGTTGTGCGCATATGATTGCGGAAATATACTTAGTGTAGCTCGATGTCCAACTTGTTAGCATTTTAAAATATTTTTGGGACAAAATATAACATGGTGTAAAAACTATTGGAATCGATTCAGTTACTTATTCTGAACAAACTATATTCAGGTTTGCAGTATACTAAATGATAAATGATTTATTTTCTGTAAGTAGGTTTGTACAAACACTTTTACATGTCAATCATATTTTTTTAAAACTAGATGAGGTCGGCGTTTCCTATCTGACTACTCTGAGAAGAAAGGCCGAAACAAACTCAGAGGTCACAGTCTCTTTTAAAGTCTCTACTAAAAATAATGTTGTATATACAACGTGTAACGTTAAATGCGCAAAACCTGAAAATAGTTTGATCAGAATAACGAGCAGAATTAACTGAACCACTTTTTAATATAGTTCACATTTTTCAAAAATAATCTTCATTAATAACTTTGCCGTGTCTATTTATTACTAGGTCAAGCAAGCCAATTTCAGCGCAGCGCAGAGGCCCGGTGACGACTCCTCCCTCGATAAAGCGTCGTCGCAGACGCAAGAAACGATCAGAATGGCCAGTAAAACTAAAACAGCACATAAAACCTTCACAATTTTTTTAATGACTTATTTTCTCTGTGAAATAGGTCAATTTAATTAAAAATCAGTTGGGGTGTCTGAGGTTTTGCGCATTTAACGTCACACGTTGTATATAAAGGTCTCGGTCAAGATTCCCTACCACTAGCTACATACCCGTTACTACAACACCTATTATTATTATCTGACGGGTGATAGGAATTATTTCGCAGGTTTGATTTTAATTTAACTGGTTTTCCTGCGTTATTAAGGTTTTCTACAGACTGGACAGCTGTCTGAAGTCACAGTTTGCTACTCGTATTTCACATGTTGAAGTTTTCTTGACAAATTGTTATAATTACAAGTAGGAATGTAGCTTCCGAGAACACAGGAATTTGTTAGAGGGTTGAACACAAACAATGTTTAGAGGTTTAAATCATTTAATAAAATAAGTGATGTATTAATTTCTTATAAAGAACACATTTTAAGAGCAGTCATTGGCTGTAGGTATCGTTATATACGATTCTCTTAATAAAATAAGATCTATTTATGAGAAATTAAAATGGGTGTTTTCTAATTGATTTCACACTGATACAAACTTGATAGTTCAGGCTCCCGCAAACGGGCGCGATGCGATTCTGGTAGAAGAATTTTCATAAAGTTTTCATAGTCATTGTTCTACTAGAGACGCATTGCGCCTGTCTGAGCGAGTCTTTATTTCCGAGTGATACATAAAATAGTTGGGAGAATTGGTGTAAACGGTCCATGTCGAAACATGTTCACAAATTGCACACCGTAACAAGTTTCATAGCTCGCATCTAAACACTGTAAGGCCGTTTTCTACGTAACACACATCTTCACAATATATCAAGAACATCAGAGGTGTTATATAAATTTAATATGAAGCCTCTCGACAAACATTAAACAAAAAAAAGATACTAAACGTATGTACCATAAAAATATTAATATTTAACGCTATATTCAAATATCCATTTCGTAATATTTATTATTTCTGTACTCTTCTATGTAATTCTCACGAGAAAAGAATTTTATAAGTTTTAAGTACCGACATCTATTACAACAAATAGTAAGAAACGTTCTATAATGAATAAGTTTTACAAAAACTTTCATCTTCCTTGCCGAGTTATCTCGCCAATAAATTTATGCATATCAAAATATATACCAAATACATTTATGTTTCATTCATTGGGTCGTCATTGATATCATTTCATTAAAATATAACGCGACATCATCAATATGTATATTAAAAATTCTTACGGCTAATTCGGTAACTAAACATAAAACGTGATGTGTCGTGTGTAATTCATAGTAGTGTTCATGTTCATGTCCAGGTTCATGTTCATGTCCATGTTCATGTTTATGTTCATGTCCATGTTCATGAGACACGAACTATCCACTCGTGCTTCTGTTCAACGAAAGTGATTCTGCCGCATTACATAAAAGACTAGTGTTTTGTTCTACTGTAAAATATCTGTAGACATTAAAATAATAATTAAAATAAAATATATTTCAGTGCCACTTTCGTCACTTTATAATTATGGCACAGAAAGACAAGGAGATGGTTAAAATGACATTAGACCTACACTAATATGAAACGTACAAAATTAACTAGAAATTTACAAATTGCATCAGGTACGTACATTGTAATTAAACAAAAATATTAAAATAAGCGTGTAGCGACGGTCGGTTAGAGCGTGGAATGAAAGATTATTATGAAACCATTTCGTATGTATAACATAAAATATTAATAATTATACCTAATTAGGAAGCATTATCAGTTTAGCATAAACATAAAATAGTGACGTGATAACAACATAATGGCGTCTAATACAAACAAGACGAATTCGTAATAACCGAACATGTACAAGTTGACTGAAACTACTAACAAATAGCACCTAGACCGGCGCTCGAGTGCCGGACGCTGTCCATATAAATATGGCTAAGAAACAACATGATCAGGCAAGCAAAGTCGAATCGTTTCACTGGGAACACACAGTCATTCACTACTCCCTACGTAGAGTCAAAATTAAACTAAAACAATAATATCATTCTCCATCTCGTTCAAACAGATCAAGAACTTTAAGTCGTTTAATATCACTCTTTAAAACATTATATTACAAGAATCGATAGACAAAGATATTTGTTCACATTGAAACACTTGGAAAGAACAACATTGCGTAGTGCGCGACTCGCGGCGACGCCCACAGTTTGTAACTTGAGGACTGTCGTCTCGTCACCGACCCCTGGCCTCGTCAAGGCATACTGATGACACAGACTTTGATCAAGCCGTGTGACACTTTCTTGTTTCGTCTCAACCTTATAGGTTGAAAGATATGCTATCCGTTGGACGACAGTTCATCTTTGAGCCACTGCGGAACAGTCCTGCCTATCCTCACGAGGAGTTTGGATAGCGCTGTATTGTGCGGCGTATAGTAACGCTTCAGGAACTTGGCAGACTTTTCCTCCATTGGCGGATATATCCGACCTTTGGATTTACCAAGACATTTCGTCCTGTCGTTGCCTACTGCTTGGCAGAAAAATCCTTTTTTCGGATCGTACCTGAAACAAAAATATGGAGTCAAATATTTGTATGGAAGCCTATTCTAGGTGCTCATACATCACGGCCTTTATCCTATTGACGTTAAATGTAAATACACAGGAAGTTAAATACCAAAGTAACAAAATTCATAACATAGATACTGCAAAATTTTTAGGCCTGATTATTGACAGGCAACTGAACTGGAAGGATCACATTGAAGCGCTGTGTAAGAAAATTAGTAGTTCTTCCTACGCTTTGTATAAACTTGCTCCGACAGTAAACGTAGATGCACTACTCTCCGCATATCATGGACTTGTGGCATCTATATTAAGATACGGCATTATTTTCTGGGATAATTCTACAGACAGAGAAGCCGCTTTTAAAGCCCAAAAGCGATCCATCAGAGCCATGTTTGGACTACAAGTAACAGATAGTTGTAAACCATATTTCAAAAAGCACAAAATTCTGACACTACCGGCCCTGTATATTTATGAAACTGCCTTATTTGTCAAGTTAAATCCACACTTGTTTCCTCACCTATCCGATACTGTTAAACGTAACAGAAGGTATGACATGTTACGCGGACGGAAAGCCAAAACAGCCTTAATGCGCAAAAGCATTTTCTCCGTAGCCCCACAAGTGTATAACAAGATTCCCAAGTCAATTCAAGAGTTAAATTTAAATGGATTTAAAAAGAAACTTAAAGAGATACTATGTTGTAAATGTTATTACAATTTAAACGATTATTTAAATGATAATTTGACATCCTAATTTTGTAATTATAATTTGAAATCCTAATCCAATTGTAATATTGACACTGTATATTGTACAATACTTGACATCTGTTCTTACTTTTTACCCGACTACAGTCGGTTATTGATATGCTTAACACTAAACCATAGTTTGACATCTTTGGTAAACTGATTATGTTTTATGATATTATTTTTAACTGCCACATCTGAAAACCTGTAAGTTTAATATGTAATTTATGTAATAATACCTAATTTTAATTTGTAATTTATTATTTTATATCATGTATCAAACATTTGCACGCCACAACTGGCAGAATGTGATGATACCACTGACTTATCCTAAGACCATAATTATGTACCACATTCTGACAAATAAATGATTATTATTATTATTATTACTATTATTTACAGGACAGTACGCAAACGATCCATCTTCTAAAACATTTACATATATTCCTCGTATTAGAATTCCTATCTCATGATCATGTCTATTATTCTGTGAGTATTTCAATAATTTCATCATCCATTTTACTTGAAGCATTCGAACCAACGGAGCGTGCTTTTCCCTTATTGCAAACCTACTTATTATTTACGACCATATAGCATATATTATACAGTGCCTATTATATCGATGCGACGCGGGCAAAGACCTATTTGACGTGGTTTAAATTGAAACCGTTCTATTTCAGTCTTAAGTTTAACAAGTATACATTTGAGAGTTCGAATGCGATATAGAATTCTCATTGGAGGCGAGTCCGACGGCGGGGAATGAAAGGCTATTTTCCTAAGGAAGGCTTAGAATTGCAACAAGCTGCTTTATGCAGATAGGGCATTATGCAGTGATATTAGTCCCAGCGAGTTGCTTCTGCGAAGTTGTGCGCCTAGAGTTTAAGGAGCCATTGTAGCTAAGTTATCGCCAATTGCAGAGGTTGCTGGTTTCGCCGGCCACCGTACAATATCACTTTACAGGGTGGGGACTAGTTTTATGTCTTCGTATATTCTCGAGTTTGTTGTCTCAGCACAATACAATGTCGGGGCGAAAATGCGGCGTGACTTTATTTTCTCAAGCAGCAATATTTTTGAGCATTAATTCCGTGGCAACATTATTTTTGTGTATTTTTATTTGACAGTGACAAGGCAGATTATCAAATTACAAAGCTATGGAAAAAAACGAATTGAAGAAATGTGAGGTGAGTAGGAAGTCCTGCGCAACGCCCTTCGCATATCTGTGAGTAGGCGGCAAAATTAGTACCTTTGACATTTCAATTTGGCCCAAATCCTGTAAGAAAGTGCTTTGCATGAAGGACATTTCTATAGATCTATAGCATCACCCAGTTTCCCTTTTATAAAAATAGTCTCCTAATCCCGTAGATCCACACCTCAATCAACCACACGCAGCCCACTGTTGGATATCGGCCTCGCTCAGGCTGCGCCACAACCCTGCCCTCCACCTTTCGCATCATCACCAGACAAAGACAAATCATCAGAACATATCCTAGTTTCAAAAGCACTTACTTGAGCAACTTATTGTAGTCGATATGCGGCGATATCTTGAGGAACTTCTGCAGCGTGTTCATGACGACAGCTGGCTCCGAGCGCAGCTGCGAGCCGTCGATGATGTGGAGCTGATGACTGCTGTACTCCGCCAGCCAGCGCTCCAGGTAGTGACTGTACTTGCCCGGGTTTAGGCAACGGTTTCTGTGGAAATATAATTATATACTATTGGGTATTTATTTATTATATACTAGCTCCTGCTCGCGACTTCGTTCGCGTTAAATTTCATGTTTTAACATAAAATATAACCTAGTGTTCTTTCTGACATTTTTCTTTTTGCTCGGCGTCTAAAGGTCGTAGCTTGATGTAAAATAGCCTTCCTCAAGAATTGGGCTACCAAGAACAAAAATATTTTTTTCAAATCCGACTTAGTTCCAGAGATTAGTGCAAACAAAAAATATAATTAATTATAGATTTAGTACAGCCATTAGCCAATAATACTGAATCAAGTTAATCCTTTCACTCTGTCTTTTCGCACCATTTCAACATTATCTTATTCCATTCATTAGTATGTTCAATATATTCCCGTAACTCAGGTCTTTTGTGCCTTCGTCGGGCGCCGCAGTCTCTCACATTGTGTATTACATTATGGCACTTCATGTCTATAACAAGATTTGAGATGAAATAAATAAAATATTCTTTGGAATAATTGGGAGATTTTGGGCTAACGTGTCGGTTACGCGTTGTGCAGATAACGTTGTGTTGCATATAGTTTATAGGCAGATGCTGTGCTGTATTGTAAATTGCAACAAATAATAAGGCAAGTGTGAGAGTATTATAACTGTCTGAAAGTTAACGTGCGAATACGTATATATTTTTTTTTTGCTTTTGTATACGATAGTATACAAAAGCAAAAAAAAAAACCCCTTAAAAAGTGCCCCAAAACCCGTCAATACTCCGTCGTTAAAGGAAATTCACAATATTTTGGGTATATAGAAAACGCAAACAATATCAATTTTAATAATCCATCCTCAGCATATTAGCTTGCGGAGGAAATGCGCGTGATGTCTGATAATAAATTCATGCCGCTCTGTCAAGTACACAGTAATCTTTGAGGCGCACGCTTAGAAATATAACTGGCTTATTTTAATGGTAAATGGATTTCGGGGATGTACTGTCACGTAGTCTTGGGGAGTTCAGCTGGATTACAAACGCTATAATATAAGGAGTTGTTTCACAGTAAGGCGGCACTTAGAACTATGAATATTGATAAAGCTAAAACATTTTGAAGAGTAAGTTCGATTCAAGTACTCAGTACATCAATCATTTGTGTAAAGACACGCTTTTTAAAGCATATTGTCAATCTTTTTACATCTGCAGCCTGTTGGTCAGTTATTCGCAACGGGCATACAGCGACCTGCGTGTCCAATATAATAATGCACTATGTGTACTGTTGAGTGCGTCAGGGATGTTTACTGAGGCGCGGGTGGTTGGCTTTGCCGCTATCGTTGGGAAAAAATGCGCCTCCCTTCTCGGTCGCGTTCGTGGCAGTTCCAACACTAGACTGGGTGTTTTTACTGACCGGTGGGAGTCCCCCATGCTGCAAAGGTGGGTACATTTAATTTTGTTGCCAGTACTAACATTAGTTTTTTAAGTATATTGTTACTAACAAAATATGGACCTGGTCTGAAATAAATGTTTATTATTATTATTTCCCAGGTTCCCAATTTTTTCCAGATACATACAAAACAAGACGCTTCAATTCAAATGGTTTCACCATTTACGTGGTAATCTAAAATTTAGTCATATTGTTACGGACCCTGTCGGGCCCTGAAATTAGTAGGAGAGGAAGCTTAACCTTCAAGCGGGCGCGCGGTCATTTGTAACGCCAGCGGTCGCGCGTAACCTAAAAGACCTATAGGATATTTCAGGGATTTAAAACACTAATTATTTAATATTTTTTGTATTTATCACATTATCATTATGTTAGGACATAAACAAAATTATAAAATCAAAATAATATTCTAATTTTCTTTGGATTTGTAAGCAATCTGGCATCATAAATGTATCGAGAAACGATCGCATCGCGGTCGATTCGACGCCGCGCGCCCGCTTGAAGGTTAAAAACAAATTTAAGTCGTAGTAAATATTCAGTATCTTGATCAATTCAATGAGAAAAAGAAGAAAACAACAAAAGTCAAAGACAAGCATTTTCAATAGATCTAAAGATGAAATAATGACGTTACTCTTCCTGGTCTACAGATCGCAATCTGTATTTCAAACTCCGAACTCAAGTGCCTTGTTATTTATCTGAACAAATTCTTACACTGCGAAATGAATACCGCATTTCATTAAGTTTACTATACAATATGTACGAGTAACATAATAAACGCAAGACGCACTCCAATTAGAGTATTGAGTTAAGAGCATAATAATATACAATGACCAAAACCTTTTTTTCTTAAAACTAACTATTTTTATAAAAAAACGTGTTGATCCTAGCATTGCTTTATGCATTTAAAATTAAGACTTATAGCCTTGAAAAAAGATTAAAAATTCTTTGGCTAAATCGGCGGTCAGTATGGCAAAATACATAATTGTTGAAAAAATACCTATTTTAACAGATACTGAAATCAATTCAGTGACCAATTGACCACTGAATTGATTTCAGTATCTTTTAAACGCAAGTCCTGAAATTTGTTTGTTCTTAATTATAAAGAAACAAATTTCAGGACTTGCGTTTATTTTGTTACACCTTGTAGAAATTATAATCCGAAAGTATTGCACTTTACATGATTAAAGATAATACTTCACTATGCCCAAGCTCCGCTGTTAATTAAAACTAAATCGTTTTCATGCCTATTGGCCCTCCAAACGGGAAACGTAAGTCAACGTGTTACGTAAGTCAATAAGTCCTCACTTCATCCGTACCGTTATAGCGTGAAGTTAAGGAACCAAATGGTATAAACGAGTAGGGGTATGAAATAATAGTACAGTGAAGGCATTACATTTGTTATTAATGTACAAGAGCCGGGGTTCGCGCGGAAAAATTGTGATCCAATATGAGAGGGTCGAAGGCCGACGTAAAATACACGCCTTTGCCTGAGATCGAAAAAAATACTATACTTAGAAACCGTTGTTGCTTCCAATGTCTACGAGATATTTTATTACTGTGCGGAACAAAGAACATGTATTTTATATTTGTTTTTGACACTTAGCTCTACATTATATACATATTCGCGTAAATTGAAGTTTAAATGGTTTACTGGTGTAGTAGAATGTGACTTCGCTGAAGGAGGAAAACACTTAAAATATAATACTTTCTACTAACAATTTTTTCTTAAAGATTACGGTTAGTCCACTAAAATATTTCTAAATAGCCTTGCATAAGGAAAATATTAAGGAAACACTGTCAAATATTTTCAGTTATTTGTAATATCTCTCAAAAGTTTACATACGAAATTACGTCTAATATTCAAACACAGAGTAAACCAGGGCCAACCCTATACCACAAAACTTTACAATTACAATTTACAAGTTACAATTTACAAATTCGTAAATCTTACAAGTGTGCACCACAAAACTCTAAGCCACACAATTGTAACGGCAAACCCTTACAAATATGTAAATTGTGGTGACAAGTCTACAATATTGTAATTAATGAATATTTGCTAATTCTGTGTTACGTCATTTTTTTCTACATTTTAACAATTTTGTAGAATTGTAGATACGCATGCATACTAGGTAAAATTCCAATTCCCACCAAGACACCAACCCACTACCCGAAAAATAATATTTTTTTATGTAGTAAAAATGCTTACCTCAAATCCCTGAGGGGTTTCGGTGCGGAATCATTCGCCGCGATGACTGTGTGAAACGTATAGTTGTTCGCGACCGCATCGCCGTGCGACCGAATGTGCTGGTACCACGAATACGCCCTGTACAATAAACACACGGATTTTTATGTGAATTATTCAGAGTACGACACGTTACTCTGATATTAAAATTTTTTTTGTTAATTTGTGTAGGAGTCTGATTGCTTTTTTTTTTTGTTTCCAACTAACTTTGCGTAGGTCTGTGCTTTTAATAAGTACCATGTGGTAGGAATTTGTGCTTGCAAACATTTATGGTATAGACGTTATTACTGACATTGAACGGGGAAATTGTCGACTTTCATAACGTATTTACTAAGCAAGCAAACATTTTTGGAATCCTGAATTATACACCAAAAGAGACCGTATGACCTTACGTAATGCAAACTGCGGTGGTTGCTTAAGAGCCCTCTTACATTTCGGTACTGAGCGCGCATCTTTTTTTTTTTGTTCGTAAATGGCTTGTCACAGTTAAACGTATGAGGTTGTCGTCTGCTTAGCTGGGCTTGCGTGTGGATGCCTCAATAAATTAAGGCCTCCAGCCAGGGCGAGCGAGCATTGCCGGCGCAGTGAAATGTATATTATCGTACTTTTATTTTATTTATTAAAAAAATCAAAGTATATATTTTTTATTGTTATTGTTTAAGCAATTATTGGAGACTATTTTGGTATAAATAACACGTGAAAATGATGTAGAATAGAAGTTCGGAGATATTCAGACTTGTTTCCAGAAGAAAATTGAATTAGTTCCAGTCGTTTTTTCTTAATTTATTTATTTATATGGCATATAACAAAAATGTATTCTATTATTATAAAAGTATGTGATATTTGTGATATGCGTAAAATTGTTTTGATGGATTATATTCAACAGAATCTGCAAATTACAGCTCTCAAATCAGCTCTCCATGAGTTTTTGCCTAAACATGCATCAGGAGAAAGATTATTGCTAAATAAATAGATTAATATCAAAAAAAATAAAAAAAACGCTTTATTATTATTGTTGAAGAGAAAACGAACTATACTTTAGCAATTATTTGTTATTTATACCAACCAACGAATAGTATTCAATTTCAACAGGAAATCATGCATCTACGCGTATTTGTAATAGGCACTATTAACTGTAATGGAAAATCAATTTTACATTTATGACTATTTTAAATTCTTTGTGTGTCCTAAAACTTAGAATCTATACATAACATAACATCACACCTTGTATCTACCGAATAGTTAGGCAGAGGTGTATCTATGTGTAGTACACCAACATTTGGGCTTTTTTTTTAGAATCTATATTGCACATACTTTACGGCATTTGATTAAAATACAAATGCAAAGTTTTGCGCGGTATAAATTCAAGATGTGTAGCCATTCCTTGACACCGAATAACAATATTTTTTTGGATTTGAGCAAGCAGTTTTACTGGCTTAAGTTACGAGATTTCTTTGAGTTTCACGTTTTTCCTCAATCGAAAGTAATTTACTTAAGACTAATGACGAATTAGACGAGATAGCTTTTCCTTGATGTTTTTTATTTATTTAGGTATTTGTTTGGGTTTGATTTGTGGGAATACATTCTACTCAAATGAGTATATACTAAAGTGTGGTTTTCTTTGCATGTCTTATTTGGTAAACAAATATGGCGAACAGACATTTAGTTTTTTAGAAAATTTATGCTTTCAGGTAATCCAAGCAGTTTTTCATGTAATTCCTAACGAGTTTGTTCCATATAACAACTAAAAAGTCTACAATTAACTGAAAGCATGACAATTTAGAGCTCTTTGTTTACCAGTTATGACATGTATAGTCCGGTCAAAAAGTATATGATGAAGGTGTAAACAAACCCTGTTCAGGTTAAATTCTTACGCAATCACTCACTACAGGGGAATAGTAACACATTCTCTTGTATTATTAAGAAGGTTGCAACTTTGTTTTCTCACCACTCACTCCAGCAATTGTTTGTTGAACTTGGAAATTGGTTCATGAACGAAGCCTGACGAGTGGCTGATAAAATATTTTCTTTTACAATCTTCTAATTACGATTAAGGCCGTGAGATTGATGTCCATTTTCCCATTTCAATTGCCGCCTTCTCGTTGTGGGGTTTTATAGTTTGGTCTCTCGATTTATAACGTTTATATAATATTATTACGTCTCAAGAAGCTATACAGGGTGAAATTGAAAACATGCGACAAATCGAAATGGGAGATTGTACTCATCATTATGAACAACTTTTACCGTGGGACCAAACCTGAAATTGCGAAAAAAAAAAAAATCAGCTGTTCCCTACATTATGACGAGTTATACGAACATAAATGTAGGGAACAGTTGATTTTTTTTTCGCGATTTCAGGTTTTATCTCATAGTAAAAGTTGTTCACAATGATGAGTACAATCTCTCATTTCGATTTGTCGCATGTTTTCAATTTCAACCTGTATAAGAGAATACAAGAGTAATATTAATGAAAACAAAGATAACTTGGTTTAGGTATTTTTGAAAAGATCATTGAATGGGTTATTTCTCGTAATGTATCTAAGGAAAATAAAATTAAGTCTACCGACTTCATTTCGCAATAAACCTATTTTGATTCTAAACGATGAAAACTTGCACCTATTTGTTGGGATCTTGATTTATCATTTGCTATCTCTTAACAGCTTCAACCAAGTTAGCAATATGAATTTTCTCAGTTTGGGAATACTGGCCACTTTACAACTTAGCATCACAGCATTCGAATCCGAGTCGCTTTGCTACGCATTCCGGTGCGCGGTTGGATCGCCAATGCGTTAAGTCCTAGATCCTCGGGATTTACATACAAACCAATGCGCACGATACCATAGCCGACTCGCAATGTATGTGCACTTCTGCAGCTGCCGTATAATTCTCTCTCAATTGTTTTTACATTTACATAAACGCAAGCCGTTTACCATGGATGTAGGTACGAACTACTGAACGCACTGTGCTTCGATTCTTAATCTCTTTCTGATACGCTACGTGATACACGCGCGCTGTTTCTTAGTAGAGACAGCGTGACCATAACATATTTATAGTGTAGATATGTCTCCATGATGGGCAACTGGAAACGTGATGTAGGATGACTTGAATCAACCCTGCTTGACTTTGTTTGGCTCGGAACAACTATCCATAAGCATACAGATATTTGAATCACACTGTGACCAGTAGTGCAGTCGCCAATCGCTCATATAGTGAGTAATAGTGCCGTCTAGATGCTAGTAGTTGTATTCCTAGATGAATATTATCTTCTAGTGTGTAGTACTAGCAACCGGGGTTCGTGTATGACCAGATGTATGAGCCAAACACAATAGAAATCTACGTTCATCACACAATCGTCTTCTCCAATGTCCCACTCACCGCACAGACTTCATTCACTCTTCCTTCTTCGTTCAGTCTATCTCTCTGTGGAATGGGCTCCTCCAGGAAATCAGGATGCCAACCAACCGATTATCTTTTAAAGTTAAGGTTCGCGAGCACATTCGCAAGAAGCTGGCAGCATCATCACAACGCTAATATTTTCTCATTGCTTGTCTTATTTCTATTAAGTATATTCATGTATTTATGTATATATTTGTGCTTATATTTATAATATGTAATTAGGTCAGGTGGGTTTAGGTATTTATATTTATAATAGGTTTATGCGTATCTTTATATTTAACATTTTTATTCCTCAATTTCCATGACTGCACCTACAACTGTTTGTCTCTGCATAACCCAAAGGTTGACTGGTAGAAAATGCCTATGGCATAATCCGCCTCTGTGCATTTATGTTCTTGATGAAGTATTAAATAAATAAATAAAAGGAGAATGTAAAGATCGTAGCAGGTGGCGGTCTGTAGTTTCTGCCTACCCCCATGGGAAGAAGGCGTGATTTTTTGTATGTGTTACTTGCAAGTTGATAAAAATCTTAAATTGACTGACAAGACAACGGACAGCCTAAACCACTGGTTCTAGAAACATGAAATTATGGATGCTTGAAAATTAAATTTTGAAGCTAGAAACGTTGAAATTGGTACTTAAGAAAGTTAGTTGTACCATCGCTCTCTGGAAACTCATCGTCTAAAGCTCTTGAGAATTTGCCGATGAGAAATCCTATCCGGCACTCAACTTGTATTACAATAAAACCTAAGAAAGTAAAAAAAAAAAAAAAAAATAAACCTAACCTAAGTCTGTCTTACCTTTTAGACGGTGATATGAGAATGGCGATGACTTTAGCGTTGGGTAGCAGAGCATGCGCTCTCCGTGGGACCAGGTCGCCGTCGAAGTAGGTGGCAGACTTCTCAAACGTGATCTGAGTGGTACTGTTGCTCATGTTTGGCGGGAAGAAGTTCAGGTACCTGGTGAATAAACAGTGATTTTATTACAAGCATAGAAAAAGAAATAGTTAAGTAATACCTACTTCGCAGAAGCGAAATTTTTGTCTCTCTCTCTCTCTCTCTCTAAATTAGTCAAATTCGAGATTCTAAATTAGTCATATCCTCAACCAGCCAGGATGCAACCTGCCGTACGATTCTGTAACTATCTCACCGTGACAGCTTGGGTGAAGTGAGCGTAGAGTGAGCTGTCATTCGCTAGGGATTAACACTATTAAGTGCTCACTTCACTTATGATTTCACGGTGAGATTTTTACAGAATCGACCGGCTGCATAGCTATTCACAACCACTCGATACGCTTCAGTACCGTATCAAAATCAATCAATCAATGTTTTTGTGGGAGTCCTCTAAACGCTGTTCACAAGTGAAAACCCCGAAAATTTTGTGAGTTTAAATTAAATAGACGAGCGCTATTCTTCCGACAGCTGTTTGCTGTCGGGGACAAGGCAAATCAGGTTATCGAAAATGTGTCATTTTCGATACGATATCCTGTCGGATGGCTGTGAATAGCTATGCTGGTTGGATAAAACGCATATTCTCCGAACGCGTTTAATATGGAGCGTACCAGCATACAGCTTCGAGGCGTACGATACGTTCCAGTTTGTCTTTTAAACGATGTTTGTGTTTTCTATGATACAGATAAAAAATGCTTTTAATATTACTGTAGGTACCGTCGTGCAATTTATGCAGTAGCGGTAGTATACAACAATCGATTTTCCTTTGTCAGCTGCATGGCGTCCGTAATGGTCATTACACTGATGTATACCATTTGAAAATCAATGCTAGGAAATATTGCCCAGTGTACCTACGGTAGGTACTACTGAGGAGATATGGTTTTATACAAAACCAATATAGTAGCACCTACTCTAATTACTACCTGTTGAATCGTAAACCCAGTAATTGAATCGGTAGTATCTAGCCTCTAGGCTAGTACTTATAATAACATCCATGGTAAATCTATGGCCGTTTAACTCTATTGAAGTGAAAACTTCTTTAGCATCGTTGTGATTTGAAACTCAATGAAACGAAAAAGCGACAGTAAAAAGTGATAAACACATACATCTATAGGATTTAAAGTGGGAGAGAATGAGATAGAAGGCATTATACAGTGTTTCTTAAATGATAAATGATAAATGATTTATTTTCTGTAAGTAGGTTTGTACAAACACTTTTACATGTCAATCATATTTTTTTAAACTAGATGAGGTCGGCGTTTCCTATCTGACTACTCTGAGAAGAAAGGCCGAAACAAACTCAGAGGTCACAGTCTCTTTTAAAGTCCAGACATAATCTTGGTCAGAATATTTATATTTGTGATCTCCTCTTTGTGCGCTGTCCGTACCCTCTCCCATCTTCATACGTTCGGGAATATTCGTAAGTCTTCGTAGATTGTCGGTACTGCTATGGGCGCCTTCAAGCAGAAACCTAATAACATTTTTGAAGGTTTCACTTCTATCCCGTGTGAACTGCACACATGTTTTTTTTATTGTAATAAATGTAGGGGGATTGAGTGGATGACCGAAAAACTCTTTTGACTTCTTGAAAACTTCTTTATTAATAAAATAAAACTTCTTACAATCGCGAACAACGTCTTAAACTCCTATATTCTCGCCATCTTTTTTTCGTCTCCCCTTCTTCTTCCCACACATACTCTCTCATTCACTCCATCGCTGCATTCATGTTCTAATTATTTCTTAAAATTATGATGCATTTCGAATTAACATTCTACATAAATCTAGCATTAGAAATTACATAACATAACAGCACCATTTGTTTCCCCGAAGGGCTGGGAGGAAGTTTATCTTTAGTAACGCCCACGTTTCGTCAATTATGTTTAAGTCCCATGTAAGAGGGAGCCCGTTGCCATATATCGGGCACAGATCCAGACTCCGGGCTGTTACTGAGAAATCCCACATAGAAAAACCCATTAACACTCTGCCCGACGTGGGCACCGAACCCGAGACCATATGTTCAGCAGTAGCGCTTGCGACCACTAGACTAACGAGGCAGTCAACGAATAATGGAAATTCTTACTATAGGAGTTAAGTTTCGTTCAAGACCGAGTTTAATGAATGAGGGTTTTCATGAAAAATTACGCCACCAGTTGGCGCCACTTTGGCAAGAGGTCTTCGATTTCGACAATGAATTTAAAATATATGATGACGTTCATCATTCGTTTCATTCATTCGTTTTTCATTCAGTCAGGACTAGAGAAAACATAAGCGCTTTGACACTTTTGACAGGTGCTCGGACCTGACGTCTCAGTGCTGCCGCCTAGTGAACGTCATTTCAGAAAACCCTCATTAGAAGGAAAGCCAATAACAAATAGGCTTAAGAAGCCTATTACAAAAATGCGCGTCGATGCATCATTTCCTCGTTGAAATTGAATACTATTCGTTGGTTGGTATAAATAACAATTAATTGGTAAAGATAGGTCGTTTTCTATTCTACAATAACAATAAAGCTATTTTTTTATTATTTATCTATTTATATAGCAATAATCGTTCTCCTGATGCATGTTTAGACAAAAACTCATGGAGAGCTGATTTGAGACCTGTAATTTGCAGATTCTGTTGAATATAATCCATCAAAACAATTTTTCTCATGTCACAAATATCACATACTTTTATAATAATAGAATATATTTTTGTTATATGCCTTATTAATAAAGAAAAAACGACTGGAACTAATTCAATTTTGTACTGGAAACAAGTCTGAATATCTCCGTAATAACTTCTACATAATTTTCACGTGATATTTATACCAAAATAGTCTCTAATCATTGCTTAAGCAAAATCAATTTTAAAAAAATATTGATACATTATTTTTTTAATAAATAAGATAAAAGTACTAAGTAATATTTCACTGCGCGGGCGATGGGCGCTCGCCCTGGCTGGAGGCCTTAATTTATTGAAGCATCCACAGGCAAGCCCGGTTAAGCAGACAACAACCTCATAGGTTGGACTGCGAGAAGCCATTTATAAAAATAAAAAAAAGATGCGCGCTCAGTACCGAAATGTAAGAGGGCCCTTAAAGCCTGAGTGCCTAATTAGCGACGTATTTATCGAGAAATCTTCTCATTGGTTGTCAACGGAACGAAGAATGTAAAGGTGTGCCTGTTTGCAACACACGTATGTTGTTAACAAGGTGAGATACGTGTCTAGGTTCACCTAGTGGTCTACAACTTATCTAGGCTACACATTGGATAAACATGAGTCTTCTTATGGGCTCATTATGCAGAATCTTGTGAGAAACTCAAGTGATTTACATCGATGGTGTTTCGAATAGATAGTGTGGATTAATCGAATTGTTGTGAAAGTTGTAACTGATATACAATTGCAAAGTACGATCATTTTAAAATGTCGAGAACACATCCTTAATTAGATGTAGATTGAAACTCTCCGTTAGAGAGAGAGAAAAAAAAACAATCTGCCTAGAATTTTCCCAACTATATTGGTGTCGGCTTCCAGTCTAACTGGATGCAGCTGAATACCAGAATTTTAGATGAAGCGACTGCCTATTTGACCCAGTTACTGGGTAATACGATACCCCTTGGTAAGACTGGTTGTCAGACTTTAGGGCTTCTGGCTACCCGTAACGACTGTCGAAGACCCACGAATGACAGCCGGGACAAATGGCTTAACGTGTCTTTCTTTTTTAGGGATTTCGGTATGTCCCCACCCGGTTCGGTCACCCTTCCACGGAACGAGCTCGGCATAGCTTAAAACCTGCTCCATCGACCCGTGCGGCCATTATTACTTAGCCACGAGTCCCTCATTTCGCCAGTTTCTCCGTTAGAGAGAGATTTAGTTATGAATATTTCAATCAGAATTCACCCAATTTCAATCTCAACATATCCACGATATGAGGTTGTTACTCGTTTGTTATGCGTAGCCATAAAGCTATCTTTGTGAATAAAAACTATAATCTGAACACTTCTGTAAGTGTAAAAGCCATTCAAATTCTATTCACCAAAACGCACATTAACATACACCAGGCTAGCTCCCCCATTATATCCGCATTGTAAAATTCTGTGACGTCATTTAAATAAGGAGAAAAGCATTCGCTGAAAGCATTAAAACCTTCTGTGGCCATTCTTTCTCAGTGTTCAGTTGATCCAGCTTCACGGAGCTCTGACGAACACTTGCAAGTTTCAAAGCTACCGTTAGTTCTGTTACTTGATAATATTAGATTACGCATCAGTTATTCAGTTATTTTTCACAAAGCGTTACTGAAAGGAGTTGAGAATTTAATGCTTTTAAGATTAACCCCGGTACTCAGTCATTACTTAAAATTAATCAATCATTAACTTTAATTGACAAGTATAAATAGCAACGCAGTCAGTCAAAAATATGTCAGATTGAAAACATTTTTGTTGACATTTGTGCCAAGATATGTTGGTTAATAAAAGATAATGAATGATTCATTTTAAGTGAAGTCTCTGAGTGCGGCAGTAAGTGTTGAAGGTTTTACTTTAATGGTTTCGTTTGAATTTACTTAAATAATGCTTGTCGCGAGGTAACAACGTTAAATCTGTGTAAAATTTTATCGCTACTGGCAAAGAACAATGAAAAGACGTGGAATCTGTGTCTCATAAAAAACATTGTAAACTACACTGCACTGCATAGTAGGACGATAAAGGCAAATGTTTAATCAATTTCAACGGGAACTTCCACACTTCAACTTCAAGTTGAACGCATTGTGCAAAGAAAAGGGACCATTTCCGTGAGGCTAAAATTCAAGGAAATAAAACAGTAAAATAACACTGTCGGGTAAAGACCGATTGGATAAAGAACGGGATAAACACAATGTGTACAGAAGGTACACTCAATTCAAGGTCTTAACAGGCCCACCCAACCAAACATATTTTATACAGGGTCAAATTAAATTAGTTAGCAAAACTCTGCAGACGTGAAGAAAAAAAATGGAAAAATTAAAGTATTTCTTGACTAAAACGAAATACGCGAAAGTGAGAAAGTCTGAAAGAAAAGCCCCGAAACTTTATACGCAAATGTTAAATCTGTTACTCCGAAGCTTTTTCGTTTCACTTGTTGGGCTTCATATTTTCGCTTGGCCTTCGGCATTTCTCATTTTTTTTTTGTGATCCAAGACCTCTATTCGCAGTAGGTACGGCTGCATTCGGTTTACTGCCGTCTCCCGTTCGATCGCGATAACAGCCTTCAAAGCCATAAACTTCCCATACCAATGTACCACAACATAGTTCTTATTTCTTCGGAAATAAAAACTACAAAAATGTATTTCTAAAAGCCACGATACAAGCTTCAATTTTATTAAACCTTCAACGGTTATTGATTTTCTGGGTATTGCCAAATTGTGAAAACCAACATTTTGTGGTAAAACGGATGTTTGGTAAAATAAAACTTTTAACATCGCCAATGTTCATTTCCTGGAATATTTTGTAGCCGCATTAATTCATTATTCGTGGGGATAATTAATAGTTGGAATGACCGCTTCATTGGACCCGCGGTCGCGTGTGCGGCTAGTAAAGTGAGAAGTTTTGGCTTCAATTCCTAGAACTGGCTGTGTTACCGAGGATTCTGTGAAAAAAAAATTCGGTACTAACCACTCAGGATTGGCATTGTGCCCGATTAACGACGATGTGCTTGTCCTCACACATGAGACCAAACACTTTCAAACTTGGTATATGCCAATTAAACTACTACCTAAACCTTCGGGAAAACCCAACTTGACAGTTATAATAACGCCTAATTAATAGTTTCGTCGTATTTCCTCAGAACTCTCGTTAGAATATTAACTGAATGTAGCTCGTATAATACTTTAATTTAAGCGAAGCCCGGTGTTATATTAATGAGATGTAACGCGTCACGCCACTTTTGAAATATACGTGGGCTTTGTAACCGCCTCGGCATACTTAAACAGGTAATACTTTTTACCCAAACGAGAACCGCGTAAAAAGAGAACATTAAAATAAAGTAAATAGAATAATTAACCCCGCACACCCTAGATACATATCTCGTTTTATAATATATTTTTTTTCCGGAAAACCTGTGTTGGGCGTGCCTAATAAATTGGTGGGAAAAAAGTGAAATATATTGTGGAAATTTTTCACGTGGCTACAACGTGCACATTTGTTAACTTTAACAGCTTTTTGAAATGTTTGTTAAATGTTGCGTCTCATGTTGCTCGACATTTCGATAAATTAATATTGTGCGTAAATGCCCGGGGAAAAATTATGTTGTAAAAAGTATTTTTGTTTGCTTTCACAAACAGGGCCTTTTCGCGTGTGTTTAGGACTTGCGAGGAAAGCCTCGACCGCTGAGTGTATGGTGAGGAATGTTTATAGCGCGGTGATGCAGTCTGAAGTGGCCTCTTTGCTAAGAACCGCGGTAGAACACCGCACCGCTTGCTCTTCGAAACTCAAGCTCTAATAAAAGAGCATCGCAACATTCGCAACCAAGGCAGCGAGCGGTGGATCGCACGTTGAATACGTGGTTACCGCAACCACGCAAGCTCTGGTATTCAATTTGTAACGCCGAGTGCTTTTTATGTTAAGAAACGCGGCGGAACCCAGTTTTACCGTCGCTTCTATCACGAGGGGTGTCAAAATGTTGACTGCTATAGTTCGAATGAATTGACTTACCAATCAAGCCCCTTCAAGTAGTTGTTGTTATTGAAGAACTGGAGCTCTTCATATGTGGCAGGACTCGGCAAGTTCGGCGCCAATGCTGGATGCATCGCCAAGAATGTATATAGCGCAGTGCTTCCCGTCTTCTGTGGTCCTATGACCAGTACTCTAGGAAGGGTCCCGCACCATTTACTCTTCGACCAGATTCGACGGTGGCGGATATCGTCACATGGATTCTAGGAGATAGAAAAGATTGATTATTATTATTAATTAAGATTAGAAATCTACTTAGAGAACAATAAACAAATTGATATACTCGTATAACCCAAAAGCACTATAGGTACACGTCTGCCTAACCCTTCACGGCTTACCTACAGGCGTGAATGCGTGATATTGTGTTGTGTAAATAAAGCACAGCAGAAAAAAAACTTTTAAACAATTCAAATATTCGCTCAGTATTGTAAAAACATGGAATTCAAAATGGCGATCCGTTTCAGTTCCATCGAGATGTTATTGAAATGAAAAATACCGTTATTAGAAATGGAAGTAAACAGTTTCAGCTTTAAAGTATCAAAGGCATGTTATAGTTTCAACGTGCATAAACCGGTGGCAGCTCTCTGTTTTATTATAAACATGAGCGGTAGTGAAAGATTCTAGGAAGCAGCAATATGAGTTTTATGAACACAGACTTTCTTTTGTTTTATAAAACAAACTATTTCTATTGCAGTTCGTATAAGTACCTAATACTAGTAATGCTCGGTTCCTATAAACAAATCGAATAGTTCAGCTTACCAATGTTATCATTTTTTATTGCCAAACTGGACATATAAATTGATTCGTGAGCTAATTTTACCTGTGGTAGCTACTTCTTTACGGGAGGGTCTATTATGCAAAGCTATGAAGTCTTTTGCTTCATTATTGATAAATATACAAGAATCTTAATGTTAACCAATAACGGACAGTAAATGATAGAAATCGGCCATAAAACATTCTATGAAATAATTTCCTATAAGTGCCTACCTATATGAATCTAACTTAAAGTTGAAAACTTGACATATCGTCTTCGAATGAACGCAATATAAATTCTAGTTTTATCTGAGCAATAAACAAGAGCTTTTACGTTCCGCCGCACAAAATATGATGTATTTTCAATTTCTCTGTCGTGTTCCAATGATATCGCACATATCTCGCAGTCCAATAAAATATTAAAACTCGCGGCATGCATATTGTCTCTCACAGTTCGTGCGAACAATATATAGGACTATTCGTGCATATAAGATTGGTATGAATCGCGTATAAATTGTAATACATACATACATAATCTCAAGCCTTGTTCCCACGGGGGTAGGCAGAAACTACAGAACGCCACCTGCTACGATCCTTACGTATTCCTTCTGCTTTTTTTGCGTTCATACATCTGATTATATTCGCACGCCGGTTGCGAGTAATACGCACGTGACCTTTCTAAGGACATCACCAATTAGGTCACTATATGTCATTCTAAGGCATCCCCCGCCTCCCGGCTTTTCCACTCACATGTGCCTTGTACCTTGTAATACCTTTTGTTAGCCTTTCATTCCCTATCGACATGACCAAACTATCTCAGTATACTCTTTTCAATTTGTAATATCTGTGTCAAAACTAGTCAATATTGATTAATATCTTTGTTAAACACGATAACATTATTATGATTTGGAGACCCTTGCCCTTTCAATCCTGTGATAGTGAACGGTTAGGATCGTTGTTTGAAGAACATCTATCGACAAAATTAATTACCCACGGATCGGTTGTTGCATTGAACGTTAAAAGTTTGTTATCGTTTAATTAAACATGTCAAAATTATATTAAATTTACCACAATGATTAATTAATAACAAAACGTAACTCGTATTTTAGTTGCTGTGTAGTATAATGACGTCACAACCTCATTACAAAGTTAAATTAATAGTAACTACATTTTAAAATTATAGATCAAATTCTGAAATGTGCAATATAGTTTCACAAGTCATTAAAAATGTACACATGCACTCAGTGTTGCCTGCAATTCATTTTTGCTCGCTCTGTTGCCTCTAATTAATTACTAGCTAAATGTGAACATATCAACATTATACTATTTTGTGAAAAATATCCATTACTTATACTAATTATTATTTTTTTTAATTGAAAAAATTTCGTGGCATCAAATTTCCCCTTTCCTCGTTAAAAACTCATCATAAAATACAACAGTTAAAATGAAACGAACACCCTATTTTCTGCCAAGTCAGCCATTTGTTTAAACCGAAAATTGAAGACCACGAAAATGTTACTCAATATTCAAAATACGGCGAGGCAATGATAGAAAATTTATGATGAATATTTTCCAACTTTACGGTCCGAATGTATTGAAGCGGAAATGGGGAGAGCAACTGTCAAACAGTAGCAGAAAGTTAATTGATTCGACTACAATAGCTCCTCAGTCGACGTCTCTAAAGCGTAACAATCTATTTTATTTGCATCAAGAGACTCCTCGAAGTTTGTTAAATAGAATAACTGATTAATAGATTCAGAACTCCAACTGTCAAAGCCATGGAAGGATTCAACTTTGTGTGCACTCAGATGTAAGAACCGTGTTATATAGCGACTGAATAAAATCGAGTTCCTTTGTTTTACTCGTGACGTAATGGAGGATAGGATGAATATGAAATTTCCTTGGAAGCGTGGGTACTCGTACATAATTGTGGTTGAGATCCTCGACGCGTTTGTTAATTTGACGGGCAATGTACGACGTTAACCTTCCCTAGGTACGGGCTTTGTACATAATTACATAAAAGCCTTGTTTCAAATTCTCTAGAAAACCACACTTTGATAAAGGACAATTTACATATTTGGGTCAGCTCAAAGTTGCATGCTTCAAAGAGATATTATCAACAGAAGAATAAATGAACGAAAATAACATGAACGATAGGGTGACCTATATTACTAAACTGTAATCAATAACACAGCTTATTTCACTAGACTTATTTTTGCCGCACAAAAGCGATGTTACATTCTGATTGTAGGTCAATCAAACTGCCTAGCCTTTTCCCAACTGTATGGGGGTCAGCTTCCAGTCTAACCGGGTGCAGCAGAATGCCAGTGTTTTACATGGAGCGACTACCTTAGATAGGTAGTCGATCCATGTAAAATACTAAGGTAAGAAACGATAACATCACTTTTCAGAAAATATTATTTTTATATTTTATCATTCGTTTGGAAATCCTATATCAGAAGTGCCAAATATGTACCATAGAATCATTAACTACTGCTGCAACGAAAACATAAACTGACACGATATGCCTTTAATCCATAAATCACACATAAACAATTTGCCAGCAAATTGCGCGGGTGGGTTGAACACAGGACGTGAGAGACAGACCAGTCGGTCATACAAATACATCGAATTGATCGAAGGCAATACATTAGCGCCGCTATCTATTTCCATCACATAAACAAGTTATGTGTTTAGGAGATATTCTACTTTATTATATGCTGATATCGCGTTATTTTCGTTAACATTTTTTTTTTTTTTTGTAAAATCAGGGTTTTCCATCGTCATAAAAGTGCCCACGTACGTAAGATTAAGCTACCAGGAAAACCATAAATGGAAACTTTCTATTGGATTGGTTAAATTGAACACGGAATTTGATGGATGACTATAATTTAGTTTATTTTATGCTCAATATGCAGTAAATTGATTCAGTAAAAATTATAACTAATATTCATTCCTCTTTGTGCCTCGGAAAGCACGTTAAGCCGTTGGTCCCGGCTGTCATTCGTGGATCTTTGTCAGTCGTTACGCGTAAGCAGAAGCCCGAAAGTCTGACAACCAGTCTTACCAAGGGGTATCGTATTACCCAGTAACTGGGTTATGGAGGTCAGATAGGCAGTCGCTCCATGTAAAATTAGTATTCAGCTGCATCCGGTTAGACTGGAAGCCGACCCCAACATAGTTGGGAAAAGGCTAGGCAGATGATGATTCAATCCTCTTTGTATAGCATACCATTTACAGTTCGGCCGATGAGAGAATACGTTATTAACAACTGTTAGTTCCATACAAACGAAAACGTGTTTTGCGAATTTGTTATTTATTAGATACTAGAGTTATAAAACTGACAGGTGTCAGGAACGCATTCTCCCGACGGCCGGACTGTACCTAAGTATCTATAACAAAGTTATTTGCCCAATATTGATTTTTATTTAATTTTTCCACACAAACCTTATCATAAGTCAGAGCCCACGCACGTGCGTTAGATTAGGATACCAGGAAAACATAAATGACAACAAGTGACGATCCCAGCCGGTCATATCAATACCAATATGTGAGTGATCAACGCGGTACATCAGTGGGTACCTACTAGTGGTATCTATTTCTATCACATGAACAAAAACGTTTAGCTAATGTGTTCAGGAAGTTTGGATTTCAATTTTTCAGTTATGTAATGATCTAGATTGGAATTCATTTGATTGAGTGAAATGAAATTGGTGAATGTGCAAGATAAAAAGATAGATCGATGCTATTTCGGTTTCTTCATGACATTGGGTTAACCCATCCGTAGATGACGTTATTATTACAGTTAAAAAAATTTTATCAGGCGTGGTGATTGTGATTTCCACTCAACGTTTTTCTTGCTCTTACATCACACAATGATACATAAACTCACGCTTTTTTCCCATGGGGTTAGGCAGAAACTGGTGAAGGCCTCCTGCTACAATCAGCATTGTCCCATATTTAAAGACAGAAAGTAGAGCGTGAATTGAACTGAGTTCTAACAATTGCTACAAAGGAGAATATTAGTACTCACCCCCCACAACGGATTCAGTTCATCAGGCCTCAGTTGGAAGTACTTATCAGCTAGTGCAAGCGGCGGCGCAGACGCAAGCCTTACGTTCGTCCAACATCGTAGAAACTTCACCACCGACTCGAAGGTGTACAGCGCCAAGCGATCGTTGCCGTAGTTTGACATGTGAGTCATGAATACGTTGATCTACGAAGTAAGACATTGTTATATTTTTATCATAAGTAACAGCACCCTAATTGCGTAGTACACTTTCAAACACAATCTGAATAATTTTGAAGGATATTGCTAATCCATTGCTTCATATGTTCGAAAAATGACTCTGCTCAACAATGTAAATAACGCAATGAATGTTGTTGATCAGTCAAAATGAAAGCCATTTCTACTGTTAGTGTGATACGCAATTACCCCGTAGGTTACGGAGAGCACAAAAAAAAAAAACTCAAAGACGTGTAACTTTAATGTTTTTTTACGTAGGTACAAAGAAAGTGAGTATTAAGCCTTAATTTTTCCAGTATGGTAAATGCATAAACTATCTTTTATTGATCCCGTGACTAAAGAAATTCATAGTTATAATAATATCCCTATTTATGCTTTAAGACACAAAAACATCTGTGTAGCTCTGGTGTGTAGCTCTGGCTCTTGCAGGTACTAGGAGTTCCTGTATCACAAGAATCAATTGTTCCATGAAAACGTCATGTACTTCCCGGGCCCTCGTTTTAACTAGTCTCATAATTATGCTCTGGTAAAGTGAAGATAAAGCTGAGGACGTTTTGAAGAACATCCTAGATTATGGATGGGAAGTCAATAGACACTGATATGTAATTTTATACACAGAGTCTTTAAATTACAATGCCAGGCAAAGCTTAGCAACATTAACTACAAAAACCACCAAAACATAAAGCAGCACTAAAACTAGTGCATAATGAGAGCAATGATACAATTCGTTAGTTCATTCATCCCGTAAACAGGCTTTTGTTTTCAAACACAATGTGGGACAACTGAAGTAGTCATAATATTTATCAAGCCACCACTATGTGCAATTTATTCGGTTACGCTATTCACTGTTCACGTCAATTCGGCTACAAGTGGTTCGTGTATCAAGTACCGTAATATTTTATCGATACTAGGGCTGTTATCTGTCGATATACTTTTTACAACGTGTAACGTTAAATGCGCAAAACCTGAAAATAGTTTGATCAGAATAACGAGCAGAATTAATTGAACCACTTTTTAACATAGGTCACATTTTTCAAAAAATCTTCATTAAAAACGTTGCCGTGTCTATTTATTAATAGGTCAAGCAACCCAATGTCAGTGCGGCGCAGCAGCCCGGTGACGACTAGAGATGGGTCGAGGGCAAAAACAAATATGGGCAGAATGGGCATAAACTTGGCATATTGGGCGTAAACGAGTTTACGCCCAAATAAATGCCCGATCACTGGGCGCAAAAACTAATAACTTTGTTTTGTAAAAAATAAAGCAGGAACTTAACTTAAAATGAAACTTGATGTCAGTATTTTGTATGTAAATTAAAATTTTAATCAAATAATCAGTCTTGTTAAAAAAATCACAGTAGGTAATTATAGAAAATATAATTTTAACTCTCTTTAAATGAAAAATGAAGTGGTCTTGTAATTGGCTTTGATCCTACAATAGTCTTTGTACGTAATATACTACTCTGCCATAAAAATACCGGGAAAAGCGACGTGAGGTCGAGTGTTATCTTGTAGTAAAACTACATTGACTCGTGTTCGTCAGTTTTTCTTGATATCAGCAGATAGTTTGGTGAGCTGGGTTGAATATTTGTCAGCGTTTATAGTTTCATTGTGTAATCAATGTATGTTATAAAAGAAAGTGTGCAATGTGCATGCCGCTAAAACTTAGAAATGAGTCCCGGTACGATCAAGGGAGTTATATGGTGTGGTAAGCCTCTATCTCCTGTCCATGAAGAATGTAAAGAATGTTCCCGTTTTAGAAGGGCATACTTTTGAAGATATAAGGGCTGGAGTTTTTGCCCTCTGGAAATTTCTAGAACAGTCCAGAACAATCGAGAGTATTCGAGAGCATTCCACAACATTCAAGAACATTCTGGAATGTTGTGGAATGTTTGGGAACATTCGAGAGTATTCAGGAACATCCTAGATCATTGAGTAGGAAATTCTAAAAATTTATACATACATACATACATACCCCGGAAAAATGAAAAATGTTGTTTATAAACAAGTATTGTAGTTAGAATGTATTTTCAATAAAAAAAATGTTAAGTTGTAGTTGTGTGTGTTTGTTGTAGTTGTTGTTCTAAGTTGTGGTGTAAGTTGTTGTTGTAAAGTTTATTCCAACTACCACACAATCTCATATCACCTCCCTGAGCGAGTGCAAACAGCTAGCAACCTATGGTTGTAAAAATACCGTATAATACCAAAAGGCTAGGTATTAAACAGGTATTTTACCATAACTTACCTACGGTATTATTGGTATTTTGTGTATTTTAGATTTTGATTCACTTTTTAAGATCCTGCGTTATTACGAAGAGTTGTAGTTTAATAAATAAAATATATTTGAAGTTTCTATTGTATTCTATATTTTAGAATGACTAATTCTAATCTAATTTAATAATATAATAATCTAATCTAATAGTCGTGTTACACGACTATCAGCGTATTAGGTTTCTGCTTGAAGGCACCCAGAGCAGTACCGACAATCTACGATGTCATCGTCATAGTGATCGTGATCGTCATTGTCATCGTGATTGTCATCGTCATCGTGATCGTGATCGTGATCGTGAGCGTGATCGTGATCGTCATCGTCATCGTGATTGTCATCGTCATCGTGACCGTCATCGTCATCGTGATCGTGATCGTGAGCGTGATCGTCATCGTGATCGTCATCGTGATCGTGAGCGTGATCTTCATCGTGATCGTGATCGTGATCGTCATCGTAATTGTGATCGTCATCGTGATCGTCATCTTCATCGTGATCGTGATCGTCATCGTCATCGTCATCGTGATCGTAATCGTCATCGTGATCGTGATCGTGATTGTGAGCGTGATCGTCATCGTGATCGTGATCGTCATCGTGATCGTCATCTTCATCGTGATCGTGATCGTCATCGTGATCGTGATCGTCATCGTGATCGTGATCGTCATCGTCATCGTCATCGTGAACGTCATCGTCATCGTCATCATCGTCATCGTCATCGTCATCTAGTGTTGAGCAAAGCAAGACCAAGACCAAGACTGGGACAGTCTTTGTATTGGTCTTCGTGTTGCTTACTCAGTCTTGGTCTTGGTCTTGCTTGTTCGGTCTTGGTGTTGGTCTTGCTAGTGTATAGATAGTCTTGGTCTTGCTCAAATACTTCGAGTCTTGATCATGGTCTTGGTCTTGGATTTTGCTCATCACTACTTCTATCTCATTCTCTCGCACGTTAAATCCTATAGATGTGTGTTTATCTCTTTTTACCGTCGCTTTTTCGTTTCATTGATTTTCAAATCACAACGATGCTAAAGTTTTCACTTCAAAATACCATTTCATGTTTTATATCTGTGCATTTCCACCGTATTTTCAGTATTTTAATTATTACTCAGATAATTTACTTAAAAAATACAGAAACAATCGATTTATACATAAAATACCGTAGCAAATGGTATAATACCGTATTATACGGTATTTTTCGTTTTATACGTTTCAATACAAACGGTATAATACAGCACTTACATCTCTATAGCAACCGCATCGCGACTGTATCGATGCGAAAGCGCGACAGCATCGCTACAAAAAGTCGCCGTGGGCGAGAGGCCTAAAAAGTACTCGTATAAGAACAGGGTTCGAACTTCTCGCTCGTCCATTTTTTCTTCAAACTTACTAAACCGATCGCGAGGGCGCCTTTATATTTCCCCACATCACAAGTACCTAGAACATTCTACCACACTCTAGAATACTATCCAAAACAATTGACCAGATAAAGAAAATGTATAGTTTTGTAGTGTCTCATTAACAGGAAAAGGAACATATATGGGGTATTTTCGGATACCCCTAGGTATGAGGAATCGATTTTTTTTGTATTGACGTCGCTATTTGGACCAATTAATCTTTTCTGCACACTCAAATATGAATTTAATCAAATAATTTGAATGAAAAATGTAATAAAAGTTCCGTTAAAGTTTTCGCCCAGGCAAAAGGCATTTATTGGGCGTTTACGGGCATTTATCCGGCGTTTATTCAAAGCGCCCAATTTGCCAGGGCATAAACCCATCTCTAGTGACGACTCCTCCCTCGACAAAGCGTCGTCGCAGACGCAAGAAACGATCAGAATATCCAGTAAAACTAAAACAGCACATAAAACCTTCACAATTTTTTTAATGACTTTTTTCTCTCTGAAATAGGTTAATTGAATTAAAAATCAGTTGGGGTGTCTGAGGTTTTGCGCATTTAACGTTACACGTTGTATATATATTTTTTAAATTCATAACCAAATTTACAATTTTAATTGTCGTTTGTGAGATTTAAAGTACCATTAAAATAAAAAAATACTGTTCTAAGAATGTAAACAAATACGATTCAGCGAACAACAAATTAATCTTTCTGAAAATTACTCAAAGGTAAATGAATAAGTATTATGAACCGCCGTTTGAAGTAAAAGGTTTCACGATGGCTAATTTTATTAACATTAAATTAAAACATTCTCTTGTTTTCATTCCTGGAAAATAAAATACAAATATAAAGCGCAGACACGAAAACTGAGAAGCTATTCTTGAAAGTACGACGGCGACGTTTCAGAGTAAAGAAATCAGACACCGCGCCATTTATTAATATCACAAAGAAGTTATACTGGCTTGATATTAGCGCAAACATGTCAAGTACTCAGGGGTTATTGATGACCGTATGAAGGAGTTCTCGGGCTGAATGGAGCGGACGAGTAGCCGGCCGGCACAAAATAACTATCTCTTTAGGTACAGTAGTCCAACAATTTTGACGTAAACAGCTTTGAAATTCAGCACGGGTATATTAGGTCTTTACAGTGCAAATCTGTGATTGGACGACTGTATAATTTGCACCCCCATTCAGAATCTCATGTTAAGCCATTTGATGTTCGATTCGCTTTGACTTGGCTTTGTCATTTATTGTAGTCCACAAAAGATTGTAGCTACAGATTTTCTAATTCATTGGTCGTTTTATTGCTTTCTACACGGAGAGAAAAATCTTAGAAAAATTACTGTGCTGTCTCATAATCTGAGTGCATTTGAGTGGTAATGGAAAAATTACCATGCTAGCACAGTAAAAATTCTCATGTTGTACAGTAAGCTTTATTGGACAAATAGTGATTTTATCCCAATCTCAGAAAATTTTCTGTAGATGTCACTTGCACTCACTTTATAGTGACGAGCACAGTAATTTTTCTAAGAATTTTCTCTCCGTGTAATAGACGTTGTCGTAGTACAGACGAGAGCGAGAGATCTTTAATAGATTTTCAACTTTATCGCTATAGTATAAGGTTCAACATTGATTGGGAAAATTTTAGTTTCGGGTAGCTTGATGTGCGGGCATCGACGCGCAACCTGTTACCATGGATTCAGTACATTTAGTTTTAAAATTACTTTACTTTTGTAATATAACTACAAATATACGGTTTCGGATTTTTCCTTTAGGTACTTGTGCTACATGACATTGCTTCTTGCCAAATTTCATGATTCTAGGTCAACGGGAAGTACCCTATAGGATTTGATTTCGGAACATAAACGCCCGTATCTTTTGATGGCGTTGACTTAGAAGTTTGATTTTTTCACTGCTTCAAGGGATTGAAGCCCCTGAGTATTAGATATTAATTTCAACTTGATAACTCCACGTGTTCCTGAGAAAAAAGGTCTTGACTGACGGACAACGAAGTGATCTTATAAGGGTTCCGTTTTTCCTTTTGAGGTACAGAACCCTAAAAAAATGCTATTTTAAGCTAGGTACGTCTAGAATCATGTGCTGAATTTCATGGTTTCAGTTGGCACGCCGATGTCCCTGTCATCTGTATAAATTAGTTCTGTATCGATGGATACTTTTGAATTAGACTAATGTAAATAGGGAACAAAGATATCGTTTAATACTGTTGATTTATGACTTTACTTACAGGATTATTGATGACAGTCTGGAAGAGTTCTCCTCCTTGAATGGACCGGTCGAGACGGTGCCGTCCGCCAGGATATCTTTCTAGAAGCAGTGTATGTGTGAATAGGCCGCAGGTCTGCCGCGGTAGCACCATCACACCTCTATGTCTAAAGCCTCGCCGTAACCTGTAGAGAGATTTAAAATGAGAACTTCCCTTTTTTATGATTGTTTAAGAGGGTGGATTCAGAAAGTTAGCAACGCCGCGAATAGCTGTCAAATATTGCTTGATTAATTGGTCAATTTTCTATCAATATTAGAGAGCACTACAAAGAGATATTTCAACATTTCATTCAGTACTTAATAATGCTCAATTCGTCAAAACTGGGAATATTTGACAGCTATTGCGACGTTGTCAAGTTTCAAAATCTCCCCCTTTAAGGTTTCATTCAATTGTTCGGGTTTTGTCCCACTATTTTGGGCTAAAAGGAAACCTTTATTCATGAGCTGATCAGGCAAAACATGTCGGTGTAAACAAGTGGAAAATATTTTCAGTGTTGGGTTGTTTATTTTAAATAAGTTATGCATTCTACTAAACAAATCGTGCGCCTGCCCGAAGGGTTTTCCCATCGGCAAAAATAACAAAATTCCGTACAAACTTTTATCCCCTATTTAACCTATTTACATCAATTTTCAAAAATTCTTCCTTAGATACCTAACCCTTGATAGAAAATAATCTCTCGAGGAAAATTTCATGTTTCTACACCCAGCGGTTTAAACTGTGCGTTGTCCGTAAGCAAATTAAATGTTATTTTAGAAAGCACTAGGAAGTGGTGAAGGGCGGTCGTTTTGGGGGACTGTCTTTTGTAATTTTGACGTTCGAAAAGTGCTGATTCTCAGCCTAGTTTGAATAAATTACTTTTGATTTTATTAAGTAGATTTCTTTCCGTTGCCTGATTATGTCATGTTTTACGACATGTGGCTGATTATTTGAAACTAATTCTGTTCAACTGTGTTGAACTTCTCATCTAGATAGTCGCTCGTAACGTCATAATATTTTGTCACATCCACATCAGTAGGTACTGTTCTCAACTGTAAATTACTGGCCTGTATGACCTTATAAATAATCTAAAACCGAATAAAACAAGCACTAGCGTTACCCTGCAAATTAATTCCCTCATGTTCTGTACAATTGCAGGTGCTGAGACTACACTCGCTCAACTTGAAAATTTGACCATCATCCATGCAAATATAAGTTTTAATCCGCACAAATTAGGTTCACACTCGAACGCCGCAAAACTAATTCGTTTCATACATACATAAACATGGGAACGCATCGGTATACAGTACTATTATCTAATTGTAGAGCGTGTACCGAGAAACAAAGCGGCCAGGTATTTACGTGCGAATGCATTTATGTACACCCGAGCACAATATTAAACACACACATAATTTTAACAACGACACATGAATATGTAAAGCTGCATATAAGCGCGTATATTTATGTAGGTACATTCCGTATCGCGGAACTGGTGTCCCTGGGGGAGTGAGCAGAGATAAAACAATTTTAACCAGCAGCATTGGTTTATGATTTCGAATAGTTTGATACCACGGGCTGTTATGGAATCATCGTTATAGATATAGTACAAAACAAAGTCGTTTATCGTTTCTCTGTGAGATCGCGTTGTTCTTCTAAAGCGACTACATATGATACCTACAGAAATCTCGATTATGTCAAGTCGCTGCCAACTAGGCTAGGGGTAGGTCGTAATAATAATTACACATAAGTTATTATACTTTACGTAATTAACATATTACTAAGGAACCGCACTCATGTGAGTGATATTCTATTGAAATCGATACCTTCTTTCGACTTTATTAAGATCAGTATCTTGTAATAAAAGTGAGAACCCAGTCCTTGAAAGGCTATTATTAGGTTTGTGTTAATACCAGCCAGACAGTCTAATTATCAAGTGAAAGTATTCTGTAACCTAACCCACTGCATGCAATTTTAATATGATATGGTGCACATGCCATGGATACAATTACAGTTCAGGATTATCAATTAACACAATAACAAGACCTTAACTGGACCCAAACATCATCGTTATTGATAATGCTGTGATTCTCTCACTTTAAAAGCAAAGGCGATACACATACACTCTTACAAATAACATACTATATAATATAATTATTATAGTATGTATGTATATTTATAAGCTGTTTATGTATTTGGTTACCTAGTATTTCTTTTTTTTTTTTTTCAAAATCAAAATCAAAAGTCATTTATTCAAACTAGCCTGAGAATCTGCACTTTTCGAACGAAAAAAAAAACAAAATCAAAATTACAAAAGACAATTAAATGTGTTCCACGCTGCCGCCGTGCAATAATGGACTACTGAAGTTACACGTATCGTATTGTACTATTATGGAATCCAGATATATAACAATACAGTCCCCTCTTATGTAACAATGAAACCAAATAGTGGGCAATATTCAGTAAAAACCCACAAAATAAATACAAAAACATTAAAACACCACGTTCAGTCCAATACCGAACACAACCACACAAAACTTTAAGTACTTACAGCAATTTCAATCACTATTGATTTCATTTTACACATTTAAAACAGACATACTTTTGCCCAACAACGATACCCGCGTTCAGAGTTAATATAATTATTGGAATTTTACTGTCAGGCCTGGGTATCGAGATAGTAGTTGTCGCAACGCAACGTTTGCGGTCGACATGAGTTTGGGTGAAGCCGCATAGCGGCCGCAAACATTTGGGTGAACGAGACACTCATTGCGTGCGTTACCAGTCCGCTGTTATCGGTACTATTATATTATTAATGATTTTAGGTGATGAGGCTTGATTTAATTGGAAGCGTTAATTATCGACATTTTGAGAGGAGTGTTTATAATTACTCTTCTATAGAGCTTGATTATTGTAGTACGGGGGTATGTTACTGGTGGCCATTATATTGTAATGACAACAGTATACTAAAGGGGCTTATGGCTAAGTAATAATAGCCGCACGGGTCGATTGATCAGGTTAAGCTACGCTTGCCACGTTTGGTCCGTGGATGGGTTATCATCTTCAAATACCAAGACCCCTTCGTGCCTCGGAAAGCACGTTAAGCCGTTGGCCCCGGCTGTCATTCGTGGATCTTTGACAGTCGTTACGGGTTGTCAGTAGCCCGAAAGTCTGACAACCAGTCTTAACAAGGGGTATCATATTAGCCAGTAACTGGGTTGCGGAGGTCAGATAGGCAGTCGCTCCATGTAAAATACTGCTATTTAGCATCCGGTTAGACTGGAAGCCGATACCAACATAGTTGGGAAAAGGCTAGGCAGATGATGACAACAGTATCCTAAAGGTAATAAATCGTGTATAAATAAATAAAAACACATGATTTTTGTGACGTTGATAAAAACATAAAGCACGGAATTTTTAATTCTAATTATTATTAAGTCCAATTTCGAAAAACGTTCAAAATCTAATCGTAACCTTATCTCCGCGGCAATCAATGTCAAAAATGTAGGTAAATTAGAGGTATTTTTGACACATTGAGACTGAGATCAGACTGTGAACGTTCTTAAAATTACGAGAATTGCCCATCAGCAATCAGCACTTGTAAAACCTTGCTTTGTTTTATAATATCGTCTCTTCTATTAATAAGAATAATTGACTAACAAAAATGTACGAAGACCGACACGAATTGCATAAAGGCGCGTTAACCAAACGAGCGCAGCGCAAGAACATGAATTCCTCCAAAAATCCTTCGATGCTACCTCGTTAACACGATCACTGTCCATGAACCACATGTGGGTCATTTTGGGTTGGAACGAGACGTCCGTGCCATACATGTGGGTCACTGTACTTTTCATACATAATGGGTTCTTACTTCGTGGATGTAAAAGAAACATACTAGTATTAACACAATAATAGTACCTAGTGGTGGTATAAAGGCAAGTACCTCAGTACTTAAGCAGGAAAAAGTAAATTGGACGTGAGAGCTAATTTCGACATTTTGGCTGGACAGTGAAGGTATACACCTATAACTAGAAATTGCCAGAACTGGATGGAATTCGTATTCTTTTCATGTCCGTTTAGGTAAAAGATTATCTTTACATTTAGCCATTCCAATTATCACCATTTATTATATTCCAATTATAACCATTCAAATTATCTGTTTGATCTTAACGCACCTGAAGGGGAATGCACAAACCACTCGAAATTGAAATTTCTTTAAGTTCTTTATGCTGATAAAAATATGATTCGCGACCGTAACAAATATTGCTTTCATCGTCATCATCATTTCAGCCGGAAGACGTCCACTGCTGCACCTCCACTTCGAACGGTTCTGTGCTTCTCGCAGCCAACGGGTGCCTGCGGCCTTCACAAGGTCGTCGGTCCACCTTGTGGGAGGCCTTCCAATACTACGTTTTCCAGTACGCGATCGCCACTCCAGAACCTTTCGGCCCCATCGGCCATCTGTTCTGCGAGCAATGTGCCCTGCCCACTGCCACTTAAGTTTGGTAATTCTTCGGGCTATATCGGTTGCCTTAGTTCTCCTGCGGATTTCTTCATTTCTGATTCGATCACGCAGGAAAACTAAGCATAACCCTCTACAATGCCCTTGGGTGACTTTCAGCATTCTAAAAAGGCCCATTCTGAGAGACCACGTTTCAGTGCCATAGGTCATCACTGGCAACGCACTGATCAAAGACTTTCGTCTTGAGACACTGCGGCATATGGGACGAGAAGATATTGCGTAGCTTCCCGAACGCTGCCCAGCCCTTTCTCGAAGTTAAACCCACCCAACTGGACAGTTTGTCCTAGATAAACATTTTCGTCCAAGAGTGTAACGTCTCCGATCTTCAGAGAGAAGGTGTTACATGGGCATTTGACATGACCAATAAGGCTTTACAGAATAATAATCATTAGTGATCAGCAAACAACTCCTTAAGTTAGAATTGACCTGAAATGTCATGATTCCATGAAATAGTCATTCAATAGGGTAAAATGAACATAATGAGATGTATCGATGCTTTTTTTATAATTTTAATTCTACAACGTGTAACGTTAAATACGCAAAACCTAAAAATACTTTGATCAGAATAATGAGCAGAATTAATTGAACCACTTTTTAATGTAGGTAAAATTTTTCAAAAAATCTTCATATAAAACGTTGCCGTGTCTATTTATTAATAGGTCAAGCAAGCCAATGTGAGCGCGGCGCAGCTGCCCGGTCACGACTCCTCTCTCGATAAAGCGTCGTCGCAGACGTAAGAAACGATCAGAATGGCCAGCAAAACTAAAACAGCACATAAAACCTTTTAAGAATAATTAATGACTTATTTTCTCTCTGAAATAGGTCAATTGAATTAAAAATCAGTTGGGGTGTCTGAGGTTTTGCGCATTTAACGTTACACGTTGTATAAATAAATATTTGTTACGGCCGCGGATCATATTTAGATCAACATACAGACCTACAATAATTCAAAATAAAAAAATTAAAAAATTGACAGGATACCCTGACGCTTTCGCCTTAACAGACACATTAGTTTGAACAAATAGACACAGTAGATCAAACAAAACTTACCTAGCGGGTCTTAGATGCGGGTACTCCTCCGTGCTGGTCACTTTGACGTCCCAAACTTTCCTCCATGCTTCATACAACGGCTCATGTACGGGGTAAACTCCCGAGTGATGAGGGGATACGGAGTAGCACGAGTTAGTGGGGATGCCGTGTTCTATGGCGAATTGTTTGTTCAGCATCATCTCTGATTCTAAGTGGGTCACGTTGTTGTATAGATGCGGCTGCTGGTGGTTCCACATGTGGCAAAACCTTCGGACAATAAGGAACAGTGTTAGGTAGTTATGTGGGCATTTTTAAGATATGATTGTATTGTCTAGAGGTAGGTCAAGAATGAATTGAACGAGCTTGGAGTTGAGTGATGATTACATTGAAGAAATGTTAAATGAAGATTTTTTTTCTGAACTCCGTAAAATACAGTGGCCAGGAAATCGACGCTCAAACTGTAACCAGGAATCCAGCACATGATTCTAGGACCCCTAGAGCAGAAATATATCGTATAAAAAAAAAAATGCTCAAATAAATGTATCTTCTTTCTTTTTTTTCCTAACTTTTCCATAGAAAAGTGCAATACCTACGCGGTCAAAATGTATGGAACAGCTGATTTCTTTTTTAACCCTTTGAACGCCAATGACGCTTACAAGCGACAAACTTAATCGGGCGCTAAAACGCCAACGACGAGTTTAGGCGACAAATAGATGTGCTAATTTATTATCTGATATTAAAGAAAATGGGTAAAATAATTAGGTAATTTTAACATTTTATCACCAGCATTTTGTAGGTACCTATTTAATATTAAATAAATGGCTTAGCGTAGAGAGCATACTTCCGATGCGCTGCGCTTGGCGTTCAAAGGGTTAATAACCGACAAATTTTAACGCATGTGCTTCAGAATCATATACTGAATCCATGGTGAAAAGGTTGCGCGTCGATGTCTCTGCCACCCAGTATGGTACAGAAGCCAGTATGGTACATTAAGCTGTCAAACACAATGTGTCAAATTTCTTTAACAGATTTTCAACTTTATCGCTAAAGCATTAGGTTCAAGATTGATAGGGAATATTTGACAGTTTCGGGTAGCTTGATGTGCTGGCGTCTGTATATCATGTATCTGTCATAATAAGGGAGCCACATGAAAGAGGTATACTTGCATATTCTTATGAGATTTTTTATATTTTCACAAAAACGAGGTTTTATATCCACAAAAGGAGGACGGTAATAACGCAATGAACTCGACATTTCCACAAAAATTGACAAAAGGATGCACTGACGACGAACCAAGAAGTTACGTTTCCTTCACAGAAACACAAGGATATAGAGTCAACGTTAATTCGGATACCCACACGGATGACTGCGTTAATTTCCTCTACTGGCCAGTAGGGTCAGCTCAAGGTAAACTGACATAATGCAATAATGCGTGCAATTGAGACCACTTAGCACAATAACTGCCTAGTTGGTTTTGTGCTCGCAAGCGCTACGGCTGAGCATGAGTTTCTGTGTTTGATTCCCGGTCGGAGAATATTGAGTTTTTCCGAAGTTTGGATTTGTACTCGGTTGGCTCGCCTTCTATTACATGGAATTAAACATAACGTGCGAAAAGTGGGTGTACAGACGCTAGCACAGCAAGCTACTACAATCGGTCAATTTTTTTTTTAATAGATTTTCAACTTTATCTCTAAACTCAAACTCAAACACAAATTTTGCATTTATTTCAAGTAAACCAATTACAGGCACTTTTGAATTGTCAAGAGATCGGTTAGTCAGAAAGATGAAGCTAGTTGCCCATTCCAAAGCTTAGTAGGTACCTGTGGAGAAGAACGGGCAAAAAACTCCACGGATATAATAAACACACTAAAGCATTAGGTTCAAAGTTGATTGGGAAAATTTGACAGGTTCGGGTAGCTTGATGTGCTGGCGTTTGTACTTTAGGTACAGTCACCAAAAGAGATAAGTAATCAGGGTGACCGGGTATAGTCCACAAACGTCCACGTTTAGTAAGAAACCGATGGATGTTTTCGAATGAAAATTGAAATTAAATTTGATTAATGAACTGTTTGTTTACTATTAATAAAATTAAATTGTATCCGAAAAAAATCATCGGTTTCTTACCAATCTTCAACTACACCCGACGACCCTGGTTGCTTAGTGACCGTACACGTCTGCCTAACTCTTCAGAGTGTATACGCGTGAAGTTATGTTATTGAGACTACTTAGCACAATAACGCGGGTTTTGCCATGAGATGATAACAGAGCGGTTCGTTCTAATAAGGTTACATGAGCAGACTAATGGGCAACATTGTTCCGTTATCTGTTTGAGACAGTGATAATACTGGCACATTAACTGACATCGTGTTAATTAAATTTAATGTATGATTGATACGATTCTTAGGCCTATTGTTTACTAGTTTTTGCTCTCTGATTCGCTCGCGTCTGTAGGATGTAAACTAATGAGTATTGTATAGTAGCCTCAACTTCCTATTACAAACTGTTCATTGGCCAAAATTTCAGCCAATGAGGGCTTCCAAAGTAGACTTTTTGCGTAACTTATAAGTATTTCTAAGTCATTCTTTATTTCTTTTCTCTTTCTCCTTATATGTGCGTCACCGTAAAGTTGTGAACATCGCTAGTTTGTAATATATTCCGCGAGATTATAAACTATCGAAAAATTGTGAACTGATATCAAACCTGCATGCGACGGGGGTTACAGTTCTAACCTAACCTAACACATTTGGTCGGGGTGTCCTGGCTTAATTAGGGCCCTTTCCCACGGCAAGATCCCGTTTTTTGCAGGTATACCGTATACCATTGGCCGGATACTGCAAACGGGATGCTTGTGTGAATATGTACACTACTCGTCACTTGAATAGGTTCACTGTCAAACATGAACACATCGGCAGTTGTAGTCACATTACTGAAAAAGCAAGAGGTGTATTGTGCAGAACATTTCACTTATAACATAAGGTGCAATTATGTTACAAATCAAATCGCTTGTTTATCACGAAAAAATATGTATTTATTAACATGCGTCAAAAATCCTCGTCACATGAATAGGTTCATCGAATAAAAAAGCAAATGTTTTTAAAAGTAAATATTATATTTGATTCCTAATAGTGTGTAAATTTACCATTGTTTCGTATTATTTCAAAAATTCTATTAGGCATTGAATCATAAAGAGAGCGAAGGAAATTTAAATCGAGATTTTTGCAAGCCTTGTCAATGGCTGTTATTAGCTGTTGATTGTTGTTAAATTCTTGTTCTCCGATAAAAACTTGGCGTGATAACCAACCCCAAACATTTTCCATTATGTTTATTTCTGGTGAACATGAGGGCCAGTTTAATACTTGGATGTTTTTTTGTTTAAACCACTCTGCTATTTCATGTGCAGAATGTATCGGTGCGTTATCTTGTTGTAATATCCAATGACGGTGGCCCATAACAGTGTCAATCTTATTGTATTCATCTTTTAGAAGCTGTAGGTACTTCGTTTGGTTTTGTTTCCCTTGGAGAAAAACAATATCGATTGCACCATAGTACGAAATTGCACCCCAGACCATTACAGAATGAAGTGACGAATGCCGGCGAGAAATAATCTTCTCTTCCTTTCTCAGATCATGAAAGTAATAACTAAAACCATCAGGGCCATTGAGGTTACATTTTTTTTCATCGGTAAATATAACTGTTTTCCATTGGTGTGTCCAGCTCATGTGATTTTTGGCAAACTCCAGTCGTGTTGATATATGATATTTTTGCAAACCCGGTTTTCTTTTTAATTTGAGTCTTTTTAGATGAGGTGCCTGTTTAATAATCCGTGTAACAGTGGAGAGAGATGCTGTAGTTTTAATGTCTCTAGCTATTGCTGCTGCACTCATTCGACGTTCCCGAGCACTAGTCGCATATTTTGTTCTGCCTTTGTAATTTTTCCCATAGTTTTCTTTATTTTTAACGTAGTTATTAATTACATTAGGGCTTCTATTTAATCTGCGTGCTATTTCGCGATTGCTTAGTTTTTGTCCTAAGAAAAAATGGATTTTATTAATTTCTTCACTACTCAACTGTTTTTTGCGTCCCATTTTATGATTTCTTTATAACGAGTAAAAATCATTATAACTTATAAAATACACACGAATACGTCTAAACACAAAAGCTAGAACACACGAGAGTACAGTTATACAAGGCAATGAAAAAATATTGTAGCGTGAACCTATTTATGTGACGAGCCGGAGACACGTGGGCATCTGTAATTGGCCAGTCCTCTCTTCCGCATGCAGCGCTACGTAGTCGATGAGCATTGGATATTTGTAAGCGTAAGACTAGTTACTTATATCAAGAGTCGAAATTCTAGAAAAAGTAATAATACAACGTGTAATAGTAAAATGTTGGGTGAACCTATTCATGTGACGAGTAGTGTATATTTAAACACGTACACCACTAAATGGGATCCTGCAAAAAACCGTATCTGCAAAAAACGGGATCTTGCCGTGAGAAAGGGCCCCTACAGCGGAAAATTCGACTACCGCCAAGACCGACAAATCAGGGACAGTTCACAATTTTACGGGTGGTAAAATCGTACAGACTGTGAAACCTGTCGGTAATTGCAGTTTCGTTCACATTTTGACGGTTTGAAATGGATAGATTATAATTTAACGGTGTTCACAATCTTGTTGTCCGTAAAGTATCGTTTTTAGCGGTAAGACCAGCCATTGTGTCCCCCTATTTAAATTTTCTACATTTATATCTGTAATTTTTATGGTGTACCTACATAATAAACAATATTCTATCTATCTCGCATAAAATTCAAAATGTTAGCATATTCTCCGATGAAAACTGAATATCTGACGAAATTTTGCTTCCATATTTCAGTAAAACTCTCAATATACACATATACTTGGTTGATAAATGAACTGACAGAATACAGACAGGAGTATACTGAAACTTGGCGCTCATGTGCATATTAAGTTCACGAAGACTTGTCGGGTTGAAACTAAGTCGTCTGTAACTGTTTACCTTGGCTGCTAATAACTTACCAACGAACAATGATAACTGCTTTCTATAACTAAATTCTTCGTAAACATATTCAAGCAAGCGCGAGAATTGTATTTGCAAAACATGGGTTTTTACATGATGTAAATTCCTCAACGTTCTAGAACCAAAAAAATCGAAGACATGTGACATCGACCAACCCCCACTGGGCCAGCGTGGTAGAATTAGGGGCCGATCCTCACTATAATGCCGTTCATAGTTCCGTTCTCGATCCGATTTCGGTCCAGTAAAGTCGTATTATGTTCACATTATACAATCTGACTCAGTTCTTATAGTGAGGATCGGCCCTGATCGTGGTTGAAATGGGATTCCAGCGAAACTTGACTGTTACGGATAGTATGAATGCACACATATATTTTTTACTTGATAATATTTTATCAAACCGACATTGAACGGCTTTATAGTGAGGATTGTCCCTAAAGCTTACAGCCTACTCCCTCTCAAAGAGAGGAGGCCTGTGTCCCAGCAGTGGGAACATTATAGACTGATTATGGTTTATGCTTATACTTTGAGATGATTTTTTTTTTAGTTTTACATTTTGCATCATATACAGGGTTATTTGTAAAACACCAACAACCTCTTAAGAGGTCACTGTACTCATCATTATGAACAACTTTTACTATGGGACCAACCATGAAAGCGCGAAAAAAAAATCAGCTGTTCCCTACATTTATGTTCGTACGAGTCGTCAAAATGTAGGGAATAGCTGATTTTTTTTTTCGCGCTTTCAGGTTTGGTCCATAGTAAAAGTTGTTCATAATGATGAGTACAATGACCTCTTAAGAGGTTGTTGGTGTTTTACAAATAACCCTGTATATTGCGGGTCAAAAAATAATTATGACCTTTTTATTTTTGACATTATGTGACATTTTGTTTTCGATATTTTGTGTAATTTTTTAAATTTATTTTTTTTGACATTTTTGAATATTTTATATTTGACCTATATTTCTAAATTCAGTTTCAATTATCTATATGTTTATTAGTCTATAATGGTATGTAACATTTATATAATAGCAAGCATGGCAAGTGTAAAATTCTTTTTTTTTTTTAATTTTAATTTTTGTGTTATGGGTTAAAGACCTGAAATAAATGAATTTAATTTAATTTAAAACACCAAAAAGAGTCATTGAATATTAAACTATAACTTATGTTAAATTATATGTTCTTTCGCGAAACTGTATCAAAATCTCGCTAGAATCCTTGCCGTAACAAAATGTATTGCTGTTTTGCTATGAGAGGAGCCCTAGTGTATTCACTTTTGCGCTTCATCTATCACCACACTTCATTCCTACGACGGCTTTGGTCAATCAAACTTACGCAAGCAGTAGTTGGAGGAACTAGGAACGCTATATGGGATAGCGTACCTAAAGCTATGTCTTACTACACGAAAACAGGACGTCCTTGTTTTGAAATACGACGCACAGTTTAGACGAATAACAGATTATTCACTATAGGTAATGGTTTCCATTTCAAGGCACGGTCATGATATGAAATTGCAACTGTGTAGTGTGTACCCTAATTTCACGCTACATAACTTTTAAAGATTAATATAAAATATTCTTCCAAGGACTCTAAAGGTGGTTTTACACCAGCGAGGCGAGGCGTGGATGGGATGGGCGAGAATTAAAATCACATGTACTCTTTTACACCTAAAAGTTATAAAAAAACATCTTAGATCGTATTACATTGTTTATATAAAATAATAATAAATCGCGACACCCAAAGCTGTTGTTGTTATTCAATATAGTTTTATCTAAACCAATAATATTATTGGTATTTGTTTGTAATTTAATTTTGTACGTAGAAGGTATTCTCCGAAAGCGCGGTAGGCACTACATCCAAAAATCTTTCACCTGTAGAAAGATATAGACTAGATAATTATTAGTTTGATACTTAACACGTTTTAGCGGAGGTAAAGCAGAGGAAGTTTGCGTGGGGTTGATGTTTTGTTAGGACTCTATATTTCAAATTCGGAAACGTATTATTTTATTTCACGACTTTTGAAATCTCGTCATCTAAGCCCTAAGGGCTCCTTCACGCTAGTGTTTTTCCAGCGTAGGCGATATCTACCTACCCTTCTGCTGTTTTTACTTAGATAGCGATATACGGGTGTACTTATTTGCAGATCGCCCACTTGCGATTCTTCCTGACGAGATAATAGTATTTACGTGGATTAAGGGGTGCGTCTCAGCTAGTCCATTCGAAAATTATATAAAAATTGTAATGAAACAACAGTTTCTATGGTATCTTAAATATTTACCATTTATAAGTAAGATAAATGGACGGGTGGATACCGTAGCGTAGCGTACCTACCTACATTAAGTGAACAACAATGTGAGCCGTGTACTTTTATTTATTTAAGCTTTGTACCTATAACAGTAAATAAAACTAAGGAAAACATGTGAGTAGCACTGGGAGCTGTAGAGTATAGTATATGCAGCGATGTCTCGCGATGGTCGGAGCGAGCCGTCGCGAGTCAGCGCTTGACAGAGAGACCGTGCGGGCCCTTGATGGCCGGTGCGAGATTTGTATATCCGTTTTACAAAGTAAATAAATACTCTATTCTTACAGCAATAAAGTTTAATATTGAACTAACAAATATTTCAATTCTCGCCTCGCACATCCTCGCGCATCTAGACCTTTTACACCAAAGATGGGCAGGGCGTGGCTAGAAATTTTCCCATACAAATTTCAGTTCTCGCCATTCCATCCACGCCTCTTCTCGGCGGTGTAAAACCACCTTTATTCGGGTAAGAAGTAGGTAAAGTAGTAGGTAAGAGGTAGTTCCCTTGAATGTGAGTCAAATCGTGGGTAAAAGCTTAAAATAAACTGAATGCATTTATTTCAAATAAAAAATTCACAGTCAATTTGGAGTATGCCCACTGTTATACGCCGCTCACTGTTATAAAATTTAGGTAACTTCGTTCAATAATCAATTGACAGGCGAACTTTGATCCAGCAATTCGAGGTGAGCCTATGTTTACTATGTAGTAAGTTACTCACCAATTAAAATGTTCCCTATGCCTCAGCAAGGCATCATCACCCATGTTTTCGAGCGATGTCCCGTGATGGTAGTACTTAGCGCTGTAGCCCAGGTTGAACCTGAACCCAGGCACTAATCGCTGTAGCGCCGCCTGCGACGCCATCATTGCTGCTACGTCTTCTTCGTGAAGACGGGTTCCTAGGAAAAAAATAAAAAATGAAGTACTATTTAGGGCAAATTTTACCAATGAAACTGAAGGCGATCAGCATATCTAAACTGCGTTCAAGAGCTATCAGTTTTCGTATTCCATTCAACAATGATGTCACATCACATGGTGTCTTCATTGGTGAAATTCGCCATTAGAGACTCAAATAAAGACACTAATCTTTGAGACGATCTTATAAGTGTTTTTGTCACCACAATACACCTTAAAATGACAGAGACAGAATGATGAGACTAAAACGCAACAAGTAAATTTTGTATGACTCGGCCGTAAGTTCGATACAATGCTAAATTATGTCAGATTATACTACGTTACTTCTATGCTTAGTAGTCTGTATATTTGGATTTGAATTACAATACAAATAGTTAAGTTATTCCAAGGTTACAAAGCGAGTTCAATAAACTTGTAAAACACTAATTGCCAGTCGTTGTAGGGTATCTATTTAGCACAGTCTAGCAATTTGATTAGGCATGAGAGCCGTATCTGTGCATACGAATATTAGCCATTCTAAAACAAACGTATAAAGGGCACCTATTATTATTCAATGCACCTAGGTGCTAATATTATTCAGATCTTGCGCGCATACTAATAGTTAGGACAAAGGCAACTTAAACGCTATACAATGTTGGATTGATTGAGCTCTGTATTAATTTATTCATGTTTTACGTTCGGAAGTGCTTAGCATTCCTCCCATAATTCTGCCTCTTATATCGGTTTCTGGAAATGAATACGGGTAATCGTCGATATGTATTCAGTGATCCGGGTCCAGGACGTTTGAGACTTTGTTAAAACAGGAATGGTAATAAAAGAAGTCAAATTGTACTATTCTGTGTACGTTAATACGAAAATGGGCAGTAAAAACCCAATGTAAGTATACTATAAAATTTTACCGAGTGTGTTAAGCGCTTGTTATTGAATTGCTTAGTAGCTGTAAGAACTGTAGGACACGGATAGAAGTGCATAGAAGTGTGCTTTGGGACGTGCTTACAATGCTAAGAATTGGTTTAAATTGTGTTCGACGATAAATCTTACGGCAGGACACTAGTTTCATAGACTCGTAAGTAAATGTAATCACGTTGTAAACAAATCTGTTTTTGAACAAAATAATAATTCATTGCACAAAATATAACAAAAAATGATACCATACCTCTTTCTCCCACGAAGATATCATCAATATCGACGAGTATCCACCTGTCGAGGCTCAAGCTAAGCTGGCCATGGCTGAGGTAGCTCAGAGCGTCCAGGAACAGAATCCTATGCAGCCAGAATTGTAGGCCTGAGCCGAATAGAACTCGTTGGACGCCGTCCAAACGTCCGTGGTCTTGTATCACTGTCGCAAGCGGCATGCGCTCCTCTGTAAACATTGCTATAATTTAGTGTACTGCTTTATTGACACGGTTTCGTGCTGTTTTGCCTGTGAGATCGATGGGGCAAACAGTGTGGGTTATTGGCATTCCAAGAGACGTGTTTTGTCACCGTCCTTGGTGTTTTGGACTTCCTGTTGTGCTTTCAACCAAATGAACGTTATTTTAATTAGGCTAGTTATATGAAAGTGGGCAGCCCTATTTTATTGAGATTGATTTAAGCTACGCAACGGATTTTGAAGCGGATTTTACTATCATTTAGAAAATTTATTCTGGAAGTTTTGGTTCTCGTTGACGTAGGACGATATTGCCCCTGCCTTCATCAGCATAGTAATTATTGTCGCGAGGGAGTTAATATTGTTCTATGGTTCGTGCATTTCGAAATGAAATAGTTTCTTAAACTGTGTCAGGGAACAGAATTAGCATTGATACTAGTACTACTATTATACAATGATGTCTGAAAGTTGCACAATTTAATTCTAATAAATGATTATGATTAAGATTCGAAGAGAATTGTCGGACTTACTCATGTACAAAATTTTGAACAATATGATAGACTGTCCTAAGTACCTGAGTAGGATTAATCACAGGGTCCCTGCTAGATATCCCCGCATTTGTATCACCCTTGTCTATCCCCCGCGTCGGAGAACCGTTTACGGAACAAAAATTCCCTGCTGCCAAGAATGTGTAGACTCATGGACTCACTTGGTCGGTTCCGATCTAAACTTCTCGATCATTTGTCTCGCAGTCGCAAGTAATAATAATTTCAGTGCGCTCATTTTTCTTTCTTTTTTATTTTGTCTACTTTCTGTTAATTATTAAAATATAAAAACACACGATATACGACACTATATGAGACGGCTGTGTTAAGTTCTATAAAAATAATGCGTAACTAACTCTACTTTAAGATGGTTTACTTAGCAGGTAATAATAAGCGAGAAAATGCTCTATTTACCTATAATAATTGTTTGTTACATTTAGTTCTGTATTTACTGTAATTTTTGTAGTTTATACGAACGTTGATAAATCTAAATAAATAAAATAAAAGATCTTTATTATCATATAGTCTGAGAGACAGAGAGAGTGAGTAGTTATATAGGCGTACGTGTACCATGCCACGTATGTGTAAAATCTTTTAATATGGAAGGGGCGTAGCACGTCGCCGCGTCCTCACGGCGGCGATCTCTCGCGTCCGGCTCTGGTCCAGGCTATGGTACGGAGCGAGAGTGCATGGGAAGCCGTCACCTCCTTCTGCGAAGCAGTAATGCTTGCGAAGGAGGAGGCGGAACGCGTGAGGGAGAAGCAATCTTTGCGCCCTCACGCCCCTAATCGCCGCAGGAGACGCCCTGGGCGTCGGGAGTCAAGAGCTGACTCCCGGCCACCGTAGGCGCGGGCTTGCAGACGGCGAGCAATGGGCAGTTCGCCGTCTGGTAAGGACCAGGCTCGGGTCGACGGCGCGTTGTGTTCCACGCGCGCCTCAAAGAGATGTCAGCAGTGACGGGGCCCACTGGGGCCGATGCTTGCCAGGGTCGCGGGTTGTTCGAAAGAGTTACCGTGGCCCTTGGCACAGGCAACTGAAGGAACACGGGTGGGTTTTAGTCAGTAAAAGTCTGACACACCCTCCCGTTCCGCCCAGAACGGGAGAAGTTATTTGATAATTTCCCAACAAAAAAAAAAAAAAAAAAAAAGGGCGTAGCACGTGGCCTTCTTTAATTTCTAGTTTAGGACCCAACAGCCATAAGCAGGAATTCCAGGAGTCTATTCTAAATGAATAGACATAAAGTATAAGTAATGAGCTTCATCAAAATTGTTGGTCTTTAGTAGGTGTACCGCCATCATTTGCCAATTTTGTAATTTTAAATCTGTTTCAACAGCTGCGTTCAGCTTTTAGGCTTATGTTAAAATTAAACAGATTATTTAAATTTTATTTAATTAATTCATTGTTGCCTTTTACTTCCTGAGGGACCTTCTTTAAAGCATAAAATTAAATTTTCCTCGTAATCGGTACTCAACAGTAATTTAATTTTTAACGTTGTTTTGAGAGTAAACGTGCTAGCAGACTTTTTATGCAGGCTTTTGATTAATAAAATCTTACAGATAGATGAAAAACCAACCAATTTTCTTTTAACGGGCGACGAGTGCAATATTTATAGTCAACTAGCTGCGCCCCGCGGTTTCACCCGCATAAGTCTCGATCCCGTAGGAATATCGGTATAATAAGTATTCTATGTGTTAATCCTGGTTATAAACTATCTGTGTGCCAAATTTCATCAAAATTGGTCCAGCCGTTTGAGCGTGAAGAAGTAACAAACATACACACACACTCACAAACTTTCGCCTTTATAATATTAGTGTGATTCTCTAGTCAAATCACCTCTCTAGTCTCCACTCTGGAATTCGTACCCCGAGCCCCAAGATACTAACTGCCTAGTTTGGGACTTACTGGCAAATAATATATTGTATATAATATTGTGTGTTGTAATAATGTAATGTTGTATTGTGTGTTGTATTGTATTGTGATTGTAGCTAGTATATTAAGTTATTCATGTCGTCTCAAGTTGCTGTTAACCTGTGAACCTGGACAAAATGATTAAGATGATAAATTTCTATTTTCTGTCATTTCTAATATTAATTGAAGTAAAACTAAATATACATATGAACTACTTGTCAACTCGCGAAGTCATAAAACTCGATGAACACAAATGCTTATTACTTGGTAACTATCAAGCCAAGTGATCAGTGGAATAGGTTAGCGAGGGGTAAGTATTTTCTGTAGAACGGTTAACTTGTTAACTATGAAGCCATATTTAGCCTTTATCCAGTTTTCAGCAGAACAACGCTTATTGACTATATTACTTGTATTTTCCTCTATCTGATTTTCCAGGAATTCCCAATAGGAAGCCCCTCGAAGCTTTTGTATATAAATATGTATAAATATTACAGGGATGGCAATGTGTTTTTTTTTAATTTCTAACATGACTATATTATTGTGGACGTCTACGTCCATAGATTGCTCGAATGTATGTAAGTGTTATGGCATTCCTTCCATTAATTAGGACATGATGACGGAGCGTGATTAATATTAATTGACGTTATTCGAAACTACCATTAGATTTGAGCACGATATAATATATCGGGCGGTGTTGAGTAATACATTCGTTCTTTATGATAGCTAGGTTGCGTTATATTGCTGAATTAATGTTGTAATGTTTGAGAAGTTCGAGAAATGGGTGAAATTTTGGGTTTTACGTGCCTTCGGTGGTGCAGTTAGCAACGAAATTCAGTTACGTACAACTTTTTTACATTTTATCTTAACGCAATAAAATACTTGAATGGATTTAAAATGAATGCAATATAAATTCTTGACTATAACTTTTATGAAATGTTGAAGAACCTAATTAAATTATTATCTAACAAGGAAACCTCGCGAGGTGTCCCTCACCGATTTAGTTGCGGCTTTACTATAATAATCTACATGAAAAAATGATGAGATACGTATTTTTTTTATTTTTTGCTAACAAACGTTTTAAAGGGGTGAAAATCACCCTCAAAGTTCGTACCCCAAAATGATGGTTTGCAGTTTTCACATAGGTATTTCTAATAATTTTTTTCCAAAATGACTTTAACCATTAAAAAGAGCATAAAAAATTATGAAAACTACCTTTATTCACGTATTTATAAGAATTAAGGATATACATTTTTTTTTTATTATAAATAACAAAAAAATCATAACTCAAACACTACCTATTATTTTTAATGGGACCAATTTTAAGTCTTATAAATATGTGAATAAAGGTATTTTTCATAATTTTTTATGTTCTTTTTAATGGTTAAAGTTATTTTGGAAAAAAAAATTACAAATATGTGAAAACTGCAAACCATCATATTGGGGTACGAACTTTGAGGGTGATTTTCACCCCTTTAAAACGTTTGTTAGCCAAAAAAAAATACGTATCTCATCATTTTTCATGTAGATTATTATAGTAAAGTCGCAACTAAATCGGTGAGGGACACCTCGCGAGGTTTCCTTGTCAGTATTATTTTAACAGTGCGCCCATAAATTGTAAATTGTATTGACAAATCTACAATTTACATATTTTTAATATCTGTGTTAAGTAATATTTTCTACAATTTAACAATTGTGTAGAATTGTAGACTTATAAAGTTTGTGGTACAGAGGGCCCTGGGCGCGTACGGCGAGGGCTGGTTCGAAGTGGCGCGGGGAAAAGAGTTCCTGGCAAGACTTGGGGCAGACTGCCCAACAGTGGGACAGTATAGGTTAAAGAAAAAAAAAAATACTATCTATGTCAGTGAACCAAATAAACTACTTGAACAGAATTGACATTAACGTAACAGAAACTCTTGATTATAACATTTATGAATTGTTGAAAGGTTTCAAATAACTGTCTGTCAATTTAAATGTACTACCAACTTTCGTTGCTAACCATACATACGCTTGGTAAATTAATAGGTAAGGCATCAATATCAGTGTCCAATGCCCACATAGATTACTTGAATGTACAGACGCCAGCTACCCGAAACTGTCAGATTTTCCCAATCAACTGTGAACCTTATGCTTTAGCGCTAAAGTTGAAAATCTATTAAAGAAATCTGACAGATTGTAGTAGCTTGATGTGCTGGCGTCTGTACATGCTAGAATGGATTTATAGATTGATGAATTCAATTTAATGGGATAATAAGGTTCTGAAATTAACATGGTAGGTAAATATTCAATAAAATATTTATAAGCCCGACTTAATTTTATTGCCGTAAGCTGTTTGTTTATAGTCGACCAACTGGGGTATGGACAGTAGCGATTATTAAGTATTAAATAATTTGAGAGCGATATACAGGATTGGAAATGTAAATTGTCGGAGGTTGTTTAAATACTAGGGACTGGTGATTGATCGTCTGGTCACACTAAGCGGTCGTTCACACGGTGCTGTCCTGTACGATATTTTACGATAAAAAGCTTAGATCACACGTCAACATCCTACTGTTCACACAGTCAAAAACAAATGCAGTGTGAAACTACCATGTGATCCCAAAATTTTACAGCAAAATATCGTACAGAATGACGCCGTGTGAACGTGGCCTGAGGCGAGTCCCGCGCGGTAGAACGCGACGGCGCGCGTCGATTGTTTTATGATTAAAAGAAGTGACGCGACTTTTCGCGCCATTTTTCGAACATACAGAGCAATGGTTGAGCAATATGCTTCAAAATGATTCAAATTGAGAGTAATAGTGTGTTACGCAATTAGGGTGCTGGTCCATTCAAGCTAGTTGACACAATCGGCACAAGCGAATTTTGTCCCGCATCCCGCGTAGTTTTGCCTCGGTTTGGCCAAAGCTTAAAACATGTTATGGGGGATTTACACTAGGTCGGTTTCGCCGTGCAGCTGTTCACGTACCAAATCGCCCCACTAGATGAATAACCACCCCATCTACACAGGTCGACAAAAATCGCAGGTGACTAGGCATGCGACCTTTCGCCGCACCTATACCTCCAGTGGAACTTGCGATTTTAGTCACCTGCGGCCTAGCCGAATGGCCATTTGGATAGTCTGTAGCTAGGCTATATTCGCCTGTCGTAGCTTGCATTATCTCCATCAGCAACAATACGTCATGTCATAACATAATCATATTATGGAATTCCACATCTTAAGCCAGTGTTCTAAAAGCCCGATCAAGCCTCAGTGATAATTCAAGATTAGTGACAGTTCTCACGTTAGCTGCAGTTGTGAATTGTTTGATTTGTTAACCAAAATACTTAACAGCCAACTTAAAAGCTTGATCAATTTATTCTTATGTCAAGTGACTTGCACTTGACATAAGAATAAAGGACATAATTCAATTCGTACCCAAAAATTAAAGTGCTGGCCAGAAAAAAAAGTAGTGTTTTCTTATGGGAGCATTTACCTACTATTACAGCGAGTCTACAATTAACTCCCTGGCTGCCATCTGAGATTGAAAATGCCAAAAATCATATTTATTTACAAGTAAAACACTTGTAAATAAATATGATTTTTGGCATTTTCAATCTCAAATAGCAGTCAAGGGGTTTTTAATTGTAAACTTTCGCTGTAATAGAAAAAAAATGTTCAAGATGTTATTTCACATAAGATTTTTTTTTTCTGGCCGGCACTTTAATTTTTGGGTAAAAAATGTTCGACACTTGAATGATGTCCTTTGATCAAGTTTGTAAACAGAAGGTTTAATGTAAAATTTCGCACATTTACTTTCATCGTGATCCAAACCGACCGATATGCGTTACGCGTGAGTACGTTAGTAAGGGTATAAAAAAATAGGTCGAGCAATTTTCAAAAACATTCGATTTCCTAATCCAAGACACATGTTGCCCTCAAAATGTTATATTGAATGTCATGTTGAAACAGAACGAAAACAAAGAAAAAAACATTTTGTTTATGGAAACTAACATAAATATTGCACACCTTGAATCTTATGACGTGTGGTGCAATCACCATCACAACTGCCACAAATTCTTTGGCTGTAAGTGATATGGTAAAAATAGATAGAAATCTTGCTCACCAGTTGATCCATATTCGTTTTGCCGGAGCGCCCATGCGACGGGCTCGTAAGTCGAACTGTTAGCTCTGAACACGGCCCAGTGATCTCCTGGAAGTGCCCCCCACGCCGTCTCACCGGCTCTTGCTAACCGGAGAACCGGTGATGCTGGATTGAGTGTTGCGTCCTAGGAAATAATACTATAATTAATACATACTTACCTACAATAACAAAAATTTAGAACTAGTCTGTGTTATTGTAAAATAATGTAATTTCATTCATCTTAGTTATCTTATTTCCATACATGTTGAAGAATTTTATCGGGTTTCCCTATCCATTGACATAATCAATCATCAAAAATATAATCATAGCAATCAAAAACTATTATTACTTATTAGTAATAATAGTTTTTGATTGCTATGATTATATTTTAAAAACTATTATTACTCAGTAGTAATATAGTTTTTGATTGCTATGATTATATTTTTGATGATTGATTATGATTGACATAATCAATCATCATCAGGATAGGAACAGTCAACACTAGTCAGTACTAGGACTGTGTTATTTGATAATATTATTGTGTGTATATATGTGTAGGTACCTACCTAAAACCCAAACTGATGGGCAGATGGCACGCTTGTGATATTTAAAAGGAGGATAATAAAATACAAGTGCGTGTTTCCACTAACACTGGACGACACCTAAATGAATGCCATAGCGCTAGTAAAAATGGGCAAAAGAATCTGTACAGATGACAAGGCTTAACTTTTAAGGGTACAAAAGAAAACCTATTTCCATTAGCCTAGAAGTGCGTAGAGTCGAGGACTAAGAAGAAAAACATTTGAAGTAATGTCTTCGTCTTTCTGTTTTAAGCTTTATTGCTACGTCTAGACTTATAAATTGAATGCTCTAGTTTTTTCTCAGTTTAGAAGTATGAAAAAAATGTCTTCAGCATATGAGTGTATGGTCTGCTCCAAAAGTATCTAATGAAAGTGTAAACAAACCCTGTTTAGGTTAAATTGTTACACAATCACTCACTAAAAAGAGTAAAAAACACATCCATCTGTATTTAGAAGGTCTTAACTTTATATATTACCCGTTTTTCCAACACTTATTGAGTGAATAATATTATTAAATTGTAATTGAAGAATCATCGACAAAAATTATTGTGGTGATAAAATTAATTCTCCTCCAAATGAAAAACATCTTTAAACATTCAAATAGTCAAATCAATCAATTTGTAAGTAACACTACACGGAGATAAAATTCTTAGAAAAATTACTGTTCTCGTCACTACAGTGACGAGCACAGTAATATAATTTTTCGTTGTTAGTGTAAGTGAATGTTTCGTTGTAAGTGAGTGGAAGTGACATCTAAAGAAAATTTTCTGAGTGAGATTGGGAAAAATTCACTATTTGTCCAATAAATTTTACTGTACAGCATAAGAATTTTTACCGTGCTAGCATGGTAATTTTTCCATTAGGTACCACTCAAATGCACTCAGATTATGAGACAGCACAGTAATTTTCCCAAGATTTTTCTCTCCGTGTATAAATTGGCAACCACAGGTACGTGTTCTGATCCATCTCTTTACTTTTCTATCAGAAATTATTGGAACAGACTATTCAAATAGTCTACCTAAAGACATGGAGTCTTTGTTTAATTAGTAATAAAAGGTACACCATATTCGCTAAGAGGTTCTTTAGCAGTCTCCAAAACGAGTTCCACGAAACCCGAAACGCAATTTGTGTAAGACCTATGTATCTTAGATTAATTTAGGCTTAATTAAGTTCGTCAGAAAATATGATGAAAATAGAATTCCTTTAGAAACGAATACTATAAATATTTATTGTTATGACATTAGAGGGGCTCGTGGCTAAATAATAACAGCCACACAGGTCGATCGATCAGGTTAAGCTATGCTTGCCGCGGTTGGTCTGTGGACGGGTGACCATCTTCACATACCAAGACCCCTCCGTGCCTCGGAAAGCACGTTAAGCCGTTGGTCCTTGCTGTCATTCGTGGATCTTTGACAGTCGTTACGGGTAGTCAGAAGCCCGAGTCTTGACAACCAGTCTTACCAAGGGCTATCGTATTACTCAGTAACTGGGTTGTGGAGGTCAGCTAGGCAGTCGCTCCATGTAAAATACTGGTATTCAGCTGCATCCGGTTAGACTGGAAGCCGACCCCAACATAGTTGGGAAAAGGCTAGGCAGACGATGATATTTGACTCTTCATATTATTATAGACGTCGGAAAACGACACCCGTAACTAAAGGTCACGTATTTATATCCGAACGATGTTCTGTCATATTTGTACACAATGGATTTAATCATTTATGTAGAAACTTTTGTCTTTCTACATAAAGTAACAAACTTTTCCGCAAAGTTCGTGTCGTAAGAAAAAGGCTGCCTTGTGGGGTTTTGGGTGCTATTTATAGACGGCAATACACACAGGCTAATTTTATTTTCTACCATCATATCTATACTTTTATCTACACTAATATTATAAAGAGGAAAGATTTCATTGTTTGTTTGTATTGAACAGGCTCCGAAATTCATCATCTGCCTAGCCTTTTCCCAACTATGTTAGGGTCAGCTTTCAGTCTAACCGGATGCAGCTGAATACCAGTATTTTACATGGAGCGACTGCCTATCTGACCTCCACAACCCAGTTTCTGGGTAATACGATACTCCTTGTTAAGACTGGTTGTCAGACTTTCGGGCTTCTGACTACCCGTAACGACTGTCAAAGATCCACGAATGACAGCCGGGACCAACGGCTTAACGTGCTTTCCGAGGCACGGAGGGGTCTCGGTATGTGAAGATGGTCAGCCATCCACAGACCAACCGCGGCAAGCGTAGCTTAACCTGTTCGATCGACCTGTGCGGCTGTTATTATTTAGCCACGGGCCCCTCTAAAACAGACTCCGAAATTACTGGACCGATTTGGAAAAATTGTTTTACCATTAGAAGCCGACATTATCCCTGATGAACATAGGCTACTTTTTACCGCGGAAAAATGCTTCATTCCTACGGGAAAACTGGTAATAGGATTTCAACGGCGGGAATTCCGAATTCTACGCAAACGAAGTTGCGGGCGGATGCTAGTATATTGTAAAGAAGTAACACTAACATTGTTTGTATGTAGGGGGTAATCTCTGGAACTACCAGTTGTATTTGAAAAATTATTTTGGCATTTGATATCCCAATTCTTGAGGGAGGCTATTTTAACCTCACGCGACCCTTAGAGCGTTATGAGAAGCCGAGGAAAAAGAAAAAAAATCAAAAAGAACGCTAAGTGGAAACGAAGTGATAGCGCGGGCAGGCGATGCGATGCGACGGGGTGGGTCGGGGGGTACAAGAAATGTCACTCGGACGAAGTCACGGACAGAAGCTAGTTCTTAATGAAACATACAGTGAAAAAAGATCAAGATAAAATTATAATTTTTCAACGACAAAGTAAAATAATGAGTACTCTACGATAAAATCAGAGTATATAATAAGCTGACAGAACTCACCTTTAGCCTCAAATTAGTATGCATGAACAGAGGGAATCCTTTCAGCTGAGCGCCGACAAGAGTCTCTTCCCCGGGCGTTGCGAACGCAACAACACCCACGGAATACTCCCTGCAGTATTTATCGAGAAGTTCTCGATTCCATTTGTCCATGTTCGCATATTTCGATAACGATTCGAACACGATCACGCCGTAACGCCCCTTGTCCAAAGTGGTAAGTACGGGCAGACTCTTGCCTGCCACTTCCACCTTGTACCTGAACAAAAAGAAAACAAAAACCATAAATTATTGGCGAAAACATGGTGAGAAAACTTATCTGTACAAATAAATAAAATTGAAGTTTCTGTTTGTAATGTCAAAATAACCAACTTAACCTAACTAAATGCATACGAAAGTCTAAATGTAGTGTAATGTGTAGTGAAAAAAAGAAAAAAATATTTTTTGTTATTTTTGTCTCTGGCAGTTTTTTTTCGGCTAATCTCCGAAACGGCTGGACCGACTTTGACGGGACTTTCACCAGCACCTGATGTTATAAGAACAGGGTAACTTAGGCTTACTTTTATTTTAGAAAAAGATTAGGGAACCTCGCAAAAAAAAAACGAAGTCGCAGGCACAGCTATTCCAAAACAAAATAAAAATCAAATGCTGTTCGTTGGTAAGCGCATCATTTGAGAGTCGCTGGTCCGGATTGGCTATTTTATGTCGGATGTAAGGAAAATTGGAAAAGTGTCCCGGGAAATCTTTAAATTCGGGAATAATTGAACGTCCTTTGCTGTATGAATTATTGATATTTTGACAGGAAAATGTATGTCGGGTCTAGCTGACCCGACAGACATTTTCCTGTCAATTAACATAAGTACACTCAGCGGCACGGAATCTGGCCCAAGCGCGCTATATGGTTTATTACCAAAAATTAAACGCAAAACAGGACTTTTTTTTTTGTAAAACTTAAATGTTTATTCAAATCATAAGTGCGAATGATTAATTAACAAAAAGTAAGTTAACTTTATTAACAATTTACAAAA